>CM043123.1:45914858-46659858 GCA_023701765.1 Hylyphantes graminicola
TCAAAAACACAACACTTTAAAATTTTGGTTCTTTGACTTATTTATAATAAAACTCCGAAATGACCGCTCCAATTATGAAGGATAAGAGATTCTTTTACTTTTGATTTTTTAAATCCAAGTTACGATCATTTCAATATTCATAATACTATCAATAATATCTCCAATTTTTCCCTATAAGAACCTAAATATCTCTAAAGCTTTTAAATATACGCAACTCCTTTTGGCAGATCTATTTTCAACTATAAAAATTTTGGTGGGGGGGGTGGGGAAAACTTTTGTTCAAATACCATCTCTCACCGTGAATACCATTAACTGCTGCTTAGCAAACGCCCCCCTTTACTAAAGACTTTATTGATAATCATCACAATCACATCATCACTGGTGACCTAAATTTAATTGATGATCCGCAATTAAGGGATGCCCTTTCAAAAGGCACTAAATTTAGACCATTTTTCCAAAAGAAATATTGATAATATAAGCTTTCTTTCCTGAAATAATATCGACAATTTCATCCTTAAAATTTCTTACCAATATAGCACACCCTTGGAACTATTTTCACTATGTGGAAGTGGACACTCTCTTTCAAAACATTTTCAGACCTATCAATCAAAAGATAACAACTGTATTATAATTATTTGATTTCTCTCACTACAACCACAAAACACTTAATATGCTTCTATTCAAACACATCCAAAAGAATTTTATCAATTACTCTCAGTGGACAAGCCTCCAATTAATTTATGCTTATCATATGTAAAGACTTTCTAACTTGGTCCTCTTCTTGAACAATGAGCTAAAATCATCAGACACATAACAAACTTTTCAAATTAGATTTACAAAAGTGTCTTGTAAAAAAGATTATTGCCCTTCAATAAATATTTTAAAATTAACAACTTCACCATTAAATTTCCCTATGTTACCATGCACTCCTAAATTCCATAAAACAACCCCCTTTAGCTTTTCGCTTTATAACTTGTGGCTCCAACACTTTACATCAATAAACCTGTGTGACATCTTTTTTAATTGTGCTGAACAAACTATACCATTTTTATTGTCCAATGAAGGCTTCACACTTGGCCTGGATTATTCCAAACAACATTAAACCTGATTTTAGAGCACTTTGCATAACAAGATTATTCAATCATGTAGACACTTTTGACTTCCAAAGATCTATTTCTAGCTACCTTTATTTCACCTTAAAGATGTCCTCACTGCGCCCTATTATCATGATTACAATAGTTTGACTAAATATTAGTCAGGAATATTGGAATAAGCTCATTAATTTTTGCTATTTTTAATAATTTTATTTATAATGGTGAACAAATCTACCAACATGTTAATGGAATACCACAAGGTAGTTCCTTTCAACTATCCTTGCCAATCTTTTTTTACACTGGTTTGAAAAAAAAACTAACAATTTATTAAACTTTACTGCTTTCGATTCGTCGATGATTTTGATTGTTTTTGATTATTCCTGAATTTATTCATCTCTGGCAAAAAATTTACCCTTGCAGAACTTCTCCTTAAAAAAACCAATAGCTCCACCTCTTCATTTACACTAATTTTTAGATATATACATATTCAGATCTCAGATAACTCTGCCAACACCAATATTTATTGATAAACGTAATGACTTTAATTTTGATGTTATTCGACTTTATTCCTTGGAATTCTGAAACCTTTCTGTTAAAGTATATAGAAATTGTATTATGAAATAAATCACCTACATCGCATTAATTATCATCTGCAACGTCAATAACTTTAAATATTCTCAAAAACTTGACCTCCAACGTCCCCATACACTCATACAACAAAAATTTTCCTTCCAAAATTTATTAAAAGCCCATTTCACACCTGTGCACAGCTACGTGCAACTGCAACTCGCAACTTGTGGTAACCTGGTTTTTCGGGGTTTTAACAAAAAATTATTTATCTCGGAAAATTTGGCACGTTTCATCTTTTTAAAAGCAAACTTTAATCAAACTAATTATTCATTCGTTTGCCATCAAACAGAAATTTATGTTTCCGAACTTCCTTAATTAGATCAATTTCCATTTTTGCCATCCATTTACTACCCATTTTTAATTGCGCAAGATTTTTAGTAGCAAGGAAAGTTGGTCGTCTCGTAAAAAAGCAAACAAACAACTAGTTGGCGAAACCGAAGTCAAGTTCGCCACAATGCAGGCCAACGAAATCCTGAGTTCTGATTGGCTAAGGGTAACATGCAACTGCGATTTTTTTTCATGCTTGCACGAAAAAATTTTCTCTCACGACTTTTGTGCAACTTTTTAATGCACACGGTTCCTATGGGAGTTGCAAGTAGTTGTGACAAGGTGTGAAATGGGCTTAAGATAGTACCTACAATGATTTTTCCTGTGACGTCACACAATTTTTACCAATTGCCCTTTTTTCCTTCCTTAACTGCATCCCTTTTACACTGTAACTGTCAATAGTTTATTCTTTATTATGGTTCAGAATTTTGTTGAATTTGGCGGTTGATTCTGAAGTCTCGGGTTTGTTATTATTTTCCTCTGCTTTATTTTATATTTGTTTTCGTGGTTTTAATATTTGATTCTGTTTTTCATTTTATCTTGGATACTCCACAATGCACCTTCAAGGTAATTTGGGATTTTTTCTTCACTTTGACTCTTGTCCATTCCCAAAACAGAAAAGTGTATTGTTTTTATAGTGGTTTAGGGTTTTACCTCCTGATGAAATGGCCCTTCCCACTATTTATTTGGTTTAATTCCATATTATTTATTTATTTTTCTAGTATTTTTTTGTCTTGCATATGTTATATATATAGTGTGTGTGTATGTGTATGTGTATACATATATATATATATATATATATATATATATATATATTTTATATATATATATACTATATATATACTATAATATATATATATATATATATATATATTATATATTATATATTATATATAATATATGTATATTATATATATTATATAATATATATTATATATTTATATACATGTATATATATATACTATAATATTACAATGATAGAACTGTTTCTTTAAATAGTTACTTTCACACCCACCTCTTTTATTTGTTTTACTTGTCTTTTGTATTTTACATTTATGTTTTATTTGTACTAATGTATATGGTGTCATTCTCAAAAATTTTTACAAATGGTGTCCCACAGCTCTTTCATTGCTCGTAGTTTTTTTTAATTTTATTGTTACGGAATTTTCACTTGAACTGCATAAAAGAACGCACTTTTAAGTTATTGTACCTATATTTTTAAAAGTGCAAAAATACTAAAACAAAAGTTGGAGACTTCATTTTAAAGGGAGCATAGTCGGTTAAAAATTCGCATATTCCATGAACAAAAATTGAAGAACAAGAGAAGATAATTATAACTTAAATTTTTTTTTTTAATTATTGATGCTTATAATGATTAACAAGCATCTTCTAGCTATCAAATATGCTTTTAACCACTACTTAATTACAAAAAAAGTTTTGTTTTGTAGCTTATTATATTGTGTCCCACAGAATCGAGGAATTTTCTGTTTGTCGACTCTGTTACCAAAATTTCACGGACAAAAATGAAAAAAAATTGCTGAAATAAGTACCGACCATTAGACACTTATTTCTGAAATGCCAGACAACTTTCTCTTAAAATTTTAGTTTGTGGAGGAAAAATACATTAGTTTGAAAATTTAATGCGAGTGTGATTATTCAATGACTACTATGTTAAAGTTTTTTTTATTAAAGTGGAGCTTGTTTAAGAATAAAGTTATAGTGCAGTTTAAAGCCCTTACGAATCTGATTACGATAAGCCAAAAATAAATTTTAAATTAAATAAACTTCATGGAAAAAAGCGATGTTAAAGTTTAAAATGTCCACTCTGTTATCGTAGAAAAAGAAGCTAACTCTTTGATGAGCGCAGTGCCCCCAATTCTTAACGACGAACTAATATGACATAAAAGTCTTGATTGTTGCTTGACATATGCAGAATTTCAGATGACATGGCTACTTATTCGATACTACTACTATCAACAATTGCGGGTCACATATTATTGAATATTTGATTAAACAGAGGAATTTTTAATCATATCGCATTTTTTTAAAAACATTGTCGGAATTAATTATTACGATCACTGCTCTTAATCATAATTTCTAAGACACGTAATCACACAACACAGACAAATGTTTCTTTTTGTAGTATGAAACGAATTAAAACTTGTTTTAAGCTGATCGTATTTTCTGTTCGGTTTAATTGATCTTTGTTTTAAAACTCTTTCTCTGCATCGGTTTTTGTTGCCGCGTTACACGTAATAGACATACTATTATTGGATCTTAAGTTACGATGCCTTTAGTCACTATCCACAGCGAAAGTATTGATATGCTAGACATTGATTTTTTTTTTTTTTTTGATAGATAGGAAAGCTTCCATGGACAAACGAATCGAGCTGGTAGTTAATGATTCGGTTTATAATAATGATGCGAAAATAACATAAAATTTAGCTATTAAAAGCCAAGTAATTAATATTATGTAAATTAGGGCGTGTGTATTGTTTATGACAAATTAATTTGCACGAGAAAATGCATGTATGTAAGCATTAAATATTTAAAGAAATTTATATCTTGGTAACAACGAAATCATTTATAGTAAAATGAGGAAAAAATCGTCTGCCCATTTAGAACTTTTTTAAAAGTGGCCGAATCTATTTACTACAATCCAAAGAAGAAATAATTAGTTTTTAAAAAAGTAATGCTATAAAATTATTTTTTGGAAACTCTAAAAATAAAAATAATATAATTGCATTTATATTATTAATTATATAAAAAAAGTTATTAAAACAGGTTTCAATGAAGCGATTCCTTTTGTATATAAAAAAGGAAAAATTGTTTGCTATTTCCCGTTGTCGCTGCCGCATTTTCTTTTTTATCGAATGAAAACATGAATATGAAATTTACGTTAATATTTCGTATGTAAATTTCGTCTTCAACCTTAACTACTCCAACTACATTTGTTTAAAAAACTAAAGCAATTAATTTCACCTTCCAAAGGATCCCGCCGCAAGGAACCAACAAATAAGAAGCGTTGTTGTTAAACCTAGTTCAAACTAAGAAATCAGGAGTGCTGCTATCTTTGAAAATGTTTTATATTGTAGAAAATTTATGGTTGAAGCAATTCGAGTGTGGTGTCTATATGTATATTTTATCAAGTCCGTTTCAAAACTGTCGGTATAATAGTATTGCGGTAAGTGAAAAGTTTTAATTAAAGCATAAATTATTTTAAAAATATACAGATTTTATGGAGTTTCATTTGATAGGTGAATTCTTAATGTAATAGTAACAATTATTTTAAATAAAATCCAACCTTATTTTTTTAACATTAGAAGTTGGAATTGTAAAATTTTTTGAGAATGACCCATATATGTGTATATATATATATATATAAGTGACGCCACAGATGAATTTGCGAAGTAAAACAAACTATTAGCGGTTATAGATAAAAATGGCTGGGAGATGGGGTTTATGGAGGTGACGTATTAGATAGTGGCAAATATTTTCTAATGAAATATGAAGGGTAATTATTGTTAATTGAAGAAGTGTGAAGGTCCTTTAAATGAGAGATTGCATGATTTTTATTGTTGCAGATGGATTTTATTCGGTGAAAATGATTAAGAATGGTGTTTTGATAAACTCCAATGGAGAGATTGGCGGACCAGGGAATGAATTTAAAAACTTTAAAATTGAAGTCATTACGCTTATCATAGATGGCGGTAGTGATAGTAGAGTTATTTATTGCAAGTGATTTCTATTTCAAGGAAATGTATTACAGATGTACAGAAATGTATTATATATCTAATACATTTCTGTACATTTGAAATATATTATATATATAAAGCGTGTCCGCGATAAGAATGAGACAATTCGTTTGTCTAAGATTATGCAAGAAATTCATAACATGCACAATTTTTACACTACCAGCAGAAAGTACAACTCTGGCACTTTAAAATAAGATATGATTTGGATTGTTGCTGCTGAAAGATTTGCTATGCCAGCTTCATTATCGAATGCTATTTGAAAATAAATTGTACAATTCTATAATTTTGATGGCAGAAGATTCAAGAATATAGACTTTAAACATTTTAAAAGGCGAAAAATTTCAAAAAACAACTATATATCGACTTTTAATACAGTACGATGAGCTAGGAAACGGCAAAATTTCTTTAAGTTTCGTAAAAAAATATCTGGAAAAGAACATAACTCTTGTAACGAAGGTTAAGAAAGTTGTGGAAAAGAAACCTGATATTTCAGTGAGCCAGTAGTTAAATCCTTCCACTTTAGTAAGTCACATTTTAAGTTTACAGCTATTTTCTTTTTGGCAGCTTTTTGTATAAAATAGGTATTTTAACGTAGGTGGATATAATGTTGGCCATGACTTTACCAATAATTTCAAAAAGTATAGTGTTTAAATACATAAAATTCTACTTTTTTTAAATCCTACGAATCTTTGCAGGTCTAGTTATGTTGTTCCATCTGGAATTGCATATGGCATTAAAATTGTGTGTCCGGTTTTCAGAGGATATACACAACAAGTAAGATTTTTTCTGTTGCTTTAGTTCAAAAGTTACTTTGCTACTTTGAATTTAGTAAATGTTTGATATTTTTTATTTTTAAATAATATAGTGTTTGCATTTACTGGTTTTGAAAATGTTTTGTTAAACATGTTTATTAATATTTGTCCATGTTATTAATGTTAAGATATTTTTAGGATGCTCAAGAATTTCTAAGGTGTTTTATGGACCAATTACATGAGGAGTTGAAAGAACCTGTTGTAGAAATCATTCCTAATTTGAAAAATAATGTTGATAGTCATGATACCTTTGATCCAGCTCGGGCAGATTCTGGTATTGCTGCATCAGAAGATTCTAGTCATTCCGATGGAGAGTATGAAACGTGTGATTCTGGTTTAAGCAGTGAAAAAACTTCTTTTGTTGATGAAGGCGTTGACTCTCAAGATACAACTACTGAGCACATTGATTTAATAGGTGATGCATCAACTCTTTTATCTTTCAATTCAAGCAAGGCTGACTTTGACAATAACCCTTCCATTCAAAGCTTTACCATATCAAATCATGAAGATAGTGTAAGCCATAAAAACTCATTTGAAATGTCGAAAACTGATTCAAATGAGAACTGCTTGGATATTAATTATTATGATTCTTCAGAAACTGCTAAAGATGCCAAAAATTTAGAAGGTTGTGACAGGCAATAGCGAGTGTTTCCATCATCTTGAGCAAGAGAATGTTCAACTTGATGTATTATCCAACACCAGAGCATCCTGCATTACTCAAATCAAGCAAGCAAATCCTGACACAATTATGTCCATCTTAAATGCCAGGAAACAAAATATACGATATCGAAGCATAGTGTCTGATATATTTGATGGGAAAATTTTAAGTTCAGTTCAATGCTTGACTTGCGATACAGTAAGTTTATATCATAATTACTTCAATATTTTAAATTTACATTAGTAGCTGTCTTAAGCAGTTGTGTGGAACAAATATGATTAAAAAATCCTAAATAACTGGCATATAATATTTCAGAAACTAGTATATACTGGAAACTTATATATGCTATGCTATAATACAAACTGGTATATAATATAATATTTCAGATGCATAATATTAATAACGCATTAAAATGCATAAATATTAAAAACTAATAATATAAGAATAAAAATATCTTAGTTAAAATAAAACAATTTAATCTCTAAAAAGACTAAAAAACTATTAAATATGAACCAACTTTTAAAATTTAAGATAATTTCTAACCTATCAAATCACATTGCGTGTTCTCACAAGAGGTTTCAAAAATTACTTTTTGTTGCTTAAGTAATTACTATTTAAGATATATCATAGAGTATTTTTTAAAAATGAAAATTCGATTAAGATTTTTGTTTCTTGACATATAGTCGGTAAAATGTCAAAACCACAACTGTGCAAAAACACAGGGATGGAAAACCGGAAGCATTTAAACCGGTTTTTGGCTTCGCTTAAATAGGCAAAAACATTTCTGAAGCTGAACCGGTTAAAACTGAAGAACTTTTTGACTAAACATTTTAACTAGTTAACTGAAGGTTATTGTTAGTTTGAATTATCGTTGCACTAGAGCACACAACGGCTATAGGCGACGTGCATCATAATTTAAGAACCACAGTCAAGTGACGAGCCCCTAAACTAAAGGAAAACTTTAAATAAAATAATAGCTGTTGGAGATAAATTAATGGAATATGATGTCATAAAATATATGATAATGGATTTGTATAATATGAGTTCATTATTTGTTAACATTCTCTCCCCGGATCATGCCTTTAAGCACCAAGAACTATGCCACTGAAAAATTCCAATGTCACATTATGCGGCAACAAAAATCTCAAGAAATAGGCACAATAACCTATATTTTAATTAAAAAACAGGCATAACTTTTCATTTAAATTTTATTGTGAATGTGAAATGGCGTCTTAATATAAATTATCTTTTCTGTAAAAACCAGTGGCGGATTTCCAAACGTGCCGCCTATAGGCTGAACCAAAAATTGCCGCCTGTAGGGTAAGTGGGGGTACAAATCGATTCAAAAGTTGATCACCAATGGTTGATTTGTCTCATTGTAACCCGTTGTTCAATGAAATTTCATACCCCTAAATTACTGTTTAAAAAATGCTGTGCGTTTTTCATTATTAAGATGTAATTTTTCTGATCTCTTAATTAAATGCTACATAAAAAAGGGCTTGAGGTGAAATACTAACAAATAATCCAATGTAATAGAGCACTTAAACTTCAATTGCGAAAGAAAGAATTGCGTCAAACAATTGCGTTTTGAAAGAATTGCCTCAACAATGCCTTAAAAATAAGTAGGAAATATATATAAAAAATGATTATGATGCATAGAGAAAATACATACATTTTTATATTTTTTAGTTAAACTGGATTATAAGCTCAGGTTGATTCCCAGCTAATGAATAATGATTGAATTTGAAATCGACAGACAAAGAGTTAGCTAATTTTTGACAACTAATTAACAAATATTACTGAATTAATGCAAGAAATTTATTACTGAAAGAAACAGAAAAAATTAGGCATCATTTTAAAACAAAAGTTTTAAATGTAGCAACCTTGTGAAAAACTTTAAAAAAAAACCGGGAGGAAATAAATACATTTGCCCCCAAAACTTATTAAACAATAAAAACACACCTGGATAGCCTATATAGCGCTAAACGATTGCCATAAAAACCCATAGAAACATAGTTAAAAAGCTTTCAAGGCGTATTTTTAACACTATTAAACGCAGTCGCAGAAATTTCCTTTGGTGGGAAAGGACCAAATCTAATAATTCTTGGGTTAATCAGAAGTTCAAATTTTTAAGCGCAAAAAAACTCTGTGAAGAATGAGAAAGTAGTTTTAATTATTAAAGAACCTAAAATTTACTAGCATGTAGCATAGCAGTTCAATATAAGCTCAAAACAAAAAAGTAATTTAGGACGAGCTATATAAAAGAATGATAGGTAAAGAAATTTTTTTTAATTTAATTATTAAAATTTCGTTTAAATTTTTTTTCTCATAAATAAAGGAAAAAATAAAAGTTTAAAAAACGTTCTTAATTAAGTAATCTTTTACAAAAATACCATTATAGAACAAACGGAAATAAAAATGTATAATTGGTGAAGTAAAGTAAAATACATATATATTTTTTAAATTTTAATTTAAAAACTTGTCTATGTCATTTGTTAGATTTTTCAATTAGAAGATTCATATTTTTAAATTAAAATAGAAAACAAAAGATGCAATATGTGCAAAATAGTTTTTTAATAAAACAAAACAATCGGGCATAAGCACATCGAGTTTTGGCCGGAACATTGTGGCCACTTCGCGAAATGGCCGGCCAAAGTAAAATATTCACTTACCCTTTTGGTCAATTATCGTTCAACTAACTAATAAATTTGATAGGACATTTTAAAAAATTAAGCTTTTCAATATCAACTTTCGACGTCTTGCCATGCGAATCTCCAATGTGAAATAATTTTTTAATTGTATAAATTTTTCTGTTGTATAAAAATAGCAAACGTGCTTTGAACATAAAACATGCTATTAAAATGTAGTGAAAACGGAACTGGACAGCCATTTCTAGATTCATGTTAGAATGCAAACAGAAACAATAAAAAGATAGAAAAAAATAGCGCCCAAGTCTTTTACAAAAATATTCATATCTTCAGATACTTAGCAGTGGAAATTAAACTTACCAAAATTGTGCAGTAACACTGACATCCAATCTTTGATCTTAAGGAAAGTGATGACACATTCATTTTGCTTGAATAATAAGATTATAAAATATAAATACGATGAAAAAAAATTAATCCATGATAGCACGTGCGTCAGTGGAATTTCTTTAATTTATTAACGAACAAAACGCACTACTCAATTTAAACAAATCAGTCGATATTTTATGTCAATGATTTTTTTTATGCTTCCTGTTTTAGAGTATAGCCGTTTTTATCGGCAAGTTACACACATCGGGGCCATAAAAAAAAAACTATTTCCAGCCAAAATAGCGATTGGTTTTTAAAAAAATACGAGGGGGGGGGGGTTACAGAAAGGTTATATTTTCTTCTTCAACATGCGTTTTTTTTTTTTTTTTGTAATACTATCCCTTGACTTATTTGTGAGTCAGAATTCGCTCTTTTTTAATCCTCTCCTCAGAGGAGGTAGGATTTTTTTTGTTTTACACACATTTAGTTTCTTTTAGTATGAATTGGTTGCGCGCCTGATTTCCAATCTCTTATTTGCGGGGGGGGGGGGGGGGGGGATTCCGGCTGTTGAAAATTTGCCTAGCTAAAAAATAGCCTAGCTAGCCTATTTAGAAATCCGCTACTGGATAAGACGTTTTTGCGATTTTTATGTTCTTAAAGAATTATTCGAAAATCGCACCTTCCAGATATTTTTTATGTAAGGATATGGGCAGCATCGGTTCGATACATGATTGGGGTTCTAAATTACGGCTCCCATAGCCAAGCCCTAGTGTAGCATTATTTAGTACACATTACAGTACAGTTTATAAATATGCTCCAAAGACCCAACGGTGCGTACCATGTCGCAATTAAAAGTTGTGTTGAGTGCCTACTCAGGTGTCAACTAGCCACATGTTTGTTTTTCTCAATTACTAATGCCCATAGCCAATAACCCTTGTAGCTCTAGCACGATGATAACTTAGGCTCTCTAAAAGATAGCTAAGCAACTGGAACCGGGTTTTCAAAGGACCGGTTTTTCATTACTTTTAACTGGTCTCAGTTAAAACCGGAGGAAAAAAAAGAACCGATTTAGCCGAGAAGCAGTTTTATTTCTTTCAAAAACTGCAAATCCCTAGAATGCATATTCGTGGTTTTGTCATTTGACCAATGATATATCATAACATTATTCATTCTACCTAGCCTACGCCCTTCCTTTTGGGGACAATTTTTTTTTATGTTATGTTATTCCTTGACACAAGTATACAGTTGACTCTCTCTTAACCGGCTTAAACGGAACCAAGGGTAAGCCGGTTAAACGAAAATCTGGTTAAGCTGGAGAAATTAAATATATTAAAATTTAGATGTTTATTTGATTGCACTTTTGTGATTGATGATACTTGCCTTACGAAATACATGTACAATTGAAATAAGACGTCATTTTACAGGTTATTTTATATATTTTACATTTTTACTTACATACCTTGAAAAAAATCTGTGACCTTTTTTTGTCCAAGTTTGGAAATTCGACAACTTGCCGCATAGTCTCTATCTTTTTAAAATCATCATCACATCGATGGGGGAAGCCGATGACTGTTGCTCCACGTAGCACAATGCCATTTCTAAGGCTTTAATTCCATCAGTATGAGATAGGAGAGATGCATTTGCAACAATGTTGTCTTCATCATCCTCCTTTTCGTCTTGAACTCCATCTGTTGTGACGGCAGCGAAAACATCATCTGAAAAAGTTTCTTGCTGTAGATCTTTGTCAACGGCCAGTCATTGCTCAACGTCTACTGCATCAACATCTTGACATCCTTCGAGAGCTTTAAATAATAAAAAGTCATCTCTAGATATCTCTGTGTCTGTGGAAACGACCTCTTCTTCAGCAGCTTGACTTGACGGTAAAAATTATGCGGCAAGACTTCACTGACGTGGTTTCCGGTTGCTCCGACCATGATTCTGCTATCATATACACAACAACTTTGTTGTTGACTTTTTTCAATAAATCAATTACACTGGTATTTTCGCCGTCTTCTACGGACAAAGTTGCAAGAAGCTTTTTCTTCTATACCTCCTCTTAACACTCTCTATCACTCCCTGGTCCATGGGCTGTAACAATGCAGTTACGTTTGGTGGCAGGAACACGGCCTCAATGTCACCATCTTTTAACTCTTCTTCACTTGGATGGATGGCGCATTATCCAGGACAAGTAAGCTTTCATGGGCAACTTCTGCGACTTGAGGTGCTTTTTAACAGCAGGGATGAATTCGGAGTGGAACCAGTCTTTACACAACTCCTGGTTCATCCAGGCAGATTTTGATGATCTGTCGAACAAGGAGCTACTTGATATTAATGTTTTTAAAAGCTCTTGGCTTGGCACAGATTTTCTTTTAGTATCGCCGGTAACTTATGTGTTCCGGTCGCGTTACTGCATAAGGATACAGTCACTCTCTCTTTACTTTTTTGTATCCCGGTGCAGAGGCTTCTTTTATGGATGGTAAAGTTTTTTAAGGAAGCATTATATAATACAGCCCAGTTTCATCCACATTATAGATTTGTTCTTTGGATAAATTTTTCTCGTTTACTAGTTTTTCAAAAGAAGTTTGGAACTTAGATGCTTCCTCAAGGTCCGATGACAATTTTTCTCCACAGATACTGAGCGCGTGGATTCCATGCCTTTTCTTCCATCTATTTAGCCATCCTTCACTTGCTTGAAAATCTTCATTTCCTCCCATTTTTTATGAAGGAGAAAGGCCTTTTCTTCAATGATGGGTCCACTAATGGGTTTTCCATTAGCATGTTCTTGGTTGAACCATAGAAGCAATGCATCTCATCCAATTTTTCCAACTTTGGTTTTTTAAGAGTAGACCGAGATTCCAGGGCTTTTTTCGAATCAAGTTTATTGCAAAATGACTCAATACCTTTCCTCTTTTTCTTCCAGTCATCCCTCTTTCAACCCCTCTCTAATTCATTGGAATGTCTGGTCGATCCCCACAGCCTTCCAGGGTCAACAAGTCCTCATTCTCCCCAACTAACCACGCGTTTGAAACATGTGACACCGAAAACCGATTGAAATAACCAAAAATTTGTATTTTTAGCTATTTTTAACATTTTAAGGGTGGAAAATTTTCAGCTCGGTTAAAGCGGAGATCCAGTTAAACGGAGGCCGGTTAAGAGGGAGACCACTGTAGTTTAAAATCTTTATTAAGGCAACTGTTTGGCAGCCACATGGTGTGTTTTGGGATGTTAAGGATATTAATAGGTGATATTAACAATGTTTGTAATGTGAAAAAGGTGATTTATGTTAAGTTTAATTGGGGTAAAAAAAAATATAAGAATTTGAGGGTGTTTAGATTATAATATGACATTTAAGTTATAATTTGTCATACATGCATGACAATGAACTCCAAAAACTTTACCAATAATGTACTATTAGGGGTATTCCTATGACATGACCCTTTTTTTTTTACAAAACTTAAGTGATAATTTTGACATTACTGGTTGAGGGTCACCAATCAAAGTATGCACCATCAAAATCGGCAACTTTTGCCAATCTCTTTTGTAAATTGTGGATTGCTTTGTGATTGAACTTTGCATCTTTCCACACTTGTGACAATTCAATGCAGAAAACTCTTTCTTTGAGGTCGATTCAAAAGTTATCAGCAAATGACTCTTCGGTTCTCCATCTATCTTTCTGTTAAATCACAAGGTACCCATTTTCCTTCTTTGCAAAATTTTCCCAAGGCATACAAACGTTCAATTATACATTTCTGAGTTACATTCAATATTTCTGAAATATATCCGAGTTATTGCTGGGTTTTCATCTAAAATTATTAGCAATTCTTCATCTTCAAATTTTTTTAGTGGTTTTCCCTTATCTTTGTCTGCCACATCAAAGTCGGCATTTTTAAATCGACCAAACCATCATTTACAAGTTGATTCAAATCTACCATTGTCTCCATAAGCTTTCTTAAGTATTCAAAAAGTTTCAGAAGCAGTTTTTCTCAAGATAAAGCAATGGATTAAAATTTCCCTCAAATGACCCTTTGTTGGCACAATACATGACATCTCCAAAGCCCAGAATCACTATGATAAAAACACAGCAGTAATTTATGGCACCTGCCTGGTGAAAGGTTAAGAGTAGCCTGATAAAATACTAGTACGGCGATTCCGCACTTTTATTAACCCTGGTGTGGTGCCATCTTTTCATTCAAGGTCATTTCATATGTACCCCTGATAAAAAGTATACATTAATACATTAGGTGTTAGTGTAAGTAATCTATTGGTTTTTTCTTTTGAATTTTATGGTTAAACATTGAAAAATATCACTAGTTTAAGTTTTTAATGTATTCAAATGTTTTAAATTATTAGAGAGAACTTTATCTGTTGGTTTTTGTTCCAAACTTTGATTTGTAATCTGTTTTTTTGTCATTAATAATGTATGTACAATATGACTTAAAATGAACTTTTAATGTATTTTACTATTTTAAGATTAGCAATCGTAACAGCATCCCAAAATAAATATTAAAAATGCCATGCTAACCAGTTAAAGGGTAAGATTGCATTATGAAATGAGCCAAACAGCATTTAATTAAATTTAGTTTATCTTTCATTCCATATCGTGCTGTATTGCTATGTACACTTTAATATGTGTGATATGCAAAAACGGATTTCCCTTATTCATTAAAAATCCCTAAAATTTAAAAATGCATTTAGAAGCCCCTGAATTTACTCTACATCCATGAGTCCCAAACTTTTTTTTTCTACAAACTTATCAATTTAATGTGTGTATTACCTATTTAAATTATTGGTGTTATGGTTTATGTTGTGACTATTAACTCTTCAATAAAAAAACCCTATTTTTTCCTTTAATTCACATATTTTAAAATAACACTCGTTACTTTATAACACACAAATTCAAACCAAACTTTTTGTGTTAACTGTTGTTGCCAGGAAGATAATTTCTTTTTTTTAAAGTTTCATTTATAATGTGAGGGATTACCTTTTCTTTCTCACTCTGTCTTATATAATAGTGGATTTAAATTTTTAGAGGAAACAAGTTTAGCATTTTATCAATAAAATCTTTCAAGTTTAGAATGAATTTCTCTTTTTAAGTATGTAAAAGAAGCTTCTATATCATAGAAATAGTTTATTGGGATGAATTATGAGCAGTTTAAAACTAGGTTTTTTTAGCTACCGATTTAAAACTAACACATGGAGTTCCTTTTTTGCTATTGTAGGTTTCTACAATTAAAGAAACATTTCAAGATTTGTCATTACCCATTCCTAACAAAGATTATTTACGTATGATTCGTGCATCGCAAGGCAGTCATCAGAGGAATATTGAAAACTGTAAAGATGCTTATAATCACCCAGGATGGTTTAGTACTTTATTTGGATGGGTAATAAGGTAAATTTCAATGTATTAATTATATCTTTATTTAAATATTAAAAGTAATTTCATAAACAATGTGCAACTATGAGTCCACATCAAATCGCCCAGCTGAAAATCCTTATGCCCCATGTCTGTATAGTACGATTTTTTTCCCTAGCACTAGAGGCAAATTTATTACAACCATATATTTTAGTTTTTCCAAATTCCAAGAAGTATGAAAATTATTATTTTTTTAAAACGAAGAGTTTAGCCTAACACTTTCTTGTTTAGCATCACGATCTAAGGGAAAATTTTGTTTTTGGAACGGGTTTTTCTAAAAAGGGCAAAGTTGCAACAGTTAACCAATTTTTTCTACGGGAATATAGTCCGTCTAAAAAGTTTAGGCAAAATACATTTTGAGTCGAAAAATTTCACTGAATAAGTTTAGCTGAAAAAAGTTTTGACAGTAAGGATCAGGCAGGTATAAATAATTAAAAATATCATAAATCATCTGGAAAATAATACACAATAAGTTTTACTTGCATAAAAAGTGAAAATTACCTAAGAAATGTCTCAAATGTAGAGAATCAATTTAATGCTTGTTTGATGGCATAATTTTGCAGTTTTATTGTTTGAATTGAATTTATTTTTGCAATGATAAATTTAAAAAAATATATATTCTGTGAATCTAAAAGATTAAGGAACACTCGGGTTCATATTATACCAAACAGCCAATTTAGCCATTTTAACTGTTTTACTTTGAAAATTACTGCTATTTGTTTTTAGACTGCATGTTTCATCAAGAAAATTGGTCAATGCCTGTCTTTCCAATATGAGTATCATAAAATAGCAGAATTTTTTTTTCACTTTAGTACAATGTAGAGGTAGTCTCCCCTTCAAGAGTGCCAAAAATTTTTGTCCCTTCATCATAAATTTATTCCACACATTAGAAAGTTTTGTCTTTTATGCTGCAGTTTTCAGTTTCTTGAGAAAAAAAAAACTTCCTTTGAACCTGTTAAAATTTAAAGGGTCTCTTTAGTGTTATTTGAATGTGTTCAGTGTAACTGAATATTGAAAAGTTATTTTAGTGTTATTGTATGTTATTGATTTGCCTCCCCCTTCCTTGTAGGGGTCCCTAGTTTAACCCTGTAGTGCATGAATTTTTTTTCGTCCCCCAAAAATATATTTGTATCTTTAATACTCATACATTATGGGAAAAATACTGACAACAAATAAATGCATTGGAATTTAAGTAATTTCAATTTTTTTAATTGTTGTCACATGGCAACACCATGCATTGGGAACTGAATTGATGCCTAAACGTTGGGCATTAATATTTATTTATATACAAATTATTACGTTTTTCACTTAAGGTAAGCGAATACCCAAAATTCTAAAATTTTTACTATTACTTCAATCTTTTCCAAATTTGGCATAGTGATTTCAAATATAATGAACAATGCTTTTTGGGCAATTTTTTTTATTTAAATATAATTGATTTATTTTAAACGGTGTTTCTCACCTAAAAAAAGGGGGTTTGCGCCAACACTTCTAATAAGTTTTACATTAATTTACCTGAAATTTTTTACAGATGCTATTTCAATATATATCTGTGCCATGAACCTCTAACATCCAGTGTAAATATATGTTGTTGTTTTTTTTAAAAATTCCAAGTGTAAGTTAATCGAAAAATATCCTTTTTTTGTGTGGTTAATTTATAACATTTTTCTTGATAACTTCTTTTCTTGTAATTTGTATGCAACTCTAGAGAGTCATTGCATGCATCAGTCCAAAACGAAGAATTTAACACATAAGTAGTGTTTATAGGATTAAAATTCAATGTGGTAGACTTGTTAGCGTAAACCTCCTTTTTTAGTAGAAAAACACGGTTTAAAATTAATTAATTATATTTAAATTTTAAAAAAATGCCTAAATAGTATCATTCATTATATTTGAAATCAGTATGCCAAATTTGGAAAAGATTAAAAAATTTTAGAATTTTGGTGAATTTTGGGTATTCGCCTACCTTAACCTAATGAACTTTTTTATATTGCTAATAAATTATGCTTAAAAATAAAGTTAATTAATTATTTTATTATTATATATAATTAGTTGAAGAATCACAGACCCAGTCTTAAGATAAAAATATTAAATGAAAACACTTATAATAAAAATAATGTTAATATTTAGTACAATTAGATTCTGTCTTAAAAGAAAAATTAGTTATGAAAATAATTACGAAAAGTAGTTACGATTGAAACAAAATTAATGTATTTGTACAAGAACAAATAGTAGGTAGTTATGAATGAAAATATACAAAAAATCATTTTGAAATAGAATTTTAAATGGCAGTATGATAAATATAAAGCAGTTATTGTTACTGGTAAAACAATGTGGTACCAAACAGTATAAACATTCGTCAAGTAAGACAGATAAAACAAGCACACACATATGCAAACAAAAGTTGTGCTTACTGCATGATGTTGCCAAAGGGCAACACATGTAAAAACCAACTACAAAATTCCAATTTTGATAAGAATGATTGGAAAACTAGTAAATATATTTTTAAAAAAATCCTCTTGAACCATAACTATTTTTTCAAAACAATTTGTTTGTATTTAGTACTAATAATATTACTTTGAATACTGCCAAAGGTGTAATTTCACAACAGTTAATAACTTCACTCTTTAATTTTGAATGCACTTTTACTACTGTCATCTATGCGGGTTATTAGTAACTAAAACTTCAAAATAGAATGCAATAGATGAAAAAACACAGATTTGTTGAGAGGGAGCTCTACTTTAATGGAATAAAGTGGATTATGTGTTGTTGCCATATGGCAACAGTATGCACTAGACGGTTAATGGTTTTCCGGTGCTGGCCAGTTTCACCCTTGATATTGGCTACCATAGCAGTAAAATTTAGCTATCGAAATACTGAGGAGTAAAATCTAGCTATAATAAAGTGAATATGATCTAGGCAATACGACACACCTCTAGGCCAATTTTTATAACATAAAGGAACGTTTTTTCTTTTAAAAAATATTTGTAAAACCCACTCTGCTATCCTGCCATCATTTTACAGAACAGGGTGTAGAAGAAAATCTGGGGGAGGCTGGCTATTTTGTGTTTGGAGAATCAAGAGAATACTGTCCCATTTTCGTCACGTCTTTAAAGCAAAACTTTATTTTTGTGTGGTACATGTATTCCTCACATTTAATGTGTTATGTTCATATTTTTCTAATTCTTATCTTTGGATTTCAATTTTTGTTTTTAGTTGGTTTTGGGGACCCTCAGTCAACTTGCAAGATTGTCTTGCTGCACTTTTTTCTGCTGACGAATTAAAAGGTGACAATATGTACAGTTGTGAAAAATGCAAGAAGCTTAGAAATGGAATAAAATTTTCAAAAGTTATCGAGTTACCTGAGGTATAACTTCAAGGTTTTTTTTCTCATTTTTTAAAAAAATATTTTCAGAATAATTTAATGAAAAATAGGTTTTGAATTTTATAATTATTTTTTAGGTATTATGTATCCACTTGAAACGCTTTCGACACGAAGTAATGTTTTCTTCAAAAATTAACACTTATGTTTCATTTCCCTTGGAAGGTTTGGATATGGCCCCATTTCTTCATAAATGTTAGTATTTTTAACTGTTGTAATAATCTAAGAAAACATTTCCAGGTATCTTGGAACAGAAAATCAGAAGATAATGTCACCAATTTAAGAAGCATATGTCAAATAGTTTGTGATTCAGCTTTTTTTCCTTCTTCAAACTGACTTAACTATATATCTCACTGTGCTCAGAAAAGGGACGTATAAGACTTTTTTTTAATTAAAAATGCTATGATAATATTTGAAATCTTAATTAGAATAGTTGGGATACAGTTGGTAGATCTTTTTATTTCCTATAATAAAATCCAATGGAAGAAATAAACTAGCTTTTTTGCTGACATGTCCCTTTTCTGAGCATGATGCAATATAACCTCATCTGTTTATTGCCGTCAAGTTAAGGCACATTTTTGCAGGTGAATTTTAAATTCTTATAAGTTTTTCATTTCTACTCTAGAGTATAAAAGAGACAATTTATTAGTTTCTTTAGTTGTGCAATTTCTTTTTTTTTTTGTGTTAGTCAAATCAAGTAGCCTTAAAATAATGACATATTAGCATTATTTCAAAGCTATTTAAGTCATGTAAATACTTCTGTTTTAGTGAAATTTCATGGAAAGGGGTTGTACATAAGATTTTGACTTGCTGTTCTTGGTAACTTTATTTTTAATCAAATAATTCTACCTAAAATTCTGGTTGTTTCTTATTGTACAAAAGAAAACAGATACCTCTTGCTCGTCTTTTAAAATGATGAAAACTGTTAATGAGTGTAGTGTTTTATTTTCTGATATTTCAAACAACTAATGTTGGTTGTCATAAGAACAGCAAAATGCTATCTTTATGATTTTTTTTAGCAAATATAATATTCTGAGGTAGTCATTATGATAAATTGGTAGTTGTATTGTAGAGTTACAAAATCAAAGTTTTGGTGCTTAAAATTTGTAGTTTTTCAACCTTTTTTTTAGATAAACACTTGTTTAAATTATGTCTGTCATAATTGTTCTTCTATTAAGAGCATTATATAAAGAAAATATTAACCTTTATCTTTATATTTTAGCTTACCATTCTTTAGCTACAACATATGATTTGGTTTCTGTTATTTGTCATCATGGAACTGCTGAGTGTAAGAACCCATTATGTTATAATAATTATAATTTAGTGTCTAGATATTTATAAATTGGTGGTAATTTTTATTCTAACTTGTATGTAGTATAAACTATAGTTTGTTTTACTTTAAACAAAAATTGAGGGCAATAAAAATCCCTTAATTATTAAGATTTAAAAAGTTATTTTTAAATAAATGTAATTTGATACATTTTTTAAATAATGAGTTATCAATCAGAGGTTTGAACAGAGTTGAAAATAAACCAGTTGCAGTGGAATCCTGATTTAGTTAGACCAGCTTCTCTTAATTTGGTCTTTCAAAGTTAATACTGGTTTTTAAAATGGTTCATATGACAATGAAAAATGAGCAGAAAATATCCTTGAATAATACAACATGCTTAACTGCTAAAACTGCTTTATCTATAAAAAAAATAATTTCGATAAGAAAAAATGCAAGTTTAAATTTTTTTTCTAGCTGGTCATTATACAGCATACTCCCTAAATTATTTGAATGACCAGTGGTATGAATTTGATGATCAGTATGTCACAGCTGTTGATCCTGAAATGATTAGACACTGTGAAGCATATGTTTTATTCTACCGGTAAGTGATTTTTTTTACCGTTTTTTAGTTTTTCTTTGATACATTGAAAGCCCTTTTGTATAAGAAAATTTGCATATCAACTTAGACTCTGTTTCAAAGTTATATGTTAAAAAAAATAATGTTAAAATTTCACTATACATACCCCGCTATATTATGACAATAGGTCGAAAGTGTGTCTGCCTAAAAAATGAAAATTAATCATTAGAAAACAGATATTGGTGTTTAATCTATATCTTTTTTTAATGTGGATTGTTTGGAGAGTGGAATACATTTCAAGGGTGTCAATTTCTGGAAAGGCAGAGACACATTGTTATACAATCTCAACAATTTGTACTTTTCAACTTCAGGATTTTACAAGATTTATGATCAAAAAATTAAAATATTAGTATGAATGATAATAAAGATTATGATTAGCTTAACGAACAATCCCCAATTCTGGCAAATAGAGCCTTAACACAGTGAATATTTCCTCGTACTTGTACACCTGATCTCGTAATCAGCAGACTTCAGATATCCATCCAGCTTGTTTATTGTTCATCTTCATTATCTACTACAAAATATTTTATAACAAAGCAATGCAAGGTGTATAAGAAAAATAAAAAAAATTACTTTTGTTGTTACAAAATCTTTGGCATAAATAAAGCTGACATTGATATATCTCGCAATAATAATGGTAGTAACTTATGATGACACACAGCCTAACAGATTCTCCTCCAATTAAAAGGCTTGAAATATGTTCAATTTACAGTCAAGCCTTATCCAGAAATGAGAGGCTGGTTAGCCCAGACGGTAAGGCGTTCGCCTTGCATGCAGAAGGTCCTAGGTTGGGATATGGGCATCCCCAAAATAGCTGCCAATCTATAATGGCCTGTGCAGCCAAAAATGTCCGACGAATATAGAGTTAGTGTGCGTAAAACTATGCTCCGAAGTCCTGGCGCTTTGTGCGATGTCACCCTTAACGGTTGTGTTGGGTACCTACTCAGGTGTTGGCTCGTCACTTGACCGGGGTTGTAAATTACAACGCCATTGGCCCTTGTGTAGCTCTAGTGCGACGATAATTCAAATTGAACTAACTTATCCAAAAATGAATCGGAGACATGATACAAAGAGCTATATATAAGAATATGTGATGTAACGAGGGGGTGCTGTATTTATTTTATTTTCCCTTTAAAACCAATTTTAATATATATTAAAGCTGCTTTCGAATTATAAATACCGTTATAGTTATTATTTGCAATATATTTTCTAAATTGCAAATGACATTTATTAACAAAAAATATATATAAAGTGAAAGTTGTTTTACTGAAATTTAATTTGTTATGCAACTGCTTCCTGTAACATCTTAAACCTGAATTGGGGCTTATTTGTTTGAGACTAATTTTGTTTTGTCTGAGTATTAGTTGTACTGAGTGTTAGTTTTTGTATATTCTATTATTCCATTCTTGCAAAATCGTCAATAAGAGGACCTGTTTGGAATATTTTTTACTTTAAAGCGATAGGAAGACGCATTTCGAAAAGCACGTATTGTAAAACAACTTATTCCATTGCACTAGAATAAAGGAGGCAAATAAATATTATATATAATATAGGTTTTACCCATTATAAATTGCATTTCATATTAGTTGATTTGTATTATCAATAAGCTTTTGTTTGACAGAAATAATCAAATTTTTCTCGTGAAAATCAAAAAAGCCCAGGCATTTTAACTAAGCATTTGCCCCAACTAATAAATTTCTAGAGCTTTCGTCATTAAGTTCTCACTTTAACTTACAAAATGTGTATTAATGTTAGTTTTTTAAGCATTAAAAAACACTCGTTTGTTTTATTTAACTTATAATTTCTTTAAAAAGATTTTTGATCTCCAAATAATATTTATTATATGTATTTTAAAGGAAATGTGGAGATGAGATGATAAAAAAACGCCAGTTGGCTGTTGAACTTATGGAACTTAGTCAAAATGAAGTAATAATTTATTTTGGTTTCATTAACTATTAGCATTTGACAGATGAATTGATTATAAAAGTAATTCATTAACTGAAAATTTTGAAGTTTCTTCAGGACATTTTTACTATATAAGCGTCTTCTTCTAATTTTTCTAAAATGTGTTTAATAAGTTAATAGCCAAATATATTATGAAATTGCAAATTACATACTTTTTTGCTTAACATTTATTGTTTAAAAAATTATTTACTTAAGGTAACAGACTTATAATATTGTAATAATTTAACTAAAGTTAACGGAATCTTTTTCAAAGCTAGATAACATTGCTGTCATATATTCAGAAGTTTTAAGTTTCTTCAGGACACTTTTACTATATAACAGTTTTCCATGTCCAAAAGTGCATAATTAACTGGTAATGTATCCAAATGCAATAATGGTACCAAATGTGTACCAAAATCAGTCATCAATGTAGCTAGAGGTTGACTCATTGCTTAAAGGTCAACTGTGATGGCTGCCAGAAAGTACTCCGAAGTTGGACTGCTTACCACTTTGGCGGCTGAGTTTAGAGATCATGAACAGACAACTTTTGGTCAATTACAGACAAATTGCCAGGCAATTGGGCCCTTTAGGACAACTCATATTAAAATTTACTACACCCGTAAATAATTATTGCAGTTCCCTTAATTCTCTGTTTGACTAAAAATTTTAGTTTAGTTTGCACCTTAAAATCATTTGAGGGTCAATCCATTAAAAATCACACAGACCTGTTGCTCAACATTTTTGATATTCCTAATTTTTTTAACCATATATTTCCTAATACTAGGTGAGTTCAAAGCCAAAGTAAAAAAAATTGTTAGAGCTCATAATAATTTTTTTGGGCGGCCATTTTAACTTTGCTTCAAAGCCAATTTTCGGCTGAAAACTTCTTTCACTGAAATGCATATAACTCTATTGATATTATAGATATCAAGACGAAATAAAAAGAAAATGATCCGAATGATGCTATAAATAGTTTTTAAGCGCATAATATTACTAAATTAGTGAGGAAGTGGGAGATACCAAAATCACAACTGAAAAATTGAAAATTCGCTTAAAACGGGAATTTTAGCTCTGACAATGTGGTAAAAGGAAGCTCGCCTTAAATATTTTTTTCCTGTATCGACAAGTTATAAAACTACTTGCAGAAGAAGTTGAGGAATTTGTAATTTTTACAATTTTTCAAAACTGCTGAAAATCGTATTTTCGTCATTTTTAAAGTTAAATATCTCAAAAGGGATTGAGTGAAAATATTTGAAATTGATGCAGGTAGTACATCTTTATTGCATAAAAATGTGACAAAAATTCTGTATATTATTTCAAACTGGTTCCAGAGATACATTGCTTCAAAAATGGTCAAAAACTGTATTTCCCTACTTTTAAAGTTGAATATCTCAAAAGGGACTTAGTGAAAAATTTCAAAATTAATACAGGTACTACCTCTTTATGACATAAACATGTTACCAAATTTTTTTTATTGTATTTTGAACTGATTCCAGAGATACAGTGCATCAAAGTTGGGCAAAAAATGTACAACAGACCCCTCAAAATGTAACAGTTTTCAATGGTAAAATTCCTTGAATGGAATATGAATACTTAATGAAATATTAAACGAAATGTTCTAATCATTTAATAAATTTAATTTAGGCAAGACTAATTTACAAAAAATATTTCTTCCTAAATTTAAATTCGTCTTGCCTAATTTAAATTTATTTGATGATTAGAACATTTCCTTTAACATTTTAGTTAAATATTCATATTCCATTCAAGAATTTTACCATTGAAAACTGTTACATTTTGAGGGGTCTTTTTTTGCCCAACTTTGATGCACTGTATCTCTGGAACCAAATCAAAATACAATACAAAATTTTGGTCACATGTTTATGTCATAAAGAGGTGCTACATGTATTAATTTCGAATTTTTTTCATTCAGTCCTTTTTGAAATATTTGACCTTAAAAGTGGGGAAATGCAGTTTTTGACAATTTTTGAAGCACTGTATCTCTGGAACCAGTTTGAAATAGTTTGAACCAGTTTGACTATACAAAATCTTTGTTGCATGTTTATGCAATAAAGATATACTACCTGTATCAATTTCAAATTTTTTCAATCAATCCCTTTTGAGATATTTTACTTTAAAAATGGCGCAAATACGATTTTCAGCAGTTTTGAAAAATTGTAAAAAAATAAAAATTCCTCAAGCTTTAAACTTCTAAGCAAGTAGTTTTATAACTTGTGTATACAGGAAAAAAATATTTAAGGCGAGTCTCTTTTCCTTTTACACATTTTCAGCGCTAGAACTCCAGTTTTAAGCAAATTTTCATTTTTCAGTTGTGATTTTTTTATCTCTCACTTCCTCACTAATTTGGTAATATTATGCGCTGAAAAACTATTTATAGCATCATTCTGATCATTTTCTTTTTATTTCTTCTTAATATCTATAAAATCAACAGAGTTATATGCATTTAAGTGAAAGTAGTTTTCAGCCGAAAATCGGCTTGGAAGCAAAGTTAAAATGGCCGCCAAAAAAATTATGAGCTCTAAGAAATTTTTTACTTTGAACTCGCCTAGTATTAGGAAATATATGGTAAAAAAAATTAGGAAAATCAAAAATGTTGAGCAACAGGTCTGGGTGATTTGTAATGGATTGACCCTTGAGGAGAATGTTTACTTAGCATTGAGATGTGAGCGTCTAAAGAAAAGCTGCATTTAATGAGTGAGTAAGAAATGTAGCTAAGATGACAGATTACTGAGTCATTTTTTTTACTTCTTACAGTCTATTCGGCAGTCAATTAAAAATAATTACCAGCATAAAATTGGAGATAATTTAAAAGTAAAGTCTTTTTTAAAATATATGATAGATAAAAAAATCTACCACTCTTCCCTTTATTTTCTACAATTTTCAAGATTTTTCAACAATGTAGTTGGTGACTTATAGATTTTCCTTAGCTTTCATGTTAATTTTGCACTTTTCGTACAAATTTAAACAAGTTAATGTTTATCAATAATATTTATTGGAATAATTTGAATATTAAGTGAGCAATCATGAAATTACTTGAAGTAATATGCTTATTACAAACAAAAACAAATTGTGAAAATAACCAACTCTCAAATTAAGGAAGGTAAAACAGTAAAAAAAATTATTACTGAAACCATTATATGTAATCAATAATATGTCAGTTTTGTAGGAATTTTGTTTTCCATTTTCTGATTTACCATCCTCACCTGTGAGTGAATTTACCCATATAATTTTGGGCATGCTTAGGGGACATCAAGATGGTTCTGCACATCATTGGTGCACGATACACTAACCAAAAAGGTGTACTAAATTATATATACTAAACAAACATATTATAAGTATTAAAAAAAATATGCCAAAATATGTTTTAACTCCATTCTTTTTTATTTTTTTAAGCCTGGTTTACTGAGATTTCACATTTCTAAGCAATGGATTAATAAGTTCAACAACTTTGCTGAACCAGGACCAATCAGTAATACAGACTTTTTGTGTTCTCATGGAGGTAAAGAAAAATTTCATATCCATGCTTGTAATTTGACTAACTTCAAACCAACTGAATTACATACATTTATTTTTTTATATAAAGTTTTTTCTTAAATTAACGTTTTTCAGACTAAGCCTCCTTTTAATATGCCAAAGCCATGTTTGTTTACGAATACCTATGTATTTGCCGATTTGTGTGACTAGCATCTCAATCCCAACAAAGCAGCTCACAGAAAATCACTGAACAATCAGGAAGTTCATTGAATTTAATACTGAAATTGGTAATTATCTCACACAAAAGGCAATAGTAAAAGTTTTAAAATAAGTTTACTTTGGATATCATACAAAGTTTCTGATAAAGTTGCCAACTCAACACCTGTTTGTGACTATTAAAATCTCCGAAAAATGGCAAAATTACTGTTAAACAAATCAACCCCAGATTGCCAGAAAACCCTGTATTCTTCAATAATCATCTAACTCCTAAAAATAAACAACTGTTGTTTCATGCACTAAAATCTAAAGAAAATCTATTGAAATAGCATTTGTAAAAAATTTCAGGTAAATTAATGTATAACTTTTTATGCTAGAAGCGTTAGTGAAACCCCCTTTTATTAGTTGAAAAACACCGTTTAAAATAATTCAATTATATTTAAATTAAAAAAATTGCCCAAAAAGGATTGTTCATTATATTTGAAATCACTATGCCAAATTTGGAAAAGATTAAAGTAATAGTAAAAATTTTGGAATTTTGGGTACTCGCCTACCTTAAGTACTAAGCGATATTAAGGATACTTGAAAAGGTAATTAAGTTATAAAGAAAGATTAATTGATCCACAAGGATCTTCAAAAATATTGAAAACCACTGTTGATATTTTTCTATCTACAATTTTTGTACAAACTTAAAACTTTTTTTCTTTGTCAATTCAAATATTTGTAGTTTGTTTTAGTAAAATATACATGTTTATTGTTAGTATTGAATTATGTAGTTTTCAATCCGTTACCAGTATATTTATTTAATAGCTTTTAACTTGAAAAATAAAGGGATTTGAACAAGGTCACATCTTTACTAATGTTCTGTAGTTGTTTATACATCCCAGGAAAAAAAATAGGGCATATAAATGATTTTTAAATTTAAAAAAATAAGTGGAATTGGTCCGTTTTTGAAGAATGCCTCTTATATCAAACATATTCATTTAATAATTCTAACCACAGTTTAGATATTTGAGAATGATTCTTAGGTTGAAAGTTTTCATTCTTTTTTTTTTCTGCTGTAAATGTGGTAACCATTCTGTAGGATTTTTTAAAAATATTGTTATATATAACTGATCTTAATATTTTTCTTTTATTTCAGCCAAAACTACTTTTTTACATTGCAAAGTTTAAGCATAATTTTTTTTACACTGTTGCCTTTTTTAATCATGAATTTAAAAATACTTTAAAATTATTGAAACATCCCACTATCTGCTTAATTGGGGTATTAATATAAGTGTTTTTGAAACAAATTGCTATACATCTGAATATTTATATATCTTATTTCAATTTGGTTTTCAAAGCTATATAAACAAACCTGCAAGATCTTGTATTTCATCGTCTACTTGCATTGATTATATTTTTTCAGATACAATAATTTTTCAAATTAAAGCTAGTATTTTCTAACTGATACAAGCCATCAAGCTATTCCATTCGCGATCAATTCCAAACTACGAAACAAAACTCATTATTAATAATTCATCATCTAACCTAGCTTTAAATCGCTCTAAATTAAATGAGTATTTAGCTACTTAAAAAATTTAATCTAATGAAAATTCTTCTCGAGATCAATATTTTATATTTATTTTTTGCCTAAATAACATGAATTAAATAATAGTACCCTAAACGTTTAAAAAGAAATGCAAGAATATCTGGGTGTTTACCGAAATCTTATTCGCAATAAAAAAAAGTGTTTAAAAGTAATTTTTAATATCAGTTTGACGTCATCTTTAGAATTACTTGCAAAACTGCTGTCTCTGGGTTAAAATGCATCATTAAGTTCACCAAATCTGAAAACTATTATAATAAATTGGATTTATTCTTCAGTCATCAGTCATCTAAATTGATTACTATTGTCAAAGTACCACTTTCATCTCTAAATGTAGTAAACTAGTATATGGCCTAATAGAAATAGTGTTTCTGAACTTGCTTCATAATTTAATTCTGCATTTAATTGTGGCAATGAGAATAATTAGTATATTATTTTCTTATCTAAATAATATTAAGTTTATTACTAATTTTTTAATTTGTCTTTTTCTGTTTGTGAATATAATAGGTCATTGGGAAAAAGCAACTATTACATATATTTATAAACCAGTTGATAAAGAGTCTAACAAATAATGGCCTGATTGGGATCTCACTCACTTTTGGTATTGCGATGCTAGTATTTGTATGATCACTTTAAACATGTAGACTTAAACTGTTATGGTAGATTTTCCTCTCACATCTGAGCTTACCAATTTTATTTAGAGTGGTAATAACTTTGTACCACAATGGCTTGGTTGTTAGTGTGTCCTTTCCATAACAACAACATTGCATGTTTGCAGATTTTATTAATATACACTGCTCAAAACAATTAGGGGAATTCATGTTTTAAACCGTTTCGCCCCTAATGATTCCATTTGGTATCATCAGCTTCCAATTTTTTTCTCTCACTAAGTTGAACTCGTACTTATTTATCGTTAGATGGAAGGATTATGTCTTTTGAAGAATTAAATAATGTTTGTTTTATTGAAATGAAAATATGAAAAACATGGTAAAATAAAATTAACTCCCAAAAACTTTTATGAAATAAATTTACCCTAAATTCTTCACGTTTGCATTCTTAAAAGTCTAAAATTTGATTTTACCTTTTTTTTTACAGTTAAAATTTTGAAAAAATTATTTTTCTAATTCATTTAAAAGTTATGATTATAATTTTTGCCCCCTTAAATTTTAGTTAAAAAATTAAGATTTGTTTTCCTTTTCTTACCATTTCAATCTGGATGCATAAGGAATCAATTTCCCAAATTTTAGATTTTTATAATAAAAAATAAGAAGTTGGAACTCGACGGGTAAGCAAAAGCACGCAAAGTGCTCCCCTAATTGTTTTGAGCAGTGTAGAAACTGTAGTCAGGCAATGTCATATGATTATGTGATATATAAAAGATCCCTAGAGTATGCATTTGGCTTGGGTTCTCTTGACGATTTATATTTTAGCCTTCTTTACATCCACATAGAGCTCAGGTTGATTATAAGCTGAATGTCAAAGTTAGCAAAGCTTCCAAATGGTGCCTAAAAAAAGCTGCTTGTTTTACAAAATTTGCTGAGTCTGCAAAAATGCCTAATCTGCCAAAAAGCAGACATTACTTAATAAAAAAAATTTTAGTACCATAAACTACTTTGAGCTCTATGATATTTTTGATAATCGGTAATCTAATTATTTCGAATCGTAATCAATGCTGCCATATTTATTAGAAAAGTACCTATATGTTACTATGACTTATCAAAGAAAAATATCAATGCATTTGAAATTCCTGTAACTTAGCGCTTTCTGTTACCTTTTCCTCCTACTCAGTTTATGCTCCTTAATTAAATAATTTTATTCATGTGTACATAAAGATTAATAATATTTTTGGGATTTATTTCTCCTAGGTGTACCCCCACATAAAGTGGAATATGCAGATGAATTATGTACAATATTGCCTCAAGCTGTGTGGGAATACCTACATGATACGTAAGTAATTCTTTTCTTAAAACATCTAATTTCTGTATTTTGGAAAACAAGATTCTGGGCATTTCCTTTTTTATATTCCTGTTTATTTCGTCTTTTTGGTATGCTGTTAAATACATATGTGTGCAACAGTGTACCGTTAAGAGCCAGTTTTTTTTAAAAACCGGGCAAAACCGGCAGGCTTGGATAGTTGACATTTTTAATTTTGCTGAAAATTACAGAATTTATTCTTTACGGAAAACTATTAGACACATATATTTTTGTTTTTTTAATAAGGCTCTAAACTTTGAAAAAAAAAACAGTTTTGTGTTTACTGCAAAGTTTAGAGCTCCTTTACTGATTTTGCTAAAAGTAAAAAGTTATTAAATTAGCTGTAAAATAATCCTTATGTATTGCAGGAAAAAAATCATTTCACAAGCCTATGGGTTTTTGCTCCAATTTTATTTATTGAGGCTCTAAACTTTGCAAGAGAACTCAAAATTTTGGAGGACTGAAACATGCCCGTTGTATGTGAAATGTCCTGTTTTCATATACAATGGGCATGTTTTAGGCCATAAAATAGCAAGAAATTTGAGTTCTTTTGCAAAGTTATTTTCCAGCTTATTTAATAACTGGTTACTTTTGGCACCAACGGTTAAGGAGTTCTAAACTTTGCAGAAAGCACAAATTTGCACGAAATTGTGATTTTTTTCAAAGTTTAGCGCGCCATTAAATAAAATAGAAGCAAATAACCATAATTCTGTGAATTAATTTTATTTCTACAATACATAAAGAATATTTTCCAGCTAATTTTTATTGCTGGTTGTTTTTTTATACAAGTAGTTAAGGAGCTCTAAACTTTGCAGCAAACACAAAATTTGGCGTTTTTTTTTTTTTTTTAAGTTTAAAGACTCATTAAATGAAATGGAAGTAAATACCCATAGGTTTATGAACTTATTTTGTTTCTGCAATGCATGCGGATTATTTTCCAGCTAATTTTATACATTTCCAATGTTGGCACAAGGAATAAATGATCTCGGAAGTCGTGCAATTTTGTATTTGCGGCAAGTTTAAGGTCAAATATTTCTGTAACCAAAAGTGCCACCGCCCATCACTTGCTATTTTTGGGTACTTCTCTTCAGTATGTATTCATTGGATCATAAACACTTAGTATCGGAATCGCAATATTTCTAATTAAATAACAAAGCAGTCTGCAAGATTCCTTCAGAAAGTCCTCTGTGTTGAAGATATGAATTTCCCCTCTCTATGCAGAAGGGTAATACACTATCACTCACCCCAGGGTGGAATTGAAGTTCTTTGTAAGGAGATGTATTTCGAAAAAAAAAAAGCGAATTTGAAAGGGGTTACAGACAGATAGTATCAGCATATCATTATATATTAGGGTGGGCCGAAAAAAGTTAATTTTCGAGTACAAAGTTCTATTAGGACTCAAAAGTTGTGCATTGTCATGCTGATTACTGGAAAAATAATAAAAAAAATTCCCAATTAATATTAAGTGCTGCCTCAAAGAGGTTGAAGTTTGAAAAAAATACCAAAAATCGACTCATTTTAATTTTACCGCCAGAATTTACTGATTACATTTCGTGCTTAAAAAAATAAATAATATTGTTCAGTTATACATCGTTATTATAAAAAAAATATATTATAAAAATTATCTTCAAAATTTTAAAGTCGTGATTTTTTTTTTAAATACGAGATATTGATGAAAAATCACAAATTTAAAGCTTTTTAAACTGACCCTGCTTGGAAGTTTAAATTATAAAAAGTGCTCTTATACACAGGAATGGAGGCTATCTATTATGTGTAACTGATATAAGGAGCAGAATAACAGTTATTATAAAAAGGCAGGGCCGTAGGTGGGTAAGCTTGCTTCACTATAGTTCAAATAGTAAAATGCGAACTTATTATTGCTAGTTTACTATTTATTGCTATTATTATAACTATTTTATAATAAATAATAATTAAAAAAAGAATGTGAACCATGCTATTCAAAAGTTCCGTAGTTTGCAGCTATTGTGCCTTTCCATATTTTTCTCTTTAGCAAATGAGCCAATATTCTGCATGGAGAGGTGCCCCAATTCGAGTTTCACTCTCACCGAACACTCAAACCTATTAAGATTTTTTGTTATTTGATTGTGACAAAGTCTTAAATTGTGCAGTGGTATCATATATTAGCATTATAGATCATGAAAGCATAGTTGCTTGAATGTTCTACATACTGCTAGTTTGCTGTTCTACATACTTTTCTTGAAGAATGTCGGACACTTATTTCTAATGTTGACAAAACCATAAAGAGCTATTTATGAGCCACAAAGGTTCCAAAGAAGAAATATATTTTTTCTTTTTTTTTTAAACTGCAAACTGTAAAGCTACTCAAAAATAGCGCTAAAAGAAGATAATAAATTATAATTGAATTTCGGATACATTAAATTCGCTTAAATAACTAAATATTCAAAAAACTTTAAATAACTTATTTTTTACAATGTTGCAAAAATACCCTGCCAACTTTCATGGAAATTAGTAAGTTTCTGGATCACAAAAGAATGCATTATTTGTATGATAGGGTCAATTATTTTACCTATCTCCGCTGACACATGCGTTCTCGTTTCAACTGCTTTAAGTATACGTGCTTTGGGTCGTATATGTCACTGTAGCTATTTTTTTTATTCTTATTTCGAACAGAAATAAAAAAAAATTATAATAAATAATTTACAATAATTTTGCTCTTACTTGATAAGCAGATTTGCAAAATGTGTAACTTAAAAACCATATTTGCACATGTTATAGTCATTGGGAATTTTATTCTGGTTTGGAAGGTTTATCGCGTTTAGAATTTCGGGGATCAAAAATCAAACACCGGTTTCCCAGCCTAGAGTCTAGTATCTTGAAAGATTTTTTTATTTATATAATTGTAACTGCTCATTTCACAAGCAAATAGACAATAGACAACTTTTTCAAGTGGCTTGTCATATCTTCGTACTTTCTATATTCTTGAGTGGCCACATGTGCTAATGGCAATAACGAAGTTATTTTGTTTCTCTCTCTCTGTTATAAATTACAGGTAATAGTTTTTGCCTTTTGCTGGAATGCAGCACTGCGGGGTTTTTTTTGCAACCTTGTAAAAAATAGGTTATTTAAAGTTTATTGGTACTATATAGTTAAGTGTGAAAAATGAATATCCAAAAGTCTATTTTCATTAAACAATTTTAAGAAACAAAACATTGCCAAAAATTCTTTACTGTCCCTTGTCCTGAATATCAAATTTTTAGTTTAGTGCTCAAACTAACACATTTTTTACCTAACAAATTACATTCATTTGAATTTTAAATTGAAATTAACCATCAACTAATTTCTTCCATAAATCTTTGGCTTTTGATGTTTATAATATAGATATCTCTTCTCTTAACTTTGTCCCTGGATTTTGTACATTCACTGGTCTCATTGCTAAAGTGGTGAGGAGAGACATTGGATGGAGCTACACTAATTCTTCAGTCATGAAGACTGGATTGCAGAAAACTCTCATTTCAGTTAGTAGCAGCCGTTTTTTTTAAAGACTTTACCAACAAGACTTAGACCAAGTTTAAAAAACTTATTAAAATGATCTGCTTGGCTTTATTGCTTTCCTTACAGCTCCCATGTTTAAGGTTAATTTTGGCGAGATATATAGAATTTTTTTTACAAATATCTTTAAGGGGGAATAGTACCGAGAATCGGCTTCTCTCTGTGGTTATCCTTTGTGAAAAAATGAAAGTCTACCACATTTCTCCGGCTGTATTAAATATTTTTACAACTATTTTTTTGTATAATGCATGCAGCTGATTTGCATGTCTCTATATTTTCATTTTTTAAAAAAAATTGGTTTAAAATAATTTTTCAATTATTAATAAATTTTACAATATGAACTATGTCGAAATTTGAAAAACGAAAAAGATAGAGATGTAAAACTTTAATTTCCTTCATATTGGAAAAAAAATCCCAATTATTTGCATTTTTCGGGTCGAAAAGTGGCAGCGAAATTATGAAATTTTCTTATCAATCCAGCAAATAATGCCCCCTAGGAGTAGAACTTAAGCTCCTCCCCTTGTAAAGCCCCTTGTAATTAAATATACCGAAACTCTAATAAGATAAGGTACGTGTAGTTCTGTTTCAAGAGTCTACAAATTTTAACTTCTGGTCTGAAAGCTAAATTTCAATTCATTGTGCCTGTGTGTTTTTGGACACCGATTTGGAAAATACAAATGGATTTTTTAGTATAGTGTCCAGTTTAAAAGTTTTAACGATTTTTAAGTAGCATTGATTCATTCTATTAGATTCTAATTAAGTAAAAAGTTCTTTTTAAATTATTTTCCAGTAACTTATTTAAGAGAACTTGAAAAATATTTGGGGGATCCACTGAACTGAACTCTAGAAGCTCTGAAACTCTGGAAGGAGCATCGAAACGCTCGATAATAGGGTCGGTGAATTCCTTCAACCCTGTAGGAGCAACCCAACTTTTGCCGCCAATCCTATACTTTATCTGTTAAAAAAGGCATTTTAAACCAACCTTTTCATTAATTTCTTCCAATTTCTTTTCAATAATTTATATAGCCTTCGGAGGTTCTTTACATAATGAAGTTTCGGAAACATGTACTTTTTAAAAAAATATAATTGCAGGAACGTTCTTTAAAACATAAATTCCTGGTGTACTATTCTTTGGCGAGCGATTGGCGACATCCAATGCAAACAATCAAGTCAAGTGTCACTTGTGATTGGCGAATTTATGCCAAATGTTGCACATATTCTCCTTAAAGCTGTCGCCAAGTGACCCAAGTGTTTCAGTTCAGTTCAGTGGGGGGACCTGAAGCTCAGAAAAAAGCATTACAAATGTGAAAAATTGCACAAATTTCGGACTTATTTTTGTTGAAATATTTAAGTTTAAATCCTAAAAACCTGTATTTCTTGAAGTTTTTGTTATAATTTTCCATTTTTTTTCAAAAGGTTATTTTTGCATTACATTTTAAATCTGTTTGAGCATTAGGTAGCAGTATTGGCTTGTTTTATTTTAGGTTACTCTTTTCATTTTTGAACTTCCGTGATTTCAATGGATGATTCATTTCCACTCTCAATGCGAGGTCTTTTCAACGATTGTGTTCTAATTTAGTTTAGTAAAGTTAGTTTGAAATGTCTTCGCACTAGAGCTACAGGAGGGCTTTTGGCGACGGGCCTTGTAGTTTAAAACCCTGGTCAAGTGACGAGTCAACATCAGAGTAGTATGCACCCAACGCAACCGTTCAAGGAGACATCATACACAGTGTTGGGACTTTTAAGAATATTTTGGGTGCATTCCCTGTGCACGGGGTATTATTCGTCGGACATTTTCGGCTGGTTCATAGGTCGTCAGTTTTGGCGCTGCCCAGACCGAACTGGTGACCTTTCACATGGAAGGCAAAAGCCTTAACCAACTGAGCTGTTGTGTTAGCTCTGTGTGCATTTTATTATTCTTGTTATTTATTAAACTTATCGGCATAGTGGATAGGATACTCTTCATAAGGGATAGCTCGTCTTAATCCCAACCAGTAGTTTGTAGTTCACGCTTTCGAATCCCGGTTGGTAAGCGCATGGATGATTGTCTTGTCAGAAATGTGTTATTTTTCTATGTGTTGGTATTCGTCTTTATTTATGTAAAAAGAAGTCCAACCTCCTCGGAAGCTCTGGCAACAATCTTCCGTGGGATTTCCATAATCCCAACAACAACATTAAACCTTATCTGTTTTAATTGGATTAAATTTCTCTCCTAGAGATAACTCATTATTTGACATAACATCCTTCTAATTCAGATTGCCGAATTCTATTCAACGAAAATTGCAATTTGGTTGTTTTTTAGTAAAGAGGATATATTCAGAAATTTGTTCAGAAAAACTTTAATTTTGAGTATTAACATTAGAGGATTCACGAAGGAAATAACATATTATTGGCGCAAATAGTTTATTTGTTGGTACAAATTTTGCATGTTACGGCAAGTATCAAGCTCGCCTTCTTCAGAAAAATAACCCAGTTTGTATTCATAAATAGTTAGTATTATTTTTTATTTATCATTTGCAGTAATTTTTATATCAGTAGCAATTTAAAAACAAGTTTGACAAAAATTTGTTTATTCTCAAGGTTAATTATATTTATGATAGGTAGAATTTTCTTATTTGATCTTTTAAAAAAAAAAAATCATTCTTATAATTTGTAAGTATTTCAGTCAAATTCAAGTTATGCTATAACATGTGTGAAAATATAAAAAATAAGTTATAAAAATTGACATTTAGCATATATGCCCATTTTCAATTAAAATAATTTTCTATTTGTTAGTTTGTAAAGTTACTTCAATTAAGTATTATTTATTTTAGACTAAAATCAAGTGAACTTGTGCAATCTTGAAGTTATATTTTGCCTTAAAAGTTATGAATCCTATTTCATCCGAATTGCCATATTAAGTTGAAAAAACTATATAGACAAGTGACTTTAAGCGGTACATATTGCATTAAAAGGTTCTGTCCTTGTCCACCCATCCTACAATAAAATCTTTAGCTGTGTCAATAATTGGTACATTGGCATTTCTTTGACGAAATCACTTTAAAAGCAATTTTAAGGAAACTCAAAGACACAAAGTTTCAAACTTGCGTCAATATAATGTAGGTACTTATCATCTAATTGCATGACTAATAATGTTATCCTCACTCTATTTGTCCCTTTGCCAATTGGGGGGGAGAAGGGAACCAATTTCAAGAGAACTGGATGAATCAATTGCTTTTCAGTTCTGTTTAGAATATTTTAAAGAAAAGTGAGCCTCATTTTATTAGAGCCCTACATCACTACTGCGTCTAAGAGAGACACGACATATTGGCAGCCGCTCCTGATTGGTCAAGGTCCAAAATTGTCCCCCTCAGGCGGTTTTCGTTTTGTCCCTCATAGAGTTAGCATAGGGGAAAAAAAGTAGCCTTTGCAATCGTCGACAATCCATAAAATTTAGTTAAAGTACAACTTTTTAATGTTTATTTATAGCTTCCTAAATGTGTAAAGAATATTCTAAAAACATTATTTTCTTCAAAACTACTTTAGTAGTTCGAAAAAAGATAGTTTTCCTTTAACAGTCGCTTTCTGAATGTATTTATGAGGGCCAATAAAGCATATTATGCATTATTTTTTTGCTTCATTTTGTTTTAAAAAACTGTATTTATTCACTTTATAGTGTGTTGAAATCTTTAACCATTTAAATAGTCAAAGAATCTTCATATTTTCTTGTATACGAGCATAAACATCAATTTGCATGCTTTTCTAGTTGCCGTCTCTTGGCAAAGATTTTTTTTGTAAACAAACTCATCTGATCAAAACCTAAAAGTATTGTGTCACTTATTAATACACAGGTGGACAATTGCTAAGGACAAGACGTTTTTTTCAATGTAACTTTGTACAACAGCTTTCCAAATCAAAAAATTTAATACCGTAAGATCCCCAATACGTAAGGACATGAGTTATGTAAGCAACAATTACTAAAAGAGAAATCAGAGGGATAAAAAAAGCTTTTTATCCCTCCATTTGAATTCCATTCCATGCATCTCCGAGGTGGAGATGAATTTTGGATTTTCACTTACGACAATTTTACGAGTGCACCATGAATATCAATAATCCAGTAAAACATGAAACTTACAACGCAGCTGCGGCCTAAAAAAGACTATGCAAAAACGGATTATCGATGACTGAGAAAAATCATTAAACATAATATATTGTGGATACGTGATACATACGGCTCCAGAAGCCCATATCGGTGATTATTCATTAAATAGTTAACAGGACGACACTTGTACGACATAGACGTTTCTCACATTTAATAATCAGTTGTCAATGGACCCAGCTTTTAAGGTTAAAACTATGTCGTAGATTTGCTGTTTTACTTGATTATCGATATTCATGGTGCACTTGTAAAATTGTCATAAGTGAAAATTCAAAATTTATCTCCACCTCGGAGATGCATGGAATGGAATTCAAATGGAGGGATCTTTTTATCCCTCTGATTTCTCTTTTAGTAAGTGTTGCTTACATTACTCATGTCCTTACATATTGGGGATCTTAGGGTATTAAATTTGTTGATTTGGAAAGCTGTTGTACAAAGTTACATTGAAAAAACAGTCTTGTCCTTAGCAATTGTCCACCAGTGTATTGTTTTTTTATTCCTTTTGTGTTTTTGATTATTGAAGCAACCTATAATTGGCTATATATTCTAAACTTACTTTCAATGTTCCTTTTATTATGTGCTTTTTAAAAATATCAATAACATTTGTTAGTATTTTCAGAAAAGATATGAATGAATTTTTAAAAATACATGTTTGTCAAACAAATAATTTCTTTGTTATGAAAAATAATCGAATGAGAATTTATGTAAATAATGCAATAATGTAAAATAATACATCGTAATATTATGCAATTTTTCAAAGAAAATTATTTGAAAGAGGTTTTACAAATATTTTTATGAAAAAAAAAATTCGATATTACTAACCACTATTTCACTGATTAAACTGAACTTATTCCAAACACTGCAATGCGATAGAAATCCGCAATGCAAAAAGAAAGAAACACGATGCAAGTGCATCTTTGATTTAGTTTTGTTTGAATATAGTCGCTCTAGAGCTACACTAGGGCTATTGGCGACGTGCGTCATAATTTAGAACCAATGTCAAGTGACGAGCCGACATTTGAGTAGGCACCCAGTTCAACTATGAAGATAACATCGCACACAGCATTGGGACTTTGGAGCATATTTAACATCCATTCCCTATGAACAGGGTATTAAACTATATTGTTCGTCTGTCATTTTAGGCTGCACGGGCCGTTTATAGGTCGGCAGCTATTTTGGCGATGCCCGCATGCAAGGTGAACGCCTTAACCGACTGGGCTCCCCAGCCCAGTGCATCTTTGATTAAACTATAAAAAAGAATATGAAATGCATACATAAAAGAAACCAAGAGCAGTAAAATGAAATTCTTCTCAGAGGTATAGCTATAAAAAAGTTGACCTTCAAACCCAGAGATCCAAGGATCGAATATGTACCCAGAGATCGGAGGATTGAATGTAGTCCTCCTATAAATCATAAAATGAATCAAATACATACCGTTTAGAGACGGTTTGTGCATGTTAAATCCATTGTGGTGCAATCTGTGTCTTGTTCTTGTACGATATCGCGAATCGGTTCCTAGTCATTTATATTTAAGCATCGTCTTTTTGACGGCATTTCAAAATTACGAGGCACATCGACAAAAATCCATGTATAGTTATTATGCGATATTCAATCAATTTCTAATCTAAGTTCTAAAACCGTGTACGGTAGAACTTCAACTATCCGAATGTCAGAAAAATAAGGAATCTCTTTGTACCTACCAAAAGAATTACTAGGCATGGCATCCAACAAAGACTAATAGTAATTGGTAGGTGGATATAAATGTTTATATGTCACTATAAACTTTTCAAAAAACTACTGTAACTACTTTTATTTTTTGCACTCATCTGTCATTTTTGCAAATTATCTTTTTGAATATAGATATAGTGCAGTAAATTGTTGTATATCTGTGATTCACCATGGCTTCTAAAAGAAACCTACACATGACAACATAAATTGAAAAATTTATTACAAAAACTATAACTCAATTTGCCAAACCGACACTTTATAATTTAACTTCGGTTGGGTTGATGACGACTGAAACTAGAAGTTATGTGGTGAGTTATTGTTTCTTACAGCCCAAGTGTAGCTTTAGTACGACATTATTCAATTAACCTGCAAACTAAATGTATCATTCCGTCTTTTCAAAGAAAAGATGGTTGGTTGGTGCATGTATTTCCAACTTGTGTGCTTGATCAGAGGCCCTCTTATAAACCTTCGTCAAGTAAGACAGACATAGACAGATTTTTTACTGAAAGAAATTAAACCCAGGGCCGAGGCGGGAGGCGTTGACAGGGGCTTAGAAAAGGTAGTTTCCAAGTGACCAATCAACTATTTATAAAAGGGTTGAAATCGGATAGAATCAAGATAAAAACGTCAATCAATAAATTGAGCATGGTGATTTGCTGGTCTCTGATTTCTCTGACCCTTCCTCTACAGTAGTTCTGATATCTTAACCAGATGTCGCCCTCAGTCACGTTGAGCTGTCTCCTCGGGGCTATTCCCCCGAGTGAGTAAATTAATTAAAAAAACAATCCATTTTCGTTAAACTGGCGTTGGTTCCAACACAAAAAATGTTGGGAAACCTAGTGAATTTCCCTACCATCCCCATAATCTAGGGATGGAAAATTGATTATTTTTGTAAGGCATGTTTAAACAGGTTTTTATTTCTTTATTTTTTTTTATTAAAAACTACCATCCCCTATTTCTTTTTTACAAAGGAGCCTTGCTAAAAAAAATTTTATTTCGAGAAACCCTTATAAGCATTTTTACACACATTGAAAGGGACTTGTGAAATGTTTTACTATTTTTTTTTTACCTGAATTTAAAAATCATGATGGAACTGCCCACATATACTTAAGTTTTATGTGTATATTTATTTTGAAAGTTTGATTTTTAAATTCAACTTTATTTATTATCAGTGGCGCCGGAATTTATTTTTTAGAGGTATGGCAAGAAATGCCTCCATCTACCCCCCCCCCCCCTCCTCCTCTAGATGTTTTTAATATACTATATTATTTAACAAATAAATATTTTTAGGTTATCAAACAATATTTACATTTATTAGAAGTTTGATTAAATAGGTTTTTTTTTAAACCATACTATTTTCAATAATTATGTAAATTATTACATATTAATTAAATTATGAATATTAATTAAATCTTGTTATTTAGTTTTTATTATTTATTGATAAGTAAATACTATTAAATAATATGAACTAATTCATGAAAATAATGATGATGTAAAGATAATAAATATACAAGAAGTGTTGTAGTTTTCGTTATTAGTATATATGGTTAAGTTATTAGTTATTTAATATGTAATAAATGTATTTGATTGAATGTATAAGTTTTGTTTGACATTTTATAAAAATTTCAAAAGAAAGTACAACTATCATTTCGAAAGAATTTTTACAAAAAATTATTGCATTAAATCGGGAATAGTAACTGCTGTGCGCATTTCAAATATAAAATAATCTTTTATAATTTTCTGAGCACAATGAAAAGTTCAAAATATTTGAATTTTAAGTTCAATTTTATAATTACAAGTAAACGACATATTTTAAAAACAAATGAAATAGTATCTAATTAAACTGGCGTATTTTTAAGAATTTTTACACTGAACGAATATTTTTATAACGATAGTTAAGAAGGTGGGGAGAGAGGGAATTAATAGTATAACCACTCGTTTCAATTAATTTCGCAAGGTAGAAGAAAAAAATCATTTTCACTAATTAACCAAATTTTTGTAGAAGGCTGGGTAAGTTTGAATTATCGTCGCACTAGAGCTACACGAGAAGTATTGGCAGCGGGCGTCCTTATTTAGAACCCCAGTCAAGTTACGAGCCGTTACAAGAGTGAAATTCTAGAAGAAAAATAGAAAAAAAAATTTTAAGCAAAAATATTTTAAATGTCTGGTTAATTACTGGACAAATTATCAAGAAAAAACAAATTATTTAAATTCTTAAAAAATGATTTTTTGCACAATTGACTTTCAAAAAGTCAAATCTCACTTAATTTGACAATTCTTAAATTTATTTTAACAACTGTAGATCAATAACAAAAAAAAGCATATTTGACACACTGACATAAAATTGAGGGCATTGTCATTTTATGTTTTTTTAATGTGATATGCTACATAATAAGGATTTTCAATATGAAAAATTTTTTAGAGCATTTTTAAATCATTTACTTCATTCGAAAACAAAAAATGCTTTTTCTTATATAAGAGTCCTAAAAATTGCAAACTTAAATTATATAAAAGTAGAAGATTTGATTTTAAACACAAAAATTAATAACTGATTATCTCAATAATTCCAATAAATGAAGTCGTAATCTCACGCAAAATTGTCATTAGAAAACATATTTTGAGTGGAGAATGGCTTTCTGTTTAAATACACATTTCTATACATTATGCAATATCGCAACGGCCAGCTAGCAATATTGACATACCCATTCAATCAGAAATAGATTTGTTTTATTTGTCTAACCAACCTGTCGAAGAGTTAGAAATCCGTTTTTACACGTACGGAACGCGAATGGTATGGAAATTTAAAAAACTGAACGATATTAATTTTAAAAAATTGAGAAGACATGGGAAGGTATTTTTATAAATTCCCCTTCCTTTATTGCCGCCCTATGACACGATTTTCAAATTACTAGGTGACTTTTTTCTTTCATTAGCCTCGCCCAGTCTCCAGTGTTGCTCAGAATTAAACTCTATAAAAATTATATTTTTGAAAATACTATAAACTTTGTAGATATAGCATCATATTTTCTTACCTTATTTTCAATCAATAGCGTCCGTAGTTTCAATTTCAAGTGACATAAGAAAAACAAACTATATAAAAAAATGATAGGAAAACAATGGCTAATATATCTGTTAGCTCTTTTAAGCACTGCGTAAAGATATTTTTTTAAGGTTGGAAAAATAAAAATAAGTATCCCTCAAGCCGCTTTAGTTGAGAACTTGAGATCATGTGGGACATAAGTTGGGGCTTGTATTGGCTTGTAGCACTGAAGCTTCGTCAGACAAACAGGAGCAAAGAGAAAAGCATGTACAACAACAAAGAGTCAGGGTCCAATTATCCCGTCTCGTTTTACAGCCCCCGCGTGGTCACCATTTTTATTGTCTAAAAGAAATTCTGCCCTGACTGTACAATCTACAGATCAGTCTAGACGTCCACAATCCCTATTGTATTTGGCCTTTCCTGTAAGGCGTTATACGATCCCAATCCCCAGCATTCAAAGGCAGCGAAATTTCTCCCACGACATCGTTATTTTACTCACGGGCAGAAAAGAGGGGTGAGGATGAGGACATACTTGGACCTTAGGACCACCCGGCTGATAGCCTGGAGCAAAGAGTGAGTCACTACTGCTATGTGAGTGCGATGCTGTCTTGAAAAATGCCAAAGCTGTTTTGCGGTGTTTTGTTGTTGGAGGACAGTTTGTATAATATCGGTCACTTTTGGTTTTGGGTTTGATTCTGTGGAATAAAAAAAAAACGCATTACATATAACCTGTGTAAAAGTTGGTATGGCAGCTGCCATGCCGGTTCCGGCACCACTGTTTGTTATCATTATTGATTTAGAACAGTTATAAACCATAATGTCCTTATTTTGATTTATCTGTAAAATAAAATTATTTTAGATTTGGGGGTGGACCACCTTGTACTCATTTATACATGTGTCCAGTATGCCAAGCTGAGCTTAATTGCTTGAATCAAAAAAGAATTATAGAAATGGAGAAATTTACTAATGTAAGTTTAATTAATTCTTGTATTAATTATTTTTCAATTATATTAATATCTAGTGGAACTTCATATATTAATACTTAAAAAACGGGCGTTGACTGATTCATAGACTAAGAACACTCTAAGTTTGAAACTCTCATTGGAGAATTTCTATATTGAAATTGACTTAGAAACTAGCGCCCCCGTTGTGTCTAAGGGAACTAATGTAACAGTTTCTGGCTGCCTATTTCTAGTCACCTTTAGAAGCTTTAACAGAGCACAGAGCCAATTACGCCTCGTAATTTAGAACCCTTATCAAGTGTCGAAAGGGATCTATTTTTGACGACAACTTATTTTCGACTTTGTTTTTGAATATGTACAGCTACTCATTGACCTTTATATCCCTTGTAAGGCTCCATCCTCAAGATATTTGACCTTGCGCTTTTTTTCCTTCATTAATAAACCTACAGGCAGACTACGCTTGTCTTTTTAGACATGGTCCCCCAAAGGTCCACAAGTGATTCGATTGAATTTATAACTCGTCAAATATTCATCCAAATGTAACAAAAACTTAGATTTAGGGTTTTTCGAGGGTTCTTCACATTTTTAAGTAATTAAAATTGGGTGTTGCTATTGAAAATTTTAAAGTTCGTAACATTATTAATATTAAGACGGCCCCTTATGGAAATTTTGTGTCATGCAATTTACTCAGAATGTTATTTATTCACATGTCAAAAAGGTTCGGTTTTATAGGATGACTAACGGTCGAAATAATCACTAGTGGGTAATTTTTTTTCCACAGCTGTACATTCCGAAGAAACAGTGCGCTACAATCGGAAAGTACAATTATGCCAATCAACAAATCAATCTTTAATAGTGTATTAGTGCCTTTCCACACGTTAGGAGAGCTACGCATTTGATTAACCCTTTCAGTCCCAGTGATGCCATTTGGCATCATCACTTTCAATATTTTTTTCAAAATGTTTATGTCCCGCTATGACATCCAAACACACTTCATTCGATTCTTCACACTTCGTTCTATCAGGCAAAATTTTACTTTAATCTCAATAGAAGTCAGAACTACTATTTTTTTTATTTAGAAAATAGTCAACAAGGGTTTCTCCTGATTTTTGATAAGTTCACTTAAGTTCCACATATTTAAAACACAATTTAAACTACTTCGGTTAAAGTAATTACTAAATTTTTTTTATAATATAGTCAAATACCTTAAAATATATAACTCAAAGTGTTTTTAGGTAATATATATTTTTTTATTTTGTTGTTTTCCACAGTTAAAGAATTTTGGCACTGTTTCAAAAACCATATAAAAAATTTTAATGGATTTTTTTTCTTATGGAATTCGTATATTTGACCTAAAATAAGCTTATTTTGTGAATATCAGATGTTTCTGTAGGGTAGTAAATTTTTGGGACTGAAAGGGTTAAGTTGCTGGTCTAGAAGATAGTTAGTCTATGGATCAGTCGACGCCTGTCTTTAAAGTGTTAACTATACCAACAGCAGCATATCCAAACATTGTTTAGTATATTCAACTTACAATTTGTACAAGTATGAATATTTTATGGTTCTGTAGATGAATGCAGAGTTTCAACGCATAAAAATTCCATCCGTAGTATATGCCATTAGCTCAAGTTGGTTTAAAACATGGAAAAATTTTGTTTGTAAAGATAGTGGTAAGTATATCAAATTTTTAAATAACTTTTTTTATTCACAAGTACAAAAATCTTAACTGAATTATTTTTTTATCAATTATATGTTCAGTGGAGTTTTCTCTCTTTATTCAATAGATATTCCTGGTCCAATCGACAATAATTCTATATGTTACATAAAGAATAATCAAGCTGTGTTAAGATTAGGTAAGTTGTAACTTGAGTGCAAAAATGGTATTATCAGGTTTTAGGTAGAAGGGCAAGTGATGTTTAACTACTTTTTTCCTACTTAAACATATTCACCATAAAAGTATAACTAATTGTTTGATCTATTGCTATAATAGAACAAGAAATGTACTGTGAAAAATGTTTTCAAACTAGTTTGGTAGATAGCTGGAATTGTCCTTTCTCCCAAGTAACACTAAAATTTGCTTTTACTGCCAATATTATTGTGGCACAGTTCTTAAAAGGGGTGCCGAATGGTTAAAGTGTTCATTATGAAGGTTAACTTTAAACGCTAGTACTGTTTTCTTGCGACGACCAGCTGGTTATAAAAATCTGTAGGTACCGAAAAACATACAGGCTAACAGGAACAATGCTGGCAAGGGTTTTTTTTTTCGATGCCATATTAAGTATCAACCTCATCACTTGCTTACAGATCCAAATTACAAGGTGTATAGATGCGTAAAAGCCCTGTCAGTAGGCCAGAGGCTTTTTCAGTTTTGTTAGCTAAAACAGACTGTCGAGCTTCAAACCAACGCTGGTAAATGGTTTGGAACCGGAGTCCCATACAGCTAGCAATGCATTAGTTCAGAAATTGTAACCTGTGTGTAAGTATTGTTTTGTCATGTAAGCATTTTTTCACCAGGTATGAGAATTGCCATAACAGGTTATTTTCATTGATAGTTTTTACATTGCGGCACACTTTTAAGAATATTTTGGTAATTAAAGCTTAAAAAGTAATGATTAAGAAACAGGAGATATTTCCCCTTCAAAGCTTAATTATTTTGCGATTATTGAAAAAAATCTTATTGCTCCTAGTGGAAAAAAAAGGCTTAGCAATATTTTCCACAAAGGTTGTGATTTAAGAAACTAATTGCATTAGCTCTGTGGGTGTGACCCCATCCCTCTCAGGCTAGGATTGAATTTTCCTACTTATATTTATCTTGAAGTTGATAGCCCACATTGTAGCTATTGCAACATGGATCCAACAAACCAATCATCTATTTCTGTAAGTTGTAAGTTTGGCAAGAAATGTATCATATCAGTCGCCCCTGTAATATAACAGTTATAACTCTGAACTGCAGAGCAGGGGTTGGGGAGCCCAGTCGGTTAAGCACATGCTTAGCATGCGGAAGGTCCCAGGTTCGGGCCCGGGCATCGCCAAAATAGCTGCCGACCTATAAACGGCCTGTGCAGCCAAAAATGTACCCGGTGTAAGGGAGTGCACGTTAAATATCCTTCAAAGTCCTAACGCTGCGTACGATGTCGCCCTTAACGGTTGCGTTGGGTGCCTATTCAGGTGTTGGCTCGTCACTTGACTGTGGTTCTAAAATACGATGCCCGTCGCCAATAGCCCTCGTGTAGCTCTAGTGGGACGATAATTCAAACCTAACCTAACCTGGACTGCAGAGCTGGGGGTCTGTGTTAGATTCGTAGGTAAGGTGCGGTTGTAAATTGTAAATTAATTTATGTAAACCATAACTTATGTTGTCCTAATGGATATATAAGTGAACATGGCACTAACCTCTCCCAAAGGGTTCAGATATTTCAATTTTTGACGAGATGATACTTGACTGAAATTTTGGTTCCACTTAATTACTGATAAAGCTTTGTACAAAATACTTCATGTTTTGTCCACATCCTAAAGGGATACAGCGTATCCCAAAAGTTTATGGACTGTTGTATTTTAAATTTTATAATAGGAAAACGCTTTGCAAGAACTTTTTTTTTATTTTTAATTATCAAAAATACCAGTACAATATTAGTACTGTACACAAATAAAATAACATCACAGATTTCCTGAAGAATTAAATAAATTCAATTTGTGTGTCCCAAAAGTTGATAGACAAGTCCATTTTTCCATTTAATTTTTTACTATTGTTCAAATTTTTTAAATCGTTTTTCGTTATCGCTTAAAAAACTCGATTAGACATACTTAAAATAAGAGTTTACAGAATTTCAGGCTTCAAATCAAACCAACTTTGTTAAATTTGGATCTTGAACTATTGCAAATTGGTGCCTACTTGCATAAACATTACTCAAAAGTATTCCCCAGTGTTCCATTGGAGAAGGCTCCCCACAACGTTACTGACCCCCCTCCTTGTTGCCTGCTTAAAAAGGACCTTGGTTCCTGCCGAAGATCGTGCCAATAGTACTTCCATTAATCAGGGCCATCTAAATTAAACTTTTTTTCGTCACTGAAAACCACACTTAGCCATTCGTCTTTGTAATGCATGTAATTTCTTGCCCACTTAACTCAAGCATCCTTATGGGGTTTAGTACGCTTTGGCGTGCATCCCATTTTATGATATTTTTTAAATTTTCTTGCTTTTAGCCTTCGATGGACTGTAGATTTTGATACTGAAGCTGTAATTTCTTTGGCTATATATAGATTGTACAGACATATTTTCGGTCGATACCAAGCCTCACAATTTCACTCATTGCCTCTTCGTTGTCTTTTTTGGTCTTCCAGGACGAGATTTTGGTTCGAAATTGTCACCTTTCGCTAGGATTTGATAAATTCCAGCTTTGCAATGCTTGATTCTTCTAGCAATATCTACAACTCTCATCCTATGAGCTTTTAAACAATGAATTTGTAAAATTTCATTTTTCGTAAATTGTACATTGGCAGGCATCTTTGCAATCAATCAAAAAAAAAACCTTACCAGTTTTTATCTCAGGAAGCTATTACATTAAGTGTACAAATAATGGAATATGCACATTTATTTATTTTTTAATAAAAACAGCTCTTAACAAATTTTTTCCATTAACTTTTGGGACAGCATTTTTTCGTTTTTATTTTTAAAAAATAAATTTATGATTTTTCACAGTTGTTTGAAAGTTTTATTATTTGAAATACCCTCTTAGATATTTGAATAAATTATTTCTTCATTCACACTCGCTTATTAATCTCTTAAACATGAAAAAACACCTGTCTGTAAATTTTTGGGACGTGCTGTAAGAGTAGGATATAATTGGACGCTGCTGTTAAGTGGATAATTATAAAAACGGAATTTATAGAAAAATTTGAAGAAATTTCAGGTGGATGTATTGTAAACATGGGTTGATATTAGCACCTACCAGGAAAAGTGGTGATGCCTTATGTTTGTTCCTGTAGAGCATTGAGTCAACAGTTTTTTTTAAGTATAAATAGATATGATAGAGTATTCTCTTTTTTTATCCACAATAAAAATTGACGTAGTTTTACTGTGCACTTCTTGTTGCTCTGATTTACAGATACATATATATATATTTTTTAAATATTCATAGGTGTATAATTTTTTTAAAATTTTGCTTGAATTTAGGATCATGTTGCATTTATTTTTAAAATTATTTTTTCGCTATAAAATAATAAAAGTTTTACTATTTCATTGAATGCTGTACTATTAAAGTAATGCAGCAAACTTATTTTTAGTTTTATATTTAGTTTTTATTTGTTTGACAATAAAATATTTGGTTTTTTTTTTTTTTGTAAATTTGTGTAGGGATATTAACGGATGCATACCTTTTGACTCGGTTCAAACTAGGGTTTTGTTTAAACTCCTGATTTAAAGTCCTTTTTTTTTTTATTAACTGTACACACAACATTTACAAACATGTGATTTGACTCTGTCTTAGAGACATTATTATTTTGAATCGGTTACCCCAAAAATTTAAATTAAAAAAAAATCTATAGTTAATCATAAAAAAAAATTCTTTAAAAATTAATGTATTAAAAAAGTTGCTCAAATTGGTAGTTATTAGAAATCATAAATTACACAGAGCTGAAATTTTTTTCAGGCCCAAGTTTTTAGAACTGATTATTAGTTTAATTTGGGTGGCCGATTCTGAATACAAAATAATTTTTTCTCCAACTTTCTCTACTTTTTTTTGAGTTATTCGTATATTAATATTTTTTTGGGTCAGAGTGGCTTGAAATCAAAAACCAAATTTTATTTTGAAACTTTTTTTACAAAAAAATATCTGGAGCATTGCTGTGACAGAAATATGACTGTATCAAAAAGAAGAGATTTTTGAGTTCGTTTCATCAGCAAAATAAAACCAGATACTCATATTAAAATAAAATCCGATTTAAAATCTTCAACATCAAAACAGCTGTTGCCCTGTGTTATTAATTGTAGTTATTATTGAGTATTGTATTATAATAATTGAAAATAGGAATTTATGAGCCATAATTACTAATAATGGAATTAACTGTCAATGGAAACTATTATTAATCACCAAATCCATACTCCCCCCATCATTCAACAAAAGGTCTGGATTCCTGCCCTATAGAAAAACTGAACCCGAGCCTGCTTGAGTTAGTATTCTGTTTGAAAAAATTTAATGCTCATTGGGATAGATGTTTTTATGAAGAAAAAATTTGGTTAAAAGTGGTGCACACCAGGGCTAGAAAAATCTCAAAAACTTTACATGCCCTGTCGGGCATGTTAGTCTGGGAAATACATGCCCGAATAAAAATTTTACATGCCCAAGCGCAGGCCGAGCGAAAGGGGGAGGAGGAAAAGAAAGCTGTACCCAGGCATGAGTTTGGCAAAAATAACAAAAGCTGAAACTAAAATGGGTAATTGGCCGCGTATTTTTTTTTAAAAAAGCAGTATGCTTAATTCACTAAATAAACTGATACATTATGTAAGTTGGAAAACCAAATTCTTTGACTTTTCCAGGTTTTCCCAGAGAATTTACCGAAAATTCCAGGTTGTATCAATGTCAATTAAAAAATATATCAAACTATTTTACCTTAAGACACCTTGCCAAAGTAATAAGAAATTCGAAAATCGTAGAAAGTGGTGACATTTCCCGGCACCCCCCAGAATTGTAATGATGAATTTCTATTAGATGCCATAAATGACAAGATTGTGAAGCAAGTAACTAATTTCGATTTAAGATTAAAATTATCAATTTTCAAGAGGCAACGAATGGATATGTTGGGGATTTATAAAAACGCAAAATGTTAATTTAAATTTATGGAAAGGTATTTTTGATGAAATGTTTACATGCCCGGTCGGGCATGCGAGGCGAAAAAATACATGCCCAATTGGAATTTTTACATGCCCCGGGCATGTCGGGCAATATAATTTTCGAGCCCTGGTGCACACACACACAAAAATGATCATAAAAATGAAATTAGCTATACATCTGCCTTTGCTAATGAATCAAATTAGCTATACATCTGCCTTTTGTGATATACGAAAACCATTCAAATATGCATGAATAATATAAAACTTTAATCTCTAATATAGCTAAGGCCTGTATTAAGAAAAATTATTAAGAAAAATAAATGGCCGGAGATTCTAGAGCTTAATTCTACCAAATTCTCATTAAATATATACTAGGTATTTTTTCTCCTTTTTAAATACGCTTGATTTTTTTTTTTCAAATCATAGCACTTTTTTCTTCTTATTCCATAACTTTTTTTTAGGTTCAGATTATTATTCAATATCCAAAGAAATGTTTCAGTATTTGCAAGGCATTTATGGAGGTGGACCTGAAATTATTCTTCAAAGAACCACTGGGATCAATTGTCCTCAATTTTCATCTCATATGAATCATATAAACCATGTCAAGTCCTTATTAGCAGCTCCTACTTCTATCAAAGTGACCACTAAAGTAAATCAATCTAGTCAGAACCAGGAGTCATCTACTATTCAAACAAATTGTGGTAAGAAGCACTTAAGATTAGTTATTTCTTGCATAACATCCTTTCAATTGGCTTGTTTTTTAATTGTTTTAAGTGTTAACATTTGTGCAGGGCTGTATTGGGATGTATCCCGAGTATACCCTGTTTTTTTTTTAAAATAGAGTATACTCTGTGATTATTGTCCAAATTAGCGTAAACTCTTTTAATTTTTTTTAATGAGTTTGACACTTTATTTTAGTTTTAAAAAAAATAATAATTCAGCCAGTTTATCTGTTTGTACAGCTATGGAAATAAAAAAAAGTACCACTAGCGATTATTTCAGCCATTAGTCACCCTATAGAATCGGACCTTTTGGAGAGTGTTAACAATTAACATTCTGAGTTAATTGCATGACACAAAATTTGCATAAGGGTCCGTCTTCATATTAAAAATGTTATGAACTTTGAAATTTCTAATAGCAACACCCAATTTTGATAACTTAGAAATGCTAAGCACTCTTGAAAACCCTTAAAGATAAGTTTTTGTTACATTTGGATGAATATTAGACGAGTTATTCAATTGAATCACTTGTGGACAATTTGGGGACCATCTCTAAAATGACAAGCATGCATGCAAGGCTGTCTTTATTTATCAATTACACATGTAATCTTATACACAATCCCTTAAAGGGTAATAAAAAGTATTTTGTGATTTACTCAGAAAATTATGAATAAAAATTTTTAAGAATTGAGATTTCGCTTAAACTTCCCGTCTTAAATTTATTTCTGTAAAAATATTAAGGGGTTTCTATTCATATTTTTTTTATAATTAATGTAATAATTATATAAAAATATAAAAATTGTTTTAAATACTCCAACATTGAAAACATTTTGTTTGGGTTATTATAATTTCTTTTCAGTAAAAAATTTGTTTCATTTCCTTAAGTATTTATAGATTGGGATAGTTTTTTATGTGCAACTCATTTAACGTTATGGGACCTAAACTTTGCACGTCTCTAACTCCCCTAATAATGCTTAAAAACTAACAAAATTTGGCATTCCGTATTAAAATATGTCATATATTTGAAATATGGACTCAAAAACGGGTGTTGCTATTGGAAATTTTAAAGTTAGTATCATTTTTAATATGAAGATGGACCCTTATGCAAATTTTGTGTCATGCATTTAACTCAGAATGTTAATTGTTCACAACATTAACACGTCGGATGCTGAGGACGCGCGAGCGCGTCCGGTGGTTCCGATTCATCGATAACAGCACATTCTGATAAAATTCGTAGTACTATTTCGCCAACCGTTCTTAAGAGTTCAAGTTCGTTTGATTACTTGATAAACATGGTGGTCTAGTGGTTACACGAACTAGTAATCCCAGATGTTACTGATGAATTTCCATACATAAATTTTAAAGCTTATGCAGCTTTTGTGTTATTTCGAAGTTTATATTTTTCCTATTGATAACAAATATAATAATACAGCTATAATTCTGTAGGGATGTTAACACGTTGACTGCCGGTCACTTTGAGTTAGATTTATAGTTAATGCCCTCACGTGGAATTCGATTATACCCAGATGCCAACATAATTATTATAAGAAATATGATTCAAAAATAATTATAAAAGATAAATATGTGATTAAGTATTATTTAAGCTTTTCATTGAAGAATTTTATAATTACGTGCCAGCGCGTGATTGGCCCTGAAAGGTCAAATTTTTCGCCACTGTCACTGTTATAACTAAAATCACTTGGGTTCTCGTCTGATAATTCAGCCAACAAATTTACAATTTCGTTACTTCTAATAGCCTTGTTATTGTGATTTTTTTCTTCTTTTGGGAAGCGAAGGCCCAGCACCACCATCTGAACGACTCATCACAAAATTCCTTTTTCAATTTTTTTTATTAATTTTGTAACCAATATCGTGTCAAGTGTTGGGCGACCAGACACCAAACATACTGCATTTCGCAGTGCAGTTTAGTTTGTTATTGTTCGATTCCCACCTTTGCCCTGGGTGTAATTCCTTTCTCTGTGTCAGTAAAAATCCTTTTTGTGTCGGTCTCGCTTGACAAAGGCTTATAAGCGGGTCTATGACCAAGCACACAAGCCAGAATTGTATATGTACAGCTGTGAAAATAAAAAAGTACCCACTTGAGGTTATTTCCTCCATTATTCATCCTAAAGAATCGGACCTTTTTGACATTGTGGACAATTAACATTCTGAGTTAATTGCATGACACAAAATTTGCATAAGGGGCCATTTTCATATTAAATATGTTACTAACTTTAAAATTTCCAATAGCAACACCCCTTTTTTAATCCATATTTCAAATCTCTGACCTATGTTAATACGAAATGCCAAATTTTGTTACTTTTTAAGCATTATTAGAGGAGTTAGAGACATGCAAAGTTTAGGTCCCATAATGTTAAATGAGTTGCACATAAAAAACTATCCCGATCTATAAATAATTAAGATAATGAAACGAATTTTTTACTGAAAAGAAATTATAATAACCCAAACAAAATGCATTCAATATTGGGGTATTTAAAACAATTTTTATATTTTTAAATAATTATTATATTGATTTTTAAAAAAAATATGAATGGAAACCCCTTAATATTTTTAAAGAAATAAATTTAAGACAAGAAGTTTAAGTGAAATCCCAAATTTTATAAATGTTTATTCATAATTTGCTGAGTAAATCACAAAATACTTTATAATTACCCTTTAGGGGACTGTGTATAAGATTACGTGTGTAATTGATAAATAAAGACGGCTTTGCATGCATGCTTGCTTGTCATTTTAGAGATGGACCCCAAAAGGTCCACAAGTGATTCGATTGAATAACTCGTCAAATATTCATCCAAATGTAACAAAAACTTAGATTTAAGGGTTTTCAAGAGTGCTTAACATTTCTAAGTTATTAAAATTGGGTGTTGCTATTGGAAATTTCAAAGATTGTAATATTTTTAATATGAAGACGGCCCCTTATGCAAATTTTGTATTGTGCAATTAACTCAGAATGTTAATTGTACACAATCTCAAAAAGGCCCGATTCTATAGTGTGACTAACGGATGAAATAACCTCAAGTGGGTACTTTTTTATTTCCACAGCTGTACCTAAACTACCCTAGTTTGTAATTGGCTAATTCCACGTAACTGTAGTGTAAAGCCAGTAATCCATTCACGCTGTAGCTATGCTGTAGCTGGATTTTGTGACGCAACTGTCACTAGTACGCATGCGCGCGTGGTCAAAGCTGTACTTCTGAAGCTGGATTTTTTAATCGTTTTCCAAGCGATATCAAAGCTGTAAATTGGTTTCGGGCATGAGCAGTCATAAGAGTCATTTAGTTTTTAATTGTCCGTGGTTTTTAACTTAATTTTCTTGTTTGTTTACTTTTTATTGAGAGAAATAACCCATAAGTCAAGAAACTTCCATCCACGCTAGATACAGCAAATGACATCACAAAATCCAGCTACAGCATAGCTACAGCGTGAATGGATTACTGGCTTAAGTCACGATTTAAGAGGGGATCAAAAGATTTTTTAATTAAAAAAATAAATCAATTTAAATCAAATACATTACATTATTTAGTTATAATGGGTGCAGATCAACTATTCCACAATTTTTTTTTTCATTTAATGTTAAAAGTTGTAGTGATAATCACTTTTTACAAACGTCGAATCACATTACAGACAGGATAATTTTGCAATTCCCCTCTTCAACTATCTAGCTATAAAAAAAAAGGCAACAGTATATTAAATTTTTTTATTAAAAGAAACCCAAGAAAAATAACAATTAGGAAAATTTATTTATATTTCATAGTAAAAAAGAATCATTGAAATGAGTCTGGTTATTGGCTTTCAATTCAATAATTAGAAACAGATAATTATCTGGTTGGAGAAGTCCAGGAACATTTTCTCGGTTTTTTTTTTTTTTTTTTTTGACTAGCTGCCGGGTAGCTTCAGTTAGCGACGTTAATTCAACCTAACCTTGTAATTTTACGATCTCAAACTTAGATTTTTATTTTTTCGAAAATGAAGAAGAGTTAGTTTATTTCCATCGTAACGAACTGGTTTTAGAAACAGTATGTTCTTCTACTTCACATCAGCCTCTATCGATGAACATTTTCCATCGTTATCGCCGCAGCCAAAGTGTTAAAAAGGTCCGATTTTATAGGGGGACTAACGGCTGAAATAATCACTAGTGGTACTTTTTTTATTTCCACAGCTGTACCAAAGAGGTATGTGAGATCATGGTTGGTAAACCATTGTGCAGCAACTGTTGTCCAATCAAAAAGCAGTATGAGGGTGAGAAGAAAAAGAATCTCACTCTGTTGTTTGGGATATTTTTTTGGAAAATAAATAATTTGCTTATTTTTCACATTTCTATGTTATTTGCCTTTCCTTTTCCTTTTAGTAATTAGTTAAGAGCAAAATTCAAAAGATAAGTTTATTTTACGTGCAGCTTAAACCAAATTTTTTTCTGTATCTTGAATTACAGTTTATGCATATTTGTAAATTTTATTACCAAGTACCAACTCATATTAAGAGTATACCGTCTCTTTTTATTTAGGCAAAGTATACTCTGCAAATTTTACGAATGCAGCACTGCAATTGTGTATTTATATACTTGTCATGTGTCAGACAACATAAGAATTCAATGGTTTTTTTTCAACAGAACTTATTGTTAAAACTTCGAGAACTGCATGACAAAAATGTAGAGTATTTGTTGTCACATTATGAAGTGCATAGAATCTGATAACTTTCCCACAAGGTTTATCGTGCAAATTCTAATTAGCAAATTACATGAGAAAGGACCGGAATTTCTTGAAAGTTATATAATTAAGGGTAGAATGTAAAAATTATGGATTGTGACTGAGGACCTTATCACAATTTATGTTAAGGGATTATTTGGATATTTCAATCTTGATATTATGCATATTTAAGATTTCAGACAAAAATTTGAAATAAATAAAAATGAATATATATTGATTATAATTTTGTATGTATTTTTTCAGATCAAGAACTAATCTGTAATCCAGACCATACCAAATCCAATAGAGTTATGAGCATAGAAGAAAATCTTTGTTTAAAACTAAATTGTACTAATATTTAACTATTTTTGCTAAATATTTTATAACTGTAAATGCCTACTCAGCTTATTAAAAATTTCATTAATCACAATTGCACATAAAGTTTAGACAATATTTTTTGCAAAACAAATTTTGAAATCATGATTTAAATGAGGTTTAGCAGAATTCTATCATTCTACATTACTAGATCTTAACTATTTTAGAGTCTTAACAGGGACCTGTAAGTAGACCTAGTACGTAGTTAACAATAACTGCTCTCCTCCTTTTGCCTTTCTTTAGTATTTGAAAATCATTAGCGAAAAGCTTTCTAAATGGAAGTTATTTTACCAATGGATTATATTATATATACTTTTAAATCTATATTACAGCTTTTGAAGTTCTGTTCTTTATTAAAATTTGCCTTTTTTCAACTGTTCACAGTTTTTAACGCTTTGGAAATAAAATTCTCAATATGTCTTTCAAATATATTGTTTACCTTCTATTGTGGGAGAAAATATTTATTGTATGTGAAGAAAAGTGAGAAGAAAAAGTTTTTTAAACTTTTTAGAAAATCTGTTGCTATTTTATGGTGAATAAATGTTACAATAAATGATGAATAAAAGTGAATTTTGAGTTATAGTTTTACACATAATATAAAAATTTTGATTTACAAAAATATAAAAACTGTTTTTATATTTTTATATTAAACAAAAAAAAAATAATTTTATAGCACCCAACACAAAAGTGGAAATTCAGCCTACTATTATTCACTTATTGGAGAATCACTCATACATATTATATATGAGTGATTCTCCAATAAGTGTTAAATCGCTAGTAATTTAAGATCCTCTTAAGATTATTTCTTTGATTTTGTGTGTCTATTTAAGATTACTTGAACAATTGAATGTGGACTATTTATTAAAAATTAATTTAAAAGAACATTAGTAGGTTTATGTAGAGTGTTGCTGTAATATAAGTTGGTATTGACATGGTGAATATTTTCTGCCTACTTTCGTTCTAACGGTCCGATTTAAAAAAAAAATCAAAAATATATATATTTTTTGAAATATTGCTTCTTCCTTTATTTAAAAAAATCAAATATATATAGATTGAAATATTGCTTCTTCCTTTATTTCACCTGGAATAAATCAACTTTCTAAAACACATCAACATATTCCAAATTCAACAAATGCTCTACTTTTTAAATATAAATAACTCAAAAACTACGATTGCAAAAACAGGTTTTGTTTTGACCAAATTGTAAAAAAAATATTCTACTTCTAAGCTGTCAATGTTCAGACCATTAATTTAATTGACTTGGCCCAAAATATTTATTATAATTAGAGTTCTAACAACGTTGATTTAATCATGAATATGATTCTTCAGTATAAAAGAGCTTTTAGAATAAATTCCCTCGATAGAAATTATAGTTTATGACGAACACACAATTACTAAAAGTATGCAGAACTAAATAAATTTTACCCGTGAAAGTGTGACTAATCCTTTTTTATACCCCTCTTTACAATTAGGAATTCACAAGCATTTGGCATCTTGCACAAAACGTTACTGAATTAAGAGTACAACATTCACGATTGTTAACATGCTCAGAGATTAACCCGGCAGCACTCGCCTGGGGTCTAATGGACCCCAAATAGATTAAACACACTCTAAGATCTGAAACTCTGATTGGATTACCATTATGAGGAATTTCTATATTGAAATTGATATGGACACTAACTCCCCCAATTGTGTCTAAGGGTACTAATGTAATGGTTTACGGCTTCCTTTTTTTAGCCTCCTTTCGGAGCTTTAGCACAGTTGCGGTTTAGTTTGTTATTTAACTATCTAGCTATAAAAAATTTCAAATAATCTATGTTTTATTATTTTTTTGTAGTTTTTTCAAACACAAACAACCCCCCAAAAAATAAATTATGAAAATTTAATGATGATTTCATAGTCGAAAAGTTAATCACTGAAACAAATCTGGTTATTGGCTTTCAATTCAATGATTAGTGACATTTGATGAGTTATCCGATCGGAAAAGGCCAGGAACAGTTCCTCGTACTTTTACGACTAGCTGTCGTGTAGACAGCTTAGTTAGCGACGTTAGCGCTAATATCGAAAATTTTAATTATCCATGAATATCTGACGTATTATAGTACATTACGAAGAAACACACTGTTAAAAAAAACCTGAAATTTCAGGAGAGAAAATTACTGATTTTAACGGAACTTTCCGGTAACTACTGAAAACGGGTTTGTTCCTTCTGAAAACGGTTTTTCTTCTTCTAAAAACGGGAAATGTCCGTAAACCGAACCGAAAATGTCCGTAAAGAGCGGAAACGGAATTTTCCCGTTTTTAGAAGCGAAGTGTTACAAACAATGGCGGCTTATTGAAGTTTAGGCCTAAACATAAAAATCCATAGCACGTATACAAGCAACTCGAATTTTAAATTTTGCCTTTCAGAACATAAATTGCATGTTTTTAATAGCAAAACTGATTGTCTTTATTAGAATATGTAAGTATTGTAAAGATAGAACAAAATTATAACTATTGTTTACTATTGCAGCTGCTGTTCAGTCCAATTTACACTACGTGTTTGAATTGAGCTTTAGCGCAGTCAAAGAATGCTTTGTTTTCGCAAACTTCTATCAAACAGTTTGATAAAAATGCAAGCAATATGTAAAGCAAACAGTTCTTGCTGAAAATACGATTAGAACACATTAAATAATTAAAAATAGTTTTTTAAAGCAACTTTAAATATTTGTAAATCGTTTGGAAAAACTTTTGAAGATTGCATGGTACTGCTCAACTCCTCTTTTATGCAAAAAGAATAATTCTTTTTTTCGTTTTCTCTCGATGATTTCGACAGAATCAGCATGTGATAGAATATGGATTAAAAGACATATTAAAAATAGTAAAAAGTTGTGAGATAATGTTTCGAGCCATCTTAAAGAGGATGATTTTAAAACATACATTTTGTTACGACTTTTTACCGGCAGCTGAAATCGGATTTAGAATTTGTTGTACAGAACTATTATGACTACAGATGATGTCTAACTGAAGAAAAGAAAATAAACATGTTCGAAGTTATACTGCAGTGAAAAGCCGGGTGTCAAGCATCTGCTCATTACTTTCGTTTTCTACAAAAGGAAACCGTGGTTTTCGCTGTATTATTTCGAGGTCTTATCACTTAAATATGCTAGAATTTCAAACTTAATGCCACGCAAAGTGTATTTTAAAAATATGTGTGCTGGAAATAGTGAAACTACATTTTTTGTTGGAATTATTTGGATTATTATGTTAAAATTATTAAGGTAAGTGTCCCATCGTCGCATTGCTTGGTTCGATATTCTCACTTTCGATGTTTTTCACAGACGTAATGTTCAATCTTTTTCATATACAAGCTCAAAGTGTTTTTAAAATATGTGTGTTGGAAATTGTGAAACTACATTTTTTGTTGGAAATGTTTGGATTATTTTGTTTAAAAATTTAATCAAGGTAAGTGTAAATGTAATACTTTTTTCTGTTGAAATAAAAAATTTTTCTGTAAATTGCTTTGGTTTCTTATTCAACCGATACATATATATTATTATAAAATTATTTAGTTATTACTTGCTAAAAAAGAAAAACAGTATGAAAAACTTTAATCTCTACTTCTTTATGGTTAAAAGTATTATTTTTACAATGCATAATTTGTGTCTTAAATTCTGGTTATTAATCAAGAACATTTTACATTGAAAGATAAATTTAATTTTTTGTATTATGATGCATTACATTTTTGAAACTTGCTGTTTTTCTTTCAAAGTAATTTTAATATGTAAAGTCAATGTGTTAAATCACTATAATTTAATATCTAAGAGTTTGTTGCCTTTTAAAATAGTTTAATTATATATTATAGTTGAAAAAAATATGTAATTTTGACAATTATATTATACTGTAGATAATGGACTGGTTTTAAATTTATTTTTATATTCTACGGTGGATACGAGGGGAAATACAGGATGGCCCAAAAGTAGTTTAACAGTTAATGTTGTACCATTGGTAAGAACTTTGGCTTATTTAGAACAGGTATTTGACATAGTCGTGCTTAGTTTTAGTTACGACTTTATTTTAGCCAACCAACAAAACTAAGCACGACTATGTCAAATACCTGTTCTAAATAAGCCGAAGTTCTTACCAATAGTACAACATTAACTGTTAGGCTACTTTTGGGCCACCCTGTACAAAATGGAAAATTTTAATAACGGAGAAATAAGAAACGGGACTTCTGTAAATATACGGGAAAATTCAAAATGGAAAATTTTAATAACGGAGAAATAAGAAACGGGACTTCTGTAAATATACGGGAAAATTCAAAATGGAAAATTTTAATAACGGAGAAATAAGAAACGGAACTTCGTAACGGGAAAATACTTAACGGAACGGGAAAAGCCCGGCAACTCAGCTGCCGGGCTTTTTCCTTCAAATTCAGTAATTTTTTTTAACAGTGCAGAGCTGCAATTGGAAAGTTTAATAATGCCAATCACAAATCAATCGTTAATAGTGTATTAGTTCCGTTCGACACTTTGGAGGCGCTAGGCATCAGATAGAGTTCCCGATCTAGAAGGTTCTTAGTCTATGCTAAGTTAGCGCGAGTGCTGCCGGGTTAAAAGAATGTAATTAAATATTTATTATTTAAGCCAAAAGAGAAAAATTCCAACAATGCTCAAAAAATCGTCTGCAAAAGCCTTAAAAAAATTCAAGCTGCCGTGATTGGTAGAAACCCACGTGACGTGGATATTGATAGTAGTCTCCACTTCGGTTTGCTAGCTGATATTCAGGTCTTGCGACAATTTGGAATAGTTCGTGACGAAACGGTAGCGTTAAGTTGCCATATGTAGCAACCTTTCCCCTCTTGGCGATTTATGATGTTTAGGACATAATGCTAATCTGCAAGGGATAGCGGTTTTTTAGAAAAAACTGGTTTTCCATTTTCCATCGGTTTTTCCCTAAAAAACCGGTTTTCTAACCGGTTCCTAAAAAACCGTAGGGCCTCATACAAAAAAACCGGTTTTCAATCAAAACCGGGACCACCGGTTTTTTGAAAACCGGTTTTGGTTTTCCATCCCTAAGCTGCTTTACTATGAATGCGCAGTCCACTCTATGTTATGTCTCTGAGAGATACAAGTTGAAAATTTTTATTTTCCCATTTAGATTGTTAAATTACCACATTACGTAGAGATATTTTAAAGGCTATAAATTGTTGGAATTTTGCTCAAAATTTCAAATATAAATTTTAAATTAAAGCTGATATAAAATTTAGTCTTCACACTTGGAACAAAAGGGGATATTTTACCCATCTACTTTACATATATAGCAAATCATATATAAGTTATTGCATTTACGAAAGAGAATCTATAAAAATAGCTAATTTCTTACGCTTAAAATCGAACTAAAAGCTGTGCTAAATGATTTTTTCCCCAAAGATATATAAATCAATACTGTGTGGAATTGGCTCCAAGTAACAATTTTCGTTAAAAAAAAATGACTTTTCAAAAAAATTTTTAGATAAAAAATAAGAAATGTCAAATCAAAGCGTTTTATTTCCTCTTTGTGTCAATTAGCTTATTGTACTTCAGATTGAAAATTAAAATATCGTGCTTGTAAAATGAATAAACAACAACTTGGCGCAATATTGCCGGCCCACTGGCGCAATGGTTAACGTGTTGGCCCTTGGAGTTGGTGGGCTTAGGGTCGCTCGATGGACAAGTAAGGATCCCGCCAGGCTCGTCTTCATTTTGATTGGTGGAACAGATTGTGGGGACCCGGAAAACTGCCCAAATGGAAAAGTGCCCACCGGAAAACTGCCCACACGGAAATCTGCCCAAATTTTGACGTCACCAAGGAGACAAGGTTTTCAGGGGGCATCCACAAAAAACGCTACGCGCATGGGGAAGTGGGATGAAGGTTGTTGCAGATTAAAAATGATGTGAATGGGGTTCGAGGGGGAAGAAGGGGGTTATTCTAGAAGTGAGACATGGAAGAGGTACTTTGAAGGAATATTTATAAGAAAACATGGGGAAAAAAAGAACTATTTGCACCTGTGAATACGGATTCGTGAATACCATGGAATATATCTGACCCAGAGTTGTAACTTTATTTTTCTGCTCCACATAAATGTTTTATTGGTAAGTTTGATTTGATTAGCGTTGCACTAGAACTAAGCTTGAGCTATAGGCATTGTGCTTCGTAATTTTCATCCACGGTCAAGTAACTGAGCGAGCATAAACAAGAGCGACATCGTACATGTTAAAGTTTTAAGTATTATTAACTTACATTAACTACAAATTAATATCGTTCAATTGCGTTTCATATCCGTTAATTTAGAAAAGAAAATGGTTTATATAACGCCGTACTAGTTCTACTTCAGGCAACCAATGGTCTCGGGTTCATCCCGTTGGGGCATGGATGTTTGTGTTGTCTGTATGTTTGTATGTTCTGAGTACATTGGGATATACGTGCTCGTTAAATCTGTGGAATCCAAAGTACTAAACGGCGCGAGCGAACGATGTCGCCGAAGGTTCCGTTGGGTGCCAGCTCAGGTGTCGACCTAGTCACTTGACCTAGGTTCTAAATTACGAGGCGTTATTGGCTGTGTTAAAGCTCTATTTGAGGCTAGAAATAGGCAGCCGGAAATGTTCAAACCAAACTAAATCAATTATATTCATAAATATAAAATTTGTACGATGTCGCTCTTTTTTTATGCCCACTCAATCACTGAGTGTGGCTGAAAATAACGAAACCCATCGTTTATAATCCAAGTGTAGCTCTTGTGCAACGCAATCAAAAGAAACTAAAAAGTAAAAATATATTACCTAGTCACTCGACTTAAGTTTTGAATTACGAGAAGGAGTGGTTGTGATAAAGCTCTGTAAAGAGGCTAAAAACACATCCGGAAGCTTTCAACTAAGTATTACTCTAGTTGAGTATATACGCTCCATCGTATTCGACGAGTACAACATGACTCTCGGACGTCCCACTTCTAGAATTAACCCCCCCAAACCCCAATCCAACAACCTTCATCCCACCTCTCAAAGCGTATCATTTTTTGTGGATGCCCCCTGAAAACCTCTTCCCCTTGGTGACGTCAAAATTTGGGCAGATTTCCGTGTGGGCAGTTTTCCTGCGGGCACTTTTCCGGTGGGCACTTTTCCATTTGGGCAGTTTTCCTAGATTCCAGATTGTGTATCCAGCTAAGCCTCGCCGAATTTTTCTCCCATAGGATTTGTATGGAGTGTTTGACAAGGGTTTAAAAATCTGTTTCATCCGCAAAATCAAAGAAATGCACAACTTTTGTATAACTAAATATTGATTTTAAAAGGTTTCACTTCACACAGCGCGCTAACTTATGCACGAAATATTTTTATTGGAACTTGATTCGTGCAAAAGTAATTCTCGTTTTATTCGAAAGACGTTGATCTGCCGGGTTGGTTTTCAGCCTTTTACGTCTTTCATCTAATATTAATCTTGTGTTTATGTGTTATTTCCGATAGAATGTGTTTTTATGCGCTAAAAAATATCATTAAATGTAGTATCGAGGAAATATTAAGCAAGATATAATTAATAACAACTTAGTTTCTGCAGACGACTTTTGGCGAAACTTTGGCGTGCTTTCAAAATCGTTTTGGCGACGGTTTATTGTTTTGCTTGTTGTATTAAAGAATTGTGCATAGCTAATAAGTAGACTATTTTTAATAATAATGTTTTTAAATCAATTATGCAAACTCATTATAGGCAATGTACATAGCCTTTAAAATTGCCCAGTTGCTCTTGAAGAGCTGCATGCCCATGTATGAAAAAAAATGCATAGTTTATTTTTCTTAAAAAAAGTATTGAAACTTCGGTTGATATCAGAAAAAGTTTGTTTGGCATAGTTTTTTTTGTAGTATGTATTGAATAAAAATATTTTTAAAGATAGATTTTGTGTGATAATTTGAAAACATTGAAGATGCGTTATGCAGTAAATTTTGGGAATTCCGGATTTCAGCTGATTCGAACTGCCGATCTCTTGCCCCACGTTCTCTCTGCTTCGGTATTGCCGTGCGCTGTTAGTATTTTCTAAATAAAAAAATAGTAGTTCTGACTTCTATTGAGAAATTAATGAAAAATATTGTAGAATAGAACAAAGTGTGAAGAATCGAATGATGTGTGTTTGGATGTTATACAGGACACATAGGCGCCGACTCCATAGGGCCTGAGGGGGCGCGATCCCCCTCAAAAATTCGTTTAGGGGGGCAGAGCCCCCCCCCCCAATAATTTAAGAAAATTATTAGTTATATTATGCACTTAAAAATTCCAAAATTATAAGTTGGTGTATTTTTTTTTATTTCCATTGTTTCACGATATTTACTGTTATATTATTAATATCACTTTATCGAACCTTGGCGTTTTTGCCAATCTTTTATTTTTGTTAGTCTACGGTGCTGCCGTTACCGGTAATTTTCATCTTTCTGTTACCGTATCTTATTGTCAAACTCACGTGATTAGTTTCCTGTAAATTGCTGGTGGCGATCTAAGCTCGTGCTTTACGCTTCCACCGTATTTAGTTTTGCCCTTAATGTTACGAGATTATTGTTTAGTGGACTCTTATGTGACTATATTTTATTACTTTACTCTTTTAGTATCACCCAGACGGTCGACATTCGCACATTTTAAAACCGTAATAATGTTATTTAGAGCCTGGCGCAATATTAAAAATCTAAGTTTAGTAATGTTTTACTATTAGTTATTTTCAAATATTAAATATTTTTAGGGTGAAATAATCAATTAAAACCCTCTATTTACATACTTTTTGACTGAAAGTATATTAGGCACTCAGTATTAACTACTGAATTAGCATTAACTTTGATAAATGTTTTTATTGAATGAACCCTGAGCCTTATTCAAAGTAATTAGCTATTTCACTTATTAAATATGCTATAAAATACATTAGAACCACCGAAACTCAGGACTAGAAGGGTGTCGATTTACAGGAGTGATGGGGGGTTGTAGTACAGTTATAGTCTATAAGCATAATTATTACTGTACATTAATTTTACTTTTTAAGAAAACACCGTGACTGTTTTGGTTTTATTTCGTTTTTCAAAGCCAAAAATTTTTTTGTCATGCTTTTCGAGTTTCAAGAAGTGTCGATATTTCGGCTTTCTAATGAATGTTTAGCCATGACTAAAATGCTTAAAAATACTTTAAAATTCATTATTTTTCATCTAAAATTTCGAAAAAATTTCTGGACAAGACCCCCGTTAGACCCCCCCCCCCAATATTTTTTTATAGGTCGGCGCCTCTGACAGGACATAAACATTTGGGGGGAAAATGTAGACAGTGATGATTCCAAGTAGCATCACTGGGACTGAAAGGGTTAAAGTTGCACTCAAGTCGTGAGATTTTTTTCATGCGAGCACGAAAAAGTCTCAAGTTGCATGTAAGTTTGGCCAATCAGAATTCAGTATTTGTTTAGAGACTATTATTAGACTAGTTATTATTAAAGACTTCGCCAAGTGGTTGTTTATTTACTTTTTAAGACACCAACTTCACTTGCTTGCAAAAAATGCAAAAATCTGCGCAATTAAAAATGGGTAGTAAATGGACGGCAAAAATGGAAATTGATCTTATTAAGGAAGTTCGGAAACATAAATTTCTGTATAATGCAAGCGATGCCTATGGTTTGATTCAAGTTTGTTTACTAAAAGATGAAACTTGCCAAATTGTGAGATAAATAGTTTTTTTTTGTGAAAATCCGAAAAACCAGGTTAATATCACAAGTTGCAGTTGCAAGTAGTTGTGCAGGTGTGAAATGGGCTTTAAAGGGCAACAAACCTGTATAAAATCTGCCCCCAAAAGTGCAGTGAAGGAAATGAGAGAACAAATAGATCAAAATTTTAAGATTTTTTTTCCGCAATTTGAATATTTGACCCCTTCTCAAATCAGAAGCGTAAAGAGCGTCTCATTTGCTGCAGTTTATAATTTTATCAAAACATTTGTGGGACAATAAGAGTTAGTTAAAAAATATTCGAAATTTTACTGATGCAATATTTCTGCATACAATGGGCATGTTTCAGGCCACAAAATTGCATGAAATTTTGAGTTTTTTTGTGAAGTTTCTAGCCTCATAAATAAAATTGGAGCAACTACACATAGATCTGTGAATTGACTTTATTTTTGAAATACATAAGAATTATTTTCCAGCTAAATTTATAACTGGTTACTTTTGGTACAAGCAGTTAAGGAGTTCTAAACTTTGCAGAAAACACAAAATTGCACGAAATTTTGAGTTTTTTCAGAGTTTAGAGCCTCATTAAATAAAAAAAGAACACATATCTATAAGTCAGTGAATTGATTTTATTTCTGAAATGCATAAGAATTATTTTCTAACTAAATTTATAACTGGTTACTTTTAGTACAAGGAGTTATAAGAAGCTCTAAACTTTGCAGAAAACCCAAAATTGCACGAAATTGTGAGTTTTTTTTAAAGTTTAGAGCCTCATTTGATAAAATTGGAGCAAATACCCGCATAGGTCTGTGAATTGATTTTGTTTCTACAATACATACGGATTATTTTCCAGCTAATTTTATACCTTTCCAATGTTGGTACAAGGAGTAAATGACCTTGAAAATCGTGCAATTTGTGTTATGACAAGTTTAAGGTCAAATATTTCTGCAACCAAAAGTGCCACCGCACATCACTTGCTATTTTTGGGTACTTCTCTTCATTATGTATTCATTGGATCATACACACTTTTGGTTCACTGTGGCAGGTGGCACTAGAAAATATTGAAGGTCAAAAGCTCAGAATTTTTTTTTTTCGAATCACTTTGAATGACCTTGGACCTTTGGGACAAATGTCAACCATAAGTTTTTATGTCCTAACTTGTACTATGGAACAAGTAGAACACGAAAAAATTGTCACTGCGATTTTTAACTCTTGACGCAAAAAGTATTGCCTTATGTAATTTTTTTGTTTTTCTTCAAAAAAACGGATAATCTTCAACTTCGACCCCCCAAATCTTTAGCTAAAAAAATTTTTTTTAGCAAAAACAAAAATGTACGTGTCTAATAGTTTTCCATTAAGAACATATTGTGTAATTTCGGCAGAATTAAAAATGTCAGCTATCCAAGGATGCCTAACTCTTAAAAGAAAAACTGGCTCTTAAATATATATATGTTCGTTTAAAAAGTTGTTTCACCGAACTTCATCAACTAGTCAAAGAATCGTATTTATTAATGATACTTAGTTTTTCGTTCCTTGTCTGAATTTTTATTTTTTTCGTTAGGACCGAAAAAAAACCTCGGTTGAAAACTATCTTTGAATAATATGTGTTCTATTTCGAAACGCCTTGCCAGTCTAATCTGAAGTTTTCGGTATTAGATCGTTGTAAAAATCGACTGTAAACTATTTTTTAATTATTTAATAAAAAAATTTCGTACTAGTTTTTTTTTTTAAAGCACTTTCATGTTTTGTGTTTAGTAAAACAGTATGACTAGATGAGGGCGTTGGTGTAGAGCTGTATGATTTTATAAAATACTCAACGATCAATCGTTTCAAACGCATAGAATCAAAAATCGTATTCCGGCTATCAAAATTGATGTCAAAAGTGGCCAATCAAAAAAGTTTGCGGAGCGCGGAGCCTACTCAATTATTACACTCAGCAAAAAGGATTTACTTTTGTTCTCGTCGAACGTTCCGTTCATCTACTGCACAGAAACGTTGCGTTTTAGGAACTCTTTTAGTTCGAGCTGTACAGTGGTTTGACACAGACGGCCAATGTTCGAACTTCGGAAACCATTTTGTTTTTAAATTCAGCACCCTCTAAAACTTGTGAACACAAAATCTTCATTTCGGATATTCGGCCTCCATCGCATCAACTATTATCTTATATTTTACTAGGGGGCGAAGCCCTCTGCTCGCTACCGCTCGCCAACCGCCGGAAATTTCTACGCAATTCCTATTTGTTTGCTCCGCAAACAAACATGCAAGTCTAATGAGAGGATATACTGCCAACCCAAGTAGCACGCTTTCGCTTTTAAAACGTTGCAAAAACGTAAATAAGAAACGTTAAAGTCGCAAATGTGTCTCGTTAGGAATACTAATTTGCAACCAATTTTGCAACGTTTTAAATAAGTTGTAAAATCGTTACTTGTTGCCATTTTGCAATACCTTTTCACCGCTTTTGCAACGGAACAGCAACACCTTTTTACCACTTTTGCAACGTATTTCTATCGCTTTTGCAACGGAATAGTAATTTATTATAACCGTCACAGCCATTTTAGTCAATTGTAACAAGTTCTTACAATATCCATATAATTTAAACTAAATTTATTAAAAAGATCTATTTTTATTTTTTATTAAAATACTTTACAAGCAATGGGGCATATATCAAGATGGATTTTATATTTTCCTACATTTCTCGTACAACTCCAACCGCTTTCATGAAGAGCACCTGCACCTGATGATAAAAGACAAATAGAAATAAACACTATAAAATATGCATGCTTTTATTTTGAACAGCCAAACTGATAAACTACCGTCAAAGCGGGTAACTTTGGCCACGCGTCGGAAAAAGATTTGTTTCTTAATTTCTCTGCATAAAATGATCTCATCTTAAATTGTTTGACATTTTTGGAAAGGTAGGAAACGTCTCTTTTCATCTCATGTAAAAAAAATTCTCATTCTAATTCTGGCAATACTACAAATGCTGTTTTCATTCTTACGAGCATAAAAATGACAAAAATCTATCTCCTATTCTCTTCCAACTTTTGTCTGGAACACTTAAAAAAATATTGAAAATATTTAAATAAAACACTCTATTCGATTCTTTTATTTATGGGGAAGAATATTACACCATTTGTTTTATTCTAAGTTGAATACTTTTTGTGCTGTACTTAAATATTTGTAATTGGGAAGCTTTTGCCGATGAAAGCGGGTAACTTTGGCCACAGATGTAAATATTTCTTTATGGAACTTTGCACTTTAAAAAATTTATGTAAAAGTGTATTCTATTTAACTACTTTTGAAAATTCTTACTTTTATGATTACTCATTTTTTAGATATTTAAAAAAAAATATCACAGTTTTGAGCATTAAAAAGATGAAGATAGAACGCAAGGAACGTATACCATTCAAAATCGTAAATGTCGAAAGGTAAACATTTTCAGATTCCTAATTATGAATAGATTATTTTTTCCCTTTTCATAATAAAATCGTTTGCTTTTTATAAATATAATTGTTATTAGATCTTGCTTCAAAAAAAGTTTTTTTTCCATTATTAAAATAGATGTTTATTTTTCTTTTAAGCGACAAACAGTACTAGTATTCATTGTGTAATGCCATTCCACGATGCACTACAATGTAAATGTTAAGTTATATACCATTTTTGATAACTATATGTCGTATAACTTTGTTATTTTAAGTTAAAAGTTATAATATTGCTATTTAATTCGTTAATACAGCCATTAAGGATGTTAAAAAGTATGTTTTTTATGTATTTCATGGGTGGCCAAAGTTACCCGCCCGGCTCCTAACAGTGTCCTAATTTTTTAAAATTAATACCAATTTTTTATTAATTTATAAAATTTAACAAAAATGCTTGAAAATTATTCCTAAAAGTACAATACTTAGAATGCATAATGATTTTAATGTGTTTAAATCGTTTTTGTAGTTAAATTTTTCTTCTTTTGTAAAAAAAACTATGATTTTGGCCAAAGTTACCCGCACTGACGGTATCCTGTATCATTTTAAATTTCAGTAAAAGCACTTCTTCGATAAACTACAATCTTACAATTTCCCTAACACTAACTATAGATAACCACAAAAAAACTCTGTTTATCAGTAATGAATACTTCCGGGCGCCCATTTCTCGCCACTACACAGAACTTTATTGCTGCCAAATAACGCTTTGTAGTGAGATCTTTAAGTGCGACCAATAAAATCCCACAATTCAACGTTGTAAAAACGTTTCATTATTGCCGAAGTGCAATGATTATTTTCGACGTTTTTAAAACGTTTTTGCAACGGAACTTTTTAACGAAACGGAAATGCAACTAATGCAACCAGTTAGCAACGTTTTTAATCCGTTATGTGCTACCTGGGAATGCAGGAATGCTCATCTATACAATCTGGCTAGTTTCCGCGGGACTGCTCCAGGTCATCACGTAGCGCTAGCGCTAAGCAAGGATCTCTACCAAAGCCACGGGACGCAACCTGAAGCAGCCCCGGCACAAAACAAGCACACCACCACACTTATACTTTCAGCGTTTCTGATTGGCTGAAGCCGCGTAAGTCACGTGGCTTTCAGGCGTCCGACAATTACAATTTTACATTATATAGAGATATTAGACGAGCAAATAAATACCCGTTCTACGCACGGACTTCGCACTGGAGTATTTGTAGCATCATTTAATCCGTTAATGGACAATAAGCTTATGTTTATTGTTTCCGCTCGAGTGTAGAATACCGTTACTTATATTACCTTGAGCCGCCTCGGTGGCTGAATGGTTAGTGTACTAGCCTTTGGAGCTGCTGAGGTCGGGTTCGAATCCCGGTCAGGCATGGATATTTGTATTAGGGTACTTGACTGTATCGCTAAAATACCTTCAAATGTTATTTAAATTGTAGTTGAAAGTAAAAAATAACATATGCATACATAATTTTTGCGAAATAAATCTTTAAATCATTAAAAAAAATCGTTTAAAAAAAAGGCATTTTTTTTCACGTGATTATCATGTGATCACAAACACGTTGGTTTGGCTGACGTCACTATGAACTATAAACAAACCGGCGTGATGTTTTTTGTTTTCCGATTAAACTTGATTTAATCTCATTTACTATTGAAATAATAAATATTGAGAAAATGTTGGGCTGTTTTACAGAAGCGTATATTTCAAATTTGCCTAAAATCGATTCCAATGTGGTGTTTCAAAGTTTGTTTATAGTTCATAGTGACATCACAGATACCACGTCACAGCCAGAAAGCGTTTTCAGGAGTGATTTTTCGTCCCGATTTTTAAATTCATTTGTCTGCCTTTTTATGGGGTATTTGAAAAAAAGAAAAAATACGGGTCTAATATTTTTGGCATAAGAACATTTCAAGCCAATAAATTTTTTTTTGTCAAATACCCTTTTGTCAATAAATGTTGTTATTTGTCGATGTGTTTGTGTCGTCCTTTCTTTGTGTGTCTCCTGTGACTGTCCCTTCTGGCGAGCTGAGTAATGGGCTATAAAGCCTACACTCTCCCTTCTAAAGGGCGCATTTGCATTCCATTCCATTCCATATTACCTTGAAATTCAAAATTAAAAATACTCTATAAAATTCAGGGATTCGTTTTTGCTAATTTGGCGAGGAAAAGATATGGCTAAAAACACAAACATTTAGCTCTAGTGCGATGACCTTCGTACAACCAACCAGTTGAAAAATTATTTTTTAAAAAAATTTCTCAATTGTTTTTTTTTGTAATAACTTGGCGAGTTTGGCAAAGTACTTGGCAAAAAATGAGGACATAAAATCCTAATATGCAGCTCTAGTGTGATGACCTTGAACAACCGTCAAACTTTATACCATTTCTAGCCAGAATGTAAGCTTCGAAAAGACTATCTCTTCCCTCATCCCTTCACTGGGTTTCTAGGGAAAAAAAAGGGGGGGGGGCACAGGCGCGGATCCAGAATTCCTCCATGGGGGGGTAATCCACATTTCCTTTTTTTTTGGGAGGGGGGGGGGGGGTAAAAAGTTACTTAATTCTTAATGTTTTATAAATAATTTTTAATCATTCATAATTTTATTTAAAATAATTAATATTAGCAACTCTTTTCAAATACTTGCTTAATACTATTATTTTTTAAAGACATCTTGCTTTTATAGATGATTTTATATTAAAACAAATGAAAAACACTGTACAAAATGTTTTAATAATTTAAAAAATATATATTAAAGCCCCTAAAGAAAGATGTGTTTATGACGAACATGATGACTCATCAAGATCTGAATGGATTCTAATGAAAGTTGGAATTAATTAGGAATTAATTAATTATAAGGTAGTATTAGTTTCTAGTTGAACCTCAAAAATGCCAAATATCTTTTTTAAAAACACCTTTTTTTAACCACAAACCATGGAAGAAAAGGTTAGATAATTAAATTTCTTGTTTCTGAAGCGTGCCAATTTACGATTTTTTTATTTTTATGATTTTTTATTGGGTTAAATATGTTTTATAAACAACATCCAAATAAAAAAATGGATTTCCAATCACTGTATAGGAGAAGCTAAAAATCCCGTCGATTGGTGCTTTTGCCGCTAGGGCTTCAGGAGATTAATTACTACGGCTGCCATTTTAAAATATCAATTTAAAAAAATCTGATTATTGTATTTTAATATGTAACGATAAGCCTACAAAATTTCGAAACGATTAATTTGTTCCTTATATGAAAAATCCTCCGAAACACGGTCACCATTCAGGTGGTTATATGTTTCGCCCCCTTAAAAACAGTAAGAAAATCTTTTATTTAGCAGCTGTTCTAAATAATAATGTAAATGTTCTCAATTCTTAAAAACTTATCTATCAATCTATTTCATATAGATTAAAATAAAGCTAACTGTCAACTAAAATTTTCAATATTGCACTTAAAATTCTAGATATATCTTACACTCTTAAAACGAACGAGCGATTTTAACTCAGTCTGATTAATTTTCACTCCTCCAGTCTGGAAAATGCACTTCTTCGTTTGGAGTGGATCCTTTGGGCTTTGTGTGTTAAACCTCCGACAGGATCACTCCAAACGAGGGATTTTAACTCAGTCTGAGTTAATATTCATTCTTTACAGGGTCGAAAATGCATTTCAGAGACCAACTTGAGTGGATTTCACTCTTTTGTTTTAAGAGTGTAGATTTTATACACATGCTTTTCTTTTTTTTCTCTATTTTTCTTTTAAAACTACCATTAGTCGTCATTACCCCTACTTCCCTAAACTTAATTGTTTAAAACTCCGATGGCACGACTTTGCGTTAGTTCACGAGAAAATGGAATTTAATAGATAATTACTAATTCTATGCAAATTCCATGTAAATATTTTAAAAGTTTATTATTTTTAGCAACTCGGAGAACAACTCAGTATTACTTTATTGTTTGATAACAAATAACGAGTTTATGAACACTCTGAAAAGACTGCACACATTTCGATCACTGAAGATGACAAAATTTGATAATTTACCTTAAAAATAGGTTTGTATAAAGGTGAGAGATAAAAGTTAAGATCTTAGGGGGGGTAATTACCCCAATTACCCCCCCCCCCCCCGCTGGATCCGCCACTGGGGGGGCATCGCTTTTCTAATCCTAGCGCGCTTGAGGTTTACAATCAAAGCAGTATTTCCCCATGCAGGGTGTGGGGAAAAAATCGAAACAGCTATAGATCACCCCATTTCCAAGAAAACCGCTCTCGTGGAGGGGGGGGGGGGGGTATAAATGCTTTCCACAAGCTTACATACTAAATAGACCTACTATAGTAATAGCTTAAATATGCATTCATTGCCTAAATAATCATATCATACATTCAGTCAATAGAGCACTCGATGAAGAAATTATCAAATAAACAAATAATAAAAACTGGTCGGAATTACGTTACATGAAACGGGTCAATTCTTTCTAAAATAGTAAATTTAGTTTCTGAAGGTAATAGCAGCAAAAAAAAAAAAACAGTTTTAAATATTTTCGTATAAGTTTATTTTAATTTTTTCAGCCAATGGCAACATGAAAGGGAAAAAAAATTCGAATTTGAGCGAAAGTGGTTATACTTTTTTCAGAAAATTCGCATTTTCTTAAAAAATAGAACAAATATGAAAATACTAAGCCTCAGGTGCACACGTAGGTATTAAAAGGAATCTATATTAAAAATTGCGAATTTTTTAGAGCAGTCTAAGTAGGTCTTTTGCGATCCACAGACATACACACAGACAGACTCTTTTATTATTATAGATGATTGAAGGAGAAAAAAAAATAGCGTTGGTAAAGACACTATTTCGGTGGAAGTATATTTCGATGTGTAAGGCCTCGTGCCGCCATCTAGGTAATGATATGTGTACTTTTTTTTAACCTAATTGAAGAGGTCGTGTCATGGGACCACTTTCAATAGATTTGAGTATCAATAAAGACAGTAGCGGTCAAAAATGTTGGTGCAGCCAAAGCAACGCGAACCCCCTTCTCCCCCACAAACTTCTGTTAGCTGAGCATAAATTGAAAAGCATATAATGAAAAAAGTAGATTATATAAAATGGAAAAACTTACTTTATAAAAACACAGTGTATTACTTTAAGTATATTTTATCATTAGCGGTGGGTTTTATTTTTTAATAAAGAACAAATAATATTTTAATACTAAGAAACAAAAGTATTCCGCGCCGAAATTTAATAACCGTTTGAACGCTAGTCTATGCCATGGCTGAAGCGATGACGAATTCAATCTCCTGATTTCCCCTTCATCACACATGGCCTAACGCGTGTTTGGCGGCCACCAATCATATCAGCGAATTCCAACTGCAGCCGAAACACATAAAATCGGTTTGGGCTGCACTCCGCGCCTTAATCCATTTAATTGTACGTGGATTAAGCAATGCATATTCTTCGTCGTCATGGCAACCCCGCTCGCGTCCTTCAGTCCGTCTCTCATTTCTCTAACCGGGCTGCAATTTAGTAGGATCGGATTATGGGCATGCAATTAATTTGAAACCCAAATAGGTAACTTTTACTAATCCCACTATTAAGAGAGGAATTTCATTTTTAGCTTAAAAGCGTTACATTAAAAAAAAAATGCGATAATTTGGCAAAAAAGTATCGGATTTGGGATTTTGCTTTTCACTGAATATTTAAGTACAGCCTGGCTGCACTTGCTGTGTGCCGCCACTGAATAAAGATAAGTTTCCCAAACGGATCTAATTGCTTTCTAAAGCAAATAGAGGCTCGAGAAAGAATGCATTTTCAGCATTTACTGAAACATGCCGATCCCTATTCCTTACATTCAAGCGACGCCAGTGACGTCAGGCTGCTGGGCGGGAACGAAATCAATTTAACCAATCATTGTCCGTCTTGGTGCAATGAGCGTTGTGTAAGAATTTTTCTCGTATAGGGTTTACCATTATATCGAGATTTTAATTATTCACAGAAAAAATACAAAAATTAACTGAAAAAATATTGAATGGTGTTTATCTGTAAAAATTGAAGTGATGATTATTACAGCTAGATAATTTTAAATGTTCTGAGCGCCAAATGACAGATTTTAGATATCGAATTTTAGCTCGTGCTGCCACCTATATTCAAGTACAGCAGCTAAATCCTACATAATATAGCAATCATTAAAAAAAAACATTTTTGAATTTTACTAAAATAGCTTTAAAAAAATATTCCTTTTTCCGAATACTCCGGAATTAAATAAGAACTCCCCTCCTATTTTAATAAATGCTTTTAGTTAATTTTTGAATGCGAATGTGCAATTAATATACAGATTGCAAGGCTTCCGCCTAATATCATTTACCTAAAAATAGTTAAGCTTCATTTTTTCAATGTTCTTCATTTTTACCCTGCTAAAACAATAACATGCTCGCAAATAATACACCGGATTCGAAATCTATACCTATATTCGAAATCTATTCCTATATATTTCAAAAGCCTGTGATAATTTAATTACATTCCCTTAACTGAAGATTCAATAAATATTTTTTTAAATAGAAATTATTTTGTGTGCAATTGATATTATTATTATATAAAAAACTTTGTTTCTCATTCTTCTATTTAATGATATAAAAATTACTGAATACATGTTTCTTTGAATTAGCTATTTTTGTGTCTATGAGATATAATAAATGTTCTGTTCTATTGAATGACAGTTCATAGTAGTCATGTTGTTAAAAAATTCAATACGAACCCTTACAAATTTGTTAAGTCTTCTTTGTGTTGACAATATCTAATTTAACCTTTATGTAAATTTTCGCAGTGCAATCACAATTTTTTGATTGTCCTTTATTCTCTTCAGGAATCAGGAGACACTTTCATAAAGACTTTTCATTTCCCAGTAGCCTGACGTCACTGGCAAGGTGTCGCTGTAATCTAAGGAATAGAAATATGCGATCCGGCGGCGCAATGGCCTTTGAAGCCTCTAGGCGCGAGTTCGAATCCCGATAGGGAATGGATCTTTGTGTTTTTCGAGTATATATGCGGAGTACGTGCTCGTTGGGTCCGAAAATCCTGTGGGCGGTCATAGTGCAGTTTCCCACGGGTACAGGTCCCTGGAGACTATTTCCCTTTCCTTCACCGACATGTCAAAATTGTGGAGGTGGCGCGCGATAGATGGCAGCATCTGTCGCGTATTGTGTGTGTGTTGCGTCTGTCTTACTTGACGAAGGCTAAAAGCGGGTTTCTGACCAAGCACAAAAATATATGTCAACCAACCTGAAACATTGCATTGCAAGGCGACTATTCCTGCATGGATATTTGCATTGTGTGCTTGTCTGTATATTTGTCCTGAATACACTGTGACATAGACGTGCTCGGGAAATCTGTGGAGTTGAAAATCCCGAACACGATATGCTGCCTCACTGGTTTGCTTCGAGTGCCCCGTTCAAGTGTCGACCTCGTCACTTGACCAGGGATCTAAATTACGACACTTTATTGGCTATGTTAAACCTCTATGTAGGCTAGATATAGACAGCCGGAAACGTACGACCTAATGAAATGGATGAACCCAATGCAAGGCGGTTTCTATTTTAAGTATCTTTCACGCCTGTTTTGAAATGGGGAGCCGAAACCATTTCTCCGGCTGGATTTCAAATTTTTACGTCTCTTTATATGATCCCATTCGAGATAGAAAAAATACTATCCTTTCTGCTTGAATTTTTCGAAATGAACAAAGATTTTTTTTTAAAAAAAATACAATTATTTTTTTATAATACGTAAAGATAAAAAGAATTATAGAAAATGAGACACCGAAGAAAATTTTTGTTTCACTTTGCTTTGAATACAATTAATATATTCTTTCAAAGTTCACTAAAATAAAAAATTAAAATTTAGTTTAGTTTGAATTATCGTCGCACTATAGCTACACAAGGGCTATTGGCGACGGGCGTCGAATTTTAGAACCACAGTCAAGTGACGAGCCTACACCTAAGTAGGCACCCAACGCATCCGCTAAGGGCGACATCGTACGCAGTGTTAGGTTTGGTTTTGAATTATCATCGCACTAGAGCTACACAAGCAGTGTTAGGACTTTGAAGCATATTTAACGTGCACTCCCTCACTCGAGTATTATGGCTGCACGGGCCGTTTATAGGTCGGCAGTTATTTTTGCGATGCACGGACCCGAACCTGTGACCTTCGCATGCTAGGCGAGTGCATAACCAACTGGGCTCCCCAGCCCCGATCGAATCTGGTCAGATTCGATCACGTTCGAGAAAATTTGCTTTTCGGAGAACGATCCTTACTTTCAGATCGCCAGATGCCTACTTTAATACTCCGAGCAGCACCTCGCACCCATGGGATGTCACATTTTAGAAAAATATTCAAACATTTTCAATTGCGCACATCGATGTTCTTCTATGCCGTCCCCCCTCTTTGTGTGTTGCACCTGGGCCGCCAGCTGTGCTCCCATCTGTCGGGAGCAGATGGTGGCCATTGTTGGGGCCGCCTCGAGGAGGTTCCCAGGCTCTTGTTAGGAAGGAATGCCGGGCTCGGAGGTGACCTCCCCACAGGACAGCCCATTCATAGAAGTAGACTTGTTGGAGGCGTCTCAAAGTTGAGACAGAAGACACACAATTTCAATGAAGAAGTTTATTTGAAAAATGTTTTGGTAGTAAGGATCAGACAAGTATATATAATTAAAAATATAAATCTCAAAGGAAGCACAACCAATAATACATTTTATTTGAATTAATTGAAAAAAATACCCATAAACATCTGTCTCATAAAAGTCATAAATATAGACAAAATCGATTTAATGTCGTTTAATGATATAATTTCGCATTTTTTTTTGCTAGAATTGTACTTCTGTTTGATATGATGAATTAAAAAACACGTTTTACAGTTGAATTTTAACCATTTTGTTTTTGTACCTTCTTGGTCCAATTACATACCTATACCAACAGCAAATACAGTCGTTTTAGCTCTTTTACGGGGAAATATTGCTGGTGATTGGCGTAATATATATCCAAATTAGATGTAAATAACGACTATATGTCTAAGACAACAGTACCGAGAAGTTTTGCCACCAATTCGCGCATTTTGAGACATGTAAAGACGCATTTCCTGAAAAAAAAGGGCAATTTTTAAAATTTAATAGACCCAAAATTACAAAAAAATGGTGTGTTGTGCACTGTAACACGATGTAGAGTTTGCCCCTTCTTCAAAAAAATCCAAAATTTTAGCACCAAATCCACCGTCATAACATTCGATACTTCTCCTCAAATTTGCTTTTCTCGAGTTTGGAAACACAGGGGTTTTGCTCGTAAAATCTGTTGGGTCCGAAAGTCCTGTGGTCGGTCATTGCGCAGTTCACCATGGGTACAGGTTCCTGGAGAAAATTTCCCTCCCCTTCAGGGACATGTCTAAATTGTGGAGGTGGGGCAGATGGCAACATCTGTCATATGTGTTTGTCTATGTCTTGTTTGTGTTGTCCTACTTGACGATGGTTTATAAGCGGGTCCTTGCGACCAAGCACACAAGCCTGAAAATATATGTCAACCAATCCAATCCATAGGGTTTTTTTTTCAATGAATGTGAAAAAGAATCAGATTAACCAATAAGAAAAAAAACATTTTTAAAGTCCTCAAAAACTGTTTCTAATCGGTTAAACTGATTTTTTCACCGGTTTAAAAAAAACCGGTGATTCTAAACTCTAGCAAATTTGAGGAAAAATATCGAATGGTATAAGGGTGGATTTGGGTTAAAATTTTGGACTTTTTTTGGAATTTTTGAAGAAGGGGTAAACTCTACATCGTGTTGCAGTGCACAACAGACCAATTTTTTTTGTAATTTTGGGTCCTTTTAAATTAAAAATTTTCCGTTTTTTTTTCTCCAGAAAATGCGTCATTACATGTCTTAAAATGCGCGAATCGGTGGCAAAAATTTTCTCGGTACTGTTGTGTTAGGCATGTAGTCGTTATTTACATCTAATTTGGATAGATGTTACGCCAATCACCAGCAATATTTACCCGTAAAAGAGCTAAAACAGCTATATTTGCTGTTGGTATAAATAATAGGACCAGGAATGGTACAAAATGGTTAAAAATATGCGAAATTATATCACTAAACGACAATTTATCGATTTCGTATGAGAGAGAGATTTTTTAGGTATTTTTTACAATTAATTCAAATAAAATTTATTGTTGGTAGTTTTCTTTGTGATTTATGATATTTTTAATTATATATACTTGTCTGATCCTTACTACCAACATTTTTTTTCCAATTAACCTTTTCAGTGAAATTTTGTGACTCAAAATGTCTTTTGTCTAAACTTTTGAGACTCACTATATAACCGTGAAACTGAAAAGAAAAAGTTTGCGCACTTTTATTAAAAACTGACACCTACGTAATTGTTATAATTCACATTTTTCATCCGTTTTGTAAAAATGCAATAATAACAGTTATAATCAAAAATTATGTTTTATTATAATTTCAATCCTATTTTTTACTTAAACCTTATTTTCTGCGTTAGATTCTGATACACGGCGTGAATCGTAGTAATCATAGATATTTGCTTCACATGTGTAAAATAATAAACATTAAAAAAACCACATCAATTAATAGAGCTTGAAATTGAATGAGAAGATACTCTGATTGTTCGAAGCGAAATAAAGCAAGTGTAAAAAAATTAAACAAAAATGTTTAAACCACTCTTGAAGGAACTGCTAGGCGATGCTCTAGTGACGTATTTCCTTCTAACTTTTATTCCTGATGTTCCTTCAATTGGTGCTCCGTTCTTCCGTGGCATTGATTCTTTAATGAAGGCTGGAGAAAGAACATATTTCATTCAGTATTTCTGTTGATTCTCAAGACCTAAAACAATTCCTTTAAATCACCTCAGAAAGCGAATAAACCTCTTTGAGTGAAAAAGCCTGGATCAAACGCAATCAAGGCTCGCTATACAACATAGTTGAGCCTGGAGGAAATAATATTACTATGAAGCAATGAATCAGTTTCGAAGTCTGAGAGGCTTTGCAAATGAATTTTTGAAAAATATATAAACTCCGAAATATTCACTTAAGAGCCAGTTTTTTTTTTAAAATAAGGCAAAACAGGCAGGTTTGGATAGTTGACATTTTTAATTTTGCTGAAAATTTCAGAATATATGTTCTTTATGGAAAACTATTAGACACACCTATATTTTTGTTTTTTCTAAAAAAAAAATTTTGTATTAAAGTTTCGGGGGTTCAAAGTTGAAGATCTTCCGCTTTTTGAAGAAAAACGAACCAAATTACATATGGCAATACTTTTTGTGTCAAGAGTTAAAAATTTCAGTGGCAATTTTTTCGTGTTCTACTTGTTCTATAGTACATGTTAAGACATAAAAACTTATGGTTAACATTTGGCACAAATTTCCAGGGTCATTAAAAGTTATTGGAAAAAAAATGTTATTTTTCTGCAATTTCGACCTTTAATATTTTCTTGTGCTAACAACGAACCAAATGTGTATATGATCTAATGAATATACATACTAAAGAGAAGTACCCAAAAATAGCAAGTGATGGGTGGTGGCACTTTTGGTTACAGAAATATTTGACCTTAAACTTGCCGAAAATCCAAAATTGCACGACTTTCGAGGTAATTTATTCCTTGTGCCAGCATTGGAAATGTACAAAATTAGCTGGAAAATAATCCCGTACGCATTGCAGAAACAAAATCAATTCACAAACCTATGGGTATTTGCTCCAATTTTATTTAATGAGGCTTTAAACTTTAAAAAAAATCGCAAAATTTTGTGTTTGCTGCAAAGTTTGGAGCTCCTTAATTCCTTGTATCAAAAGTAGTAACCAGTAATAAAATGAGCTGGGAAAGCATCTTATGAAATAAAAAAATTCAAGTAGAAGTAGAAATAAAAAAAAATCACAGAATTATGGTTATTTGCTTCAATTTTATTTAATGCGGCTCTAAACTTTGGAAAAAACGCACAGTTTGTGTTTGCTGCAAAGTTTAGAGCTCCTTAACTGCTTGTGTCAAAAGTAAAAAGCTATCAAATTAGCTGTAAAACAATCCTTATGTATTGCAGAAAAAAAATCAATTCACAGACCTATGGGTGTTTGCTCCAATTTTATTTAGTGAGGCTCTAAACTTTGCAAAAGAACTCAAAATTTTGGAGGACTGATACAAGCCCGTTGTATGCGAACATTTTTCACATACATTTTTCACATACACTGGGCATGTTTCAGGCCATAAAATAGCAGGAAATTTTGAGTTCTTTTGCAAAGTTTAGAGCTCATTAAATAAAATTGGAGCAAATACCCATAGGTCTGTGAATTAATTTTATTTCTGCAATACATGAAGATTCTTTTCCAGCTAATTTTATAACTGGTTACTTTTGATACAAGGAGTTAAGGAGCTCCAAACTTTGAAGCAAACACAAAATTGTGCGGTTTTTTTTTCAAAGTTTAAAGCCTCATTAAATAAAATTGGGGAAAATACCCATAGGTTTGTGAATTGATTTTGTTTCTGCAATGCGTACGAATTATTTTCCAGCTAATTTTGTACATTTCCAATGCTGGCACAAGGAATAAATTACCTCGAAAGTCGTGCAATTTTGGATTTTCGGCAAGTTTAAGGTAAAATATTTCTGTAACCAAAAGTGCCACCACCCATCACTTGTAATTTTTGGGTACTTCTCTTTAGTATGTATTCATTAGATCATATGCCCATTAGGTTCGCAGTTGGCACAAGAAAATATTAAAGGGCGAAATTGCAGAAAAATATTTTTTTTCCAATAACTTTGAATGACCCTGGAAATTTGTGCCCAATGTCAACCATAAGTTTTTATGTCTTAACATGTACTATAAAACAAGTAGAACACGAAAAAATCGTCACTGAAATTTTTAAATCTTGACACAAAAAGTATTGACATATGTAAGTTGGTTCGTTTTTCTTCAAAAAGCGGAAGATCTTCAACTTTGAACCCCCAAAACTTTAATACAATTTTTTTTTAGCAAAAACAAAAATATACGTGTCTAATAGTTTTCCATAAAGAATCTATTCTGAAATTTTTAGCAAAATCAATAATGTCAACTATCCAAGCCTGTCTGACTCTTAAAAAAAAAAAACTGGCTCTTAAATCTCGATCCTTACATATTCGGAAACACCTTACCGACTGGGCTCCACAGCTCCTTAGAAAGAGGTTGGTGGCTGAATAATCCTCGCACACACGAGGATTAATAGGAAGAAGAGGATTTTTTAACAACAGAAAAAAAAAAGTGATAAGCAGCTTTTCGCCACCTTTTTTATAAAATGTTTTGCGTGAATGAGCGTTTAAGGAACTCCACCTTAACGACAGCGAATGAACACCAGGATATAATGACCAGGACAACCAGCCATATGTCAGATAGCTTCTTACTACGTGGGAGGAAGTCAGTGTTGCCAATCCATCTAGTGGAATGATTTTCAATCCTTATTTTTTAATTATATTTACCATATGTTCATTCACTGGAGCCCGTTCACTCACTGGTCAGTCTACCCTACATTTAAATTTAAATTAATTTGCACTCAATGAAACCTTTACAATTCTAAACGATTTGGCATACATTTAATAGAGTTGAATATTAGCACATTTAAAAGGTGCAGAACAAACGTTTACTATTTTGGATAATTCGTAATTGGCTCGTCATGTCATTCAGAATTCCTTTAACTATAATTTTTCCCTCTCAAGAGAAATGTATAACAATCGGACGCATACGTTACACCGAAATCCGTTCTGAAAAGATAGGGCAGAACGGGCACTTTTGGTGCCAAATTTTTATTTATCTCTGTATTTCAGCAAAAGTACAAGGATTTTTATTTTTCTGACAAGCTCATGGACTGAACATTTATTTAAAAAGTCATTAGACAGATGTTAAAACATTACCATATTTTAGTTGAACATATTAAACAAACATGTAAATGTCCTATTAGCCCCCATGTACGGAGTCGAAAGGAAAAGAGTAATTTGTATTATTATAGTATTATTAAGTTATAGTAATACTTTCATAATAAGTTAAGTTAGTTAGAGTATTATTAAAATTTAATAAAATGCATTTTATTTTAAAAAAATGGCAACGGAATCAGGAAAGGACCTGAAAATGAAATTTGAAAGCAAACATCATTTACATACACATAATAAAATTTTAATTTTTAAAAACAATTCATACTGAAAGGTTTGAACTCGATATCGAAGATGCTCGCATACTCACAGATGGTTGATAAATCACTGGAGAGTAGTTTAGTGATTAAGTATTCTAAATTTATCAAAAACTTGTCTTTTTTCGGGATACGTAAATTAAAAAAAAAATCATATTTCTTCAAAAAGCTTACAAGGCGTTCTTCGCTTTCAGTCCAACGTAATAAAGAATAGTTGGTTGGTAGACATATTTTCAGAGCTCGGTCGAAGCCCCGCTTATAAACCCTCGTCAAGTAAGACACACCATTAAGAATAGTTTGGCTTTCCGGCAAAATTTAACCACCACAAAATTATTTATCTTCAGTTTATTAGTCTCCAAGCTCTTTTCTCATAGAATTAAAGAATTTATAGGTGTAAAAATATCAGCAATAAAGCTACTTATATTTTTACTTTGTTTTTCAAAATGCTTTTGACGAATAAGATATTAGAAAATTAGAGTTTCTTCAAGAAAAGCCTACAAAGCTAGGTTTATTCGTGTCCCCCCATTTGCTACCCCATTATACCCTACAGTGTTACTTATAAATGATCCAACCCAGAATATGCATTGCACTTCAGTATGACATATGTATAATACCTTTATCTATGATATGTCTTCTACCCAAAACTATAATTTGATAAATTAAAAGTTTTTATTTCATACTCTAAAAGTCAATTAAAAGATACAATTTTAACTTGCTTTGGATTCCCGAAACCAACAATTCTTCTCTCATCTACAACACATGCGCTTAATGGATGATCTTTGGTTCTTCAAATATGAGTCATGACGTGATGCAAAAATATTTATTAAAAATATATAAATTCACCACTTTTGGCCCCATCAGCCACCGCTTACCACAATACAATTGTGCTTTAAGTATTTAAAATTCTACAAGGTGTGTTCAAAAAGTTCGGTGATTGGTCTCATAATTATAACCCGCGCCGGTTAGGATCTCGCACTCACGCATTCTCTAGAACATTTCTCTCACTGCGTCTGCGTTAGTGCAAGATGTTTCAACCTGTTTAATACCCGACAGATTCGAATATTCTCATTTCAGATGACCAAATCCTTTAAATACGCAATATTAATCGCACCGTTCGGCTATTGTTATCAGCAACACGATCAGGCCCTGAAATAAAAGTTTCGCTCTTAAATTATGCACCCAGTGACACAATCCAAAAACAGACTCGTCATTTCTTCGAATAAATAACAATGACCGCTGTGGGTGACCGGCAAGAACGCAACCTCATCGAAAAACTCCCATTTGCCCCTGCATTAGAACAATCATTAAGTGTATACCTTGGCTCAAAAATGTCGGATGCGCTTCAACTCCAAGATCCTTAATTGATAACCACACATAAAGAGTAAATATTAAGATACAGAATTGAATTCATCATTCGAAAGGTATTAAAAGCGATACCCCAATGGGTAAAACATTATTTTGAATATTAAAAAGTTTTGACACCATCGAATAAAGCTAATGACATTTTGCATATTATGATTCCTAATGTTTCTCGTTTATCTCGAATTGTGATAATTGCTCATGTAATTAAACAAAAACCAAATTTTTGTATTAGTAATAATAGTATAACTTTTATACATACTTTAATGTTATATATTTACAATATAACCTTTTCCTTGCACTTATTTTGCTGGTGGATACATCAGCAAAATAAATACAAGAAACAGGTTTATTTGGAACATTTAGGAAAGAATTTTTAGGAAAAAGTGCGTTTTTTAAAAGAATTTTTAAGAATCTTCTTATTTTGGGTTTTTGGAATGAGGAAAGAACCACGCAGTTTCTAAAAACTACCGATTTCTTTTGGAGGGCTCAGTGAGTAGGAGTCCTACCGTAATCGTGTAAGTGTAAGAGAAATTTCAGCAATGCGTATTCAAAGTTGTGTACATATATAGCGAACATACTTTTGCTTGAAATGCAGTACCTGCATAAAAGTATGAAAGTGCTGATTGAAATAGGCAAAGCATTATTATTTTACTTACTGTACTATTTTACAAAATTGCAGTACGTCTGATTACCCTACGATATTTTTTTTGTGACTAGTGAAGAAAATTCCATAGGCTCAAACTTGCACAGTATTCAAGGCGCGGACACATTTTCATGGGGATTAATTTTTAGAGGCATCTCTACCTTAGATAAATTCAGGACATAAGTTGATCGAGCGACTTTTTAACCTAACCCTTTAGAAAAGTTAAATTAAGTAACGTAATAAGAATATTAGTTGTAAAAAAATCCTTTACCCCCGCGGACGGAAAATCGGCGCTTTTCATTTGTCTTGCTTGAGGACAAATGAGCCCGATGGACCACGGGTTTTCAAAGTGCCTCAATCCAATGGGGGAAAAAAAGTATATTTTCTATGTCACGGCTGTATGAAATATTAACGGTTTTGTCCAGCCGAAAACTAAACTGAATATGGGTGATGTGAAAGCAACCATTATATTGAACTTTTGACTGAAGCACTTGGGTTGAGTTTGAGGGCGTGCGTATTTAATGTCCATTGAATAAAAATCAGGCTTTTATTTATAACTATAAATTGTTCCAAAAAGTGTCTATAAGGAAGACTATAAACCTTTAGATCAATATTTTTAAAAATGGAATTAACTAACCAAGCCAGCAATTCCAGATCTAAAATCTTTTGAAAACCTTTAAAATTTTTGCTGAAGTGCTATTTAAAAAAAAAAAAAACTCAGCTTTATTAACAGTGCTGTATAGAGTAGTGTGTAGACTAAAACAGTTAATAATTCGCGATAGTGTACATACCAAATTTTTAATTAAAAAAAACTTAAAACAAGAGACTTGTGTCCCAAAACACAGAAAAAGTGTCAAAATTGGCAGGATAAGTGCAACTGCTTTTCCTACGTATTTTTACATTCATATTTTGAATAGAACTGAAAACAATTACATATATCCCCATTACATATATTTTTTAAGCTTAATTTTCTACTTCTGAAATACCAGACCTCCCTACTAACCGGGCAATCGGAAAACTATGGAATATTTCCATTGATATAGAATTCTTACCAAATTGTTAAGAGCTTGTAATTAACCCAAGATTTTTCAACTTTGACTAAACAAAAATTATAAACATGTCCCTATCATTTTATGCCCCTGTGTAAAGAATATTATTTTCCTGGATTTCCCTAACGACTTCTTAAAAGGTTTCTAGCGAAATAACGCATCTCGCCTGGGACAGTATTATCGAATCAGTATTGGGTGGGGCAGTCCTTGAATCAGCATTGAGTTCAATACCTTCGAAGCAGCAGAATAAGCACCTCATACATCTGTGTTTAGAGTTAACCAGTTAGTGCTGATACTTTACCGTTGTTACTTTCTTGCACCGAGCGTGTTCCATTTGGCTGTAGAAATTCTCTTTATAAACGCGTTTTCAGTGTATTTACGAACTAAACAAGGCGCCTTTGCAACGAGAGTCATTTTGCCAAAGGGGAAATTTCAATTAGGGTCATTAACCAAATAAAAACATTGTACAGTGGAACAGTTTAATTTGTTTGAACATTGTTACCGGGGTTTAATATAGTTGGATGAAACAAATCCCATCGTCCACAATTATACCAAGTGACCCTATCGTTACTCATTTTACAAAAATTTAATCAGTGTTGTGGAAGATTGAATATTTAGTTCATGTGATTACGCACATAAACTGTTTAATACGCGAAGCGTCAAGCTTAAAGTTGACGCAAATGGTACCCCCAAAGAAACCGCTTATTCTTTTAACAAAAAAATTCATTCGAAAAGCGATTTGATTTTTACCGAGATTCGATGGCCGAATTACTAAGAAAAAGATGGGTATTATTAGGTGTGGCGAGAAATTTCCGTTTTTCAGATGAAAAAAAAGGTGTCCATGAGCCTAGAGCCACATGCAAAGAAGCGTGCTATCCAAATTAAATACGTATTCAAAACTGCCAGTTTTAATTCTGAGGATGATTTAACACAATATATATATACACACTTAAATTATGGCATCAAGCTGCATTCATTTTGCTTTCCTCGAGTCCCTATTTTAGAAAACAAAGTGTTACCTGTGGGGCTTCTTCCTGGAGCTGCTCGAATCGCTCAAGATAGGCCGGGACGAGTGCAATATTTCGTGTTCGCTAACAATACTGCCAATCATCCCAACCTGGCCAGAGCAAATTGGGGCACTTACCGGAGGAAACCAAAGAAATACAACCTTGAGATCGACGCGACTTACTACTTGCTCGACGAGTGAGCGGCGACTGCTCAGGTGAAGAAGGTGTCTTGGCGGGCACATTTTGAAAGAAGCCAATAGAAGCGCGCCACTGACCCGATCGAGGCGCCAAACTTGAGACGGCTGGATTCGGACATTCAAATGAAAGTGGGGTTCAAAAATATGTTTTGAGCTCATTTTATTTCACAGCAGACAAAAGACTTTTTGGAAAAATAAAAGATCACTCTTTCCACAGGATGTTTTCATTTTATGTATATTTGTAATGAAGTTATTTCATTTTTTGAAACGCTAATAAATGAACTGAATGAAATAGATTTAATGAGTAATTATTGAATATCACTAATGGGTCCTATGCAACATTACGAATAAAAAAACTCAATAGTTTGCTTTTCTTACACTTTTATCTACATTGTAGCATTACTACTTTTCCAAAAAGTATATATGTGTATAGTTTTTGGCAGTAAAAGGGTTAAATTTAATCACGTTAAGGGGTCATAAAAGTCTTAAAAATGTTCAAAGAAGGTACTACAAAGTAAAGTTTGATCTTTCATGTAATGTTTTAACTACTCAATATATTAGTATAACTTTTTTATATGTAATTCCATAAGATTTATTTAATATAAAACAAATTTTAAAATTTATGAAACTTTAGCCAAAACTAAAATAAATGATATTAAACATAAAGCTATTTGAACACATTGGGATTAGGCTTGCGCGGCAAATTGTTAGGTCAAAATTGAAAAAATGGCCAAGAAAATGACTTTATACTATTGTACAAATATGTACAAACAAAGACTTATACCTAAATTCCCAGCTCAATTTTAATTAGAAATTACTTTTAAAAAAATTTAAAATCAAAATTTTAAAATTTTTATTAATTTTTTTAGAAAAAAGTTCTTAAAATAATTTCTAATTAAAATTGAGCTGAGAATTTAGGTATAAATCTTTGTTTGTACATATTTGTACAATATAAAGTCATTTTCTTGGTCATTTTTTCAATTTTGACCACAAAATTTGCCGCGCAAGCCTAATCCCAATGTGTTCAAATAGCTTTATGTTTTATATCACTTATTTTAGTTTCGCCTAAAGTTTCATAAATTTTAAAATTTGTTTTATATTAAATAAATCTTGTAGAATTACATATAAAAACATTATACTTGTATATTGAGTAGTTAAAAAATTACATGAAAGATCAAACCTTGCTTTGTAGTAAATTCTTTGCACATTTTTAAGACTCCTATGACCCCTTAAGTGGCCAAACTTTCCCCATATATACTAGGTGCATTTTTTCAGCAATATGGGTGGGGCTAATTTTTCATATCTTTTTGTTCTTTTAAGTACATTTTATTATAAACTAAATTATCCAAACATAGAAAATTCATTAATATTTAAAAATTATATATATATATATATATATATATATATATTATATATATATATATATATATATATATATATATATATATATATATATATATATATATATCTGCTATATAACAACAACAAAAAAAGAACAAAGATTCTTGTTGTCTAATGTCCAGGTGTCACACTTGTCCCATAGAAAACTAGCCTCGGTCTCCCCTGGGACATATATGTCAACTGCTCGGCTCATAAAGTGGACAAAAATCTTCTTTTTAGAATACTGTTATTTTGCAATTCAATTTACAGAATTTCTTGTTACAAAAATATTGACAAGATTTTTTTAAACAAAAAGTAATTTTTAATTCATGGAATTTAGTTTTAATAAAACCATTATGATTTCTAAGAAATATTAACTAATTTGAAGATGTCCGTATTTATGACGTAATGAATCATCCTACACTTGCCTCCTCCTTGATTGAATTAAAAGTGACGAATCATGTGAGATCTTGTGGTTTTCTCCAAAGTAAAAAAACGTTCGGTGCCATTTTTCTTAATGTTTTGTTTTATTTGATCTTCGAAACTTTGAAGAAGAATAAAAAAAAAAGAATATGGTCAAATTCTAAATTTTTGTTTCTTTCGTCATCTTAAAATGGAGCTTAAAAACTTGCGGATACTGTTTAAGCGAACAACGAATAAAAGGAACAATCTGTTCTTTTCTTCAGGCCAGTGGAGTAGATCAGTGCAGTCGACTAAATGCCCTCCAGTATATTAAAGAGGGACAAAAAAGAATTCTTTAAAATATACTTTTTCCTTAAAATATATGCATCAATACATACAATTCATTTTTTTTACATATGACTTTATTGGAATTTAATCAATACTTGTACAGGATCTCATTGAGATAAAATAAACAACAGACGATGAAACAAACTATCATAAAACAGCAACAGTAGAACATAAATGGGGGGTAACGAACAAATCCCAAGGAATAAGCGTGGAAGATGACTGCGAAAGAGAAGATGGTAATCACTTATATATCCCTGATATAACTTGGACTCCCAGTACAGTCTGAAATGGGCTTCTTTGTTTGGCCTATACATGTTCCAGGTGTTACGATTCATTAGAATTGTGCTCTTTTATTACACTTATATTAAACTCATTAATAATTTGAAGTATTTTAAATTCTTTTTTTGTTAATTTATTTGTCCCATATTTTGTTTATTCGATCAACTTCAGCATTTTTGCCCCAATCGTGATGAATGGAAGGATTATTCAAGTGGATTGAAGTCAAAAATAACCCTTTCAAGACAGTTACGACAATCTGGAATGTTGAATTATGTTTTCTTTTATTGGAAATTATTAAGAAGAATGTTTATTAACGTGATAGAAATTTTCGTCTATCTGCCTAACCAGCCTAATTTTTAAATAGCCTATTTTAAAAACATTTTTTAACGTTACGGCATCAGATCTTAATACGGATTTTTTCTCTCCCATCCGTGTGCATGGCTGTCTTTTTTTTTTTTTTGCCGTCATTTCCTTTCTAACCATCCAATATTTAAAATTATTATAAACTTTCCTTTATATGTTCAGAACGTCAAATACAATCTCGGTATTGCTTGAAATAAACAAATTTGATAATTTGATTTGATAGGACATTCATTTAGTATGTGAAATGCCCAAAAAGTGTGTTTAAAAGAACGAATGTTTTTATAGATTTTTAAGATCAGGGTAATCCAAAACGTATTGAAACTTGAGTCCCATTCTGCGTACGGACATGCGTTAGGTTTGAAAAATCGTCGCACTAGAGCTACACGAGGGCTATTAAATGAAAATATGAAAAACATGGTAAAATAAAATTCACTCTGAAACAATTTTATTAAATAAACTGAACTGACCCTAAATTCTTCATGCTTGCATTTTTAGATAATTAAAAATTGATTTTAAACTATTTTTAACAAATAAAGTTTTGAAAAATTATTGTTATAATTTATACAAAAGTTATGATTCCAATTTTTCCCCTAATTTTAGTTCAAAAAATTAAGACCCCCCCCCCCCTGTTTTTTGCCATGTTATTCAGGATGCATAATAAATCTATTTTACCAATTTTAGGTTTTTAGAATAAAAAATAAAAATTTGGTACTGAAAGGGTTAACAAGAGTACGCCAAGTGCTCCTCTCATTGGTTTTGAGAAGTTTGCTTACAAATCCAAAATACGTTAAAATGACACCAAAAATTCCTACTAGAGAAGTACAATTTCTTCATAACTGGTTCTTTCTGTGTTCACTTTTTTGAGCGAATTGAAAGCATCGAGTTTGAAAGCTCAACTCTTCATTGATAGACGCCCCTGAAGTCTTTCTTTTTCTTGGAGGTAGTTCCCCCTTTCTGCTTCGCTACACTCCGAACGTCTCGTTGGATGCAGTTGCCACAGTCCTTTTATTTTGGAATTATTAGGAGAAGACATTCGGTTCATAAAGTGCATTTTACGTCCCAACTATATTTTTTAAATCCTAATTTACATTATTATTAATTGCACACTTAAAAAGGGCAATTATTTAAATTAATTCTTAATTTATTATACTTAATGTTAAAAGGTTTGGTAGAAAAAATAATAGTAATAAAATAGTAGCTGGGTAGTAAATAGTGGTAAATAATAGTAATACTAGTAGTAACGATCAAGCATGCGAAATAATCTCTTATGCATTATCATGTATGCATATAAGAGATACAAAAATAATAAAATATTTTAAAGCAGGGCAGTTATGTGCTATAATGTGACCAGATTTTCAATGCAAAAAATATAACCGAAGTTGTAGAATACCACGAAAGCTTATACTGATTTTGGAGAAGCCTTATTCAGTATACATCTGCATACGCTTCTTGAATGAGAGCCTCAAACGACAATGAAGTGACAAGTGACATCTACTTCTGGAGTGATTTGGCACTAACCTGGATACAAAGAGACGGAACACCTTTGTATCAAATAGATGGAGAGAAATAAGAAAATATTCTAATCCTGAAGATTGGCATCATATAGCAGGGTTTTTGAATCCAGCAGATCCAGTGCCGGATTTAAAGACCCAGGGCCCCTAGGCACTTGACATTTGGGGCCCCCAACCATCTCAAAGTTGGAAATTTAGCAAGTTAAATACACTAGTACAGAAAATACAATTTTTAATCGACTTATATAATGAACATCATAATAATACAGTATATTATTACTATAGAAGAGACTGGGATTAGTTTTCTCGGGGTAAGTTTTCCACCAGGCTTTAAACAAGAAAAGAGAATTTTAGGAGGCGTCAAATGGCTGCTTGGTTTATGAAGCAACTCGTTTTATGTCACCCCACAATAATTTTTACTCAGTTAGTGTTGTAAACTTTTCGTTATACTGCTGGGTTTTTTTTAAAAAAAATTTCAACGTTGTGTGAATTTTCATGCTTACTATCAAACCAAAATTAAACGTAATTTTATTAAACTTACAGTTTTATTGTTGCGCATTATAAAAGGTGACCCTTCTCTCTACTTAAACTATACATCCGTTTCCAAAATAATTTAAAATTCTACTCGTCAAGGTTTTATTAAAGTCAAAATATGACGGCGGGACATGTTTTTCAAAATTTCACAGCAAGTTTTCCAACAATGGCTTTTAGAAAAAAAAAATCTTCAACCTTTGTAAATTAAGCTACATATTCCCAAAACCAAATTATTTTTCATCATATGAACAGGTAATGAAAAAAAAAATGCTCCAGATTCAAAGTTGTCTGCATAGTACTGAAAAAGGAAGCTGAATGAACTCGTAGGGGAGAGCAGGGGAATCCCGCCACCTCGGGTAATGCCGCCACCCCTTGTATCTCGCCAGCGGTGTGTGTGGGAGGGGGGCTGTGAGCGCTGACCTGTAGCAGGAAACAAAGTAATTTGTAGTATAGACGCTAATGGCCGTCCGGTGAGTTGGTGTAAAGTTATTTAAAAAATACGGTTTTTAGGGTTTTTCATCCAATATTGAGCCTTCTGAAATTAAGCGATAAGTGACTGCTATTTCTAAGTTAGATAAATCAGTTATATATCATTTAAAAGAGTAATTATTTGGCTATTTTATCACGTCGTTAGTTTGGACGCTAGGCTAACTACCTTTCTTTAAACAACCGTCTATGCCATTTTGTCTTACTGGGGTAATGCCGCCACATCACTCTGGGGTTATGCCGCCACATGCAAAAGGATGGCGGCATAATCCGTAAAATGGAAATTTCATAGATTGGCCCAACAACCTATTAGTTTTCGTTAGAGATGCCACGTATCCGAAAAAGAATAACTGAACTGGTCAAATAGACCAACGAAGCTTTAAAAAAAAACACCTGCATAGTTAGTTGCACACAGAAAGTTAATAAAAGAGCTGTACCCTGTACAATTTACCATTCCAAAGTTAATTGAAACTATTTTAGTTCTATATGTAGGGGAGAGCAGGGGAATACCGCCACCTCGGGTAATGCCGCCACCCCTTGTATCTCGCCATCGGTGTGTGTGGGAGGGGGGCTGTGAGCGCTGACCTGTAGCAGGAAACAAAGTAATTTGTAGTATAGACGCTAATGGCCGTGCGGTGAGTTGGTGTAAAGTTATTTAAAATATACGGTTTTTAGTGATTTTCATTTAATCTTGAGCCTTCTGAAATTAAGCGATAAGTGACTCCTATCTCTAAGTTAGATAAATCAGTTATATATCATTTAAAAGAGTAATTATTTGCCTATTTTATCACGTCGTTAGTTTGGACGCTAGGCTAACTACCTTTCTTTAAACAAGCCGTCGATGCCATTTTGTCTTACTGGGGTAATGCCGCCACATCACTCTGGGGTTATGCCGGCACATGCAAAAGGAAGGCGGCATAATCCGTTAAATAGATATTTCATATATTGGCCCTACAACTTATTAGTATTTGTTAGAGATGCCACGTACCCGAAAAAGAATAACTGAACAGGTCAAATAGACCAACGAAATTTTAAAAAAAAACCTGCATAGTTAGTTGCACATAGAAAGTTAATAAAAGAGCTGTACCCTGTACAACTTACCATTCCAAAGTTAATTAAACCTATTTTAGTTCTTTTTGTATTGCTTTATTATGTAATTTTCCATTATTTATAGATTATTTGCTTCGTTTATTGATGTGGCGGCATAACCCCAGTGGTGTGGTGGCATTACCCCAGGTACCGGGGTAATCCCGCCACAGTGCGAGCTTTAGAAAAATGCAATTTTATTCAGTTTCTATTAAAGATTTAAAATTTAAAAAATCCCTACAAGATAGGTTATGAACTGTAGTATGCTATGCTCATTACAATTTACATTAATTGAAACACAATTCTGGATGAAAATTCAATTTCCCTTAAGGTGGCGCCATTCCCCTTCTCTCCCCTATTGCTTTATTATGTAATTTTCCATTATTTATAGATTATTTGCTTTGTTTATTGATGTGGCGGCATAACCCCAGTGGTGTGGCGGCATTACCCCAGATACCGGGGTAATCCCGCCACTGCGCGAGCTTTAGAAAAATACAATTTTATTCAGTTTCTATTAAAAATTTAAATTTTAAAAAACCACTACAAGATAGGTTATGAACAGTAGTATGCTATGCTCATTACAATTTACATTAATTGCAACACAATTCTGCATGAAAATTCAATTTCCCTTAAGGTGGCGCCATTCCCCTTCTCTCCCCTACTAGAGGACGTTTTATGTAATTTTAAAGAGATGATATTAAATTGAGATGTAATTTTAAAGAGATTCCAGATGATAATGACCTTTAATGAAATTGGTATAGCCAATTATAAGAAACTAGCTTCTTTTTTTGTTTAAATAAGTTATTCCGGGTATACTCTTTTGAGCTATTTTAGTCTACAAACAATCTGCGTAAAAAATTAAAACCATGTTTTTCAAAAGTATTAAATCTTTTTAAAACAATAGTTGGAATATTTACCCCAATCACTTTTTGGCAGTCTGAGAAAATTTACCCCGCATACGGGGCGAGTATCAACTAACAGTTTTTTGCATATGGTAGTCCAGGATGTTTTTAAGGATATTAGCAGACACTTTTTTTAATTAAAATTATTTTTGATTAAATTACTTTAATTAAAATTAATTTTTAATTTAATTTTCTATTGTAAATGCAGTTTTTTACAAGATTAAGAGAATAGTCTAAAGATAAATTTAAAATGTATTTAATTTCTGAAAATTTATTAAATAAGTAAATTTAATTGCACAAAAAACAATTTTTAAGAAATAATGTGTAAATGTTACGACCAAAACCCGAATTCGGCCAGTTTGCGAATTGGCTAAGGAAGCTGTAAATTGGCTGGTCAATATTCAATTTTTCCTTGATTTCAGAAATAGGCCGGACAGTTAGCGCAGTTTCATGAGAGGATCAGCTAAAGTTGAACGAAAAAATTATTGGCACGTTATATTGGCTCCGTATAGCCGTTAAAAATTACTAGCTGCAATTGTATGAGCGGCCATTTGAGACAAAATAAAATATGACATTTTTTTAAATTTTAACTTAAAATCTTGTCTATTTTATATTTTTAAAGCATAATATTCACACTTTTAAATTAAAGAAGAAATTAAAAGGGGCAATATTTAGAAAATTAACTTTTAATAAAATAAAACATTCAGACTTTCTTTAAATAAGCAAATCGTATTTTGGCCGACATCGTGGATACTTCGCGAAATTGCTGGAAAGTATAGAATATTCACTGACTATTTCAATTACAAACTAACAATAAAATTTATAGAACATATTTAAAAGTTTAAGCTGAACAAAAAAAAAACCAATTAAATTATTTAATATTTCAAACTTAAAAGAAACTACAGTGTTACCTCCTCTAACGGACACCTCTAAAAAGCGGACACCTCTGAATAACGGACATTTTCTCAAGTCCCAGTCCCTTAACATAGGTTACTTAATGTAATCCCCTCTAAATAACGGACCCTCTAAATAGCGGACGCATTTTTTAATTTTTTTTTTATTTAATTCGGCTATCAATCCCAATAAAACACATTTTTGCATCCAAATATTTTTGCACCCTCATTTTCTTTTTGTCAAACTACGTATTGGTGACTGTTCTATGACCTTCTAGTAACCTTAGAATGACCACCATAGCTTTACAATGGTTTCTACACGCCCCATGTCAATTTCCCCCATTATTCTCGAAACATGCTCGAAACCTTCTCTTTCCGAGAATTGAGAGGGAGTGAATGCAATCGCCCCTGTCCACTTCGCGATCGGTTTGACCGCTTGCCTGGAGTTGTGTCCGATTTCTAATTGCTCATAATCCTAAAAAGTCGAGTTGCTAACAAGTAACGAGAGCCGATTTAGATTAAGTAAAATAATGTGTTTAAAGAGAAAAACTAAAAGAAAAAATGGATGTTGCTGAAAAAGAAAAGCTAAGAGTGAGATCTACTGCAGAACGTTTTAAAGTTGTAAAAACGCAGATAAGCCGTGATATTTCTTTCAAAGCAGTAAGTGGCGAATAAAAGTCTGTGGACCCCACTCAAGTTGCCGACTAGATCAAAAGACTTACGGTCGTATCCACCAACCACGATTAGGCGCGGTTTATTCTCTGAACCGGTTCTAGTGCGGGACTAGCCGCAAAACGGTATCCACCAACACGTAATCGCGAGAATAAACCTAGACTAGTCGTTCGAGAATAAACCACCTCTCGAGGTGGTTTAAACCTAGTACTACATTCCATCTACCAATAGCGTTCGAGCAGTTTTGCGAACAGAAAAGATGGCCGATTTCTAACGAGTCTTATGATGAGGGAGATTTAAATGATTTAGAAAATTTAGAATACATTGGAAGGCGAGATATAATCGGAGTGGACACCAAATTTATTTAAGCTTACCAAAATATTTTTCATAGTATATAAACTTTTTATTAACAATAAATGACGATGCATCAGAACATTAAAAATGTAACGATTTTCACATGCAGTAGCCCCATCTATATTATTTTTTGTGTACTATTTTCTACAATCCCTGTACATTTTATTTTCCTTGTAATGTTATACTTTTTTTTTATGAAAACAGTGTCTTCTTGGATCGTAACACTAATATTAGATATTTTTTTATTTATAAAATTAACTAATTTTTTGAGCCAAACATATTTAATAAAAAATGTTGCTAAATCTTCTTCATTGGCGATCAGCAAGAAAACCAGGTCCCTTTCACATGAAGCAACTAAAAAGTCCATTTTCAAATTGAAACACAACCAGCTTTGAGATATAACTACGAAAAAAATACTTCAAAGCACAATAAATAAACATATATATTTCACTTTGTTTTTTACAATCCGTATTCAAAGTTTATCAGTTAAAGCAAGCCGGAAAATACATACACCTATATCATACCAACCAACCAATCAAATAAAGCCTAAAATTGCAGTTGGCCAATCATAGAAGACTTCCGGAAGATGTTCTGCGGACGACTAAATCCTGCGCTGGTGGATAGGGATGCCGATTTAAAACACGATCAAGCATTTGGAGCAATAAACCTAGATTAGGCTGTCCCAGGTTGATCTCGTGGCTGGTGGATACGACCGTTAAACCATTGAATCGGTGAGTGCAGAAACAACGTCAGTCACATTCAAATTTTTCAGGAGTTAGAAATAACGTAATAACTCCTCTATTTCTGCACTAAACACTCGAAACAAAAGTCCTGTATTTACGGAACTACTCAACAGACTAACGTAGTTTTTGCACCCAACACGCATCTTGCCGTTCTACGCTCATTTTCATTGAAAACGGGTTTTCGGATTTTTTTTTACTGAAGTGGTTTCTGCACTCACCGAACCGATTCAATTGTTTGAAGGGTATGAAGATCGAAACATTTTTAATTGTGATAAGACTAGTTTATTTTACGGCATCTTTCCGGACAAGGCTATCAAAATGTACTTATTTACTTATGTTATAATTATAAATCAAAGCTATTAAATTTATTTCCTTTAGATTAAGTAGTATAATTTTAACCTTTCGTTCAGTGATGGCTTTTTTTTTTCAAAAATAAAATTTATCCCCCCCCCCCCCCCCCCAATAACGGACAAAATGCCCGGCACCGCGAGTGTTCGGTATTCAGAGGTTTTACTGTAATTCATATGTTTAATTAAACTTTCAAAATCGTACAAGCGAATCTCCAAAGTGAAATATTTAGAAATTGCATGCATTTTATATATAAAAAGTATTGGGCGTGTTTGAACACTTTGTCGAGGAAAACAAAGCAACCAATAAAATCGCAGTTCGAAGCGCGTAACGCCATAAGAAATATTCCCTTTAATTATTATAAAACGTGCTTTAAATATAAAACAGCCATTAAAGAGTAATGAAAGCAGAATTGAACAGCCATTATTAGATGTATGCTAAGCATTTAGATAAAAACAATAGAAAGATAGAAAAAAATAGCGCCCAAGTCCCAAGTTCATAACAAAACATACGCATATCTTCAGATACTTTAGGCTTTAGGGTAGAAATTAAACTAACCAAAATTTTACTAAAAAGAAAAAGCGTCTGTCAGGTTATCAGTTAGCATAAAATCTTATTCGCGCAAAAATTACTCGGTTTAAAAATAAATCCTAGGGAGGGGGGGGGGGGCAGTTTCTTTTATTCGACCTTACTGGTTTATGAGTGCACAATATAGCTACTCAGCAAAAAAAAAAAGAAAACCAGCGCCACATTTTATTTAATTAGAAATGGAATCCGTCAGACGATATGTTTTCAGAGTTAGGCGAATTGCGATTTTCGTTTTTTACTTTTTCCCCCTTTCTGACTGGGCCCGGGCCTTGTAGGCCTAGGCAGTAATCCGGCACTGAGCAGATCTGCCTTCCAGGAGATGCAACCCAAAAGCTTTGGCGAAGGGTGAGTGGTGGCTAAAGCTGGAAGAAAAAGACTGGCCGAAGGTTCAAGTTCCAGATGAGGATAAAGAAATAAGGGACAGTTGTACAATTGAGTTGTGAAGAACCACCGAGCTACTCTACTTTTCTCAGTATATGAAGATGGTGAGAATGATTAGTTGGATGCAGAGATTCGTCTATATAACTATAACAGTTTACACTGCAGCAAAAAGATGAGAAGAGAGTTATAACATTAGAAGAAGTTTAAGAAGCAGAAGGAAAACTGTTACGGTGCTACATGCAAAATGAAGGAGCGAGCTAAAGCACGAAGACGAGACCAATTAATTCAAATTTCCTGTTGTTTTGCCAGGAAAACATACTATTGTACGCGGTATGGTCTATCATGAACACTGTCAAATACAGCATGCAGGTTTATGAATTTTAATATCCAATTTGAGAGAACGTTTCTGGATAGTAGGAGTCAGAAGAGTGTCGAAAAGTGTCATCTGCAAAAGATTCAAATCGAACCCAGTGGAACCACCGTTTGCTCCTTTGCCAAATGATCGCATAAAAAATGCTGCAGTTTTTGAAGTAAATGGTATCGAATTGGCGTGTCCTCTATATTTATTTATGGAAGAAAAACGTTGGATAGTGATCTTCACTTGTGCCATTTACCGGGCTGTGCATTTCGAGCTGGTGAACTCTCTTTCATCATAATCTTTCCTTATGGCACTCCGAAGATTTGTGGCCGGCAGGGGAAGAATAAGTGTCATTTATACCGACAACGGAACCAACTTTAAAGGAGCTAGTAATGCTTTAAAAGCTTTGAACTGGAATAAAATTATGGCCTTTTCGACTGTGCAGAAAATCAAGTGGAATTTCAATCCCCATGGTGGGGAGGATGGTGGGAGAGGATAGGGCGAATGGTTAAAGAGCTGTTGAGAAGAGTTCGAGGAAGGTCAACAGTAAACTACACAGAACTGGAAACAATTTTATGTGATTGCGGAGCAACTATCAATTCGAGACCACTAACCTACATCTGTTTTATGAAGCAGATCAGGCATGAGAGTGGGGAAAATGTAAAAAAGAGGAAATTATGCGCAAGGTAAAATTTAAGAAAAAATTTGTCTGGAAGTCGATTAATATACATTTCATTTACACATAATATATTGCGAATGTTAATATACATATGTATAGACGGATGTTGGCAAGGTATACTAGCTAGGCAATAGTATATATTTGCATACATATAATACAAGTTAAAAAAATTAAAAAATTCTTACTTTAAAAAAAATGTGTATACTCAGTTTAACCAAAGCCTCTGAAATAATGATTAACATAAAACTTGAAACCTCTACTTCAAAAAATGTTTAAAAGGATAGAATTTTCACATCCCTTTAAAAACCCGACTTTAATATCCCGAAACTCCGGCGATTTTAATATCCCGAAACTCCGGCGATTTTAGTATCCCGAAACTCCGGCGATTTTAATAACCCGACACTCCGGCGATATCTCAGTATCCCGAAACTCCGGCGATCTCAATATCCCGAAACTACGGCGATCTCAATATCCCGAAACTACGGCGATCTCAATATCCCGAAACTCCGGCGATTTTAATATCCCGAAACTCCGGCGATTTTAATATCCTGAAGCTCCAGCAATCCTAATATCCCGAAACTTCAGGGATCCTAATATCCCGCGAATCTGCAAAAAAAAAAAAAAAAAAAAAAGCCGAAATCCGCGAATTTGCAAAAAAGGGAAAAAAGCGGAAATCCGCGTTTCCGCGGAAATTTGGCATGCCTGTAACATGGACAGTGAAAGTTGCAACAAAAGCCTTCGATATATCCAAAAGCTTCGGGTAGACTTACGCTCAAGATTTCGAAGTGAATACTTGGTCAGGGCCGTAGACAGGGGGAGGACCGACGGGACCCCCCCCCCCCCCGAAACTTTCCTATACTGGCTTATTGATACTTTTTCTTTATCTTCTGCATCCATTTCTATTTATTCTTTATTATTAACTTCGATGAACCGAAAGTAGAATCATGAAGTCATATCCTTAGTTTTAGTTGTGATTATTCTGTGCATTAAATCAGGCTGGGATCGCTATTAATAGAAGTGAACTTGTTATTTATTATTATTTTTTTTTGCTCATCCCATGCTTTTTCAACGAGAATCTTCTTAAAACGATTTCTTTCAATTTTGAATCATGAAAAGAAGTAAATAAAGTACGTTGTAAAATGTTATACCAAAGATTTAGAAAGTAGCAGATATGCCCATCGATTGCGCAATCCCCTACAACGCAAAACAAACCGCGCGTTTGTGTGATGAATCCACATTTCGCCATTTTTACAATGCATCACGGGATACTGGCTCACAAAAAATGCTTTTGCCGTAGAGTTACATGCAATAAAAACTGCATTTTTAATATGCTTATTTTATGAATATATACCTCATGCCTGCCAGAAATTATCAATACATAATAAACTTATGCTAGCAAAACTGGTAAAAAGTTTTAATTGGTTAATATTAAATATATATTTTTTATTAGTCGAATTATCTAATGGTGCCATCGGGGGGCGTACGGCATGCCATGTGCTAGGGCTTGCGAATTGCCTTATGGGATACTGGTTCACAAGTGGCTTCACCTTTCTCCCTAGTGGCAGATCTGCTACTTTCTAAATCTATGTTTTATACCTTCAAAACGAAGTAACATAGGTGAAAGTGTTGTCTGTTCAGAACTTCCAAAAAACGAGTGAAACTAGTAGTGAACAACAAGTTGCCTTAGTAAACGATTTAGACATTGGAATCCATGCTAAAAATGCTAGCGCCATTAACCGGACATTGAAATACAATTTACTCAAGAAACCTTTTGTTCCAGAAATGAGCCATGTTTTAACAGATTTGCCCCCCCCCCCCCCCTCAAGAAAAAAAAACACAGAAGGTAAAAGAAATTTACGTTTTCAGCGTAAATGGCTAGAAAAATATAAGTGGCTGGCATATTCTCCAACGTTAGATGCTGCTTTTTGCAAGTACTGCCTTCTGTTCGCTTCTACCACTTGCGGCAAAGGAGGGCATCAAAAATTTTCAAGTCTGGCAAATGCAGGCAGGGCCGTGTGGTGCTATGATGCAGAGATGCGGCCGCATCAGGCGGCAATTGAGTAGGGGCGGCAAAATTCGAGATTCTAACCTCCATTTTTTTTTAAAAAATACTGTTTTAAAAAAATTAACTTAGTATTTACTAAATCTGTGTAAATAAATACATAAATACTTCAAAATCTTCAAATATGTGAAGAAAAAAGAGCGGCAATTCTAATGAATATCCGAAATAGTGAGAAGGAAATTAGATCTAATACAGGCCCGAGCGTGTCGTCCCACTTGCGACAGTCCCAGATGCGACGAAAAAAAATCCCTATAGCTGAATAATTAGTTAGGGACTTTGGGTGGAAAACTTAACAACCCTTAACTTCGTTTTCCCTATGTTTCGATTCGATTAAGCTACAGCTTGGCTTCTTTATCCTACTATTTTAGTTGGAGAGAAAACGAGGTCGAAAGCAAATTATTTTGTACACCAACCCCTCGTTGCAATACGATAAGAAATTCCAGGTGACAGACGGGGCGGGACAGGGGATGTCTAAGAGTTGGTTTGGCCAAAACTATCCCGAGGCTGCTTGTGCAAGTGCATACCATATGTGCCCTGCATGTGCTCTATAAAGTTTTCTACCACTTTTCTAAATATAATTGTATCATGCAAAAAAATATATATGTAAACATTTAATTTTTAAGTACATTTTATTCATATAAGTAGGAGAAAAATGCAGAACATAGATATCATTAAAGTTCCTTTTAGTTTAGTAACAATTAATATTAATAAGTTGCTTTTGTTTGAAAATTTAGTGAAATCTTAAATAAAATATATGCAACAAGTGCTTAAAGTTATTACCAAATTAATTAAGAACTTCACCATTCGGCTTATGCGAGGAGCACTTTTCCTGCTCTGACCAAATAGTTTTCACCTAATTTAATATATTTTATTTTACTTAACTCATCAGAATCTATAAGTTAAGGTATTTTTTATAATCCCGTAAAAAAAAAACCTTGTTTTTTTTAATCAATTATAGTCTTTAAAGTAACTCTTTTCAATTGCCATGCCGGTTCGTAAAAACTTACTTTACGAACAAGTGCGTATACATGTTTATTATGCACTTCAAGTGCAAATAAAAATTTGAAGTACCATGAGAAAAAAGAAATATCAGCGATTATTTATTACAATAAGAGGGATTTTGCACGAAATGAAATGTATTAATAGAATTTATATTACAACTAGCGCCAACATTTGTTGAGTAAAGAAAAATGTTTGCAAGTGAACAATAAAATTTTGTTAGCGATATAACTATATTTTTGCACTGGATTATAAAACTTGGCACGTGCTTAAATTATTATTTTTTAAACTTGAATATAGTAATTTCATTCAGAGTTCGCCGTAGTAAAAGATGTATTCAACTTGTTTTTTAAAAAAAACTAACATTACGCACTACTTACATAAATAACTATTTAATAATCTTGAGCTGAAAATTCCACTTATTCAAATTCTTAATCGTGTGTAGTTATGCTTTAAAGAAACCATCCAAATTTTAAACCCGATAATAGAAAAATTTATAATAAAAACGAGATAAATAGCTCTTTTAAATTTGGAAAACTACTAAGTTCTTAAAAAATCTTGCATGCAATGCTAAAAATATTTTTCGCAAGTGATAATAAAGATGTATCCAAACCTCGGGTATAAATACAATTTTATAACACATTAGAAAATTAGTTATTTCGCCCGTTATGTATGCATAATTTTATTCTTTTTTCAAAGTTTTGCTTCATTTGTTTGTTGAATAAACCTATTTTTCTCCCACGTGTTCATGAAAAGCACTTTATAGAACACATGGTTATTGAAACTTTTTTTTAGGTTAGTTTAGTTTGAATTATCGTCCCTCTATACAAGGGCTATTGGCAGTTTTGAGCGTCGCAATTTATAACCACAGTCAATTGAAGAGCCGATACCTGAATAGACACCCAAAGCAACAGTTAACCCTTATTCTCATGAAGTAGCATATAGGCAACCTTTGGTTTTCCTCTAATTTCGGTATGTTAATTGACGTCAGCGAGTATGTTTGCATTGTTATTTGTTAGAAGAACAACAGAAGCTTCGTTCAGAGTGAAAAAACTGTGCAAAGTTAAAATTATTTTTGTTTTAGAGAAAGGTAACTTGTTGGGTTTTTGTGTTTGTGCATCATTGTCTCGTTGTTTCTACAAGGCAAGTTCATTGAATTATTTTTATATTAATTTTGTTTGTTTTTTACTTTGAAAAATATGTTTCACATTTCTTATGTTCTCTAGTTTCAAAACATTGTTTAAGTTGTTCGATTACCACTGTTTTTTGAAAAATGCAAGCTAAAAACTGAAGGTTGCATATATGCTACTTCATGAAATTAGGGTAGTCATTGACATGATCAGTTGTTACTTACACTTGAATATGTTTAGCTTCCACACTACGTTTATAAAATAAAAAGTTGAAGGTTTTATAATCGTTAAGTCTTTCCGTCTGTCTGTCTGTCACCCACTTTCACAGAACGAACCAAAAGTCTCACAAATAAGTAAAATATGTCCTTTTGAAGCAAAAACTCAGTTTAGCCTTAATTTCCAAATTTAATTTAAAAAATTTAATTAGAAGTTTATTTAAAATTTAAATAACTAAAAATTTAATTTACATTGAAATAACATGCAAATTCCATTTTTATTCAATATTTTTTCACTGTTGCCATTACACCAAGTGTACGAGAAACTTTATTAAAATAAAAATAAAACTCTTAAAAAAATATTTACTTCTATGATACGAATGATATGAATTCCATTTCGATTGTTGTAATAGCACAATAAAGTTATTTTGATGGTTCATTATACATGTTGGAAGAAAGATGCATAAAAAATTCTATATTTGCATAAAAAATATGTTAAGTTTTGCTTTTAATTTTAAAGCAAAAATGTTACTAATTTTTTTTCGAAATGTTAACTTGTGGCTGAAAAAAGATATTTATTAAAAAAAAAACATAATTATTCTTCGAACTTCAAAAAATTAGCAAACGATAAAGATTAATTATCAAATCTGCAAAAGAAGATGAAAGAAAATTATAAATTTGGGGAAGTTTGGATTTTTTTTGTTTTTTTATGCATCTTATTCTTCATAAATATATAAAAAAAAAACATCAAAATAACTTATTGTTCTATGTATTAAAAAATTCAAATTGAATTATATCAAAAAAATAAATATTTTTTAAAGAGTTATTTTTATTTTAAATAAAGTTTCTCGTACGTTTGATGTAATGGCAACAGTGAAAATATTGAATAAAAATAGAATTTGCATGTTATATCAATCTAGAATAAATTTAGAACTAGCTAAAAGCCTTGTTTGGCGAATTTCTTCCACCAATGTCTTTTGTAAAAAGTGTAATTTAAGATTTTGTTTGACAAAAAAGCGGAATTGCTTTGAGCAAGCACATGATTAAATATAAAAATATTGTGTATGGATGTATTGTACATAATTGTATGTAGATGTAAATAGTTTTTTTCTTTGTTTCATTGATATTTATATTTTATAAAAAAAATCATTAAAGTAATATTTGTAAGTAGTATAATTCTTTTTTTAACTTGTACTGCCTTTATCAGTTAACACAAATACAACTACAAGCTATATCAACCAGTTACCCCAATCTCATGAAGTAGCATATATGCTACCTTTTATAAAACTCTAATTAATTGCTGCACTAATTATTTTAGAAAGGTTATGGCACTAAATAATCTTTATTTTAGCTGTAAAAAAACAGAAAAAAAAATTGAAAATTAAAAAAAAATTAAAAATCGATGATCATGAGAATAAGGGTTAAGGACGACACAGAACGCAGCTTGATCTTTGGATACACGGAGTATTATTCATTCGACAGCTTTGGCTGCACGAGTCGTTTTCGGCAATTATTTTAGAGATGCCCGGACCTTCCACATGCAAGGCGAACTAACATAAGGCGCCTTAATATAAATTGGGAATATCTGTTTCGTTGGTGGACTTTACCTCTATGAAACAGTGCTTTCATTGAAAAAAAAAGCACTTTACGTTGAAAGCAAATTAAAATTAATGCGTAGTTATTTAATATTCACTTGAGACACAAATATAAATTAATAATGTGTTGAAAATATTGTTTTTTTTTTATCTTCGAAAAGCGAATTTTATAATAAATTGCTCTCTGTAAGAATAACTATATATCTGTAAACTATTGTGTTTTTAAAAAAATCGGAAACACTGCTGCAAATATACATTGGCCCCCTTTAAAATTCACGATTCAGTTATGGAATGTATTGAACGCAAAATTTATAATACAAATAAGTAACCAATTCATCAAAAGACGCTTGAATAATTCCAGCATATCCCATGAAAATAAATTTTCTTTTATTTATTTCTAAACGAAGAAACAAAAGGAAATTGCGCGGTTGTAAAAACGTGTTCACAAGTTTCCTTTTTTCGATTTTACTTTTGGTAATGATTTATTTAGTAATTAAATATATAACAAACTTCTGAGTTCAGCTTTAGCCTCCACTGATTTAAACATGTTATTTTTGCTTATAAGATGTTTATTAAAAAAATACTTTTTTTCTGGGTATAAAATAATGAAATACGTAATGTAGAAACTTTACTTTATAACAATTTAAATTAAAAAAAAAGTGCTTATTAAAAGTGCTTTTTGCTTAAATCATGGGTAGTGTGTAAGCCAGTATATTCTGAAGAATCTAATGTTTGAAGACTATTATAAAAGCAGTTTTCTCGGAGTACTATGTTAATAATTTTGCTACCTAAAGTCAGGTCACCTTTCTTTGATAAAAGTCAATTCCTTTTGCTAAGATTTATTCCACTTTCTTTTAGTTAAAAATCTGGCTAGCTAAAAATGTAGATATTTATCAATAGAAATTTTCTGAAAACTTTGGGGAAATTGAGTAAAAGTTCCTACGCAATTATGTTTTCGTTTTATTTGCGATAGTATTTGCATTATATTTATGTATCAGATTAAAAATATACCTTTTTGTACCTAACTTATGTACCTAAGTGCATTACGAAGCACAAAAGACATTCCATTCTTAGAATTTTTGCTATTGTTGTTAAAGGTAAAAAAAAAAAATAATACAGTTTTCAATTAATGTTCAATCAATGGCGCTGTATTTCGTTAAAAACAGTGTATTTGTTTAAAAAACGTTATTTTTTTTCAAAATCATTATTAGTAATTCAAATAAAAAAAAAATAAGGAACGCCTCTCATGTAAGAGACGTCACATATTGGTTGGTTGGTTGGTATATATATATTTTCAGGCTTATGTGCTTGCTCAGAGAGCCGCTTATAAACCTTCGTCAAGTAAGACAGTAAGATATACACACACACTCACATGCACAGTGCACACATATACGTGACAGATGCTGCCATCTATCACGCGCCACCTCCACAATTTAGACATGTCCCTGAAGGGGAGGGAATCGTCAAATAAGATTACTTGAAAGTAATTTCGCAAAAAACATTGAATTTATTATAAAAAGTGCAAGTATATGGACTGGATATTTTTTAAAAATCATTTATATACGTCCTAAACTTCATTATAGAACATGTGAGGGTAATATAGGGGGATTCAATAATGCTCATAATATCTTTTTAGAATATGATACATACTAATAATATATTTAAAAAAAACATACTTCTATATTCCATCTAATTAACTATTATTATTTTTTTTAAGATTTTACACTGTTAAAATTCCTTATTACTGAAATAGACATTTTCGCATTCCAAATGATAATCGTCAGGTCCCCAACAAGGCGTTGTAATATTAAAATAGTTATTTATGCAACATGTGAAAAGTAACACTTTTTAAAACTAGTGGATTTTATTTCACGAGCGAGGTACGAACAAGCGAAATGATGACACGTGTTTTAAAAAGCTAACTTTTCGCACGTGTTTAATAAAATTGTTTTACATAATTTGTATCTTTAAAGAAAAGCATATCGATAATTATCTGGACTTCAATAATATTATGAAATAGAAATTTTTACTTGAAATGTTGGCATCTTATGAAAAGAGTGAAAAAAGAATATTTTTCACTGCTTTTGCGTGAAAAAAAAGTACTTTTTTTCACAGTTTCAAAAAGTGTAACTTTTTGCACGCGTCTGATATTGAAATTATAATGTAAAAGTCGGATTTTTTTCATGCAATTATAAAAAGTAATTTTTATCACTGTTTCTAAAAAGCATAACTTTTCACACGCGTCTAGTATAAAAATTAGTGTAAAAATCGTATTTTTTCACGCAATTATAAAAACATTATTATGTCGGAAAAAAGCATTTTAATTCGGTTTTTAATGAGTGAAATTATCGCTTGAATGTGGACTAAATATAAAATGGAAATTCAAAGTTTCAATTTTTACTTTTGGAAACGATTGGGACCTTTATCCCACTGTGCATCGTAAGGTAAAATTTATATTTTTGACAATACTCATTCATAAATAAAGTGCAGTCATCTATTTGATTGCCTTTTAGTTCAGTAACATAAAAGTGTTACAGCGATACCAACCAAGTTACTGTCCCGTCAAAAGCAGGATGTCTGACCACCTAATTACAACCCTCCCCCCTTCAGACGCCGCATGCACTTTATAACGAAAAAGGCACCTCACATACCAAATGGGGGGCAACTGCAAATTTGTATCACTAACACCCAAGTATTGGCGCTACTGCAATGCTTCATCACGCCAAGTTTCGTCACCTTTATGAGACCCTCCAGAGTTTCCCTTTTTACGGTGCGAAAAGGATAAATTTGATGATTTTTCCCTTCGTCGCAAATGGGACTGTCGCAAGTGGCACTACTCCAGGCCCGAGCTAGCCAGGGGGGGAAAGGCCGTATGAGCGGAAAATCGTGTCGTCCCACTTGCGACAGTCCCAGATGCGACGAAAGAAAATCCCTATAGCTGACTAATTTGTTAGGGACTTTGGGTGGGAAACTTAACAACCCTCCCAGGTCAAAATTTGTGCTAGTACTAGCAACAAAAATATGCTATTTATTGCTATGTTTGCTAGAATTTATGCTATCTTTTGCTTTATTATGCTAGCTAGCATCACTTGCTATTTAGGTAGCTTGGGCACAACTAGCATATTATGCTATGTACTAGCATGCTTTGCTTATTAGCAGTTTAAGCTATTAAAAAGCAAAGGGAGCTAGGTACCATAATATGCTATTATATGCTTTAGTTTGCTTGCCAACATGACATGCTATGTGGGTAGCATGACATGCTAGTTCCGCCAATGGTATGTTTAAGCATGTATGCTTATTAGCAGTTTAAGCTATTTATAAAGCATGGAGAGCTAGGTACCATAAGATGCTATTATATGCTTTATTTTGCGGTGAGATAGGTACCTAAATAAGCAATTCTGCGCTTGTAATAAACATCTTCGTATTTTTTTATGCGAAGCTTCCTACAGTATGAATTTCCACTGAAGAAAAAATGCAGATTTTTTAGGTATTTTCATATTGTAAGAAAATTGCCGATTTTTACATATTCCTTGATCTAAATATTATTATTGTTGTCTTTTATTTTTAAATTAGTATTCATTTCAACTAACCATAATTATTAAACTGAATTTTTTTATTAATAGGAATAATCAGAATTTAGTTGAATTATAAACCAAGTCCACGAAATTTGATGATTATCATCTTTAAAAATAATATTTAACTCTTTAAATATTTCTTCCAAAAGTAAATTACAAATCAAACTCGTATCAAAATTGATATTCTCTAAATCCTTCGTTACTTATAGTTACGGTAAGCTGCCGCTTGCAAGGTAAGACAGCATAGTGGTTAGAACACAAAACTCATAATACATGTCCTGGGTTCGATCCCCGCTTCAGCCACTTAAAAATTCCCCATCTATAAAAAGTGATAATAACAATAAATAATTAGTAAAAAAGCTGGAATATGGTACGGGGGAATTAAACAAATATTTTTTTATTTATTATTAATACTAATTAATAGTTAATACGTACGAATAAATATCAGTTCTTTCAGTTCACAATTTTTAAACCAGATGGCGACACTAAAATAGCAAGAAAAAAATAGCAATCTATGCTAGAAAAGTAATGCTAGAATAGCAAGAAAAAATAGCATATGATGGTAGAAATTGTTGCTAGAACTAGCAAAGAAAGTGTATCAAAAAAGACCATGGCATGCTAGTAATTTTGGTAGAACTAGCAAATATTTATGGTATTTTATGCTAGTTTTCTTGCTGTTAACTAGCATCTATTGCTAGACTAGCAAACAAATACTAGCATGAATTTTGACCTGGGCTTAACTTCGTTTTCCCTATGTTTCAATTCGATTTAGCTACAGCTTGGCTTCTTTATCCCACTAGTTTAGTTGGTGAGAAAAAGAGGTAGAAAGAAAATTATTTTGTACACCAACCCCTCGTTGCAATACGAAAAGAAATTCCAGATGACAGACGGGGCGGGACAGGATGTCTAGAGTTGGTTTGGCCAAAACTATCCCGAGGCTGCATGTGCAAGTGCATACCATATGTGCTCTATAAAGTTCTCTACCACTTTTCTAAAGATAATTGTATCATGCAAAAATACATATAAACATATAATTTTTAAGTACATTTTATTCATATAAGTAGGAAAAATGCAGAACATCGATATCATTAAAGCTCCTTTTAGTTAAGTAACAATTAATGTTAATAAGTTGCTTTTGTTTGAAAATTTAGTGAAATCTTAAATAAAATATATTTATGCAACAAGTGCTTAAAGTGCTTGCTTTAAAGAAACTAGTGTGAAATATTCTTCATCAAGCACAAGTGCGCAAAGTGGCAATTTTTGCACTGTTTCTTTCTACATTGCATCCAAATTTTAAACCCGACAATATAAAAATGTATAATGAAAACGAAATAAATGACTCTTTTAAATTTGGAAAACTACTAAGTTCTTAAAAAATCTCGCATGCAATGCTAAAAATATTTTTCGCAAGTAAAAATAAAGATGTATCCAAACCTCGGGTATAAATTAAATTTTATAAAACATTAGAAAATTAGTTACCTCGCTCGTTATGTATGCATAATTTTATTCTTTTTTCAAAGTTTTGCATCATTTGTTTGTTGAATAAACCTATTTTTCTCCCACGTGTTTATGAAAAGCATAACCTAAACGTTTTTTCAGGTTAGTTTAGTTTGAATTATCTTCGCACTAGAGATATACAAGGGCTATTGACAGTTTTGAGCGTCGCAATTTATAACCACAGTCAATCGAAGAGCCGACACTTGAATAGACACCCAAAGCAACAGTTAAGGACGACATAGAACGCAGCTTGATCTTTGGAGCATATTTAACGTGCACTTCCTCTACACGGAGTATTATTCATTCGACAATTTTGGCTGCACGAGTCGCTTTCAGCAATTATTTTAGAGATGCCCGGACCTTCCACGTGCAAGGAGAACGCATTAACCGACTGTACTCACCATGGCCCCCTTTAACTCTCAAAAATAAAAAAAGAATTATAAATTGGGAATATCTGTTTCATTGGTGGACTTTACCTCTATGAAACAGTGCGTTCATTGAAAAAAAGCACTTTACGTTGAAAGCAAATTAAAATTAATGCGTAGTTATTTAATCTTCACTTGAGACACAATTATTAAATAAATAATGTGTTGAAAATATTGTTTTTTTTAAGCTTCGAAAAGCGAATTTTATAATAAATGCTCTCCGTAAGAATAACTATATACCAGTAAACGGTTATATACAGGAAATAATTATATCGCGAATTTCTGAAAAGGCTTTACATGGCAGCAGTGTTTTAATATCTAGCAGTCTCTGTGCTAAGAGCTTAGCAAATTTCTGTAGACTATTGTGTTTTGAAAAAATCGGAAACACTGCTGCAAATATACATTGGCCCCTTTTAAAATTCACGATTCAGTTATGGAATGTTCTGAACGCAAAATTTATAATACAAATAAGTAACCAATTCATCAAAAGATGCTTGAATTATTCCAGCATATCCCATGAAAATTAATTTTCTTTTATTTATTTCTAAACGAAGAAACAAAAGGAATTGCGCGGTAGTAAAAACGTGTTTACAAGTTTCTTTTTTTCGATTTTACTATTGGTAATAATTTATTTAGTAATTAAATATATAACAAACTTCTGAGTTCAGCTTTAGCCTACACTGATATAAGCAAAAATAACATGTTTAAAAGATATTTATTAAAAAATCCTTTTTTTCTGGGGATAAAATAATGAAATACGTAATATAGAAACTTTACTTTATAGGGTCACATGGGGGAATTATGGATCACTCTCTTTCCGGGGTAAATAATGATCACTAAGTTTTAAGGATTAAAAATGGTTTTTAGAAAGAAAAAAAATTATGCCAAGTCATCCTTATACATTCTATTTTCTTATATCAAGTTCAAAAACAATGTAACTCTGCAGCAAATAATAGAAAAAAATTCTTTTTACACTACTATAAAAACATCTTCAAAAAAGATTGTCTTTGAAAAACATGATTTTTTTAAGATCCATACTGGAGAAACATATTTGAACTAACTATATTGTTGGTGCTATTTTTCAATAGGAAAAGGTCTAAGCTTTTCATTCCGATATAAATTTTTTCATAATTATTTTTTTTTAATGATTTTAAAGGTATATCGATTTATCCCCCAGTTTACTGGGGTAATTCTGGATCAGTGATATTTTTTAATTTTTCATGTGTTTTTAGCTAAGTGGTATACGTCATTTTGAAGCAAAAAATCAGATTAGGCTGCATTCCAAATTTCATTGAAAAATTCGAATTCAAAGTTTATTTAAAATTTAAATAACAAAAAAATTAATCTACATTGAAATAACATGCAAATTCCATTTTTATTCAATATTTTGACTCTTTTCATTTCGTTAAACTTACGAGAAACTTTCGAGATACTTCGAACTGTAAATTAATTTAACAAACGATAAATAACCGAATTTTCGAAAGAATGTAAATGAGAAATTGCGACATAACTTATTAAAAAAGATCATCATTATTCTTCAAGTTTGAAAAAAAATTAGCAAACGATAAAGTCTAATTTTTTTCTGAGAAAGAAGATTAATAAAAAGTTAATTTAGGCGTTTAAAAGTTTGCTTTGAATTATATTTTAACTGCAACCAAAAATTAATTTACTTTTAATATACTTTACTATAAAAAAAGGGGTGATCCATAATTACCCCATGTGTGATCCATAATTGCCCAAACCCGGGGTAATTCCTGATCACTCAATAATTAAAATAAAACTAATAATAATTAAGTTTTAGGTAAAGTGATTATTTAAATAAATTCTAAATTATTTAAGCTTACTCCATGCAAAATTAAAACTTTCTATCTTTCATACTTTAGAAAAAAATAGGATGTTGTGATTTTTTGATCCATAATTCCCCCATATGACCCTAACCATTTAAAGAAAAAGTGTTATTTAAAGTGCTTTTTGCTTAAATCATGGGTAGTATGTAAGCCAGTATATTCTGAACAATATGATAATGTTTGAAGACTATTATAAAAGCATTTTTCTCAGAGTACTATGTTAATAATTTTGCAACCCCAAGCCCCAGGTCACCTTTCTTTGATTAAAGTAAATTCTTTTTGCTAAGATTCACTTTCTTTTAGTTAAATATCTGGCTAGCTGAAAACTTAGATATTTATCAATAGAAATCTTCTGAAAACTTTTGGGAAATTGAGTGAAAGTTCCTACGCAATTAAGTTTTCGTTTTATTTGCGATAGTATTTGCATTATATTTATGCATCAGATTAAACATATACCTTTTTGTACCTAACTTATGTACCTAAGTGCATTACGAAGCACAAAAGACATTCCATTCTTTAGAATTTTTGCTATTTTGTTAGAGATAAAAAAAAATAACAGTTTTTAATTGATGTTCAATAAATGGGACTGTCTTTCGTTAAAAACAGTGTATTTGTTTAAAAAACGTTATTTATTTTTTAAAAATTATTAGTAATTCAAATAAAAAAATAAGGAGCGTCTCTCATGTAAGAGACGTCACATAAGATTACTTGAAAGTAATTTCGCAAAAACATTGAATTTATTATTAAAAGTGCAAGTATGTGGACTGGATATTTTTAAAAATCATTTATATACGTCCTAAACTTCATTATCGAACATGTAATTGTAATATAGGGGGATTCAATAATGATCATAATATCTTTATAGAATATGATACATACTAATAATATATTTAAAAAACATACACTTCTATATTCCATCTAATTAACTATTATTATTTTTTTTAAAGATTTTACACTGTTAAAATTCCTTATTACTGAAATAGATATTTTCGCATTTTTAATGATTATCGTCAGGTTCCCAACAAGGCGTTGTAATATTAAAATAGTTATTTATGCAACTAGTGTGAAAAGTAACACTTCACAAAACTAGTGGATTTTATTTCACGAGCAAGGTACGAGCGAGTGAAATAATGACACGTGTTTCAAAAAGTTTACTGATGAGCGAATGAAATAATGATACGTGTTTTAAAAAGTTAACTGTTCACACGTGTTTCATACACTATTTTTTTATAATTACGTGAAAAAAATCAATTAACATTGGTTCAAAAATATTCATTTCGGAGCGCGTGACGCTATAAAAAAGATCAAAGAGCTTGTTTCAACATTTTGTCAAAGAAAACAACTAATGAGCTCGTAGTTCGGAAAGCTGACATCATAAGAAATATTCCCATTACGTGAAAAAATTCATTGATTCGAAAATATTTCACGCGCATAATATTTTTGAAATGTTGGCATCTTAAAAAGAGTGAAAAAAGTACTTTTTTTTCACTGCTTTTGGGTGAAAAATAGATATTTATGCAACTAGTGTGAAAAGTAACACTTTTTAAAACTAGTGGATTTTATTTCACGAGCGAGGTACGAGCGAGTGAAATAAAGACACGTGTTTTAAAAAGTTTACTTTTCGCACGTGTTTCATACACTATTTTTTTATAATTGCGTGAAAAAAAATCAAATCTCATTGGTTCAAAAATAATTCACGTGCTAATTAGACTAAAATGAGTTTGGTTGTTTTCTTTGACATCACTCCTGGAAGCTCCAATGAACTCGCAGTTCGGAGCGCGTGACGCTATAAAAACCAATGAGCGTGTTTCAACATTTTGTCAAAGAAAGCAACCAATGAACTCGCAGTTCGAAGGGCGTGACTGAAGAAATATTCTCATCGCGAGAAAAAAAAATTCATTGATTCAAAAATAATTCACGCGCATAATATTTTTAAATACAGCAGATCGATAAATCTTTGGATTTTATGAGTATTATCAAATCGAAATTTTACTTGAAATGTTGGCATCTTATAAAAAGAGTGCGACGGTCTTTTTTTCACTGCTTTTGGGTGAAAAAAGTACTTTTTTTAACTGTTTCAAAAAGTCTATCTTTGTGCACGCGTCTGATATTGAAATTATAATGTAAAAGACGACTTTATTTCACGCAATTATAAAAAAGTAATTTTTTATAATTGCGTGAAAAAAAGCCGACTTTTACATTATAATTTCAATATCAGACGCGTGCACAAAGCTAGACTTTTTGAAACAGTGTAAAAAAAAGTACTTTTTTTCACCCAAAAGCAGTGAAAAAAAGACTTTGCTTTTGGAAAATGCGCTCTTTCTGTCGGTTTGTTATCTTCAACAAAGAGAGGGCGGTCAACAAAAAAAGCCACTGCTTGCCTGGACTGCATTGTTTTTTTTTTATTTGGGCTAAGGGGGCGTCTCTCCCCCCCCCCCCCCCCCCAAGTTTTTTTTTGAAAAATGGTCATTCGTCAAAATTGAGAAATTTTCGTCATTTTCATTTTGATACCGAAGTGTAAATTTCAGTGAAATGTGCACACAAATCCGGACACAAAGCAAATACCGACTGACAAAACAGCTCATTCGTCAAACTATGTTTATTATTTATATTTTAATAGCGGACATTGAAATTATTTAGTGGAATGTTTTTACCGATTAAAATCGGGAAGCAACGCAAATGCCGACTCTCTACGAAACTCCTGACCAACTTTAAAGTCATTCGGCAAATTTAAGAAATGTTGTTTGCTACTACCATACAGAACAAGTCCATTTACAGGTAGGTACATTTATATTTTAATACCGGACGGGGGTATGTGGTATAATTATTTAGTGAAATGTGTACACCAATCAAAATCAGGACACAACGCAAATACCTACTCTCCAAACTCCTGACACACCATAAAGTCATTCGGCAAACTATAAAAATATTTGTTATTTATGTTTTAATACAGAATTGTGAAATTATTTAGTCAAATGTGTACACCTATTAAAATCCGGAAACAAGCTTTTTATCATAACATTAGATTGTCGGCCTCTGTGTTCAGGTCGTTGTGGAAAAACTCGAAATCGAAAACTCGAATTTAATCCTTGAAATGAATAGGATTGAATACATATTAAAACAAAGGTAAAAAAGTTTTGGTGCAATGTTAAACAGTCCCCATTTCAGTATTATTTTATTTGAATTTATGTATGTGTTATGTTTTACTGCATAGACCCCATCAAAACCCTAATGTTAGTCGAAAACTACTAACTAGTAAAATATACTCCCTAATTTTCAGAACAATAGGGTATTTGACTAAATTTTTTTTATTGGCTTGAAATGTTCTTATGCCAAAAATATTAGACCCGTATTTTTTCTTTTTTTCGAATACCCCATAAAAAGGCAGAAAAATGAATTTAAAAATCAGGACGAAAAATCACTCCTGAAAACGCTTTCTGGCTGTCACGTGGTATCTGTGATGTCACTATGAACTATAAACAAACTTTGAAACATCACATTGGAATCGATTTTAGGCAAATTTGAAATATACGCTTCTGTAAAACAGCCAAACATTTTCTCAAAATTTATTATTTCAATAGTAAATGAGATTAAATCAAGTTTAATCAGAAAACAAAAAACATCACGCCGGTTTGTTTATAGTTCATAGTGACGTCAGCCAAACCGACGTGTTTGTGATCACATGATAATCACGTGAAAAAAATGCATTTTTAAAACGATTTTTTTTAATGATTTAAAGATTTATTTCGCAAAAATTATGTATGCATATGTTATTTTTTACTTTCAACTATGATTTAAATAACATTTGAAGGTATTTTAGCGATACAGTCAAGTACCCCTATTGAAGAGCTGAGTGGGAGAACATGCTAGGTGACAGTTTTGAAATAATTTAGATTTTTGTTTTCATTAACAAATTGCTAGCTTCTTTAACGGTAACAAGTTTCCTATTTTCATAATCTTTAAATCTATAATAATAAAAGAGTCTGTATGTCTGTGGATCGTGAAAGACCTACTTACACTACCCTTCGAAATTAGATTCCCTTCAATACCCACGTGTGCATCTTGAGGTTTAGTTTTTTTTTTTAAATATTTGTTCTATTTTGAAAGAAAATTCGAATTTATCTGAAAAAATTAAAATAAACTGTTACGAAAATTATTAAAATTGAATTTTCTTTATTTTATTCTGCTGCACCTTCAGAAACTAAATTCACAATTAGAAAAAATAATTGACACGTATCAAGTGACGTAATACCGGTCAGTTCTAGGATTTGTTTATTTGATAATTTCTTCAGTGATGGTTCTATCCAAGAGTTCCCACTCGTCATCGGGCCCCTCTCTATTGTCTCCGAGTTGGTCCATGGTGCGGTTGGTAGGTTCAGTCTCTACCCTACTATAGATCTCTTTGGGTTCTATTGACTGTATGTATGAATATTTAAGCAATAAATGCATAGTTAAGCTATTACTGAACTATGGCGGTTGCTTAACGTCATCACACTAGAGCTGCATATTAGGGTTTTTTTGTCTTGATTTTTTTGCCAAACTCGCCAAGTTATTACAAAAAATAACCAAATGAGGAAAAAAAATTAAAAAACTTTCTAAACTGGCTGGTTGTGCGAAGGTTATCGCACTAGTTGATTGGGTGTGTCTGTAGCTGTATCTTTTCCTCGCTAAATAATCAAAAACGCGCCAAATGAGCTAAAAGGATTTTGTGCGGGAAATTACGATGGCGTTTATCCGTGAATTTTATAGCATATTCATAATTTTGAATTTTAAGGTAATATAAGTAACGGGGTTGGAACAATAAACATAAACTTATTGTCCTATAATGGATTAAATAGTACATATACTAGGATCCATTTGATATTTTTAGTCCGTGCGAAGAACGGGTATTTATTTGATAGTTTATTATATTTTTTGCAGTTTGCAATTGCCTTTTTCAACAGATCTGAGAAACTTTTCAGCTCATTTTCACCTTTTTGTTACTTAGCACGTTCTTTCTAAGCTCTTCAATTGCGTTAGAGTTGAAATTTTCAAAACAACCTTGGAAAGGAATTTATAATTAAGTTAAATAATTACTGCTACATGTATTCTTAATATACATGACATCTTCAATATACATAACAACTTTCTTAATTTTATCTCCTATTTAAAAAGGTTAAATATTAAGAGTGTATACGTAAAACTTAAAATTATCAGATGGTTGCGCCCCAAGATCAAACGTCGGTCATTTTTTAGTTTTTGCAGATTTTTTCCCTGAAGCTTTGGTTTTACAACAAAGTGATGAACACAACAATTAAAAAGGGATAAATATGCTACAATTTGAGTGCATGTTGGTGTTTTTAAGCCTAATAGTTCCTGAGATACAGCTCCGCAAATTTAGTGTAAATTTCGAAAAAATTGTCTTTTTCAAAATTTAGCAATTTTTTTCTCCAAAAGATTTATTTAATAGCAAGATTATTACTGTTTAATTGATTTGTACACGTTACCGTAGGGTAATTAAAGGTTTCGGGGGCTTTTTTTTATGTTTGTTTTCCATTTTTGAGATCAATGAAAACCTTGCCGCCGCGCGCTCCCCAAATGGAAAATTTGGATATATCGCGCCTTAACGTTCAATCAACCTGATGTAAAAAATTGATAATGACCCTTGCGAAGAGGCCTTTTCTTACGTGTTGAATGACCGCAAAGCCACAAAAAGCTCTCTTTTAAGAAATAAACTAAACATACCTAAACTGGACGAAGTAGTGACGAATCCTATGAGCCAACGCCACTGTCAAATATTTTTTTAAAACTGAATGGTTTGACAGGTGTCAATGAAACTGCGAGTTCAAACGACTTTACATAAGTAAAGTCTCGTTTGAACTCACAGTTTCATTTTATTTCGTTTTTAAAAACCAATGTGACAGGTCTTCAAGTGAAGATATTGTAAAAGACGAAAGAGAAAAAAAAACCGGATGCCTGCTAGAAAAGATATAACCAGATGGTAACTATGGGGCCAGGTTGAGGTATCGTCGCACTCGAGCTATACGAGGGCTATTGTCGTCGAAACTCAGAACCACAATCAAGTAACGAGCCGATACCCGAGTAGGCACACAACATATTTTTAAAAGGGCGACATTGTACGAATGTCGGGACTTCGAAGCACATTTATGCACTATCTCTGCACGGCATATTATTCGTCAGACATATGCAATTATTTTGGTGATCCCCCGTCTTCCGACATAAAAAAAAGGGTTTGCACAGGGCATTAAGGTAAATTTCTCTGTACGCACAGAGGCGCATCCAGAAAATATTTATAGGGTGGGCTGACCGGGGGTCCTTGGGCCAACCAACGTAAAACTTCTTAAATACTCCTTAGAATTAGAGATGTTATATTTATGTTCTTTTTAAACAGTTGCTCTCTGCTCGAGTTCTTTTAAAAACAACGGTTCTTTAACAAGTTTTATTACTTAATAAAGTAATACAACTTAAAAATTTAAGAATAATTGACGACAAAACTATTTTAAAATTGTAGTAGATTGAAAAAATTACTGGTAAGAAATAAAATACTTAAAAAAGAGTTATGAAAATACATACAAAAACGCAATTATAAAAAAAAAATAGTAATATAAAATACTAGAAGATGAAAAAATATATATAATAAGAAATAAACGAAAGATATTCCACACAAACAAAGCAAAAACCCAATTACCACAATAAAAATCCTCCCATTTGAACGTTTGAAAGATCAACCGTTCAGAACAATGCCACTTCGCAATGAAGAACAGTTCCCAGAACAACCTCGAAAAAGAACGCTTGGAACAATTTACGCCGTTTTGCAAGTTAATGAAAAATAAATGCTCCGAGCAACTCCCCCCCCCCCCAAAAAAAAAAAACTATTCCGAAAAGAAAAGAGCTGTCGCACGACGAAAAAGCATCAAAGATCATACAAAAACACATATTTAGTGTTCTTCCATTGTAATCGTTTTGATATCTGTTGTGTTGCCGTAATAGTGGGCTTGGCTTTCCGAGTAATAACCGACCATAAGTTTGCAGCAGAGAAATGTAATACGCGGAGGAAACTGCGTAAACAACGCTGCTGGCGCCGAAACTTCGCCTGCTCTTATTGGTTGCTCCTTTGACCTTGATATTCGCGCGCCCTGTTACGTCAAAATCGAAGGAAAAAATAATTAAAATTACACTCTAACTGAAGCTAAACTAATAAAAATAATAAATTATGAAATAACAAATAAAATTGTTTATTGAATGTGAAACACTTTTTTATTCGATTCTCGCACTCGAAAATGAGAATTATTTATCCTTTTTCTCGTAGAACATTTGTATACTGCTAACTTAATACAAGTTTTACTGTAGGAACTTATGATTGGCGGATTTAAAAACATACGGTAATTCATTTTCGTTTCGATGTGTGCCGTATCACTAAAGACATTAAGCACTTATAGGAAAAGCTAGATTAGTTTTCCTTCAATTTCATGAATGAGTTATTATATTTAGAAACTCCTGCAATATACCATTAAAACTCGGACATTCTCTTACGGACACCCCGTATATCAGAAGGAGCGACTCCGGCTTAGTAAACTAAAAGATAAGCTATGAATAGAAGGAAAAATGAAAATTTTTGTTCTGAACTTTTATTAAAATCTTTACAATTCATAGACAATTTCAGTGGATAATTTTTTTTACAAGTGACACAAAAATAAGTTGGCATAATAGAAAATATAAATTTACAGGAATTAAACAGGCTCGTTTTTAAACATTGATGGGCAATTGTTAAGAACTATTTAAAATGAAGGAGCATGATATTTCAGAAAGGAAAATAATATAAAACCAAACAATCAACAAAATTATAAATATTAATATATAGTCTAATTCTAAATAGGTGCACTCTGGATCACAAAACACATGACATTAAAATGTTTAAACGTATCACATTTTATGAAAGCTGACTAAAACAATGCAAATACAAAAAATGTCGACCAACAGGGGCATACAGGGTCTATAAAATCTAAAACAAATAAAGCACCAATGGACACAAAACACTTAAAAATGACATATTTAGATAAAATTGCTACAAATAAAGGAAACTAAAATTGGGAGTTTTAGAATTAATCCACACTTAAAATAGTTAATCTACAAGCACTTTGTTTTCCTTAAATGGTTGAACACATTTCTGGACAAGTATCTCAAGTAAGAGTTAAAAAAAATATGAAAATGTAAAATATACCATGTCCATCTAACTAAAGATGACTAGATAAAAAAAATGCTAAACTTTCCTTAACATCACATTCAGTCCAAAATGAGATCAATTCTCAGATGTGTGAAACTTAAGAAATTCATTAGCATATATTGTATCACAAATAAACTAAATTTAGTATTTTTTAAAAACACAAAATTGTATGACAAGAATACAGTAAATGATGAAAATTTGATAGGACAGTTCAAGGCAGATAACATAAACTAGAGTTTACGCAAAAGTAACAAAATATATGTAAACCCTAACATAAGCAAACATTTAAAAGACCTTAAAAAGCAGACAATTATGTTAAAGGCAATCAAATAAAATAGCAGTAGAATCTAAAACTATAGCTACAGCAAATGTAAAATGAATTTCTATCAGAGCTGAGAATTAGTGAGGGAAAAACTTGGTTGAAATATTTATGAACTGGAAAAAGTATAACATATAGAAGGCACTTTTCTGGCTAAAAAAATAAATGTTTCAAAGTTCTTTTATACTTTAGCTAATAGCGCAAGAAAACTTATAGAAAAGTATACACCTTAAAATTCAAGTTTTAACCATATGTTTATAAACTAACAGTTTACTACTAGACAGAAAAATATTGCACAAAATCAGTGAAAGATAAAATGCAATTGCTTTAAACTTCTGAATTAGTTAATACAACATACATTTTATATACAAAAGTATCCGAAATTCAACATGGTCTTTTATATATTACATTTCCATATGGCACACTTGCAACTATTTTTTTTTTACAAATTTATACAAACACAATAGATATGTACATTGAGACATGTAGGAATATAAAAAGTCTTTTAAAACCACGAACCCAATAAAAAATGTGTAGTAGCACTTAGCTTCTGTGGACAGCTGCGTTACAAGGTAATAAATAATAACAAGCACAGGAGAAATCCTAATGTCTCATCACAGCTAGGAAATTTTAAACAAAACAAGCAATGTCATCTTCAGGAAATATCAGTGCAGAAGCACATACTAGCATTTAATCACAGAAGATTTCGTGTCATTGCGAAGGAATGAAAAATCTTAATGAAAAAAATGAATTAAAGGTAGTTGAAGCTGGAAACAAGAGAAGTCTTCTGCAGATGTGTAGAAATTGGAAGACTAGGAAATGAGAGTTTTGATATGCTACCGCCCAATGACAACTTGAATGTCTTTTCTTGCAGTCCTTTTCTTTGAATAGTAAGATGGGCTGGACTTGGCATTTTTATCAGCAATAGCCTTATTTGAACTGTCTAAATTAGAAGTATAGTTTTGTGAACCATTAGAATATTTTCTTTGGTTTATCCATATCCCATTGGAAGCTTTAGGTTCATTTGCAAGAAACTTTGGGATTTCAGAAGGACATCCAAGCACATCAACTGTGCTTCGTATAACTACAGGACATTGACAAACTAATTTATCCCCAGATTTGCTTACATCGGTCTCAACATCCTGCTTAGTAACAATCCCATCAGATATGACATCAGAATCCTATAAAAAGGTAGAGGATATTAAAATTATTTAGGTAACTAATTAGCTAAATGAGTAATTGAATTTGCAAAAGAAAACAATCCAATATAACTACTATGTACATAACAGTTTTAACTAAAGGTAACTTTGAAAATTAAAATTTTTTTGCTCTTGATAACCAGACAATTTTTTTCAGTTTTATTCGCAGCCCATCCAAGATCTCCCCCCCCCCCTAAAAGATATTTTCTCATTGAAGATTGCATTCCAAAAAAAAACAAAAAAAACATCTGAAATACATTGGGATTGTTTGCCGGTTGTAAAAAGTCCTTTGTCCTGCTGCACCGAAAGCTGAAATCACAGAACTGCACATCAACAAACTGTACACAGGTCGTTTGGGCTGTCAATCCAAGGTTGTTGACAATTTCCCCTCGCACTAATATTCAACATTAACCGATCATACTCAACACATGTGCACATTTGTCAAAAAGCGCCACTTGCAAAATAAGCTAGTCGCGATTGTAAGTGAACATAAAAAAAATTATGCCACCCTTTGTGGCAAAATGTTTCTAAAATAACTTCAATCACAAGTAAAAATAAGAAGTTTCATTGGCTTGTTGAAACCCACCGAACTTTCTTCAATTATATAATATATAGATAGTACAGTAAACTCTCGTTTATCCTGAATGCTCAGGAAATTGACTCTTCCGGATAATCAAATTTATCGGTTAATCAGAAGTCGCCAAATAGGGTTACCAAAAAAATGCAGATTTTTTTCCGGAAAAAAAAAGAGATAATGGCTGCACCTTATATAAAGCAAATAGGCAATGTTGCATTCATAATAAAATAATAATATATAATAGTTACTACGATATTCTGTATTACAAATATTAATATTTATTAAGGTAGGCGAATACCCAAAATTCTAAAATTTTTACTATTGGTTTAATCTTTTCCAAATTTGGCATAGTGATTTCAAATATAATAAACAATGCTTTTGGGACAATTTTTTAAATTTAAATATAATTGATTTATTTTAAACGGTGTTTTTCAACTAAAAAAAGGGGTTTGCGCCAGCACTTCTAGCATAAAAAGTTTTACATTAATTTACCTGAAATTTTTTACAGATGCTATTTCAATATATATCTGTGCCATGAACCTCTAACATCTCATGTAAATATAGTAGTTTTTTTTAAAAAAAATGTCCAAGTGTAAGTTAATCGAAAAAAAAAAACCCTTTTTTTGCGGTTAATTTATAACATTTTTCTTAAAAACTTCTTTTCTTGCAATTTGTATGTAACTCTAGAGGGTCATTGCATGCATCAGTTCAAAACGAAGAATTTAGCACATAATTAATGTTTATAGGATGAAAATTCAATGTGGTAGACTTGTTAGCGTAAACCTCTTTTTTTTTAGTAGAAAAACGTTTAAAATAAATAAATATTTAAATTTAAAAAAAATGCCTAAATAGTATTATTTATTATATTTGAAATCACTATTCTAAATTTGAAAAGTTTAAAGCAATAGTAAAAATTTTTTAGAATTTTGGGTATTCGCCTACCTTAAGGAAAAAAAAATCGATCTTCACTTTCAAATGCTAAAAATCTAAATCGTCTAACCCCATGGTCTAAAAGTAGTAGGACAGTTTAAAATGTAAACAAAATCTAGAAAATAATTACAGAATTAAATTATAAAAATAACTTAGTTTGAATTAGGGTTGTTTACTATTTTTTAAAAATTCAAAAATATTGTAAAGTTTGAAAAATGTTCTTTGGGTCAAATCGGAGAATTATTTGATGTTTATATTTAAATCTTGTTAAAGTTAATTAGTTAAGGCATCAGTCATTATTTTAATCATAAATAAGCGACACGACGCTTCAAGCTGAAACTGGCCATCAAATATCGAATGTTTGTTTATTTGGCGCAATCACTTCCATTGGAAGGGATCGGAATTTCATGGTAACCATGTGGGAACGGCAAAAAAAAAGTATCTTAGTAGTAAAAAAGTAGTTGTTCAAAGCTTCAATACTAGTACTACAGCCATTTTCTACTGTGATGGGATTCTAAGAAAAAGTAGGGGACCATTGTCAACGCCGTGCTGATCCCCCTTCTTCTGTCTGATAACATTCTTTGCCTTCGGCTGAGAATGTGCAGAAAAATGTCCTTGAAACGCAAACATCGAATCGACACTATTTTGGGTTTGCAATTTTTCCAAGCTATCAGTGCTCAGTAACTTTTAATTTCTGTATAAAGTATGATGTATTAGCTATAAAGATGCCAATCTAATTAAGCAGCACGAGAGGAAAGGGGACATAAAGTATTCTTTAAGAAGAAATGGATTTTCTTACATAATAACACATACTGTTTAAAAATTATAACTTATTATTTTTATTAGCTTAAGTTTAAATTTTGTGTTAGTTTGTAAGCATTTATTCGATTTGCGTAAATTTAGATTTCAATAACCGTGGGTAAATTATGTTAGAAAACTATTAACTAATAAACTTTAAGGTATCAGGGTAGTGAATTAATATAAACTATTTAAGAAAAAACTTAAAATCAGAAATATCAGCACTTAATTTAGAATTGAGATCAGGCGATTCAACAACTACTTGCCATCGATGTTTGGATCCTAACGAATTTGAGAAACTAGGCCAATTAACTTTTAATTATTTGTGTCATCCCGACCTTCCTAATAAGTTTTGATTCCGGATAAGCAAAATAAGTTTAAACCTTTAATATTTTCGTTACTAGCTTTACAGAAATTCTATCGGAAACTAAATTCTACTTCGATTCCGAATAAATAAAGATTTTGTATTGTCGGGGTAAGAAGCATTTCCGTTAACCATATAGTTTTATCCAGAATTTAATTTAACTTTATCGGACTGCTACTGACGACTCTAAGGTTGCGCTGGGTGCCAGCTCGTATGTCTGCCTCGCCACTTGACCACGATTACAAATTACAAGTAAGGTTTAAGGACCTTTTAAAAAAAGATTTAGAATAATCTGAAGTTTAAATTTTTTGTGCAGTTAAGATAATGCAAAAAAAATTCGAGAAAATATAATAAAATAGCGTCTTACTAAGAAAGATGTATAGTAACAGAAAAAAAAGGAATTAGTGCTTTATATTATTTATCAACAACAGGTGAGAAATAAAATTCAAAACCTATAAAATATTAAATTAAAAAGCATGCAGGGAAAATTTCAGATATCGACAATAATGGTCTTATAGACTATTGTAACAAGAATATAACAAACATATTAATTAAATAGTACTGACTTGCAAATTTAAACTTTTAATTTGAAAGATTCTTTAATGTCACAGAAAATATTTAACAGTTTTTTATTTCAACTTGCTTTGCTTTGAGCAAATGTTCAACTTCTTCAAGTTCAGTTTTTTTTCCGTTTTTTCATCACTTCTAAACTTATTAGCTTTAATTTTTTTAATTTGTTTTGAATTTATTTTCATGTGGTTCAATCCATTCCTTATACATTTTTTGTTTGTAGCCATATCGGGTTAAGCGAGCTTTTACCCGGCATCTTTAAATACATCACGTGCGTCGCAAGAAGATTCAATAAGGCGTCACTTAAGTTCCCACATGTGCTATCGAACTTTGCGAAACAGTAGACATTTACTGAAAGGTTACCTTGGCGAACTTTCCAAAATCGCGCCAAAAGAAAGCCGATAACCCAACCGAAATGATAGGATGGGTTAGGATAGGTTTGAATTATCGTCACATTAGAGCTACATGAGAGAACCGAAAAACGCGTTTGTTCATTTAACACCGGCTGTTCGGACTTTCTTGTTACATAATATCAGTCTACATAATGTATTACTGAGATGTGTTACAAGAAAGTCCGAACAGCCGGTGTTAAATAAACACGTTTTTTCGACTCTCCCTTCGTGTAGCTCTAATGCGACGATAATTCAAACCGATCCTATAATTTCGGTAGGGTTTTCGGCCAACTTTTGGCGCGATTTTGGAAAGTTCGCCAAGGGTACCCTTCAGTTCATTTCTACCGTTTTGCAAAGTTAGATAGCACATGTGGGAACTTAAGAGACGAAGTAATAGATCACATCACAGATTAAGATTTTTTTCGAAATCTCAAATTTTTAGTTGTTTCGCCAAGAAGTTGCTTGCAGAGAAGGTGGTTTGGTTTAGTTAGTTTACCCAGCAGAGCATCAGAGCTACAAGCGAGCTACTAAGCTGTGTGAAAAAAAATTAACTACGAAATATTTTACGAAAGTTTTGCCAATTAAACAGTTTCTGGGAAAAAAATAAGCACTTTTTAAGGGCCTTATAAACAAATGTAAAAAAAAAGTACTTTCTAAGGTTTTTAAGCACCGTACGAACTATGTCACAGTTGGCACAGCCAAGCTTAGAGCTACATCGATAGAAGTCCGGATAACCTATACGGTTAACGAAAGTAATTTACCAGTAATTATTTTTTTATTTAATCTGGGTAGAAGTAGAATTAAACTTTCCGATAGCAGTCGGATAAATAAACTAATTTAGTACTGATGGATAATATGTTAATTCCGGATATGTTAAAACCGACAAATAAATTGCATATTAATTTATTCTAGTTACGTTTCGATGTGGACTTGTTAACAGGATTCTCTAAATCAATTCCGGTTGACACTAACATTTCATATAGTGGAAAAACATAAAAAAATACTGAAATACCGCCATACTTGGCGTTAATTTTAAATCATACTTTCAGTTCCAAAAAAAACACTTTTTGCGCCTAATGTGGTCGCCAAACAAAATGTTTTCTTGGAAAAAAGGTTTGAAAGGTTAAAAATCCTAGAAAAAAAGTTCCCTGATATTTCCATGATTTCCTGATAATTTCACAAAAAATTCCCTGATTTTACAATTGAAAACATGCAATACACACAATTCAATGCAGTACAGAAAATTTAATCCAGACATCCCGGAAATTGAGAATTGCCAGATAATGGGTTAGCCTACCTAACTTTTCTACATTTCTGAAAATCTGAATAAGGTTAGAGGAATCATGTGATCAGGCAATCATTTTATAACATGATTTGTGAGGGAGATTGAGCCTTTCTCCAAGATTGGTCCTTCAGGCAAATCGGATCAACCAGAATATATATATTTTTTATCAAGTGTCTGTTAGTAGTGATCACAAGTGACCTGCTGTTTAAATAATTCAAAATGGGAAAAAAAATTCAGTGATACTTTTCAAAAAATTCTCTGAAAAAAGAATTCCCTGATTTCTAGGTTCTGTTACCACCCTGTTACTGTCCGAAAGGCTTTATGTGCAAGGATTACCAATATATATATATATATTAATATATATATATATATATATAGTAATTTGATTATCTCTATATTTCCCATTTGCAGGGTTTCAAGTGCTTCATGCCTGTTTTGAAGCAATAAAATTTCCGTTTTGGAAGAGCAAATTCTGGTTTTGGAGCAGTAAAATTTTACTTAAAATTAGGATTTCAGAGGTGCAAAAGGTCATTTTTGAAGCGGAAAAACCTACTGTCCCAAAGCTCCGGTGATCAAACTTTCCCTAAACTACGGCGATATTACTCAGTATTGTAATATACAGTAAAATGAAGTACAAAAACATCTTTAAGATTTATTCGGATACTATTGAAAAGACTGGAGGCATATCTGCTTGCTTTCTAAACAAACTATTTTCATATCATGTAGCATAAATTCTCAATAACGGTTAAAAATCTTAGTTTCTACAAAAATTCAATTTTCCTAATTCTAGAGTTAAAGTATTAAAGAAATTTCAAAATTGTGTGAGCAGTTTTAAAAATATGAATATCGGAACACCAATTGCTTTTCTTTCCGTATAACGTTCGGGAATCGTAAACCGAAATAAAGTTTTCTTGCAACTGCCGCTGATAGCCGTTAAATAGTATACCGGTTTTAACTGATGACAGGATTTAATACTTAAATGTTAAAACAAACCGGACTAGTGGAAAACACAGGTTAAACAAAAAACAGATAAGCAAAACCGGTTCTATTACAATACCTCACATCCCTAAGATCGGGGAACAAAGGTAACATCAGGAAGGGAAGTTCGGTGGTTGAAAAAGAAAGAGTAATGGATGGAAACTGGGGAAATCCCGAATGCTGGATTTTGGAGGAGGTTGGCGCAGTTTTTAACAAAGAAGCTTTTTTGTAGCAAGGATGCGCATGTATTGCATATTGGAGCACAATATGCGCAACACTTGAAACCAGTTAGCAGTTTCGTCCAAGAATCTTCCAAAGTACTTCATTTTACTACAAGTGTACATTTGTATAGCAGCAGATAATCCATTAAAAAATAATTTGTAAAGCACAGAAATAACTCAGGTAAAAATTTTAAAAAATGCTTACAGTGTCACTTGCTATGCTAGAAACTGAACTACTGGAGCCTAAGGATAAACAAGATGAATGAGTTGAAGACTGGCAATCTGAAGAGCAAGAACTGCAAGATGCTTCATTCTCCTGAAGCTTATTATCGTCCAACCTAGAACAATATAATAGGTCATCAAGTTCTTGTTCACAGAAGATCCTAATTCTACGGTGCTTGGCAACGAGACAATAAAAAAGCATTTTAATCACTTTTTCAAGTATTCATATTCCTCTTGAAATATTCAAATATAAGCATTTTCAGCTAACAAATGAGAAAGCAATGAACAAATTCTTCTTTGATGCAGCCCTCATATCAAACTGATTGGTCCATTGCTTTAACTCTTCGACAAAGTTCTTACACCAATTAAAAAAAATATCATAATAACTTTCCTTCACTTTAGATAAATTTTTCATTTGAAGCAAAAGTTTTGCACATTAGCAAAATTTGCCTTTTCCTTCTCAGTAATAAAGTGTGGGTCTAGACTTACAAAGTTTGCTACTAAACATAACTTTTTCTTACTAAAAACTGCCTACAGGCAAATCAAATAGTTCTTTAAATTCTTTAATAAACAAATATAAACTTCTAAGAAATAACACAATATAAACCAAGGCTTAAAAAGCCAGGCTAAAATGTTTTTGATACAATCACAACAATTAAGTAAGCAGAGGATCATAGTTAGTTTTCTCATTTATGCTCATTTCTCTCCCCCACCCCTTTTAATAACCTCTTCAAATCTTTTTATGAACTAAACCGGAACCGAAAATCGTGACACAATATATTGACATTTGAAAAAAATCATCAAATTCCAGGAGTCTAAGAACATTAGCTATTTTTCCCCATTAATCTCAAATAATTTGCAAGAGGCGTACACCAAGAGGAACTGTCACACTGGTACATATTGAATTACAGTAGACGCCGCTTAATAATAATTAATGTGATCAACGTTAATGTTATCAATCGTTTAATGTTATCAAAATCGTTTAGTCCCGTCCGCTCATATCGAAATACATTGAAAAATCATCGTTTATTGTAATCAAGTGTTCATTTATTGTTATCAGTTTATATGTAAATTTTATTTTCCTGAAATCAATAAAAACAAACATTTTTGTTTAAAGTGTTTCCTGAAACTTACCAAAAGTCCAAACATGTGTCAAAGATTAAGGTTCGTCACAAGATTCTGATGCCGATGATGAACCCAAAAGTGCTATCGAGAGCAAAATTAAGACGCCTGCTCAGATGAGGGAGGCACTTCGAATATTGCGTCTAGGTGTGCAAGAAAAGCCGATGAGAAACACTTTCATAAACATTATGATTAGGAGCGATTCGTAAAGACCTGCTAAACAATCTACAATTGATGATTTCTATTTCAGTTAATAATTAACCTTTTGTATTTTGTACCGTTTTCTGAAGTTCATTAAATATGTAAGTATACTGACTAGTAATTTTTTCTTTAGTCGGCAGTAATTTCGATTAAATACTATAGAGTTTTACAGCAACAACTCCCAATTTCAAATTAATTTTTATTTTAATACGTATGTAAGAAATTGTTTTTTAGTTTAAACTTTTTTTCGTGTATGGACAATTCCCACATTTTTCTTAATTTTTTTATTCGATGAAGGATGTCGAAAAAAAAAATATTAGTCCAAACACAAAAAATTTCCGATGCGTATTTATTTTTTTATTCAATTTCAAAGTCGAGCTTTCGAGAAGCGCACGAAAATCACTCAAAAGCGCGCAGAAACGATGTGACGTCAGTTTTTACAAAACTCGTTGACATATTCCGATCAGCTCTGGTTGATATTGACATTTGTGTGAAACTGTGAAGTATGCGATACAATTAGTTCGTTTGCTATAACTATTTGAATACGTCATATCGGTGTTGTATAGTTCCTGAGTGCCATAATACTATAGTTACTACCCCAGAAAAGATTTTTTTTTTATATTTCAAGTAATTGTCCTGAAAGAAGAAAACAATGGATAAAGGCTCCTAAATCGTAAGCTGTACGCAACTTGCTTTGCAGAAAGTATAGAGAATAGCTCAATTGTAAAGGTTAAGAAACAACAGTTTTTTTTTTTTTTAGTTTCCAGCTACTTTTCTTTAATGTTTGAGTTATTAATTGCATAACTGTTTGTTGTTCAAAAAGTCATAGTAATAAAGCGACAGTACAAATATCTAAATAATAGATGGCAGCACGAGTACTTTGGTATCAATGTTTTAAATACATAAAGTAATTAATTAATACCTTATATTTAGTTATTTTTGGGGTTTTCAATTGGAATTAAATTGAAAAATATATTGAAATAGTTATTTTAAATTCCGTTATATTATAAACTGCCCTGCCGAACACCCGGGTTGGGTGAAAACGACCTGGGTAAGATTCTAGGTGTATAATAACGCAGCTTTTGGGTAATCGTGTCGCTCTGCGCTTTGAAAAAGCCTGGTTCCATCAAAATAAATTGAAGAAAAAAGACAATTAGAATAAAAAATAACAGTAAATTAAAAATAAATAAAAATCCGAACGTTTAAGAAAAAATAAATTTAATAAGAAAGCAATTGAAAGATAGGTTGTCTGCACACCGTTGTAAACTTTAGTAAACAAACCCACGAACATAAATGGTGACGTCACAACCGCTCGACCAATAGCAGAACGGTTAAAACAAGAACTAATTTCTGCGAGTTTTTAAATTAAATATTAAAGTAAACAATTTTTTTCGATATTTTAACCAGGATATTCGGAATCAGCATTGTTTTGTTTATTAAGAAAAATAGTTTTGAAGTGTTTTTAAAAAATACGGGAATCGTCCATTGTAATCAATCGGTTATTGTTATCAAATCATGTTCGTCCCGATGTGATCACATTAAGCGGCGTCTACTGTAGTTTGAATTTGAAAATTGTGAACCTTTAAATACAGGACAAATCACATTTCCATGAAATTCATAAACTAAAATTTGAAACCAAAGTAACATACATAAGATGGATTAATGCAAAATCCTCCAACAATTTATAATCTACACAAATCAGCAAAACCAAATTAGTAAATTTAATAGTTGGCAAATTGCTAAGTCAATTCTCTCCCTCCTTTTTCACTGATAGTTTCTGATCCGATACCCTAATACAGCATTCTAAAATATTTTGGCTACAATTACCAAAAATTAAACTTACAAAATAGCTTTAACTGGTTCTTCACTGTTGGATAAAGCTAGAATTCGAGTAGAGGGAATTGTTCTGAACCTATCAAACTCATCATTTTCTACTGGGAAGCTTTCAAGGATCCACTTTCTATATTCTATAATTTCATCAGTTATTCTCACAATTCGCCCTAAAATACTATAAAAATATACAAGAAAAACATTAACATACATGGAATATCACAATGAAAACTTTTGAGATAGAGCAAGATTAAAATAAAAAGGCAAACAGGCTTTTTTTAATGAATAATTACTTTTATTGCAAGTTTTTATATCCAAGCAAATAGGAATGGGAATGTTATAGGCCACCCCAAACAGAAAAATACTCTATATACTCTTGTAGAACCGAATCCATGTTATTCGGACATGTAATCGGCTAACTATTAATTTGGTGATAAAATTATCAGTTGGAAATTAAACAGAATCCTTTTTTTTATAATCAACTAAAAAGAATAAGGAATTCATTAAAAACCACAATGAGTATTTTAGGAAACACTTCTATCAAAAGTTCTCTTAGCTTAAATGTGAATTATTTGCTTTCTTTTATTGAAAGCAAAGTGTTTGGCAATTAATTCAAGCAAATTGAAAAGCCTTTGAATAAGTTGTTCCCAAAAGTTAACCTTAAAAACACGGGAAGGTTTAAAAACGTGGCATGGGAGCCAACTGTGGCTCTAGTGCCACATCAATTCTATATATGTATACAAACCAACCCTTCAGATTTAACTCTAATAATATCTTTCTGGGCACCAATGAGCCTTAATGTGTTTACAAGTCAACAAGCCTTAATGTGTTTACCCTTTCTAAAATCTTCCAATAGGCTCATGACAAGGAAATTCAGAAAGTAACTAAAAACACGAAAGTAACTATAAATATATATTAAATCCAGAGAGTTGGTAGTTCTAATGCTAATAATAATAAAGTTAAAGTTTAAATAAAGTTTTTCTTTCTTTCTAGATTTGGCCTAAAATGCAGGAATTGAGAACAACAAGATTTTGGTAAAAGTGTAGCAACCTTCATTCCGAAAACGAGCAAACTATTCCCCACATATAAAAAACATGCTAGAACTGCTCTTTAGCTATATTCCAAATAATAGGCTTTAGTCTACATCCCTATTATAAGGCTTTTAGGGGGACCAGGAAGATTATATTTTAGTTAAGCTGATGCTTCACTAAATAGCTACAAGCTGCACAAGATATCGCACCGTACGCAGAAAAGAGGCCCATCGCGAAAAAGACCATTCTTCAGGAGAGCCGTTTAAAGCAGAGTTTGCAAAAATCTGGGTTTTTTTAAAAAAGCCCAGCCCGGGAGGTTTTTTGTGGGCTTTTTTTGGGTTTTTTAAGATTCAACCTTAAAATGTCACTGTTTGGTTAAAATTTTAAGTATTATTTTAAGAAAAGAGAAATTTCAGTCAAGATAACAACTCATTCTAAATTAATATTTTTTTTAATTATTAAATTTAATTAAAATGGATTTTAATGGAAATAATTAATTTTCAACGAAAAAAATATTAATTTTCAACCTTAATACGCTTTTTTTAGGATCTTAATATTATGAAATAAAGCGAGTTTGCGTGATAATTTTTTAATTAAAAAAAGAAAATACTTTATTACAGAGTTTTACCTTGATTTAAGAAGCAATGACATTGAACCAGCTGTTTCGCCTTTTCAATTCCAAGTACATTTGTTAGTACTTAGCTATTTTATTTTTATATTTACGAATTTAACTTAAGTGAACAAACTCGTTGTATGAGCTGAGCGAAGTTGATCAGGTGTTCGATTTGAATTGTGTAATAACATAATATTTCAGGACAGCAAAATACTTTAGTAACTGGCCTTAAAATCAGTAAGATGGTACCATAAATGCGTCAAAAATGTAATCAATATATGTCAAAGTAGTAAGTATTAAGAGAAATATGTAAACTTAGACATTTTTTATTCTGTGTATACTTTTCAAACTAATAAAAATATTTTTTAAGAAAATCACATAAAAAGTTGACAATTATTAATATTTTTAAAAATCCCACTTAAGGCTGGGTTTTATTGGGTTTTTTTAAGTGGTTTTTTTTAATAAAACCCGCCTGGGCTTTTTTGGGTTTGTGGGCGGGTCGCAAACCCTTGTTTAAAGTTTTCATACAATTTCAAATTATCACAAAATCGTTCCAAATGAACCTAGATCAAAAATATTTGGCATGGATATCTGTTTTATGAGTATCAAAAGGCATGCATCGGAATTTTTTACTTTCTTCGCTGAGATATTTTTAGATGGCCCTTTCTTTCGCTAACAAATTTGAGAGATTTTGAACGCGAAAGAAGAGCCTATCTGAAAATATCTCAGCAAAGGCTAATTTAAGGTTTAAAAAATGACTATGCACACCTTTTGATATTCATAAAACGAATATCCATGCCAAATATTTTTGATCCAAGTTCATGTGGAACGATTTTGCGATAATTTTAAATTTTACGAAAGCTTTAAACAGCTCTTCGAAGACCGGTCCTAAAAAATGCAGTGCTTAAATTCATTCGAAATATTTAAGGAAGCAAACTTAAGAATGCTCATTTACTTAATGCATTTTTATAATCCAATAATATCTTGATCATCAATAATAACATTCGTATTTAAAACAAGTTGGTTTGTTACAGAATCTGTCACTTAAACCGCTTTAACAAAACATTTTGTGCTCAACTGGTAACTATTTATACACCACAGAAAGAAAAATCGCCGAACAGTGCCTTTAGCTAGTTGTAGGGTTACTGGAATATCTGCGTATGAGGGTTGCGACATGATGCTCTCACCTGATTGGCTGGAGCATAGCCATGCTCCAGAGATACGGCGCTGTTATTTTTTCCCCTTAGACATTACACGGTGACTCAGCGAAGCTCTAATAAATCGCATCTAAACTATATAATCAAAGGAACGTAACCACTATTTGTTATTGATTTTGTTTTTAATGATCTATATTCTTCAATATTTATTCATTTTTGGATTAAAATTCTTAACGGTAAAGCTGTAATCCATGTTTTAATACCGGCGTGTGTCATTGCTATGGAATAAAAAAGCTGTTTAAACTCGGAAAAAAGGTATAAAGCTTTACTTTTTAATCTTTGTATTGTAAATTAAACATCATGTGGACTATTACATTTCTAAAAATAGTATTTTTTATCATTATACTACCAGAAAATGCCATTTTTAATGTTGAAGCTAACAGACGGTATTTGGCATGCGTTGGCGAAACAATAGTTGGCGGGGTAACGTAAACAAACCGCAAATCAAAGTCATTGCTTACTTGAAAGTTGAAAACATTCTTATTTCTTCCAAACTAAGCAACAACATAATGTTTATATGTGTAAAACTGGAAAAATAACTAGTTTTGTTTTATTGGCGAGTTTGGTTGAGCGATAACGATTTTAGCATAGCACACCTGCTAAGCTCCTTGTCGTTACCCTGTACAGCACACAGTGTATTGAAGGTACCCTAGCTAGTTGTAATTCCAAAATGAACTATTTTCTTTAATCTTTTGCGGATTTAATAATTAATCTTTATTGTTTGCCAATTTTTTTTGTTTGAAGAATAATGATACATCTTTTAATAAATATCTTTTTGCAGCAACAAGTTTGCAGTTTGGAAAATAAATTAATAAAACTGATGCCTTAAAAATAAAAGCGAAACTTGGAATAGTCTTTCTGCAAAGTTAGATTTTTTTTATGCATCTTCTTCATACATATATAACGAGCCATCAAAATAAATCTATAGTGCTATTGCATCTAAATTAAATTATATCACAAAAATAAATATTTTTAAATAAGAGCTTAATTTTTATTTTAAATAAAGTTTCTCGGATGTTTATCGAAATGGCAACAATGAAAATACTGAATAAAAATGGAACTTGCATGTTATTTCAATGTAGATTAAATTTGTAGTTATTTAAATTTTAAATAAACTTTAAATTTTATTTTTTTAACAAAATTTGAAATGTAGACTAAATTTTTTTTCAATAACATATTCCAGTTGTTAGTGTGACCTGCGGTTCGTTCTGTGAAAGTGGGGGACACACGGACGGACTGAAGGCTTACAAAACCTTCCACTTTTTACGTCATAAAGGTAGTGTGGGAGGTAATATAGGGGCTGGCCATTTCATTGACGACATTTGATTAGATTCATTTGTATGGAATCCACAATGAAGGGGATGGACCCTATATCCTATTACTTTATACTTTTGAGATTGTGTTTTCCAAGAACGCTATTCATATCCTTTTTTTTATTTAACACTAGCAAATAAATACCTGTTCTTTGCACGGACCAAAAAGAGTTGTAAGTGATCCAAGTAAATGTACAATTTAATGCATTATAGGATAATAACTTATGTTATTATTCCCGCTCGTTATATATAGTTTAAAATTCTGTTACTTACATAACCTTAAAAATCCAAAATAAAAAAACGTACCCAATAAAATGCACGCACAAAGTTTTTGGAATTTCCCTCAAAAACACATAAAACCTCTTTAGCTCATTTGGCTAGTTTTTGGTAAGAATTTGGCGAGAAAAAAAAATGTAACTACAAACACTCAATTTATACAGCTCTAGCACAATCAGAGTTTGCAAAAATCTGGGTTTTTTTAAAAAAGCCCAGCCCGGGAGGTTTTTTTTTGGGCTTTTTTGGGTTTTTTAAGATTCAACCTTAAAATGTCACTGTTTGGTTAAAATTTTAAGTATTATTTTAAGAAAAGAGAAATTTCAGTCAAGATAACAACTCATTCTAAATTAATATTTTTTTTAATTATTAAATTTAATTAAAATGGATTTTAATGGAAATAATTAATTTTCAACGAAAAAAATATTAATTTTCAACCTTAATACGCTTTTTTTAGGATCTTAATATTATGAAATAAAGCGAGTTTGCGTGATAATTTTTTAATTAAAAAAAGAAAATACTTTATTACAGAGTTTTACCTTGATTTAAGAAGCAATGACATTGAACCAGCTGTTTCGCCTTTTCAATTCCAAGTACATTTGTTAGTACTTAGCTATTTTATTTTTATATTTACGAATTTAACTTAAGTGAACAAACTCGTTGTATGAGCTGAGCGAAGTTGATCAGGTGTTCGATTTGAATTGTGTAATAACATAATATTTCAGGACAGCAAAATACTTTAGTAACTGGCCTTAAAATCAGTAAGATGGTACCATAAATGCGTCAAAAATGTAATCAATATATGTCAAAGTAGTAAGTATTAAGAGAAATATGTAAACTTAGACATTTTTTATTCTGTGTATACTTTTCAAACTAATAAAAATATTTTTTAAGAAAATCACATAAAAAGTTGACAATTATTAATATTTTTAAAAAACCCACTTAAGGCTGGGTTTTATTGGGTTTTTTTAAGTGGTTTTTTTTAATAAAACCCGCCCGGGCTTTTTTGGGTTTGTGGGCGGGTCGCAAACCCTGAAAAAAATTACAAGCCCCCTTGAAAAAAATTATAAGCTGGATTGTTCTATGGCCATTGTGCTGCACAATGGCCATGGAACAATCCAGCTTATAATTTTTTAAAAACGTTAAAGAAAGATATCACACCGTGTTTTTTTTCTACTGTAGATGAACTAGGGATCGGATCACTAAGCTGTTTGCACCAATCGAAAGATATCAAAATAATTTTGCATCCCATAGTGTTATCTCAAAAAGTCAATTTTGGCCGATGGGCCCCTTTTCCGCGTGTACAGTGCAATATATAGGCAGGGCTGGTAACTAGTTTTGTATATACAGCTTTATTTATCGGCACAAGACTTTTTATCCACTTCAAACCATCTATTGACTATTTTATGATTGGAAACAAATGACATTATGCCACTAAGCTTTGTACTCAAAACAAACCAATTAAGATTAGGGATCGATGTACAGGAAAATTATCAAGAGGAAGTAGATAGGTATTTTTCAGTCCAGACTAATAAAATCTAAGGGTCAAAAGAATGTTTAAAAATAATGAAATTTATTTTTGAATTAACTAATCCAAATTATTTGAAAAGCATAGCTACTATCCTTCTGCCAACAGTTTTCATCTGCTTTAACCACTGGTTCCTTATTTTCATAAAAATAAAAAATGTATAAAGATCATACAACTAAAATTATATTAGTAATTAGTAACTTATTTTCATTGACTATTTATTAAGTTTAACAATTTACTTAATGCACCATAGCTATTAAACAATGCCATTTAACATATATAGTTAAACAAAATTGTATACTTAATAAATTGAGTACAAGTACCTATCATCATACAAAGCAGCATTGTGTGGACGGACAGCTTTACTGAGCACTGTATATGCATAGTCAAAGGCATTTTTTACACTTAATGCACCATAGGAACTTCTTCCAATGTCATTACCTAGGCATTAAAAAAATTTAATATCACATTAAGGAACAATCTAAAAAAATTATTCTTAAATCAAATATAGCCTTAATTTAATTTATAGCTATATAAAAATATTAATAAAAATTTAATTTTCAAAATAATCTCTCTATGGTATTTAATACAATAAGTTAAACTGTAAAATTTAAAGTATATTAAAAAAAAAAGCAATTTAAAGACATCCAATGGATAAAGAACCTATCATGCAAATTTTTAAAGCCGTAAATATTGTACAATACTTTGCAGAGTTTATATTTAAAATTTTTAAATAGAAAGAAAATTACCAGGTAATAAAGGATCTTCAATACACAATACAGAGATCCTATTCATATCAGTCAAAGAGTTGAAATCCGTTTTGACAAAATAAGCACCACCATTCTTTATACTAATACCAGTGTTCGTATAATTGAAGTGCCGGCCATACAGCTCAAAAAACATAATTAGAAGCTTTCCTAGATTATCTTTCTCAGGTTCATTCTTGAGATGCTAAAAAAAATAGTTTAGATAAGCAATTGATGCAATTTTGATTAGATGGAAAGCAACATATGCTTATAAATAAGTGATAGTCCGAAACATAAAAAAAGTTTGATTGGCTGATTTGACCTGCAAAAAGAGCTACTGAAATACATGTCACTTCCAGATCACAGTGATTTTATAAAGTCATAAAGAGTCATTAATGGTGTATTTTGCAATAATTACTGGGCAACTAAAAATCCTTAAAAGGCTAATATTTACCAAGTGTTGCTGAAAACCAGATACTTTTTCTGATTTGATTCCCCAGTAAAAAAGAAATGGGAGGGGGGGGGGGGAGGGATAAAAATCAAGCATTTGAAATGTTTACATTTCAAATATATACATATTTTTAATTTTTCCACACAAAATGCTCCAATATCTGGCAATTTAGAGAACATAGTATCATACTCTCATTTTCCCCCAGAGTGGAGGAAAAAGGGTTATCTCAAACTTAAGAATGTAATAAAATCAAAAATCCTTTATATAAACATCAAATTGAAACAAAATTCTCCCCTTATATTCCTCCTGACCTTTTTTAAAAAAGCTAATTTTTAGAATATTTAATCAAAAGAATATGGTCCTCTACTATTAAATTGAGGCTCCTGTAAAACTATACAGATTGCACTGAACATTACAAAATAATCTTCATTGTGTCTATTTCTGGAAATGATTAACTGAATCAAAGCTGGAAAACTATTAAGTATTTTACATGATAAGTTTTAGTTTGTATAGTTTAGTGCATTAATTGCAAATAAAAACATTACATGTGGCAGGTCTGCAGGGCATATTCTTAAATGTTAAACTTAATGCATTAAATTAAATTAAAAAATCTTATTAAACCTTAAAATGTTATTAATTATTCCTTTATTTTGAGTTTTTTTTAACACTGTACATTTTAATTAAATTAAAATGGTTTTTAACTAATATCCTCCTAAGTAATCCAATTTAAGTTAATAACCAAAGCTCCATTACATCTTACAGTAACAACTAATCCTAACCATACTACCACTTTACCCCACTGCCTAAAAATAATTATTAAAAATATAAAAATTGGTATTTTTCTTAGCTATTTTTGAAGAAATACTCTTCAAGAATGTGGTTATTGCAATGCTTTAGAGCACAACATGTTTTATAAAATAAATAGAACAAAGTTTTTACAAGTGAATTCTAACAGCTGAAAAATTAATTTAAGAACAAGAATCTGAATGAATTAAGTGTTATCAGATTCTAAAAAAAAATAAAAATTAGAGATCATCTAAAAATATTTCAATGAAAAAGAAAAAAAACTAAATGTATAGTGGGAAAATGCATATTTTTAACATACCCCCATTTCCCCCTACCCCCATTTTCCTCCCCTCTATTTTGGTTAGCCAATTAGAACCGACCTGCATGCAATGACTATTACAGCACAACCAAATCCCAGAAAAAACTAACAATTATGAAGTGCCAATCAGGTAGCTTCAGAAAAATTACTATGCTACAACTTAATTTAATTTGAACCATTAGAGAGAAAGTTCTCGGTATTTATGGACATCAACTTCACAGGTTTGGAACACTGAATAGGATCTGGTTTGGTTTGGTTTGAATTAACGTCGCACTAGAGCTACACGAGGGCTATTGGCGACGGGCGTCGTATTTTAGAACCACAGTCAGGTGACGCGCCAACACCTGAATAGGCACCCAACGCAACCGTTAAGGGCGACATCGTACGCAGCGTCAGGACTTTGAAGGATATTTAACGTGCACTCCCTTACACGGGGTATTATTCGTCGGACATTTTTGGCTGCACGGGCCGTTTATAGGTCGGCAGCTATTTTGGCGATGCCCGGACCCGAACCTGGGACCTTCCGCATGCTAAGCGAGTGCTTAACCGACCGGGCTCCCCAGCCCCGAATAGGATCTGGATCATAGCTAGTTTAGAGTTGTTCAAAATGTCACTTTCCCGAAAGTTTACTTTTTAATATCCATAGATCACTGGAGAAAACTTGCAAACAATTAAAAGGCTGATGCAAATGAATGAACTAAGAACTTTTTTAGTACCAGCTAGGAAGTGATAAATTTTAACTTTACAGGAAAAATAATAAAAGATAGATACAAAAGTAGGTTAATAAATACAGATTTCACATTGTTCATACATTAAACTGCACTTAATGTTATTTTTTTAAAAATAATTTGCACATACAATTCAAGTATGAAATAAAAATATACAATACCTGCAAAAAACTTATTGTAAGAAGAATAAGACTGTAAGAGCTAATACCACCCATAAATACTTCATTTAGATCTCTTTGCAAAAGGAACTGTTTTAAAACCAATACAAGTTTGGATAAAACAGGGTAAGTATGCATGAAATCCTGAAAATAAAATAAATGAGATTTTTAAAATTTCAGCTTTTTTTTTCAACAAGCACTAACATCCCTGAATTTAAGGTGTTTCAAGAGTGAATATTTGTCTGAAATGTCCAAAAGAAAAATAATTAATTGCCAACCATAACTATATATCTACCCTCTATTGAATATAATCAGGTACTGCAGTTAATTGTTAAACTAAATTAATATTATACTTTATATTCAATATTATTATTAATGATTATATTCAATAGAGGGTAGATACATAGTTATGGTTGGCAATTAATTATTTTTCTTTTGGACATTTCAGACAAATATTCACTCTTGAAACACCTTAAATTTAGGGATGTTAGTGCTTGTTGAAAAAAAAAGCTGAACTAAGTGTGACCGATAAATTTAGATTTTAACAATTATCACAACACGATAAATGTTATAATAATTATATAATACTATACTACTAAATGTACTTTTAATTTCTTTAAAAACACTTTAAAATAAGTACATTTTCTTCGATTTACGTTATTATTATTTTTTTGGGGGTGGGGGTGGGGGGTCATCTGCATCAGATTTGTCTGTGTGTGTGAATATGTTTTGCTGTTCATTTGATGTATTACCATTAAGTTTTGGCAGTTTCATAAGGCTGAAAATTTAAGCACTGGGTTTTGCAAAAAAAAAAAAAAAACTTGACTGCCTCTTTGGAATTGAAATTTCCTTCAGTTGGGCTTTCAATGCACAGGCTCATTAACATGGTTCATACATTTGTTAAGAAAACAAAATTCAAGCACTTTTCCAGGAAAATTCAAGGACTAGAAATTTACTAGCAAAATAAAATCAAAATATATAAAGCGTGCATAAGCCGACACTCCACTTTTTTAAAACTAAAATTTGTCTACAATTAGAAACCCCAGTAGAAGCAGAAGTAGAAAAAAGGTTAACACAATTTTTTTTAAACTTTCAAGCTGTTCTTGTGATTGCGACTCACGGACACTTGATCGGAAAATATATTGTGGTTGTCCGACTTGGCCTAAACCGGAACTACAAAGATAATCTTCCGATCATGCAGACCCACAGAACTGCCAATCGTTCTGATGCAATGTGAGTCATCGACAGATTTCATGAAAACTAGTTAAGGCAAAATAAGTAAATCAGGAAGCATTATTGGACTATACATTTTCGGTCACGCTAAATGATCATCTTATGGGGGGGATTGCACTGGCCGTTGATCAATATTTGAAGACATCTAAATGCAATTTAATCTTAATTCATCCTCAAATTTTAAACATTTTATCTTTATTATTAAAATCCATTCATTAAACTAGTTAATTATAAAATTTTAAGCTTAGTTTTCATCAATATAGAGTTTCTTCTAAAGGGAGATTGCACTGGCAGGTTGAGATTTGAAGGCGACATCTTAATTCATCTTCCTATTTTGAAAGAAAATGTTATCTTCCTTATTAGAAAATGTTATTTTAACTTGCAGTTTATTGAAATTTAGGTTTAGTTTCACCAAATTAAACGGTGCGAAGAAAAAGTAAATAATCATTAAAAAATGCATCGCAAATGCACAATGTAGCTTAAATCGAACCCTGGTCTCAACCCACTTTACTGTAGCTGATTATTGGCTTGATGATGGCTAAATTATTGCTACAAGGGGGAAATAGCGCAAGAATGCGATCAACGTCCGATGACATGCTGAATTTGGGGACCAAAGCAGTAAGCTATTTTGGTTTGTTAGAACAGAAATAAAAGCAGAATTTTTCGGTGCAGAATAAAAACAAAAAAGCGGAATTCTGCTAAAGGGCGCAAGACTGGCATCCCTGTAAATTAAAGGGAAAAAAAGACTTAAGTAGGTGGCCCCTCCCACTGCTCCCTAGATATTGTGAATACCCAAGAATTACTCTGACACTCCTATTTTATACATCTCGTTTTAAGGATGAACTTTTAAAGTCTAGATGCTGAGAAATTGAAAGATGCATTCCAACTTTGCGATTAATCATGGGTTCTAAACATTCTGAATTCCCTGTAAGCCACATTGGTATAGGGCACACTATCATGTTTAAGAATTAATTTTACAAAAAAAAAAAAAAAAATTACAAGTTAACCACTTGCCTGACATGGGATTTTAAAAAATGGAAAGTTTTAATATACACTTTATTTCCTCACATTAGAGAATTTTTGAAGAATAGGCTTTCTATGCATACATAATGCAAACCCCCCCCAAAAAGCTCACTGATATTTCCATTTGTAAAAAAGACTTCTTAAAGGGTTCACACACAAAATCTAAAATTAAATTACTCGACTTTTCTGTTTCCCAGAACATACTTTACAAATCCTGCTGAAATGAAATCATCATTCCGCAAGTAAATATAATACAACCCTATTCAACAGTTTCAGAGTAAACTTAAAAAAAAACCACTAAATAAAAACTTTGCCATTAATAATTCAACTTACTTTAAAAAGTCAAATCTGCAAAGAAAGTATTAAAAAAAGAATTATGGATCAAACTAAAAATTACAAAGAATACTTGGCAGAAACACAACATAAAAAACAAAATAAGGAACCATAAACTTTTTTCAATTCTTCAATTTGCAAATAAACTTTTTATATCACAGCTTCTTGTAAAAATTTGGCTTTTTTTCATTCTAAAAGAACTTTGATCGTGTAAAAATCCTTTTGGCTTTTCCTCAGCCTGTTTTTACTTCCACACTATGACTATAATATAAATACTGAAATCTTTTATAAAGGCTATACCCGTAAACCGCTTTCACAGCCCAAACTACAAACGCTCAAACAAATTAAGTGCAGTGTCAAAAAATTAAGCGCATCAAAACTAGAAGTCATTGTAAATCTTAAAAAAAAAAAAAAAACAGGAGCACTGCAATTATAAAAACACAGCCAAAATTTAATACCACACAAATTGTTTTATTACAATCGATTTTTAATGGATAAAAAAAGATTTAAAGAATGAATTAAACCTGTTCAACTGAAGATGAAAAACACTGGGTTCTGAAAAACCGTTTTTAAAAAAATGCAATCTTTACTTTCCTTTTGTCTCAGTAAAATCTGCTTTCGATTACTTTAAATTTCGATTCCCCTGCACGCATTCAAATAGTTTTGTTGTAAATTTGGAATCAGGCAAATTAAAATAAATTCAGTGAATTTTCATATAAATTATAAAAATTCGACAATTACAATGACGATTCTCGGTTTCCACAGTGCATGAGAACCTTTTTATTATTGTGCGATAGTCTTTTTTTAAAAATTGTCTCACAAGAGCTACACAACCACAGCGCTTAGAGTGCTAGTGGCCTTATAATTTGAAACAATGTGGTGATGATTTGGTAACAAAAAACAGGACAAATTAGCAAGCTATGGGGACAAGTTAACAGCATTTAAAGGCGAGCTTGAAAAGTTAAGCTTTAAAACACTTGAATATTCATAAATTATAAAAATTTAACAGTATTGACTAAGAATATATTTTCTTTACCCAAAATGGAAATTGAGATTTTAAAGAATTGGGAAATTTAAACTTACTTTTATAAGATTTGCACTTTTGACACCATTGTTCATGTTGAAACTAATATCAATTTTAATATCAGTTTTTGCATCTGTCAGTTTAACAATAGGGACCTTAAAGATTGAAAATAACACAACAGTTAGCAAAAAGATAATGTTTGCAATGAAAGGATTTCTCAACTAAAAAGGCATCTGGTGACATAGATAACAATATTTTGCATGAGAAGACAATGCGACTTGCTATATAACACAGACACTGGTTAATTAAAAAGCTTTCAGATAACTAATTTTTTTAATTTAACAAAATTTTCTGTTTAATGTTAAGGATTTAATCTAAAAAAAAAATACACGAAGGAATGTCTTAGCATCAGTTCAAATAAATATTTTCCTTTTTTTACTGCCTCTTGTGAATTAAAAGCTCCAACATTTGGTCCTTCAATGAATATATTTATTAGCATGATTCATACATTTTTTAAGAAAACAAAAATCAAGCACTTTTCCAGAAAATTTCAAAGACTACAATGTGTCTACAATCAGAAACCCCAGTCAGGGCTGAAGTAGAAAAAAGGTTCAAACGTAAACCAAAAGAATTTTAACTTTCAAGGTTGTTCTTGTGATCACGACTCACAGACACTTGATCAGAAAAAATACTGTGGTTGTCCGACTTGGCTTGAATCAGAATTACCACAGAGCCAACAAAACTGTCAATCATTTTGATGCAATGCGACGTCATAGTCAGATTTCGTGAAAATTACTGTTGTTGTTACTAATTCCCACCTTGTCTGACTGAGTCAGACCAGATCAATAAATCCGTTGCGTCAGACCAGATCAATAAATCCGTTGACATTAAAAAAGTCCGAAACCAAGAGGGGGGGGGGGGATATGTCTTCCCAGTCCAGTCCTAAACAATCAAGTAAATGGTCAGGTGATGCCTGGTTTGGCTGGCTTAGGGAAAAGAGGGAAGACCTTTTAGAAGAATTACACTAGGAGGTAAAATAAGTAAATCAGAAAGCATTATTGGACTACACATTTTTGGTCACGGTAAATGATCGTTTTCTAATGGGGGATTGCACTTGCCATTGATCAATATTTGACGACATCTTAATGTAATCTCTTAATTCATCCTCAAATTGTAATTAAAAATTTTATCTTTATTATTAAAATCCATTACTTAAACTAGTTATTTATAAAATTTAAGCTTAGTTTTCATCAATATTTAGTTTCTTCGAATGGGAGATTGCACTGGCCGGCCGAGATTTGAAGACATCTTAATTCATCATTAGATAGAAAATTTTATATTCCCAATTAGAAACTGATACCTTAACTTGCAGTTCATTGAAATTTAGTTTCACTTAGTTTTAGATCATTAAAAAATGTATCGCAAATGCGATACCGCATAAGTCGATTCTCTGTACAGTAGCTGAGGATGGCTAAATTATTTGCTGCAAGGAGGAAATGGCACAGGAATGCGATCAAATGCCTGATGACAGGCTGAATTTAGGGGACAAAAGCAGAATGCTATTTTGGTTTGTTAGAACAAAAATAAATAATTAAACACCGATTTTTTTCGGAACATTAAAAAAAGGACATTTTGGAAAACAGAAATTTTTCTGGAGAAGTGAAACAAAAAGCGAAACTTTTCGGTGGAAAATAAAAACAAAAAGCGGATTCAATTCCACTAAAAAGCGGAAGACTGTCATACCTGTGGTTGCCAAATTTTTAATTTAAACAGTTTAAATTTTACCCATTCATTATTCTAATATCAGGAAATAACACTGGCACATTCGAGTATATGCAGTATAGCCCATTACAAACTAACCTTGTTAAAACAAATCCAAAGGTACCAAATTCAAAGGTTTTTAGTTATGACTTATTAAGATTATCAAGCTATGATATAAAAATAAAGTAAGCGTTAAAGCCCATATAATGAAAAATTTTAGCTATTATGAGACTTTTATCAAGCTATGATATAAAAATAAAGTATTAGGTGTTCGATGTCATCGGTGGATTAAAAAAAAATTACTAGGCAGCAAAATAAGTTCAATGAGGAAGCAATGTTGGATTGCACTAGAAGTTAGTTGGCCAATATTTGAAGAGATTTTAATACAATTAAAATCTTAATTAATCTTCAAATTATAATTAGATTTCTCATATCTTAAATGATCTTAATTATTATTTAAACTTTTTTTGTACTGAAATTTAAGTTTAGTTTTTATTGATATTGGCCTAGAATGGTGAAGTTGAATATCATTGCACTAGAGCTTGGAGAAGGGCAAAGCAGTTAAAACGAAAGATTAATAAGCAGTAACTCAACCACTTAAGTGAAAGCCTTTTCAGGATTAAACTTTTTTTTAACCTTTCTTTTACCGGTTAAAATGGCACTTTTGGAAATTTTCCTTAATTTTTTTTTTTAAAAATCACCAATTTCCCTGACTTTTCCAGATTGATTAAATTCCCTGACTTTTCCATGATTCCCTGATCCTGTAGCCACCCTGCAATATATTATAACTTTAAGGTCTATTGACTGAACAATTATGGTGTTGTAACCGAGTTTACCTGCAAATGTTTGTTGTCAACTTTTAAGTTAAAGGTAAAAGGTCTAGTTAGGTTGCAGTTACAAATTACTCAAACTACCTGAAAGAAGCATGAAAATGAACCATTTGGCTATTAAAATAAAACAAATTGCCAAGAATTCTTAAAAAGAACACTAGACTAACAATTAAAGTGCTTGGATACTTATTGCTACAGAAAATATACCTAGATTTCACATTGAATTACACAATAAAAGTATGGCAATCAGTTCAAAATGCGATTGTTAATGTTATTCAAATTAAATATCAAAAATACAAAATTACAGATAAATATAATAAGTGAATTTTGAATCCAAAGTAATTCTTTAAAATAAGATATCAGAGTTACACAAAGTCAAAAATAAACTTACGGAAGCTTTATCCAAAACTTTAATAGAATCTTCTTTAGCTATATTATTGTCTAGAAGTGCTTGCTCCAATACTCTAAAAGATATATCTTTTTTCTCGATGACAACCAAGTCAATGTCGCTAAAATAAAATTTCGATATTTGTTAAAGTTTGATAAGCTGATACTAGAGAAGTGACTGATAAACTAAAAAAGAATGATCATAGAAAGGGATTGTAATTGAAAAACAATTAAACAGAAATTGAACACACAGCAACTTGATTTTTAACTAGCAAATTTTCAAAACCAAGGATTTTAATAGTTAAACAAATCAATATGTAAAAACAGCAAATACTTAAAACAGGGTGCATATACTATTTTGAAAGTGAAATTTAAGCACTTTCAAGGACATTTTATATTCAAATTCGAGGCCTTAAACTAAAAAATTTAAGCAAATTGTCAATTAAAAGCTTTTTGAAATTATATCTTTTAACATATCCTCCGATTAATAAACTTCAAACTCTTCACTAAAAAACAATATTGATTCGCTTCACTTAATCGAAATCGGTATAACCCCCGCAAAATATGGTATAACCATTTCTTTGCGGTGAACAAAAACCGGTTCTCAATATAATAACAAATTGGTTGTTAAGCTGTTTATCCTACTTGAAGAAATATTAAATGCTGAAAAATTAAATTTAGAAAAAAAAAACAAGATATTTCACTTTTCAATTAAGTTTTTGTTTGAAATAAAACTAAACCGGCATTCGTTTTTCGGTGAAAGGACAACGGTTAAAATCAAAGAGTTCTATAGTACAGGGTAGAGGAACGACTCTTACTGAGCTGCCATCGGCATCCATGGCTCACCATGGAGCCCGAATACATTGGCAAAAGTGCTAGTTAATTTGTAATTTTGATACTGAGAAAGGAAGTACACCCAGGGCAAAGGCGAGAATTGAACCCGCACCCATTACAGCGCACAGACTGTGATCCAAACCACTCGGCCTCGGGCCCCACATGCCATACTGTCTCCGTGTTGGTCCATGGTGCGGTTGGTAGGTTCAGTCTCTAACCTACTATAGAATTCTTTGATTAAAATATTAAATAATTTTCTAAACCTCACAGCCCTATTTTTCTTCTTCCTTTTTATAACTACTAACTGCGCAGTGACTGCCTCTCCATTTAAAACTATGAAGTGATTCATTGCACTGGGGTCACGTGATGCAGGCTAGGCATAAGCGTTTTTTTAACCTTGGTTTCCATGCTAAAAGCCGGTTAAACCAAGTGCAGTTTAACCGGTTTTAACCAAATCACTTTAACTGAACGAAAAACCTGTTTAATAAGCCAAAAAAAACTGTTTTGGTTTATCATACCTACGTTTTAGAATTGGTTTATTTTAGTATTTAAGGCGAGGATCCAAAAAGGCGGTAAAATTAGGCCACACACAAATCTTTTTTTTTTTCATAAATTGGAAATTTAAGGACTTTCCAGACTTTTTGTATGACTGGCCTATTTTTTCTAAATTTTCAAAGCCTTGAAAACGAAAGTTGAAATTCAAGCACTTCCAAGGTTTTCCAAACCGCATATGCACCCTGTTAAAACACTATCACGCATCTTATTTAGCGTCTTAGATTTCTTTCAAATCAGCCTGTATTGCTATCATTTATTCGTGAATTACTGAATTTATTAAAAGATTTATCAAAATATTTATTTTACAACAAGAAACTCTGAACTCTTACGTCATAGAGTTTATAACAAATCTGCCCGTGGGCAGATAAACTGCAGTAACTTCCATAATGATTAGGGCCATTGTTGCAAGCACTCTAGCCTAACAATTAAAAAAACAATTTCGAATTTTTTTAAAATTTCAGATCAAAACTGGTAGAACTCATTGTTGCGATCACTGCAGTTTATCTGCCCACGGCAGAAATTTTGTGTGCTTTCAGGCCAAAGCTGGAAGGCAAGAGGGATACAGTGGCATTGTCCATTGGCACAAGGCCTCCACAATTGAAGAGCTTAGTGCTTACGTGCATGACAAAGTGAAAACGAGAAAAACATCTTTAAAGTTTTTTTGTTTGCACTTGGATATGTTGAAAACGGTTCTTGTAAACCAAAATAATGTACGCCAGATAAGACGGTGAAAAATGCCCCCATTCCAATCGAACTAATTTTTTTCCTGAAAATACCTTTTAGTAGGACAACTCCTCAGATAATTTTCAGCTCTAAAATATGATGCGTTTTTAAGTAAAAAATAAAAGCTTTTTTATTTTTAAGTGGAATATTCCCTGAATCTTTCATAATTATCCAAAAAACTGCTCATGAGTTTTTAGAGATCATCGAGTAGTATTCTCAGAAAAATCCGTTTAGTAAAAAATAAAAGCTTTTAGTAAAAAATAAAAGCTTTTTTATTTTTAAGTGGAATATTCCCTGAATCTTTCATAATTATCCAAAAAACTGCTCATGAGTTTTTAGAGATCATCGAGTAGTATTCTCAGAAAAATCCGTTTATAAATCTGATCGAGTGATCATTGTGAGATTTTAATTTCCAAGTAAATTTTTTAATACCAAAATCGTTTGGTACACCTTAAGTTTCTATCTCTGCATGTTTCTCTAACATCAATCTACAATATATAATTTTTTCAGATATTTGAAAATATTAGATAGTTAAAAAAATATTCTTAAAACATGATTTTTCGCATTTATCAAACATATATTATATTCAATTTAAAAAGACAAAAAACCTCATTTTTTACTCAAAAATGTGTCATATTTTAGAGCTGAAACTTGGCTGAGAAGTTGTCCATACTATGAGGTATTTTCAGAAAAAAAAAATTTGCCTGATTGGAATAGGGGCATTTTTCACCGTCTTATTGGCGAGGTCCTTTAAAGATAATGAAAAAGAGAAAACTTGAAATCATTAAAGTTAGTAATATGGTCTTTAACACAAAAAATTCTATTTTTTCAGAAATGTCACTTAGCAAGTTTTCCCATTAAGCTCTTAAATTTAGACAGGGGGGAAGGAACATTTTTATCCAGAAAACCTGGCACTGCGCTATGACCACCCACAGGACTTTCGGACCCATAGATTTAACGAGAGAATGTATGTAAACAAATATCCATGCTGTATCCTAAATTCGACAAGTGAAGGTCAAAACCGCCATACTGCTTTGCCTTTTTTTTAAATGATAAATGAAGCATACATAAATTTAAGTTTTGATAAAATTGTTACAAGCACTCTATAATTAGAATGTTATTTTGCTTTTAAGGAAATATATATGACAAGTTACTAAGAAAATCAATTATTAGTACAAAAGTCTTAATTTACCTAGTAGGTAAGTAGAGTCCAGTTCGAAAGCTGCCATATACTTCTACCTGAATTGATACAATATTACAGTTGTTAATGGAACACTTTAAAATTATCTAGAATGAAAGTACTAAAGGTCAAATCACACGACTGAAAATTCTTTAGCCCACCCATTTATTCAACGCAAAACTCAAATGTTAGATGTAATCTGCCATCTGCTATCTAATTTGAGGTTGAAAAAGCATTTTCAATATCATCAACCTTAAATTACCTGGTTAGTCCATCTTGGCATTTGAAATGCATACATTACTGCTTTTGTGACAGCAAATATACTAGATCACTATAAAGATGGCGGATCTTGTGCTACTCTTTTTTCAATAGCAGATTAGCAGATCTTCTGCATGCGTAGATTCAGTCAACATTGATGAAAAAACATAAATTTGTGCCAAACATGAAAACTAATTTCTAGTCATGACTGCCTGAAAATAGAATATGCCAGCAACCATTCTTTTAACGCTGGCAACACAGTCCAACTTTCCAAAGCAAGATAAAAGTTTAAGATCACGTAGTGTTGGGTTGTATGAATGAGCGTCCGTGTGATATGCCCTTCATACATATATAATATACATATACAATAGGTATAGATTAGCTTTCTAAATTTCTGTGGCAAATAATTTCTCTCAAATATTTTACTGAACATACCCTGTCATATCATACAACTTGGTAAAATTGAATGTTCGTAACAAGTTTTGAAGCATAACTACCGTACAACCAAGTTAAAGCATTTAATTGACTATGATATTTATGATGTTATACACGCCGAGTAATGTTATAAACATGGTTTAATTTTAACTGTAGGAGATCATGTAAAATACTTATTTTATATTCATATTTGCTGACTTATGCATCATTCTGTGAATAAAATAAAAATCAATTAAATATAATAATACAGTAGAATCTCAATTATCTGCCCCGCTTTTATCCAGAACACTCTAAACAGACAGTAGCCATATCAAATAAAAAAAATGCTCCAACTAAATCATTTTTGGTTGTTTACAAAGAAAACCAGTTTCATAAATATATGGCGATTCTAAAGTGAGGAATCTCTGGCGCTCCTGAAATTGGCAAACTTCGATGGCTATTTTTAAATTAGAATTATTCGGTTATTCTGAAATTAGAATTTTGTACCAATACTCAACTCCAAAAATTATTGGGATCTCTGGCGATTTTAAGATAGCAAAACTTCAGCAATTAAAAAAAAAAAGCAATTCCTGGCAATCTTACATTTTTGGAAAAGTCTGGGAATCTTCCAAAATTGAGAGACTCCATATCACTAGTACAGAAAAAAAAGCCCTTTTCCCAAAATTTCGCTCAGAAATAAAAAAAAAACTTAGCACTCTTTTTGCCATTAAGTACAAGATAATTTAACACTAAAACTTAATGTGTACTACTGCAAAACCATCAGATTTCCAACATTGGCAAGGTCCCCCGACTTTCGGCCATAGCTATCAACTTTCTTCTGTACCATAAGTTTTAGCGTATTTAATGAACATTCTCTATTATCCAACTTTCTTGTGGTCCGAATAGTTGGGGTGTTAAATTAGTATATAATAATTTTAATTAACCTTTTCAGTCCCAATGACAATTTTGCATCATCATTTGAGAATTTTTTTAAAAAATTGTCTATAGCCATTTATGATATCAAAAGGCGCATCATTTTTTTTCTATTAATCCAAATAGATATCAGCCTATTATTTTTTATAAAATTAATAGCAAACAAATACCCCTTCTTCGCACGGACTAAACAAAAAAACCAAAAATCAATCAAACAGAAGAATCAATTCAAATTGATCGTAGTATATGTATTATTTAATCCGTTGTAGGACAATGAGCGCATGTTTGTATGTGTAAGCGTATGCCTCTCAAGTATAGAATCCCGTTCCCCGTTACTTATATTACCTTGAAATTCAAAATGAAAATATATACACTATAAAATTCACAGTTAAATGTAATCGTAATTTCACGCATAAAATCCTTTTAGCTCATTTGGCGCGTTTTGCTAATTTGGCGAGAGGGAAAGATAGCTACAAACACCCATTCAGCTCTAGTGCGATGTCTTCACACAAATAACCAGTTTGTAAATTATTTTTTTCCTGCTCATTTTTATAATAACTTGGCAAATTTGGCAAAAATGTGATAGTGTGATGACCTTGAACAACCATCACAATTTAAAAATAGCTAAACTATGCATTTATTGCTTAAATACTTATAAGGCGCGTTTACATAAGCCCTCGAATCCATGAAATGCCAAAAACCATATTAGGGGAAAAAAGAGGTCGAGCAGGATTTCTAACCCAAATGATAGTCCGTGGATGAATCCATGGTATGAAACATCAACCCTCTTTTATTGGAGGGTTTGCGAAACCTCCCAATGAAAAAAACCCTGCGATTCTGTGGTTCTGTCTGGGAAAAAATCACCAACAGGGAAAAATTGCTGAGTTTGCTCTTCAATCCATGGATTCGATGGCTCATGTGAACGCGCCTATATTTATACATACAGTCAATAGAACCATTAATGAAGAAATTATCAAACAAATAATAGAATCCTAGAATGAAGACTGGTAGGAATTACGTCACTTGAAAAGTGGCAAATCTACTTCAAATTGTAAATTTAGTCTCTGAAGGTTATAGCAGCAAAATGAAATAAAAAAAAATTCAATTTTAAATTTTTTTTTGTAAAAGTTTATTTTAATTTTTACAGCCGATGGCGACATGAAAGTGAAAAAAATATCAAATTTGAGCGAAAGTGGTGTAACTTTTTAAGAATAATTGAATTTTCTTTAAAAATAGAACAAATATGAAAAAATCTTAGTCTATGTTTGTTCCGGAGACGAGATGATTTTTTGTGCCAAATTTCCTTACGATCTGTTGTGTGGTTCTTTAGATTTCGTGTCTTATACAAACAAACATACAAACGGAAGTTGCTTTTTATGTATATAGATTATCAGAAACATGATGATGTCAAATGGCATCACTGGGACTGAAAGGGTTAAGAAGGCATTTTCACTATCATATAAACATATATATTTGGCGTTATAGTCAAGGATTTAATTAAAAATTGCAGGTAAATACATGGGGGGGATATATATAAATAAAGTCTATGTACAATTCCAGAGACTAAATGTTAGCTGCGTTATAAATATGTTGTCTTTGTATCGCTGCCGTGTTGCCAATCGTCACCTCTTGGCAGCTCAAATATTTTGATTGTGGAAGCTTCCACTTTAATGAGAAGAGTGGATTATTGAATTGAGTGGACATGAATCGACAAATGTAGTAACTGTAGCTTAAACCAAAACAATTCCTTACCCCTTTTCGTTTAACTAGCAATAGTTTCGACTCGTCTAAAACACAGGTGGTAGGTGCCAAGAAGTAATAATAACAAGACGATAACAGAGTGTGACTGTATTAAGTTACAAAAAATTAAATATTTATATGAAACTTTTGCGATTCGGTTAATTTACATATGTGCGTAATGTACGATTTTAGTGCATTGTAGCAACAAGACATGTCGGGCTACGAGAGAAGCACATTCACTTTTCAACTTCTGGATCTCAAGCAATTTATGACAGTAATAAGTAAATGATAATATAATTTTAAATCTGATAAGTTTAAGGGATGTTTGACTATTTCTAACTTTGGGTAAACATATCTTTCAGGCAGCCAATGTTGACATGCCAGTAAATTGACCTCTTAATAGGTTGCAATTTCATTAGCATTAATTTACATAGTCAAGTGAGCAAAGTGGAATCCTCGGCTCCTAAGAAAAGGGGAAAAAAGCAGAAAATGAAAAAAAAATCATGGGCAATTAATTTAATTTCATACATATTTACCTTTGCTTTGGGCCAGATGCCTGTAATTATTTTAGTTATTCTTTGTACAACTTCCAATCTTATATTATGCTCTGCTCTGGTAGGAGACATATATTGATAAAAGTCTTCAATTTCCTCATGTAACCTGAAAAAAAACCCCACAATTTATACTCGCACCACATTGCAAAACAGAAATTAAATAAATGATGACAAATAAAAGTTTATTTTTATGAAGTACTGCCTTTGAGGCAGTCTTATTTTTCTCAGAGATAATTGAATCTGCTAATTTTCTATACAATTAGGAGGTCTGCAGTCTTAGAATGCTTATGTAATGAACTATGTTAACTTTATATTTGAACCAACACTTGGTTCAAATACCCCACAGTTTTCTATAAGTCGTTTCAACAACAGTGCTGCAAGACTTCATTTTTAAAATTTCAACTACATTATTATTTTTTTGTTCCAGTGAATAGAAAATAAATCACATTTTATATGAAACACAAATCAATATAAATATGCCTAGCTAATTACATACTGCAAGATTAACTTTAAAATTGAAAATGCCTTTTTCCCTAAACTTTGTATTAGTCTTCATGTCAGTCACAAAAAAACATGGATTTTTTAAAAAAATCCACTTGTTAAAATTCTTTCACTATATTTTCACTTTTTATGTCACAGCATTAAACAGTTCATAAAAAAATTGAGTGCAATACTAAATTTTGTCACATGCAATGTTACAATTAGTTTTTCATTGCATTGCCATAAACCACTATATAATCTGGAATCTGGTAACTAAAGCACATCTGCGATACAGGGTTCATGCTCTAAGGGGAAGAGTGTTGTACCTTGGGACAATTTTTACAGTTTAATTTTTTTCTTTGATAATTATAGTCAAAATAAAAATTTAAAAGCAGCATTTCAACACACCAATATATTCCTCTATAATATATATTTTTTAAAAATTCTGGCAGCTTGAAATTAAAAAATTGCCACTCATTTAAAGTAGAGAGGATAAACTGTCCCAAGGTACAATATGATGTTGTACCGTGGGCCATTCTTTATAATTCAGTCAATAGTCACACACTTGAACTAATTTGTGTCAGGAAACAAACTTTATTTTTTTTCCAAGGAAATACACAAATAAAACTTCAAAATTCAAGAATAATTTAAATTTGCTAAAAAAATCAATCCAAAACAAAGCCGAGTTGCATTTTACATGTTTTGTAGCATTGCTCTTAAAATAAATATTAAAGATATTTTTATTTATCCAAATTATTAAGAATCGGGAATATGTTATACCTTGGGACCTGTCCCAAGGTACAGTACGCTTTACTGTCCCAAGGTACAATACACTACATGGTTTAAATAAAAGCAAGATAGTGGCCACAATCTAAATGCATTATCATTTTCTCATAACCAAAATATTTTAAAATGTTCTCTTTTATGAAGAAAATAAAATGCAGTTGACTTTTTGTAAAAGTACAAAGGTAAAAAATTATATTAGAATGAGAAAAATATTTACTTTGGGGTAATGAAATATTTTTTGTCACCAATTCATCAATTCAATGATGCCAGTGTTAAATTTTATTTTGATGATGTCTGTTGGTTAAGGCTACTATCTATAATAATAAAAGAAAGAGTCTGTGTGTCTGTCTGTGTGTATGTCTGTGGATCGCAAAAGACCTACTCAGAGTGCTCTAAAAAATTCGAAATTTTTAATATAGATTCCTTTTAATACCTACGTGTGCACCTGAGGCTTAGATTTTTCATATTTGATTGAAATTTTTAATTAATATAATTAGTTTCAAATGACGTCATCCACGTGGGATTGCGGGACCATAACAGGGCTTGAAAATATATGGTCCGGGCCGAAACGGGGGCTTGACGGCATTCTCTATTAGTTTGATTGAGATATGCGCTCGCCCTAGGGCTGCTTCATCATCTATTAGTTTGATTGAGATATGCGCTCGCCCAAGGGCTGCTTCATCCTCTATTAGTTTGATTGAGATATGCGCTCGCACTAGGGCTGCTTCATCCTCTATTAGTGTTTGCTCTTTTAGGTGCGCATGCGAAAACACGAATTTAATTTTGTTTTAATTTTGAGTGTATTTTCATAAGGTAAGTATGCCGCTAAAAGGAAGCAATGCGAAGTTAACGGGTTCCCAGTAAGGCGGGACCATACTGCTAGTTAGAAATAAACAATGTATGAATATTGCCAATAGATTCTTATAAATTTTCAGTGTCCCAAGGTACAACACTTTCCCCTAAATTATTCAGTAGTAGGTCATTTATCTATATAAAGAATAAATATAATTGTTCTCCGCTTACTTTGCATTTTCAGCCAATACAAACACGTTTTATCATCAGCAAAATTAAACTTATGCTGTTATTTAGGGTTAACTGAGTGGAAAGACACAGACAATCATTTATACGTAATAAATGCACGCTGAAATAAGTTTTCTATCTAGCAATTTTAAAACTAAGATCTCAAACCATGCACATCACGAATAAATTATCAGAACACAGCTATAATTTTCCCGTTACAACCAGAATTGTTAGATTGGCTCGATCTGTAACACCAAATTTGGTGTTTTGTTTTCAAAATGTCGTCGAAAGGCTACAGTTATACCATTCATGGTGTATGTTAACACCGATTTATTTTAACATTTAAATAAAAACCATTTTGAGTGAATGATAACACCTATTTTGGTGCCGACACACCACAAGTCGTATATTTATACCTTATTTAGCATTACATAAACCCAAAACAAGTGTAATAATACACCCTTGTTTTTACAGTGCAGACAAGGAGTAGTCTTGTGATCTCCCCTAAATGACAACAATATTTAGGACTTCAGAAACTTCTGATGAAACATATTCGTACATAGGAACAAACATAGGAAACAGAAGGAATCCAGAAAAAGAACTCAACTTTGGTAAAGGTTAAGAAAATCGTGAATAAGAAACCTGATATTGCAGTGCGACAAATTGCCAGGAAGTTGAAAATATCTACATCTTATGTGAACAAAATCATAAAAGATATTAAATCGTTCAAGAAAAAAAAAACGGTTCCAAAAGACATAAAAAACTAGTCATTGATGACGAGTCTTATTTCATGTACGATCCTAACGCTTCTCGTGGTAGTAAGTACTACCATTCTGCCACACCAGATTCTGTTCCTGTGGAATATAGAGTCAAACCTAAAGAGAAATTCACCAGAAAAGTGATGGTGTGGCACGCCATGGATGGGGGTGAGAATGTGTCCAAACTGGTGTTCTTTGAAGGAACTGTGAATGGTAGAATTTACTTGCAACGTTGTATAAAGAAGATACTGAAACCCTTTATCCTCCAACACCACCGGAAGGAAGATATTTTGTTCTGGCCCGATATGGCTACCAGTCATTACACAAAAGTGATCGAGTATCTGAGGGACCAGAATATTGATTTCATACCCAAGGACCCAACGCTCCTAACGTACCTCAAGCAAGAGGGATAGATAAATTCTTTGGAATTATGAAATGTAAAGTAAATGTTCCTACAAGAAAAAGTAGCTAAAAAACATAGCCCAAATTCAAGAAGGTATATCATCATCTTCTTAAATCAGTATCGGAAGAAACTGTACAAAATGTCCGTGACGACGGCTAAAAGAAACCTGCGTAAAATGTGACTGAAAAGTGTCTATTCATCGCTTTACAGTGTCAAAGTAAATAAAAAATTTGTTTTTCAATTTGATGCAAGTAGCATTCATCTAAGTACTATTTTGCTTAAGTTAAAAGAAAATCAAGTTGTGTCATTCTTATCGCGGACGTGCTTTACGACTTGTGTTCTCAAAGCAATAATTGAAGCATTTTGTCGAGAGAAATACTTGCCGTAAAGTTAAGATGCCATTAATAAGAGGGAGCTGTTGGAAACAAATGGGAATTTTAAATGTTTTAACTCTATTGAAGAAACAGTTTCTATACTTCTTGTTGTAAATTGAAATAATTGGAGTATATTATGCCCAAAAAATAGTTTTACATTTATAAAATATCAAATTAAAAAATATATGGGGATCTTATTAGTGAAGTAAAACATAAAATTAAGCTTGAAATTAATACAAACATCATTAGAGTCCTGCAAATACACAAACTATTTAAATCCCCGAAAAGTTTTGAAAAAACCAGGTTTAAACCAAAAAAACCTGGTTTAAACCAAAAAAACCGGGGGTTTTGGTATTTTATGAAAAAAACCGGGTTTTTTTTCCAACCCTGCCAAAGCATGTACCATTCGTTATTTGGATAAAAAACGACTTTGTTTTTAGGGAATTGCTGGCATTGATGCTGTTAAACGCATTTTCTTTCGATAAAACTTCAAATTTAGTCTCATAATTTTAAATCAGCGCCACCTGACCGCCGGTTGAAAAGGGATATGAAAAATGAAAATTAAGAAATTCATTGAAGCAGAACTGGAACTAAAAGAAGATAAATCGACAATAAATCAATGGAACAAAGGAAATGGAAGAAACTACTATGGATTCTTCAGCTTTTAGCAGAGAGCTCAATTCTCAAATAACGACTCTTGAAACATATCTATAATGTCAATCGACAAGCGAGGGAGTTAAGAAAACAAAAGTATATTTAGTTTAGTTAAAGGGCAGCTTTTGATGCAGATTGACTTTTCCCAAAACTACCAAATTCAACACCAAAATGAAGTTATGGCTGCCTATTGGAAGACAGATCAGGATTCATCTTCTGTGACTGTCTATCCAGACGAGAAGACGAAGACCTTGAAAACGAATGTTATGCTGTAATATCAGATTGCAATCAACACAATTCCGCCTTAGTCCAAATTTTGAATAAAAGTATAATGGAAGACCTAATGAAAAAGCTCCCCGTTAAAGTTACTTACAAGTGTCAAAATTTGGTCTGATGGTGCAGCGTCACACTACAAAAAATCGATACAGCATGTCGTTGCTGTTATCTGAAGAAATATACGAGGAGTGGGAATTTCACTGCTTCTTATCATGGCAAAGGGCCACATGATGGCATAGGAGCAGTTGTAAAGCAGCATGTATTGAAGAAAGTGTTACAAGGTAACACATTTATTAAAAATGCCATGGAGTTTTTTGAAGAATGTAATACTGGGTTAAATAATGTAATATGCCTTTTTGTTGAAAAAAAAGATATTACCAGACATGCATAAAATTGAAAAAGTGTTTGAATTCATTAAGGAGTTGAAAAGAATTCAGTTATAAAAACAAGCTTTGTTGGTGTTGATATGTTTTTTAAACGGGTGATGAAAATCCGATAAGTGCAAAAAAAAAAAATACTATAGAAGCCATCTGTTCTGTTTCTATAGTATTGGAGAACTATTATAGCGTTTTTTTATGATGATAATTGGTACATTGGAAGGTCACAAAGGATTAGGAAGATGAAAAATCTGGAATCTGCAGTCACTGAAAAGTTTTAACAGGAGTCAGACATTGGTTTCAAATGGCCAAGTGTAGAATAGGGTGGGCCAAAAAAACTCAATTTTTGACATCGAAGTTGTAATATTTAGTGCGGAAAAGTTGCTAATTATATAGACAAAATAAGGGCAGAAAAAATTTTCAAAATCGGTTGATATCTTCCTGTCGCGCATTGGCCTTAAAGTTAGAAAAAATTTGACAAAATATTGAAAAATTCCCATTTTTACGAGTGATTGTTAATATATTTTATGAAATTTTTTTAACGTAATACAGGGCGCGAAATTAGCAGTAGACCTCTAAACAATGCTGATGTTTTTTCGGAAAGGCCGATAAAAATTTCCAACTTACTAGACCACCGGTCTAGCAATAATTTTGACCGCAAGCTCACCAATAAAATAAGACTCCGCTCTTTTACAACTTTATCATCATCATTCAGCCAAATCATCACAAAATTGATGCAAATTCGACTTCACTCTCCAGAAATCAGAGCAAGCCTTTCAATTTTGAAAAAGTGATGTAAAAAGAAAAAGAAGGCTAAACACAAAGATATATTTACGTAGAGGCTCTTTTGAATCTAACTGCAAGAGTCCTTCTGCAGAAGAGTCTGAATAACGCGAAAGTGATTGTGACAGTTACTTTCACAGAAGAGTCAGACAACTGATTAATGAGTGTTGCTGTAAAAATTAGTTAATAAGATTAAATTTTAGATAGTAAAATTGATTATTTAATTTTTTTGGTCTAGAAATTTTTTTAATGTCTAGTACTTTTAAGTTCTTACTAGACCGATTGTCTAGTGTAAAATTTTCTTAATTTCGCACCCTGTAATAGTTATTATTTTTTTTTAACTAAGGACAGTGTTTTATTATGGTATCAATAAATGAAAACTTCTGGTCGTGCAAAGACTCCAATGCCATAGAAAAACAATATCTGAATTTTTATGATTAGGCCTATGAAATTATGGGCGATAACAGAAACAACGGGCATAGTACTTTTCGAATTGCTCTACATTTAAAAAGTTTAAGTAATAAGTTACTGTATGACTTGAAACAAGTTTATAAAAAAGAAAAACAGAGCTCTGAATAAATAGTTTATGTTAGTTGACCCTGTCCACCTGTACTGTTCTCTATTTTATAGTCGAATGTACTTTGAAGACTGATTTGCTAGTGAAATTAGGCATTGATTATCTGGATGGCAGTGTGGATTTTATAAATCCGTCTCGAGATATAGAGCTCCAGAAACTTTTCCTGAAACTTTCTTGACAAGTTTTACACAAAGCCAACAGCCTGCGTGTTAACTGGGAATTGCTTGCAAGTAGCTGAAGTCAGGGATAATTACTGACGATTTGCGATTTGATCTCCTCGTTTTTGTTTTGCGCCAATAATGGGGGAGAAGAAAATTCACAGTGAATTGAAATTTAAGTTTAGTTTCACATAATTACATTCACCATAAAAATGGAACAGTGCGAAGAAAAAGTAAAACTCGTTAAAAAAAGGGGGGGATGCAATCAACGCCCGATGCATGCTGAATTTTGGAGACAAAAGCGGTTTACTATTTTGGTTTGTTAGAACAAAAAAAGTAAATTAATGGAAGGTTTTAAAACAAACGACTTTTCAGGGAATTTGGTAATACATTTTTAAAATCAAAACAGTTGAATATTTTCCAAAAAATTTCCCCAGATGGCTAAAATTTCCCCCGATCTAGGATCGAACATATTCTGCATCCCTGCTTTATACATAAATTAAAAGTTACCGAGCACTAATAGCTTGGAAAAAATGCAAACCCAAAATAGTGTCAATTTGATGTTTGTTTCAAGGACATTTTTCTGCACATTCTCAGCCGAAGTCAATGAATGCTATCAGACAGAAGGGGGATCAGCGCGGCGTCCACAATGGCCCCTTAATATTTCGGAGAATCCCATCAAAGTAGAAAAAAGGCTGTAGTATTGATAGTATTGAAGCTATGAACAACTACCTTTTTTGCTTCTAAGAAACTTTGATTTTTTTTTTGCCGCTCCCACATGGTTACCATGAAATTCCGATTCCTTCCAATGGAAGTGATTGCGCCAAGCTTGACCACTCGATTCGATGGTCAGTTTCCGCTTGTAGCGTCGCTCATTTAAGATTAAAGTAATGACTGATGCCTTAACTAATTAACTTTAACACGATTTAAAAAATATATATCAAATAATTCTCTGATTTGACCCAAAGAACGTTTTTTAAACTTTTACAATATTTTTGAATTTTCCAGAAATAATAAACAAAACCCTAATCCAAAGTAAGTTATTTTTATAATTTAATCTGTAATTATTCTCTAGATTTTGTTAACATTTTAAAATATCCTACTTGTTTTAGACCATGGGTTGGACGATTTAAGTATTTAGATTTTTAGCATTTGAAAGTAAAGATCGATTTTTTTCTTAATATGAATATTTTTAATACAAAATATCGTGGTAATCATAATATATTATTACAGTAAAACTTCTCGGGAGCGACCACCCTCCGTTCTGAGGAAAATCGGTCGTTGAGGGAGGGTGGTCTCTTTGAGAAGTTTCCTCACTGAGCTGCTTAAATTTCAAATCAGTTTTATAAACAATGGTTTAGTAGTAAAAATTAAAAAAAAGTATACAATTTTCATCATTTTATTTAGTTATTTTAATTATATCCAAAAACAAGGTCCTCTTTTTTTACAATACACATTTAAGTTTACAATCTTTTAAAATAAGAAGAAATATCTTATTGGTAATTTTTTTTCTCAATTTTTTGGAAAGTACCACATACTTCAATTTGTTTTTAGGTTTTGTAAAAAGACAATTTATTGAAACGTCTTTCATGTTTCGCAAATTTAACATTCACTGGTATTCCTCTATTCTGTGAGTTTCTTGAACTCCTTTTAAATTACGACGCCAATAACCCTCAAGTAGCTCTAGTGCGACGATAATTCAAACCTACCAACCTACCTTAAACTCCTTGCCATCAGAGTTAGCCCGTTGCTTGTGTGACAACGATCAACCCTAGTGATTTGTTTTTGGAAGGGCGTGTCCAAGCATTACTTAGGCTAGGGATGTCAACGTACATAATAGATGGCCCTACCTTGCAATTGTTAACTGCAGTAAAGTGAAAGAAGCTTCCTATTGACAACTCGTACAATTCGTGGAAGGGTCTTTCGAAATTATCCTTTTAACAGCAAACAGGGGAGAGGGCTGAATTTGTTCAAACTTTTCATTCTGGTTAACTCTTCCGTGCGATAATATGGAGAAACAATGACCAGTAGCTGCGGGAAAGCAAGACTTCTTGGAAAAGTGACCCCCGGATGAGACCTGTAATGTGGTCGTAACCGGAGGTTGGTCTGGTCTTTCCGAGAGGTATTTTTAACATTAAGCGTATAGGGGAAAAATCGGTGCCTTGAAAAATTGCCCGTTTGCAGAGGTGGTCGCTTAATAGAGGTGGTCTCTTGTAGAAGTTTTACTGTATAAATGCAACATTGCCTATTTGCATTATATAAGATGCAGCCATTATCTCCTGTATTTTCAGGAAGAAAAAAAATTGGCATTTTTTGGTAACCCTATTTGGCGACTTCCGACTAACAGGAAAACTCAACAGGAACTCAATTATCAAGAAGAGTCAATTTCCCCAGCATTCCCGATAAACAGGAGTTTACTGTAACTCAAAATCTACTGCCCATAGAGTTAAAATTTTATGTATATATACATATTTTTCAAACATACAACTTAAATTTGTCTTGGGGAATTGTTATTAGTTTTAATTGTTTTTATTTATATTTTTTTCCTTGGTGTACTGTGAGTTGTATGTAGATTTCAAACTAAACTTTTTGTAAAAAAATTCATATCAATTTAGTAAAAAAAGACAAAGACTATTTATAAAATGAATTTAAAGAAAGGGTGTAAATAAAAAAATAAAGTGTTTTTAAACAATAAAATGTTAAGTTATATTTTAAATTTCACAAACCTAAAAATTTTCAAGTTTGAATTTAAAAAAAAAAAAAAATCAATTACAAACTATGTTGCATAGCATACCTCCACAAAAGAGTAAAATTTCTTCGAAATTAAAAATTTTTGTGTCCTGGACCCCTTAAAGTTCTCTTTTTTTTAAAGAAACCTATACTATATTATGGGATTAAATATTGTATTAGGGTCAAGTGGGGTAAGTGTGATTGGGGGTAAGTGTGATAAACAGCTCTTGCAACTTTGGAAATCATTCTAAAAATCTGAAAGTTTGCAATATATAACATTTGCCCACTTATAATTAAACTAAAAAGAAATATTGACCTTATTTTTTGTTTAAAGAAAGTTTTAAGCTTTTGAATTTAAGTGCAACTGTCTTCTTTTTATGTGGGTTTTCCTATGTGGGGTAAGTGTGATAAAACAGCAATGGTTTTGAAATGCAAATTTTGTACACTTAAAATTGGAATTCAAACATATAATTTTTTTTTCTACATATGTATGTTTCTTATAATAATTCACTACCAATTTTAGGATTTGGAATTTACTTGAAGCAGAGAACGAATTTTCTTAATGAAAAATGCAGAAACCCTATCACACTTACCCCACTTGACCCTATAAAAAACAACCGACACAAACCAAAAAAAAAAAATTCCATTGGGGTTGTCTCACGTCGTGGGTGCCAACAGCTCAGCAGTCTTGTTTCCATTTTACTGGAATTAATTTTGTTTGGTATTCGAAAGCGAGTTTAATATGAATTTTTTTTTGTTATTTTTTTAAAAGCCAACTTCTTGCAATGCTGTTGGTTATTTAAATCATTCATTAAAGAAAGCTTGCATCGAAAGAAACGTCTCTTTTCGTATTTTTCCGCATTCTGATCCTACATAAAAACAAGTTGCATTGTATTTTATTGTACTATGTAGGGAAAGACCAATGCATCGGCGCCGATTGTTTAACAATTTTACCATCGGCCTTGCCATTGGCGTCCGATGGTAATTTAGTGAAAAAAAATCGGCTATAGGCCTAAAAAAACATCGGCCAACCGATGTAAGCCGATGTTTTTTTTAAAAATCTATATCGCCGTAGTTTCTCGACTTTCGGATACGCTGAGTTTCTCGACTATCAGATCCGCGGAGTTTCGCGACTTTCGGATCTAGGTAGTTTCGCGACTTTCGGATCCACGGAGCTCCGCGACTTTCGGATGCCCAAAGTTCCGCGATTAGGACTTAATAGAACAGAATAAAAAAAATATGAAAATCAGAAGGATGGCGTTATTTCATAGTTTTTTGGGTTACACAAGTGGATTTTGCATTTTGGTTTTTTCCATCGGCCGATGGAAGGCGGAAAACATTGGCCCATCGGTCGATGTAAATTTTGAACAATCGGTCAACAATCGGCCGAAATTCGCCATCGGTCTATCCCTAGTACTATGAGTTTTTTTTATGTTCTTTCAGTTAGTGGTTCTACTCCTGTCATGTAAAAAAGATATTTTTTCCATATGAGAATGTAAATAAATAAGTTTATTCGACAAAAAGTAATTAATAAGTTAATTAAAATAGAAAAATAATTAATAATTATTGGAACTTTCCCCCACCCTAAAGGTCCGATTAGCCGCCCGGATCAGCCCCTCCCGACCAACTTGTATTAATCCGCTACTGATTAGGACGAGTAAAAATATTACAGTAATCCCAGGCTGCTCAGGCCTTGTGACTTCCCAATTATAATGAGTTTGAGTTTGCCAGAAAAGGAAGTTTTCAAAAAAAGCCTTAAATAATTAGCAGCCTTATAAAAGGCTTAATAAGAAACACCCATAAATTAAGTTTTTGTTTATTTCTTTACTAAGCTTTTAAGCAATGCTTTTTCATTTGTAACCTTATGCATGTGGTCTTTATTCAATCGAACACAATCTTTGGTTGTCTTACAATGTTACGTGTGGTAAATAATGATAGTGCACAAGTCATAGTGGCTAGGATTCCCCTTTTGGAGAGAGAGAATCTAAAGCAGTGGAAGCAACTAAACTCCTGCATAAAAGAGAGCTGACATTTTAAACTCTTTCGTTTAAACTTAATCACGAATTTTTAGTTTTTAAATTTATGCAATATTAAAGTCGTTAACTTTTTTTATAGTGAATCTGTTGAAAAACTAATATTTGTTACTCAAACACAAAAGAAAATTATGCTAAGAAACTGATAATGTACAATTACAACACTGTGTTGGAATATGGGAAACAGTATTGAATCTTGAAACTCTTTAAAGAGTTTAACAGACTAAATTTTTTCCCCAATGAAGTTCAATTTTTCTGATGCCCAACAGGGTGTGTTCCTGTTAAAGCTTTTTAAGCACAGGAGTCCTCTGAAATGAGAGAGGAAATTACCCTGGCAGCCCTGGGGTGTAGCTCTTGTCTGGCATCCTCCACGGGGTGCCGGCGAGAGGGGCCTTGCGCTTGCCCCGCTCCAGGAATCTCTGGTGCGTGTTCCAAATGCTATTCCACAAATCAAAGGCCGGACCATACTGTTCGGGTTGGAACCATCCGATTGCGGGATCCATAAAAAACAATCGTTTCGAAGAGCAGGGAGAAGAGGGATCCAAGAGCACCAACCTAAGCATAAGACCGGAAAAGGCTAAGGTAAAAGTCAGGTGTTGAGAAACTTTTCTTTAGGACGGTACGGGTAGAAAGTGAGCTCAAAGTTAACTTTCCACGTTTGTTAAGCGCGCACAGCAGAAGTCGTAAAAAAAAAGAGAATTCAGCAGAAATTGTTACAAAAATATATACAAATTTAAGCATCCTCGAAATTCATTTTATACTAAATACTATTATTGAAGTGATAATTCAACATCGAGCACTTTTTGGTTGCCACAAATCCAAGAAAAATAAACCTCATGTTAAAGCTCTATGTCTTGTCGTCAGTCTAGCAAGTGAGCCCTCCTATGCCGAGCAAACAGTAGGGAACATTCATGTGACGTCCCGTTGTTTGTTATGCATCAGCTCGGGAAGCAACGTTTTAATGTTATCCTATACAGCTATCGAAGCACGTTCTATTGTTTTAATACTACTCAAACCTGTCTAACCGCTTTTTTTCATACAGTGATTTGGAATTGAAGCTCAGGTGGATATGGCGTGAATGTCCCCCGTTGCTATGGTAGGACGAGTTGAAATATTTATGATTTTCCATTTTTCCTTTATTTTAATGCAAGTGTTGGATACAATGATTGACACACTTTGCGATTCTTACACTTCTCATATTTCTCATACACTACTATAGAGCTGTGCCACACCTCGGAATTTAGCCCGAAGGACAATAGCAACGGCCCTTTGCAACTCGTTACTATTAAAGGTTTGGAAATAGTTTCTCAATTGAAGGGTACTACTGTAGTTATATTGAAAGTGGTACATGCAACTTCAGATGTAAATGGATTGCCGATCACAAGTCAAGATAATAAAGAAATGCATGTGCAATCGTTGATGACTATCAACAATCAACTAATAATCCTCCCTTTTGCCAATAACCCATGTACTTTTACTATGTGTACTTACTGGCTTACTTTTACCATGTGTATGACCAGGAACACTTTTGTTGTCAAATTTGCGTCGAAAGTTTCTGGGTATGTGAGCATAGCACTCTGTTCCAAACACTCGTAAAGTCGTAAATGATTCAAGCTAGGGACCAATTTGCCAGTCCAGAGCTCTTGTGGACTAATACTTTCTTCTGAAGATACACCAGTTCGGTTAAGGGGAGAACATAGTTGAGGAGTACACGGGAAGAAGCGATTGATTCATTAGGTGGTCGCCCGCAACTGTCTGCTTGGCGGCATAAAACCGGTTTCTCTCTTTCTTCTTCGCTTGGTCCAAGGGGATCGCCAATCGCCTGAACTTGGTAGCTAGGAACCACAGATATAGTAGTTAAAGTACTACATTGGCATATCACGTGACCTACAACACTGACTTCAATGCTTAGGCGTCCCGTCGTTAGCATTGGAGGTCACGTGATCTGCCACTATATTACTTTAACTATGATATCTGTGGTAGGAACTGGTTGGTTGGTTTGACATATATTTTCAGGCTTGTGTGCTTGGTCGCAAGGACCCGCTTATAAGCCATCGTCAAGTAGGACAACACAAGACGCACACATACACTAATGACAGATGCTGCCATCTGTCGCCACCTCCACAATTTAGACATGTCCCTGAAGGGGAGGGAAATTTTCTCCAGGAACCTGTACCCATGGTGAACTGCGCAATGACCGACCGCAGGACTTTCTGACCCAACAGATTTTACGAGCACGTACTCCGCATATACTCGGTAGGTCTTCAGTGGCGACCGGGTCTCGAACTCATAACCTTCCGATCTCAAGCTCGAGATCCTTGACCACTAGGCTCCCTACAGCCCTGGTAGGAACTGGTTTCCTTAGGGTAGACTGGGTACGGTTGTGACAGTTTTCATTTGATCGCTTATAAATTCGTTAATATGCCGATTCTGGATGAAAGTTGCATTAATAGTAAAGTACAACATTGGTCTGCGTATAAATAAAAAATTGTGTCCCTAAGTACAATAGTTAGCTTGTAAGAGCAACAACCCACCACACCCATGTGTCACAACCCACCCTGGGGTCGGTTGTGACAGTGCCTGGGGTCGGTTGTGACAGAGTCAAAAAAGACACCAAAATGGCATCAAATCACTCTTTTTGCATCATCTTTAGAAATTATAAATTCAATATTTATAATAATAACATTTAATTCATCATTTAATTAATAAATTTAATAATTATAAATTAATTTATAATTATTTATAAAAACTCTTCATATATCACTATCATCAAGAAAGTTAACTAAATATTTATAATTATACATTGCTGTAACCATGTCAAATACAAAGCAAATAAATAAAAATGTGTTTAAAAAAAAAAAAAAAAGAAACAAAATATCTTATATACATAAAAAAAAATATACATGTTCTTATATAACACAAATAAATCATTTTGAGTTACACCTGTTTCGTCAACAATGTATATCCTATGGCTCATAGGTGTGTATGTACATAACAATTTGCATATTGTCATAAAAATAGTGCACATTTGAAGCTTGTATGGATACAAATGTATCGTAACAAACACACGATTAATTTGGTGGTTTTTTGCCGCTCTTCATTATGAAATCCCACCGTTTCACTTCTATAAAAGCTTCTTCATATTTTCTTAGGTCACACTGTGTCCTTTCTGCCTTCCTCAGGCTTTTTATAGGCATCTAAAAGAAAAATAAATACATTTTACTGTGCTGTCACAACCGTACCCAGCCTACTCTTTTGCAAAAAAACAATCGCCATGACAATGCAAAATAATTTGCATTCAAAGTAATCACTGGTATTTCATTATATGGAATAAAAATATTTACTTTTGAGCTTTTTGACGGTGAAAAAATAACCGAGGCCTCTGGTAGGGTTAATGTCGTGCGATGATTGATGGTATACTGTGGAACATATTCGAAAGGCAAGCTGCTCCTTACCCCTTACACCCAACCCGCTGTTCCTTATGGTTTCGCTAATATGGGCGACTGTCACAACCGTACCCTGTCACAACCATACCCAGTCTACCCTACACAAGTTTAGGCGATCACTCGCTATCATCGCCAAAGTGGCCTGCTAAGGAAACTTCTCTAAAAAATCAATCGGTTTTTCCCGTGTACTCTTCAGTTAACAAACACACAAAAAAAATCGAATTTTTGAAACCAGTATTTTCTGATAGATGGAAGCTCGATCTATCAAATGAGACCAATTTTGTATGGATCGATTAATTGTTTCTTAAGCCCATTTCACACCTTGCCACAACTTCTTGCAACTCCCATAGGACACCGTGCATTAAAAAGTTGCACTCAAGTCGTGAGACTTTTTCGTGCGTGCACGAAAAAATCTCAGTTGCATGTACCCTTTGCCAATCAGAACTCAGGATTTCCTTGGCTGCATTGCGGCGAACTAGACTTCGCCAACTGGTTGTTTATTTACTTTTTAAGACGCCAACTTTCCCTGCTTGCAAAAATCTGCGCAATTAAAAATGGGTATTAAATGGATGGCAAAGATGAAAATTGATCTAATTAAGGAAGTTCGGAAACATAAATTTCTGTTTGATGCAAACAATGCCCATAGTTTGATTAAAGTTTGCTTTCAAAAAGATGAAACTTGCCAAATTTTGAGATAAATAATTTTTTGTGGAAACCCGATAACCCAGGTTACCACAAGTTTCGAGTTGCAGTTGCAAGTAGCTGTGCAGGTGTGAAATGGGCTAAATAGGGTGTTTGACTAAATCGGGAAACTGTCCAAAAAGTTATATAAACGTAGTATAGGACCTAGAAAACGCATACTCATTGGTTTTTCTTCAAAAAATTGCTCAAATATTATTTAAATTAAGTTTTAAAATCGCGATATTCCACAGCTCGGTCACGTGATTGCAAACGCTACGCTGATTGGTCTGACGTCACCTGGCATTAAACCGCCCCTCATGCTATTCGAATTTAGTCATCCGAAACTTTTTAGCGCTCTTTTAAGTCTAAAATGTATGTTTTTTTTTTTGGATAAGTATTTCTTTCATTGCGATTTTAGTGCTTAAAAATATTTAAATAAATAAAATTAAAGGATTCACAAAAACGGCTAGCTCAAATTTGCCGATAATCGATGCTTATGAAAATGATTGTAGGGCATTTGTTTTTTAAATCTTCTTCGGATTTCTGTTCTGATAAGTTCCAAAATATTACAACTTCAAAAAAAATAATAACCAATTTGAGACGGATTATAAGGAAGCTATTAATATTTTTAATGAAAAGGTCCTAAAAGTGTAAATAATATTATACTTAACAAGGGAAAGTGTTATAATGCTAATATTAATGTTGTAATGGTAACTAGTTTCATATCTTTATCCTTGCCCATAGATGGCGCCCCGAACTTTTTTTCTTGAACTAATCTAGAAAATTAGAAATTTATCGAAGCAATTTTGTTTACAAAAAGTTGTTTCTGCGTTCTAGTTAAAAGAAAAACATTATAAAAAATTTATTTTTTGAAAGCTACATCAGTTTTCCCTAATTTTGATTTCATTGAACTTAAGTATCTTTTTTTTTTCTATCTACATTAAAATATATTGTAAATATATAGTAAAACTTCGTATTAAACGCAATTGAATAAATTATCTCAAAACTTAACTTGAATAAATTATCTATTAAAAAATTATGAATTAAATTTAAAATAGCTTAAGTTGTTTATGAATGATCGTATTTTCGATGTTTTCAAGCGGTAGGCCGTTAGTCCAGTGAATTCAAACGTTAAGCCCAAATACAGGGCCTTAGTAACGAAATCACCAAATATTTACAATGCGAATTGTGCGGCACAGTAGCGATAGTTAGGGGTAAGTGGTGTACCTTGGACATATGTGTACCTCGAACCTATGCCGATTCTAGCTCGATTAGCTTAGATATTGAAACAACACCACATGCAGTTAAAGTATTTGCTACCAGGGATCTCAGTGAAGCACTATCCGTTTGTTTAAAAGGCCAATTTATTGAAGAAGTTTCGAAAAACTAAATTTACAGTTCAAAAGTAAATTTTTTTCAGATTCTTTAGTGTATTTTTATACTCAAACATTTAGTGTTTATTCAGAAACGATGGTTATGCAATATAAAGCAAAGTTTTAGCTATAAAACAGTGTGCTTGAAATTAAGTTAAGTCTAACCTTAACTTGGTGATTAACTATTTGGTTTTTAATATCCAAGTGGTGTACCTCGGACCTAATACAAGTGGTGTACCTTGGACTGGTCCAAGGTACACTACTTTAGGTCTTATATGCTTCAGATTGTTGAAAACCCTTTTTAAAATTCAAGTAAATTTTTTCCTTTTGAAAAATTAAGTATTTTAAGCTATTAATATGCAACCCTGATTTGTAAATCTAGAAGAATGGAAATTTGTAGGAAATTTTATATGGTGTGATAAATAATTTTTCTGTAGTTAATTATTTAGATTTATGGAAGCCTATAAAACTTTAACCGTATTGATATAATATAGAAAATAATTATTGCATGCTCATCTAAAAAGATATTCTTTATAATAAATATCTAAGCAGAACATCCTTTTTACGTTTAGGTCTAGTTGTATAAACATAGGGGGAAATATTTGAGTTTTTTTTTTTTTCAAATTTAAGACAGAAAGATAGTCAAATATTTTTCTATGGCATGAAATAACAGTTTCATTTTATGCTGCATTTTAACGGATACACCCGAGAAAGATCGCATTGCAGCTGAAAAAGCCAAAAGGGCACTAAAAAAACTAAGGCAATAAAACCCCTTACTAAGCCAATTGACCTAACATAACCAATTACTACAATCTTGGCAAGAAATAAGAGTAGGTTGTAAAATGTATTTTTGAATTTCATGTGGCTAATAACTATTGGTTTTCGGACTGTAAATCGAGTCTCTCTACCAGTTAATAATTGGTCCAAGGTACACTACCGGTTGGACCAAGGTACACCGCCGGTGGTGTACCTTGGTCCTAATTACAATTTTCTGTATTTATTTTTTAAATGGCTGAAATCATTTAAATAACATGTTAAAATAAATATATGTTGTATATAACAACATAAAGTATTTATAAAAAATATTTTTATTCACTTTTTGCAAGTAATTGAGAAATTAAAAATTGAAAAGTCAAAATAGGTCCAAGGTAACCCACCTTCCCCTACTCATTAGAAGAAGCCGAAATATTTTTCGTGTCCGTACTTGATCAAAATGCGTATATCAAGTTCAATGTAACAATAAAGTACCTATTTCACCAAAAAATAACATTAGAAAGTAACACAAATCCGCAAATGAACGACTTATAATAAAAAGTTACTGACGTTTGAAATTATAATTATAATAAAAAAATTACATATGCGTGCCACAAAGTAATCATTTTTAAATTGGTTTTATTTAATTTTAAGGCTAGATATTTTGGCAAATAGAGAGATTGTTTAAATAAAATTACATGAAAAAAAAACCCTTAAGTATAAAATTAGGTCACTTCATATGAATTAAAAAAAAAAACTATTTAGCTGCGGCCCTATAATTTTTTTATATACATTTTTCTTAGGATGTGTATTAGTTCAGATTGCGTTTTTTTATGTATAAATCTCTCATTTTATAAGCTATTATTTTTAGGATTACAAGCGCTCTGGTGCCATTTTTTTTAAAGTCAACCGAATTCTTTAAGGGAATTAACAGATGTAAAAGTAGCGGATTATGAAATTAAAAAGTCGCGAACCAACTATTAGTAACAAAGTGCTAAATTTTAAAAACAAAAAAAAAGCCCATTAAAGCACCTCCACTCACTCTTTTAATAAAAAATCAAAGGAAAATGGAGTTTACAAATACAACAACAGTGTTCACTAAAGATTCTCCCGCATGTCGAAAACGTTTCACGCCTGGTGACGTCACACCCTTCAAATTCTGCCGGGGATCGTTTTGGGGGCGTGGCTTATAATTAAATTTCAATTGCGTTTTTCTCCGTTTCTAGGCGGTATTTGGAAAAAAGAAAAAATACGGGTCTAATATTTTTTGCCTAGGAATATTTTAAACCAATAATTTTTTTTTGTCAAATACCCTATTCAAGAAAAAACTGCTGACGTTTAACATGAAATTCGGTTAACACGAAATGTTTCGGTGGTCCCTTCGAGTTCGTGTTAACGGGATCGACTGTATTTGTTTTTCGCGTTTTTCTCAAAACTATAATTTTCAACACATCGCTACACTTTTCTCTAAATCTATTGAACATTTCTTAATAGTTTTTTTGTGTGTTATAAAGCCATTTTAGATCTATTTAGGTCACCTCATTTTGTCTTACAAATTTAAAAAAAATGTTTTATTATTTTACACTATTCGGCGTTGAAACATGGAATTTTTATGAATTTAGTTAAATCAAATTTAAATTTATTTTAGACAAAAAAGCAGGTGATCATTTGTACAAAAAATATACATGAGTTAATTGCATTACACACAATTTGCATAAGGGGCCATCTTTTATATTAAAAATTTTACTATCTTTAAAATTTCCAACCGCAACACACCTTTTGAGTCCATATTTCAAATCTATGACATATTTTAATAGGAAATGCCAAATTTTGTTAGTTTTTAGGCATTATTTTATTAGGGGAGTTAAAGACGTGCAAAGTTTAGGTGCCATAATGTTAAATGAGTTGCACATAAAAAACTATCCCAATCTATAAATAATTAAGGAAATAAAACGAATTTTTTACTGAAAAGAAATTATAATAACCCAAACAAAATGCATTCAAAATATTGGGGTATTTTAAACAATTTTTATATTTTTAAATAATTTTTCTGTTATTATTATTTTTTTAAATATGAATAGAAACCTCTTAATATTTTTACAGAAATGAATTTAAGACAGGAAGTTTAAGCGAAATCTCAATTTTTTATATTTTTTATTCATAATTTGCTGAGTAAATCACAAAATACTTTTTAATTACCCTTTAGGGGACTGTGTATAATATTACATGTGTAATTGATAAATAGAGACGGCATTGCATGCATGCTTGCTTGTCGATCGTACACAGTTTTTCAACTAGATTGTTGGTTGTGCGTTTTTTCTGAATCTAAGGATTCCCACACATTGTTGAATTCTTGACCAACAGTGAGCAGAATTTTACCATGTAAAAGTCATCCGGAATTGAGCCCGAACCAATGCGTTTTAATTCATTGTTCATGTCGGTAAATATTCTTTCTACTTTGGCGGCGTGTGTCGCGACGCTTCATCTTTACTCACTTAAATAACTGTGTTATGAGAAGATTCAGTCTCTGAATACTGCTCTGCTCATAGACACTAACAAGCTTGTCCCAAATTTCTTTAGCACTTGAATACTTTATTACAAGATCAGCTACTGCGGAACTTCTAAAGAGGAAGCTAATCAACGCCGCCGCTTTGGCGTTATTCGCGGCGCCACTTGCTCACCTTTTTCTGCTCTAACTTTAAAATTAACTAACTTTAAAATCTGTTACTAACTTTAAAATTTTCAATAGCAACACCCCTTTTTGAATCCATATTTCAAATCTCTGACCTATGTTAATACGAAATGCCAAACTTCGTTAGTTTTTAAGCATTATTAGAGGAGTTAGAGACGTGCAAAGTTTAGGTCCCACAATGTTAAATGAGTTGCACATAAAAAACTATCCCAATTTTTTACAGAAAAAACATTATAATAACCCAAACAAAATGCATTCAATATTGGGGTATTTAAAACAATTTTTATATTTTTAAATAATTATTATATTGATTTTAAAAAAAATATGAATGGAAACCCCGTAATATTTTTAAAGAAATAAATTCAAGACAAGAAGTTTAAGCGAAATCCCAATTTTAAAAGTTTTTATTCATAATTTGCTGAGTAAATCACAAAATACTTTATAATTACCCTTTAGGGGACTGTGTATAATATTACATGTGTAATTGATATTTAGAGACGGCATTGCATGCATGCTTGCTTGTCATTTTAGAGATGGTCCCCAAAAGGTCCACAAGTGATTCAATTGAATAACTCGTCAAATATTCATTCAAATGTAACAAAAACTTAGATTTAAGGGTTTTCAAGAGTGTCTAACATTTCTAAGTTATTAAAATTGGATGTTGCCATTGGAAATTTCAAAGTTCGTAATATTTTTAATATAAAGACGGCCCCTTATGCAAATTTTGTATCGTGCAATTAACTCAGAATGTTAATTGTACACAATCTCAAAAAGGTCCGATTCTATAGGGTGACTAAAGGATGAAATAACCTCAAATGGGTACTTTTTTATTTCCACAGCTGTACAATCGCTGTCAAGTCATATTGATCAAATTCAGTTTGCATCAGCCACTTCCACTTGCTCCAGTTTTCTTTTCCACACAGCTTTTCAACTTGTATTTTCGGATCAGACATGATGATTAGGTCAAATGAATTTTCAATTCCCAAAAGAATCAGATCAATTTCTTAATCAAACAGTTCTACCTTACTTCACAATGAGCATATCGTCGCTTAAGTTCCCACATGTGCTATCTAACTTTGCGAAACAGTAGAAATTTATTGAAAGGTACAGCTGTGGAAATAAAAAAGTACTCACTTGAGGTTATTTCATCCGTTAGTCACCCTATAGAATCGGACCTTTTTGGGATTGTGTACAATTAACATTCTGAGTTAATAGCACGATACAAAATTTGCATAAAGGGCCGTCTTCATATTAAAAATATTACGATCTTTGAAATTTCCAATAGCAATACCCAATTTTAATAACTTAGAAATGTTAAGCACTCTTGAAAACCCTCAAATCTAAGTTTTTGTTACATTTGGATGAATATTTGACGAGTTTTTCAATCGAATCACTTGTAGACCTTTTGGGGACCATCTCTAAAATGACAAGCAAGCATGCATGCAAAGCCGTCTTTATTTATCAATTGCACACGTAGTCTTATACACAGTCCCCTAAAGGGTAATTAAAAGGTATTTTGTGATTTACTCAGAAAATTATGAATTAAATTTTTTAAAAATTGGGATTTCGCTTAAACTTCCTGTCTTAAATTTATTTCTTTAAAAATATTAAGGGGTTTCTATTCATAATTTTTTAAAAAATTAATATAATAATTATTTAAAAATATAAAAATTGTTTTAAATACCCCAATAATGAATGCATTTTGTTTGGGTTATTATAATTTCTTTTCAGTAAAAAATTCGTTTCATTACTATCTTAATTATTTATAGATCGGGATAGTTTTTTATGTGTAACTCATTTAACATTATGGGACCTAAATTTTGCACGTCTCTAACTCCTCTTATAATGCTTAAAAACTAACAAAATTTGGCATTTCTTATTAAAATATGTCATATATTTGAAATATGGACTCAAAAACGGGTGTTGCTATTGGAAATTTTAAAGTTAGTAACATTTTTAATATGAAGGCGGCCCCTTATGCAAATTTTGTGTCATGCAATTAACTCAGAATGTTAATTGTTCACAATGTCAAAAAGGTCCGATTCTATAGGATGACTAACGGCCAAAATAATCACTAGTGGGTACTGTTTTATTTCCACAGCTGTACCCTTGGCGAACTTTCCAAAATCGTGCCAAAAGTCGGCCGATAATCCGAAAGGAAAGGTTTGAGTTATCGTCGCATTAGAGCTACACGAGGGAGAACCGAAAAACATGTTTGTTCATTTAACACCGGCTGTTCGGACTTTCTTGTTACATAATATCGGTCTACAGGGTAGTTACCAGCTAATAACTCGTACCCAGCTAATAACTCGTAATTTAGCCCTCTAATGCATAGTGTTACCGTTCGGTAACAAGTTACATAATCCACTTTATTCTATTAAAAATAGATCTCCCTCTCGACAAATTTGTGTTTTTTTCATCTATTACATTCCATTTTAAAGTTTTAGTTAATAATAACCCTCATAATTGACAGTAGTAAAAGTGTATTCAAAATTAAAAAGTGAAGTTTCTAACTGTTGTGAATTTACGTGTTTGGCAGAATTCAAAGTAATAATACTAGTACTAAATACAATTAAATTGCTTTGAAAAAAATATTATAGTTCAAGAGGGTTATTTTAAACTATATTTAGTAGTTTTCTAATCATTCTTTTCAAAATTGGTAGTTTGTAGTTGGTTTCTACATGTGTTACCGTTTGGTAACATCATGCATTAAGCACAACTTTTGTTTGCTAATTTGCGTGTATCTCTGTAACGGATTCACAAGAGTTCAGAGTTTAAAATGCTTGGTAGTACTTGATTTTAAAAGTAAAAATAACTGTTTTATGTCGTATCATTCTGCCATCTAAAAAAATTATGTTTAAAAATGATTTTTTGTATATTTTTATTCATAAATACCTGCTATTTGTACTAAACCTGCTATTGCCTTCTATTTGTACATTAATTTTGTTTCAAAAGTAACTACTATTCATAATTATTTTAAAAACTTTTTTCCTGTTTAACAAAATCTAAATGTACTGAATATTAATACTCTTTTTTGTTTGTTATACACGTTTTCATTAAAGATTTTATACCTAAAACTATGTGTCTGTGTGCCTCTGCAACTTCTTATAGAATAATAAAATTAACAATAAGCTTTATTTTTAAGTATAATTTATTAGAAATATAAAAAGTAAAAGAGGTAATAATTTGAATAAAAATAAATATTCGTACCCCGAACTTTAAGGGGTCAGGAGTCTTGAAATTGTGCAAAGTAGGGCTCTAGTGCAAAGAAGGAACTACAAAGCATAGTTTGATCTTTCATGTAATTTTTTAACTACTCAATATACAAGTATAATTTTTTTATATGTAATTCTACAAGATTTATTTAATATGAAACAAATTTTAAAATTTATGAAACTTTAGCCAAAACTAAAATAAATTATATTAAACATAAAGCTATTTGAACACATTGTGATTAGGCTTGCGCGGCGAATTGTGAGGTCGAAATTGAAGACATGACCAAGAAAATGATTTTATATTGTACAAATATGTACAAACAAAGACTTATACCTAAATTATCAGCTCAATTTTAATTAGAAATTATTTTAAGAACTTTTTTCTAAAAAAATTAATAAAAATTTTAAAATTTTGATTTAAATTTTTTTTTAAAATAATTTCTAATTAAAATTGAGCTGAGAATTTAGGTACAAGTCTTTGTTTGTACATATTTGTACAATATAAAGTCATTTTCTTGGTCATGTTTTCAATTTTGACCTCACAATTTGCCGCGCAAGCCTAATCACAATGTGTTCAAATAGCTTTATGTTTAATATCATTTATTTTAGTTTTGGCTAAAGTTTCATAAATTTTAAAATTTGTTTCATAATAAATAAATCTTGTAGAATTACATATAAAAAAATTATGCTTATATATTGAGTAGTTAAAAAATTACATAAAAGATCAAACTATACTTTGTAGCTCCTTCTTTGCACATTTGTAAGACTCCTATGATCCCTTAAGCATCTATTCAGAGCTTAATGCATGGTGTTACCGTTTGGTAACAAATTTAAAAAATGAAATTATTTAAATTCCGATGCATTTAATTTTTTTTCCTTATTTTTCCCGTGATGTATGAGCATTAGAGATACAAATATATTTTTTTGGGATGAAACAAAAAATTCATGCACTAGAGGGTTAAAACCCTGGTCAAGAGACGAGTTTCATTTTTACGAAAAAGAATGGAATCATAAAAAAGAAACTCGTCTCTTGACCAAGGTTCTAATTACGAGGCGTATCCAATTATGGCAAATTACGGCAAACATATAAAATTACGCCTCGTAATTAAGAAACCTGTTCAAGAGACGAGTTTGTTTTTATGATTCCATTCTCTTTCCCCCTTCTTGATTAGTAAGTGTCTCAATTTTTGATGCATTTCGATTATTCATTCAAGCTACAGACCACTCCGAATAGCGAGCGTTATTTTATAACCACCCTGTACATAATGTAATGCTGAGATATGCAACAAGAAAGTCCAAACAGCCGGTGTTAAATAAACACGTTTTTCGGCTCTCCCTCGTGTAGCTCTAATGCAACGATAATTCAAACCTATCCTAACCAACATATCCTATAATTTCGTTTTCGTTTTCGGCCGACTTTTGGCGCGATTTTGGAAAGTTCGCCAAGGGTACCTTTCAATAAATTTGTACTGTTTTGCGATGTTAGATAGCACATGTGGGAACTTAAGGGGTCACAGGAGTCTTAAAAATGTGCAAAGAAGGTACTACAAAACATAGTTTGATCTTTCCTGTCATTTTTGAAATACTCAATGTATAAGTATAATTTTTTTATATGTAATTCTACAAGATTTATTTATTATAAAACAAGTTTTAAAATTTATGAAACTTTAGCCAAAACTAAAATAAATGACCTTAAACATGAAGCTATTTGAACACATTGTGATTAGGCTTGCGCGGCAAATTGTGAAGTCAAAATTGAAAAAATGACCAAGAAAATGACTTTATATTGTACAAATATGTACAAACAAAGACTTATACCTAAATTCTCAGCTCAATTTTAATTATAAATTATTTAAAAAAAATTTAAAATCAGATTTTTTAAATTTTTAATAATTTTTTTAGAAAAAAGTTCTTAAAATAATTTCTAATTAAAATTGAGCTGTGAATTTAGGTATAAGTCTTTGTTTGTACATATTTGCACAATATACAGTAATTTCCTTGGTCATTTTTTCAATTTTGACCTCACAATTTGCCGCGCAAGCCTAATCACAATGTGTTCAAATAGCTTCATGTTTAATATCATTTACTTTAGTTTTGGCTAAAGTTTCATACATTTTAAAACTTGTTTTATAATAAATAAATCTTGTAGAATTACATATTAAAAAAATTGTACTTATACATTGAGTAGTTCAAAAATGACAGGAAAGATCAAACTTTGTTTTGTAGTACCTTCTTTGCACATTTTTAAGACTCCTGTGACCCCTTAAGCGACGATATGTCATAAGGTTATGACGCATGGAAAAGATCCTTTGATCCATTTGGCTTGGATTTTTCTTAGGCTATGTCCAGACGGCGACAATAAAAACAAAAATGTCACGTGATGTGTCACGTGATGCGCGCGCACGTCACGTGATCCCCATACAATTTGTATTGTGATGCGCGCGCAAGGAGGAGGAAACAACCGCAACTCATACACCGTGCGTCAACGAAAACATTGACGCACGGTGACTGCACCTCCATTGTGACGCACGGTGTTTTAGCTATTAACGCATGCCTTAAATGTCTACGAGAATACTCTGATTCGGTGCGTCTTGCGCTATGGTAAATTCTGAGAGAAAAACCGAATTCATCATTGGAAATTTTCAAATAATCAAATCGAAAGCCAAAAAAGCAATTAAAAATTCCACTCTCGCCAAGTAACCCGGAAAAAAGTTGTCGGAGACAATCGAAAATCCCGACAACTTTTCCTATTTAAAGCCATGTTAATTTGTTGTGGGGTTGCTATTGTCAATAAAAAAAATAAAAGGGAAAAAATAAAAAAAAGGGTAATTGAAGTAGAAGTGCATAAAACTATTTTTAATCAATTGAATTTAAATTACATTTTGAGAACCTCAAATGTCTCCATTTAAATTGATGTGTTTATTTTTTTTTCTTGCGTTTTTTATGCATTATGACAAAAACGTTTGTCCAATATGATATGAAACTGGTTTGATATGATTGATGATTTTGATACTGGTTTGTCAAAATGTTATATAAAGCGAAATAAAATAATGGTGGATAAATGTAAATATTTAAAGACTTGAAAGTGTCTTGGGCCTGGGGAGCCCAGTCGATTAGGCATTCGCCTAGCATGCGGAAGGTCCCATGTTCGGGTCCGGGCATCGCCAAAATAACTTCCGGTCTATAAGCGACACGTGCAGCCAAAAATGTCCGACGAATAATGCCCCGTGTGGCGGGAGTGCACGTTAAATATCCTTTAATAATTCTTCGTTAAATATCCTTCTCTCCAATACTTTTAGCTTATGAGTTAATTTAAAATCTTACCTTATCTGAACCTACTGGCCCCATGAAGCTATTTACGAATCTAGCATTTAATTATAATGTATCTAAATTTTAACTAAAATAATTTTTTTATTTAACTCTTAATATAAATGTATTATACCCTATCTCTCTGGCTTAGTGGTCAGCTCTTCTTGATCTCATTCCGTAGACCCGAGATCGTATACGGGTCCAGATAAATTAATTAAAAAATCTCGGATAGTATCCAATTTAATTATGTTATAAAAGTTAAAAATCTATGTAATAAACCAACAATTAAATTTGTTACGTTCTAATATTACAAACCAAATTTAATGTTTTCGTATCAATATTGAAATCAAGGTCATACGCTTTAAAGTTTAAAACAAGCGATTTTCATCCCATTCCACTTTTCTAGCACAACACCGGCATTGGGCAGACCAAACAGATACTCCAGACGCATGCGTTTGAAAAAAACCTACGATTTGGCGAAACAACCATTCGCTATTGCCTCGTTTGGCGGTCGCCAAGTTTTTGTTTTAATTGTCGCCGTCAGGACATAGCCTTAGCAAAATTAAATATCGGCAAACTTCACCCACAAAAAGTTCAGATTCTTTGTAATCTGAGTGTCAAAATTAGTAGCGAGAGTCACCTAGATGGTGCCAAAAAAATGGCTCTTAGTTTTGGGGCATGTGCCGAGTCTGCAAAGGAGCCCATAAAGTAGCCTCGTTGAAAAAAAAAACGTAGGAGAATTCTTTTATTTAGTTAAGTATAATTTATTTTGCACTTAAAAAGCATTCATTGAAAAGTTTCAAATATCTAATTTGGCTTCATCCAGAATCAGCTAAAGGTACTTTGTTAAAATATAATAATATTCTCAATACTTCCCCCAAAGTACTAGAGTTTATTATTAAAAAAAATCACTTCATTAATCATTTTGATTGATATTTTTTTTAAATTCAAAAGAATTTAAAAAAAAATGAAAATACTATGACATGCAGTCGATGTCCGTAGGTCTGTCCGTGCCCCCCTTCCAAAATCGTTTCTATACATCGCTTCTTAAAAATTCTTTGTTAGAAAGCTATTACCTCATACTTTTTGTCCGCCTGTCGGTACGTCCGGACGGAAATAAATCTACTATATGTCGGCGCCCATTAAATTAGCATTGAAATATCCCTGTTGCCAAATCAACGGCATCAATGGCATCATGAGAAACTTTATTTATTCAAAAATATTTGATGCAAAATAATTGTTTTATGAATCACTTTGGAATTACGCCATAAAATGTAGCACAATGTTATTTTTTGATTGTTCATTAATTTTACTAAGAAAGCGGCACATTTTTTGCATACAATTCTGCATAGTTTTAATTTATATTTCTTATTTTTTAGTGCAGTTTGAAGTTGATTCATGTTTTTTGTTAGTAATAAATATTTAATTAATCTTCGAACTACAAATAATTCGAGCAGACGATCAATAATATTAAGTTAATTTGCGAAAGAATATTAAGAAAAACGTTGAGTTTTTAGAAGTTTAAATTATAGCTGGTTGCTGTGTTTAGCGATTTTTTTTCTCTAGTGAGAATAAATCTTGTGCAGAAACGGTTGGATATTTACTGCTAAGAACCTAGTTGTTTCTCGATAAGATTTTCAGAAAGTATTTAGGTAACAGAAAAGTTGGCTATTTTAGTTCGAACTTCTCTTCGCATTCCAAAGAGGATCCCCTTTCGGGTGAAGCGGGGGGAGTGGCGGGGAGGTCGATCGATGCGGAATGGCGATGGCGGAAGTCGCGCTTCTCGTCGCTCTGCTCTGTGTCGTCGTGGAGGGGTGCCCCATGGCACCATGGAGCAACGCCAGCACCACCCACACGCTCGCACTCGACGAACACCAGGTCAGTCCATTTAAGCCATTCAAAACAGCGAGATCAGGAACTAAAACGGGATGTTTTTCTGGGACGCCGATGTCATCCAGTGACAAAGGTTTCAAGAGTTCGAATACTTCATAAGAAATTTGCGAAAGTATGAGCAAAGTAGATGCCTCCCTGGCAAGTCTTTTTATTCGGAAATAAAGGAGGATATTTACAAAGGTGTTGTGGAACAGACATGTGGTTTTGGCATGTGTGTGGACGCATGAAGTGTTCCTTTCTAGTCTTTATTTGAGTAGAAACATGTCAAAAGACTACAGCTGGTAGGAATTTCCAGTCAACTCTTTTTTTTTTTGTATGGGAAATTATACGGGAAAATGCAATCTAAGAAGAAAAAGTTTGACATTATTTTTAACATTAAAATGTCTTATTTTTTTTTAGAAATTGATAACTCATCGTAGTTGTTTTGAAATTAATTTTTTTTATGAATTTGTATTCATGTCGCATAGGAACGACGAATACCCAGCTAAATATATTCGTCTATTGGACTGTTTATGGCTAACAAAATTAATATTGCTTTTTTGCCGAAGAATCATTTTCACAGACGACTGGCCACGCGAATAAGAAAACAGAAATATTTTATTTGAAGTTTTTCGTTTTCTTAATTTGTGCTACATTAATTGTTAAGGACTATGGTCTTCGTTTGTCTTATATTTGGATTCTTTAAAAAAGCAGAAAGCTCAACTTCGTATGGCAAATTTTCTTACCAATCGTCGTTCATGTGTAAAGTACAAAGATTTGTTGGGAACTCCGTTTCAATTTGTTTATGAGGGGAAAAACAGTTAAAAACCTCTAAAATTTCCTAAAAATTATTTTTTCCTCATTTTATTTAAGGGGTCATAGGAGTCTTAAAAATGTACAAAGAAGGTACTACAAAACATAGTTTGATCTTTCATTTCATTTTTGAACTACTCAATGTATAAGTATAATTTTTTTATATGTAATTCTACAAGATTTATTTATTATAAAACAAGTTTTAAAATTTATGAAACTTTAGCCAAAACTAAAATAAATGATATTAAACATGAAGCTATTTGAACACATTGTGATTAGGCTTGCGCGGCAAATTGTGAGGTCAAAATTGAAAAAATGACCAAGAAAATGACTTTATATTGTACAAATATGTGCAAACAAAGACTTATACCTAAATTCTCAGCTCAATTTTAATTAGAAATTATTTTAAGAACTTTTTTCTAAAAAAATTAATAAAAATTTTAAAATTTTGATTTTAAAGTTTTTTAAAAATAATTTCTAATTAAAATTGAGCTGAGAATTTAGGTAGAAGTCTTTGTTTGTACATATTTGTACAATATAAAGTCATTTTCTTGGTCATTTTTTCAGTTTTGACCTCACAATTTGCCGCGCAAGCCTAATCACAATGTGTTCAAATAGCTTCATGTTTAATATCATTTATTTTAGTTTTGGCCAGTTTCATAAATTTCATAAATTTTAAAACTTGTTTTATAATAAATAAATCTTGCAGAATTACATATAAAAAATTTATACTTATACATTGAGTAGTTCAAAAATGACATGAAAGATTAAACTATGTTTTGTAGTACCTTCTTTGCACACTTTTAAGACTCCTATGACCCCTTAAGCGGAGAGAGAGAGACTCGTCCTATTATCCATTTACTTTGATTTCTTTTGATTGACAAGCAAACGATTCACCATATTTAATTTGTCTTTCAAAAAATTCTCAAGAGCAGAGAGTTAAATAATTTATGCAAATAATTTTAGAAAAACAAGAAGCATCGAAAACATTCCATCAAAAGTAAATCACGTTTAAAAGTTTAAAAAAAAGTGAATGAGAAAAGAATCAATTCGAAAAGCTCTTCACAAGTAGGTACACAAATGCCCACAGAACTAACATGAATGACTTCAAAAGTCATTTTATTATAAGGTTACTTGTACACACTGTACAAATTGAGTATAACATTAAAAACTTTATTACTGTAACGAAACAATTGAAGTGGCTTCAAATCCACCACAATTGTCAATAGTAACTATAATAAAGTTTTCATTCAGAAATAGTTTTGAATAAATAAAAATTCTATTGAATGTTCTAAAATTATTAGTTTTATTAAAAAAAGAATAAACGGTTATTTCAGTGCAAAGTTTCAAATAAAACTTTCGATGAACTGATTTCCAGCTACAATTAAGCAGAGGATACTTATCTAGGGCATTCGGGATGCGAACATAGAAATGACAGAATTTTACGAAAGGAAGCTCATAAAATCAGTGAACATTGCAAAATATAAATTGAAGTCGAGGAAGAATTTAACTGAAACTTAGCATATTCGGGATATCATTTCAAAGCCTTTATAATCTTGCGAGATATAAAACAACAAGTCGAATACGATATTATTTTAATTCTAGTTGGTTTCTTTGTAGGTTTTTTGTCAGCACCCTCAAAAGTGTTTCTCGCCAAATGTCACCGAGGAAGACACAGTGATTCCACTCGAACTGAAAGAAGGAGATTGGATCGTGTAAGAAGATTCATTTGATTACTTTTTCATGAAGCAAAAAGTGGTTTTCGCTGCCTTACATTCTCAACTATCATTACAGTTCAAAAACACAATGTTTAAAAATTACATTTCTTTTATAAATGGCTAGTTTGGAGACAGTGTTTTAGTGGTACCGTCAGTGCGGGTAACTTTGGCCAAAATCATAGTTTTTTTTACAAAAGAAGAAAAATTTAACTACAAAAACTATTTAAACACTTTAAAATCATTATGCATTCTAAGTATTGTACTTTTAGGAATAATTTTCAAGCATTTTTGTTAAATTTTATAAATTAATAAAAAATTGGTATTAGTTTAAAAAATTAGGACACTGTTAGGAGCCGGGCGGGTAACTTTGGCCACCTATGAAATACATAAAAAAGCACACTTTTTAACATCCTTAACGGCTGTATTAACGAATTAAATCGCAATATTAAAACTTTTAACTTAAAATAACAAAGTTATAAGACATATAGTTATTAAAAATGGCATATAACTTAACATTTACATTGCAGTGCATCGTGGAATGGCATTACACAATGAATACTAGTATTGTTTGTCGCTTAAAAGAAAAATAAAATTCTAATTTAGTAAGGGAAAAAGAACTCTTTTGAAGCAAGATGTAATAACAAATATATTCATAAAAAGCAAACGATTTTATTATAAAAGGGGAAAAAATACTGTATTCATAATTAGGAATCTGAAAATGTTTACCTTTCGACATTTACGATTTTGAGTGGTATACGTTTCTTGCATTCTATCTTTATCTTTTTAATGTTTAAAATCGTTTTATTTTTTAAAAAAATATCTAAAAAATGAGTAATCATAAAAGTAAGAATTTTTCAAAAATAGTTAAACAGAATACACTTTTACGTATATTTTTTAAAGTGCAAAATTCCATAAATAAATATTTACATTTGTGGCCAAAGTTACCCGCATTCATCGGCAAAAGCTTCCCAATTACCAATATTTAAATACAGCATAAAAAGTATTCAATTTAGAATAAAACAAATGGTGTAATATTGTTCCCCATAAATAAAAGAATCGAATAGAGTGTTTTATTTAAATATTTTCAATATTTTTTTAAGTGTTCCAGACAAAAGTTGGAAGAGATAGATTTTTGTCATTTTATGCTTGTAAGAATGAAAACAGCATTTGTAGTATTGCCAGAATTAGAATGAGAATTTTTTTTACATGAAATGAAAGGAGATGTTTCCACCTTTCCAAAAATGTCAAACAATTTAAGTTGAGATCATTTTATGAAGAGAAATTAAGAAACGAATCTTTTTCCGACGCGTGGCCAAAGTTACCCTCCGTGGCCAAAGTTACCCGCTTTGACGGTATAGTATAATTTTCATGGTTATTTGGTTTAAATGGTTATTTTAGAATTTTCAAACTGCAAATTTTTAAATGCCATGACATCAGTTAATTTATAAATTATAAAATGTGTTTCGAGTTGGTTGAAAAAACGGATAGCCTCAGCTAGTTAGAAACTTACTAATGCTAACTAAAACGACACAAAAACACACAATTAAAGTGTCTTATGAAACGGCGTCTTCGCACACTGGACTCGTAACCTTACGAATGACGTTAATAAACCCTAAAGTTACAAATGGTTTGAGACGTTTTCCTCGCGACACGTTAATCATAATCGTAACGCATCTGCACCACCTGCAACGCATCTGCACCAATTTTTTATTGCCGTTCCGTATTAAGGGGTCATAGGAGTCTTAAAAATGTGCAAAGAAAGTACTACAAACCATAGTTTGATCTTTCATGTAATTTTTTAACTACTCAATATATAAGTATAATTTTTGTATATGTAATTCTACAAGATTTATTTAATATGAAACAAATTTTACAATTTATGAAACTTTAGCCAAAACTAAAATAAATGATATTAAACATAAAGCTATTTGAACACATTGGGATTAGGCTTGCGCGGCAAATTTTGAGGTCAAAATTGAAAAAATGATCAAGAAAATGACCTTATATTGTACAAATATGTACAAAGACTTATACCTAAATTCTCAGCTCAATTTTATTTAGAAATTATTTTAAGAACTTTTTTCTAAAAAAATTAATAAAAATTTTAAAATTTTGATTTAAAATTTTTTTAAAAATAACTTCTAATTAAAATTGAGCTGAGAACTTAGGTATAAGTCTTTGTTTGTACATATATGTACAATATAAAGTCATTTTTTTCAATTTTGACCTCAAAATTTGCCGCGTAAGCCTAATCCCAATGGGTTCAAATAGCTTTATGCTTAATATCATTTATTTTAGTTTTGGCTAAAGTTTCATAAATTTTAAAATTTGTTTTATATTAAATAAATCTTTTGAATTTCATTAAAAAAAATTATCCATATATATTGAGTAGTTAAAAAATTACATGAAAGATCAAACTATACTTTGTAGTACAGCTGTGGAAATAAAAAAGTACCCACTTGAGGTTATTTCATTCGTTAGTCACCCTATAGAATCGGACCTCCTTGAGATTGTGAACAATTAACATTCTGAGTTAATTGCACGACACAAAATTTGTATAAGGGGCCGTCTTCATATTAAAAATGTTACGAACTTTGAAATTTCCATTAGCAACACCCAATTTTAATAATAAGAAATGTTAAGCACTCTCGAAAACCCTTACATCTATGTTTTTGTTACATTTGGATGAATATTTGACGAGTTATTCAATCGAATCACTTGTGTATCTTTTGAGGACCATCTCCAAAATGACAAGCAAGCATGCATGCAAGGCCGTCTTTATTTATCAATTGCACACGTAATCTTCTACACAGTCCCCTAAAGGGTAATTAAAAAGTATTTTGTGATTTACTCAGCAACTTATAAATAAAAATTTTTAAAAATTGGGATTTCGCTTAATCTTCCCGTCTTAAATTTATTTCTTTAAAAAAATTAAGGAGTTTCTATTCATATTTTTTTAAAAAAAATGATATAATAATTATTTAAAAATATAAAAAATGTCTTAAATACCCCAATATTGAATGTATTTTGTTTGGGTTATTATAATTTGTTTTCAGTAAAAAATGCGTTTCATTATCTTAATTATTTATGGATTGGGATAGTTTTTTATGTGCAATTCATTTAACATTATGGGACCTAACTTTTGCATGTCTCTAACTCCTGTAATAATGCTTTAAAACTAACAAAATTTGACATTTCGTATTAACATAGGTCATAGATTTGAAATATGGACTCAAAAAGGGGTGTTGCTATTGGAAATTTTAAAGTTAGTAACATTTTTAATATGAAGATGGCCACTTATGCAAATTTTGTGTCATGCAATTAACTCAGAACGTTAATTGTTCACAATGTCAAAAAGGTCCGATTCTATAGGATGACTAAGGGAAGAAAAAACTAAGGAAGAAAAAATTTCCACAGCTGTACAGCTGTGGAAATAAAAAAGTACCCACTAGTGGTTATTTTGGCCGTTAGTCATCCTATAGAATCGGACCTTTTTGACATTGTGAACAATTAACACTCTGAGTTAATTGCATGACACAAAATTTGCATAAGGGGCCATCTTCATATAAAAAATGTTACTAACTTTAAAATTTCCAATAGTAACACCCCTTTTTGAGTCCATATTTAAAATCTATGACCTATGTTAATACGAAATACCAAATTTTGTTAGTTTTTAAGCATTATTAGGGGAGTTAGAGACGTGCAAATTTTAGGTCCCATGATGTTAAATGAGTTGCACATAAAAAACTATCCCAATCTATAAATAATTAAGATAATGAAACGAATTTTTTTACTGAAAAGAAATTATAATAACCCAAACAAAATGCATTCAATATTGAGGCATTTAAATTTTTTTTATTTTTTTACAATTTTTACAATTTTTATATTTTTTAATTATTATTATTAATTTTTTTAAAAAATATGAATAGAAACTCCTCAATATTTTTACAGAAATTAATTCAATACAGGAAGTTTAAGCAAAATCCCAATTTTTAAAATGTTTTATTCATAATTTGCTGAGTAAATCACAAAATACCTTTTTATTACCCTTTAGGGGACTGTGTATAAGATAACGAGTGTAGTTGATAAATAAAGACGGCTTTGCATGCATGCTTGCTTGTCAATTTAGAGATGGTCCCCAAAAAGTCCACAAGTGATTCGATTGAATAACTCGTCAAATATTCATCCAAATGTAATAAAAACTTAGATTTATGGGTTTTCGAGAGTGCTTAACATTTCTTATTATTAAAATTAGGTGTTGCTATTGGAAATTTCAAAGATCGTAATATTTTCAATATGAAGACGGCCCCTTATGCAAATTTTGTATCGTGCAATTAACTCAGAATGTTAATTGTTCACAATCTCAAAAAAGTCCGATTCTATGGGGTGACTAACGGATGAAATAACCTCAAGTGGGTCCTTTTTTATTTCCACAGCTGTACCTTTTTTGCACATTTGTAAGACTCCTATGACCCCTTAACCAGCGCACGTCTTTTAGAATATTTTACACCTGCGGTCAAAATGTAAAAAAACTAGATGTTCCAAAAGAACTAAAAATAACCTACTTTCCTATTACTTAAACATTACAAAAATGTGTTCATTAATTTTATTTTGGAAATTAATTTAATATTATTTATTAGCTGCTTAACTTATTTGTAGTTCGAAGAATAATTAAATATTCTTAACATCAACAAAACATGAAACTACTCCAAACTGCTCTGAAAAAAAAAATAAGAAATGTAAATTAAAACTGAATCAGAATGTAGTGGAAAAAATATGTATTGCTGCTTCCTTAGTAAACAAATAATGAACAATCAAAGAATCCCATTGTGCTTACACAGTGTGTTTTATGACTGTGTGCTTTTATGACGGCATTACAAACAGATTTATGACAAAAATTAATTCTGCCTCAAATATTATTTTTTAATAAATAAAGTTTTTCATGCCATTGTTGATGTGGCAATAACGATTTAAATGACAGGACATTCAACCTGGAATTGGACGAACGACTTTCGAATTAAAAAAAAAAGAGAAGTAGGCAAAAAAATGCGTTTGAATCCTCCATCCCCAGGATTAGTACAGCCAAATTTGCGAAGTCATATTGCGAATCTTCATGATTCAGGCTGCTCATTTTTTATTGAATTAATATCAAGAGAAGAGCCAGCAAAAAAAAAAAAAAATCGCAGGAGATGGCGCCGTTACCTTAGAAAACCATTATTTTAAGAGTGTAACACACACAATATAAAAATATACTTCTGTTGTAACATTTCCAAACTTTCGATTCAAGAGATCGTTTTGAAGGCAACTTGTTGTTTCAGGCTGGAGCTGAGGAATGCGAGCTTGGAGGTGGAGTTCGGGGAGGCCGCCTGTGGAAACCCCTTCACGCCCCGGTGGAAGGGAATCGTCACGCTCAAGGAAGATCAGCTCCCGACAGGAGTCCACCTTCTTACGGGTAGGCATGCATCCATCTCACTAGTTTGGCAATCTATCCACGAAGGGAATAAAGGGTCATTTAAAGAGCTGAGTGGAACACTGTAAAAAAAATTCAGGAACGTTACTGGGAAATAAAGGGGCAGCTGAGCTGCCCAATTTTTACCAGTAATGTTCCTGGAATACATCAGTAACCTTCCCTAAAAACATAGAAACAATCCCACTTAGAGCCAGTAACTTCTCTGGAAAATACCTGGATCCTTTCTGGAAAATACCAGGAACCTTTCTAGAAATAGTGGAATCGTTTTGTAAACAGAGCGGGCACCCAACGGAACATCGAGCAGCATCGTACGCTGACGCCGTCGGGACTTTGGACTTCACGGATTTATCGAGCACGTCTGTCCCCGTGTACTCGGGCCCATCCGTCACGAATTGGATTTTCTACTCTTTCCCAGTACAGATATCTGATTTATAGGATGACTGGCAGTAGGTGGGATTCGAAACCCCCACACTCTTGAGAAGCCTGAATCCTGAGACGGATGCCTTAACCACTCGGCCACGGACGGGCCTTTCATGAGCTTAGTTATACCAACAACGTTACAAAACAACTGATTTTGAGCTTGGCGGTGGTTCATTACCAGATTTTAAAGGGGAAACTTATAAATTGCTACATAAAAACTATACTGGAAGCGAGAGCAAATCGTTTTTTTTTTTCGTTTTTTTTTATTTAATAAATCAAAAAGCCTCTGGATTGAACTCGATAAACAACTTTATGTGTCCTCTCAGTTTCGGAAGACTATCCATTTGCAACTTTAGAGTTTCCGATTAACACTATATGAGTCCCAACCTTTTTACTGTAGAATTTTATTCATGGACCTGTTCTTCCATACAAAATAATCAAGCTGAGACATCTTAAAAAGCCTGGCCAAAAAGCATACAATGAAGCAAATCCGAGCAGCGCTTTGCAACTCAAAGCACTGTTGGTCCTTCAACGCGTTGCAAAAAGGCGTTCCCGAGGGGTACTTTCGAAATGTGGTGCACACAAATCTCCATTTTTCCGCTCTCGTATGTTGCAGTGCGCGCGGGTTCGCCGAGCTGCGCCGTGTCGTGGAGCCTGAATGTGACTGTGCGCGCGGATGAGTGCCAGAGGGACAACCAAGTGTGCTCGGGCAAGGGAAGCTGCCTCGCGGACCACTCGCGGGTAAGAAAAACTCGCATGTGTATGCATCAAAAATAGGGTCCTTTCAGGAAGTATTTTATTTTATTTATTTGCTTAGAACATACATAAACTCCAGATAAAAAAACATCCAATGACAGTGGTGCAAAGAAGTATCATAATTTCCCATTTCAGTTTCCGTGAATGGAAAGAAGAGTTTATGAGAGGGTAGGTATGCTTTATGGCACGCCAAAAATGGTACCATTACTATTTCTCTTAATTAAAACTATCATGACAGAGTTTAAACCATGATTTTATGCTATTACTTAACAATGTAGATCCATTGTTTAATTATGGAATCCTTGAACGGGGAGGGGATTTCGTTACAAACCTCAAAAGTATTATAAACATACAAAATAAATGTGTGAAATTTTTAAACTTAAGTCTAAGCTTAGCACTGCGCCCTAAGTGCAGTTTTAATTTTAGTTTTATTTATTAAATAAATAATAAATTATACATATTTAATAAATTATACATATTTGTTCTCGTTCAAGACTAGCATTATTTCAATCGTTTACACACCTTCAGCTAAATTAACCTTCGGATTCAGAGTCATGTAGAGAGAACTGATTAGTAGCCCATCAGTGACTGAGGTTATTAGCACAATTTTTTATAGTTATAAGATAGTTGAGTAACAAATTAAACTATATCTGGCCACCCTATTGATATCTTTAGATCACGTTAAATATTCCTAAACATTAATTTTGTTTGAGTTATGTTTTTGTATACGTACATTTTCTTTTTATCATTTGTAATATAGATAAAGGTATCCTCGTTGAGTTCAACTCAAGTACCGCAAATCAACTCAAGTTAAAAAATTAGTTACTCTTAACAATACAAATGTGTATGTTATTCAGGATTTGTTAGAAATCAGTTTACCCCAAAAAGTGTTTTTACAAAAATAACCATTTTATAATTCTGATTCTGAAATTACTTACCAGAACACCCTGTTAGGTGTTTAAGTACACAAAATCCCTAGTGGCGTTTTATCATACCAAAAATGGTGGCATAGAGTCGCCACCAAATGTGTTGTTTCTACACAAGTCAATTATTGGTGTCTCATCACACCGATTAACTGGTGGTGTTTCCATACACCACTTTCGGTGGCGACTTTGTTGCCACCATTTTTGGTGTGAAGTTACACCAAAATTGTTTACAGTGTAGCACCATCATTACTGGAAATCATGCACAACATTTTCCTTAGGCTACGTACTGACTACGACAACTAAAACAAAAATGTCAACAAATTTCGCGCGCATCCCCATATAATTTGTATTGGCATGCGCGCGCATGGAGGATGAAACAACCGCAATTCATACACCGTGCGTCAACAAAAACATTGACGCACGGTGACTTTGACTTTTTTGACCCCTCCCTCCCAATATGTCACGCTGCGTCACGTTTGATCGAACCCCTCCCCCTAAAATTACGTCACGTTGTTGCACCCCCCTTTAAAAGAAGAGTTAATTTTAATATTTCTCTTTGTTTCTGAAAATTCAAAAAAATGTATATTTTATGATAAAAAAAACATTTTGTAAAAAATTTTAAATTTATCTTGGTTAAATAATTTATTTATAGGAATATAGCTAAATTGTATTTACATTTCCGTTGTCCAAGGTCTAACTAGCCATTTGCTAATGTCTTCTAAAAAAGGGGGTCTGAAAGTAATGGAAACAGTCTAATTCTTTGTCTTATTCTGTGCGTTCAGGTAGCTGACAGTCCTCTAATTAGTCAAGATAGTGTCGCAATTTTGCGTGTTACGAAGTGTCGTTACGAAAAGGTCTGTAAAATATAAGAGACTAATCATGCCGACGTTGTTGCATAAAATAATCTCCCCAACCTCCCTGAAATAAAGTATTTTTATAAAAAAAAAGATTTCAAATTTTTTTCTCAAAAACTTTATTTTCTGTAAAACAGATTTTCCTAGCAAAACTTGAAAATTTTGAATCGTTACGTCACGCAAGTGATTACCCCTACCCCCCTCCATGTCACGATCCGTCACGTTGGTCCATACACCTCCCTCCCCCCTCTGAGCGTGACGTAATTTTTATGTACGTCCCCTAATGGTGGATAAATGTAAATGTTTTAAGACTTGAAAGTGTCTAGGGGCTGGGGAACCCAGCGACTAAGCATTCGCCTAGCACGCGGAAGGTCCCAGGTTCGGGTCCGGGCATCGCCAAAATAACTGCCGACCTATAAGCAGCCCGTGCAGCCAAAAAATGCCCGACGAATAATACCCCGTGTGGCGGGAGTGCACGTTAAATATCCTTCAAAGTCCTATCGCTGCGTACGATGTCGTCTTTAATGGTTGCGTTGGGTGCCTACATTAGTAGTTTCGGTAAAGCAAAGGGGATAAAAACTTCGCTAGCAAAAGCTAATTAATATAAATATGCACTATTGTATCAAATATCTTTTAATTAAGCTAGCAAAAACATTGAAATCTCTCCAATACTTTTAGCTTACGAGTTAATTTAAAATCTAAGTGAACCTATTGGCCCCATGAAGCTATTACGAATCTAACATTTATATTATAATGTATTTAAATTTTAACTAATATGATATATATTTTTTTATTTAACTCTTAATATAAATGTATTATGCCCAATCTCTCTGGCTTAGTGGTCAGCTCTTCTTGATCTTATTCCGTAGACCCGAGATCGTATACGGGTCCAGATAAATTAATTAAAAAAATCTCAGAGTATTTCCAATTTAAATGTTATAAAAGTTAAAAATCTATGTTATAAACCAACAATTTTATTTGTTACACTGAGTTTTAATATTACTAACCAAATTAATGTTTTCGCATCAATGTTGAAATCAAGGTCACGCGTTAAAGCAAGCGATGTAATATCTTCATCCCATTCCACTTTTCTAGTACAACACCGGCATTGCGCAGACCAAACAGATCCTTCAGACGGATGCGTTTGAAAAAAAACACCTACGATTTGGCGAAAAAAACCGTTCGCTATTGCCTCGTTTGGCGATCGCCAAGTTTTTGTTTTAGTTGTCGTAGTGAGGACATAGCCTTAAAGGGGCTCCAAAATAGATTGTGCCTATATTGATATCCCTGATTTCGTAGAATGGGGGACATTCACGCCATATCCACCTGAGCTTCAATTGCAAATCACTGTATAAAAAAAAGCGGTTAGACAGGTTTGAGTAGTAGGATAACATGAGCACGTGCGAGCTGACACACCACGTGACGTCCCATGCATGTTGATTGTCCTTTTGTGTGCAGGCGAGCCTGACGTGCCAGTGCTGCCCGGGCTACGTGGGCCGCTTGTGCGAGGAGCGCGACGCCTGCGCCGCCCGACCCTGCCAGCACGGCGGCTTCTGCGTCGACATCACGGAGGGACTCGCGGGATCCACCTTCCAGTGCCTGTGCCCACACGGTGAGATCATTCACACGAAGCCTAGCAGAGACTGCAAAAAAAAAATCTTTTAAAATTGACCCGGGAATCTGGTGAACAAAACTTTTCTTACACAATCTCAAAAGTACAACTGAGCCAAAGACCACCAGTGATTATTTCGGCTGTTATTCATACTAGAGAATGGAACCTTTTCTGTCTTTGAGGGTAGATAGCATTCTGAGTGGATGACATGTCACAAAACTTGCATATATATAAGATACCGTTTTCATATTAAAAATGTTAACAACTCTGACATTTTCAACAGCAACATCCCATTTGTGAGTTTATATTTATAATCTAAGACTAATTTTTAACACGAAAAACTATGTTTCGTTAGCTTTTAACATTATTAATTGTTTTACAGTCAATGAAAGTTTATCAGAGATATAAAATAGAATGGACTGCGCATTGGCAAACCTAAAGTGTCCTGATCATCTAATTACACAGTCACCTGACTGTGTAAGACCATTGGCGAGTTTTTCCACAATGATCTGAACACATGAGGTCGACAATCTAATGGTATGATAACGAAGTTTGGAAAGGAACAAGGATGAATCTCTAGTTTTTTAAGATCTTATTTTCTTCTCGGATATTTATTCCTTTGCTTTTGTGCTTCTATTTAAGATCACTTGGGTGGGCTCGTCACTTGACTGTGGTTCTGAAATACGACACCTGTCGCCAATAACCCTCGTGTTGCTGTGTTGTGACGATAATTCAAAACCTAACCTAACTTGTCAATGTTCAGACCATTAATTTAATTGACTTGGTCCAAAAGATTAATTATAATTAAAATTCTAACAACGTTGGCTTAATCATGAAGATGATTCTTCAGTATAAAGAAACTTTTAGAATAAATTCTCTCGATTAAAAGTGTGGTTTATAAAGAACACAATTAGTACAAGTATGCAGAACTAAATAAATTTTACCTGTGAAAGAGTGACAAATCCTTTTTTATACCTCTCTTTACAATTAGGAATAGAACAAGCATTCGGCATCTTGAACAAAATATAACTTATTTAAGAGTATAACATTCACCATTGTAACATGCTCAACGAAGAATATAGTATTAAATATTATTTAAGCCAGAAGATAAAAATAAGAACTGTATATGCGCAAAAAAATCGTCTGCAAAAACATTAAAAAAAACAAGCAGCTGTGATTGGTAGAAAATCACGTGACTTTGAAATAAATGCTAGTCACAGTGCTTCGGCTTGCCCGCTGATTTTAATTTCGAATAGTTCGTAACGAAACGGTAGCGATAGGTTACCATTTGTAGTTATCTTTCTCCTCTTGGCGGTTTATGATTTTAGGACATAATGCTAATCTGTAAGGGATGGCGGTTTTTGAGAAAAAAAACGGTTTTCCATTTTTCATCGGTTTTTTCCCTAAAAAAAAAAACGGTTTCCGGTTCCTAACGGCCTCATACAAAAAAAACCCCGTTTTTTCAGTCAAAACCGGTACCAGAGGTTTTTCAAAAAACCGGTTTTGGTTTTCCATCCCTAAGCTGCTCTAATGCGCAGTCCATTCTATTTGATGTCTCTGAAGTTTATTGGCCGTAATGTTGGTGCTGGTTGGTTGGTAGACATATATTTTCAGGTGTAAATTTATTTGTGTGCATAGTCAGAGACCCGGTTATAAAAATTCGTCACGTAAGACAGACACAACGCGCGCACACACACACACATATACGACAAATGCTGTCATCTATCGCGCGCCACCTCCACAATTTAGACATGTCCCTGAAAACGACGCTGGTTGGTATACATATATTCCGGTTTGTGTGCTTAATCAGAGACCCACTTATAAACCTTCGTCAAGTAAGACAGACACAGACGGAATTTTTACTGACACAGAGAGATAAAGTACAATCAGGGCAAAGGCAGGAATCGAACCCACACCCGTTACAGCGCGCAGACTGCCATCGTAATGGTCTGCGATCCAAACCACTAGGCAATCCGGGCCCACCGTAATGTTAACACGTTGGATGCCACTGACTCCCTAGGGAGTTACGTGGTTCCGATTCAACTATAACAGCACATTCTGATGAAATTCATAGTACCATTTCGCCAACCGTTCTTATGAGTTAGAGTTCGTTTGTAACTTTTGCAACCGATCCTGCTGTGCTTTTAATAACAGGCAAGGTCGTTTGAAGGCGACGTCCCATCAGTAGCTCCTCAGGGCTGAATCCATTACTCAAAGGCGTAGCTCAGCAATGCTAAATATGGATCTTTAGATTTCTTAAACCTCAGTCTTAACAGCAGCTTCTACAAAGCCGTTGCTCTGGGGATATCTGGGACCGGATGTAACATGCTTGAAACCATATGTTCTGGCAAACTGTTGGAATTCAGACTTCGAACTGTGGTCCATTATCAGATCTCATAGTGTCTGGTATGCCATGTCTTACGAATACGGATTTGCAGTGAAGGGTTACCTCGTTCGATGTAAGTCTGTCCAATCTTGCAACTTCTGGGCATCGAGAGTAGTAGTCGGTTACCAGCAGGTACAGCTGTGGAAATAAAAAAGTACCCACTTGAGGTTATTTCATCCGTAAGTCACCCTATAGAATCGGACCTTTTTGAGATTGTGTACAATTAACATTCTGAGTTAATTGCACGACACAAAATTTGCATAAGTGGCCGTCTTCATATTAAAAATAATTACGATCTTTGAAATTTCCAATAGCAACACCCAATTTTAATAACTTAGAAATGTTAAGCACTCTTGAAAACCCTTAAATCTAAGTTTTTGTTACATTTGGATGAATATTTGACGAGTTATTCAATCGAATCACTTGTGGACTTTTTGGGGACCATCTCTAAAATGACAAGCAAGCATGCATGCAAAGCCGTCTTTATTTATCAATTACACACGTAATCTTATACACAGTCCCCTAAAGGGTTATTAAAAAGTATTTTGTGATTTACTCAGCAAATTATGATTAAAAAATTTTAAAAATTGGGATTTCGCTTAAACTTCTTGTCTTAAATTTATTTCTTTAAAAATATTAAAGGGTTTCCATTCATATTTTTTTAAAAAATTAATATAATAATTATTTAAAAATATAAAAATTGGTTTAAATACTCCAATATTGAATGCATTTTGTTTGGGTTATTATAATTTCTTTTCAGTAAAAAATTCGTTTCATTATCTTAATTATTCATAGATCGGGATAGTTTTTTATGTGCAACTCATTTAACATTATGGGACCTAAACTTTGCACGTCTCTAACTCCTCTAATAATGCTTAAAAACTATCAAAATTTTGCAGTTCGTATTAACATAGGTCAGAGATTTGAAATATGGATTCAAAAAAGTTTGTTGCTATTGGAAATTTTAAAGTTAGTAACATTTTTAATATGAAGATGGCCCCTTTTGCAAATTTTGTGTCATGCAATTAACTCAGAATGTTAATTGTTCACAATGTCAAAAAGGTCCGATTCTATAGGAGGACTAACGGCCAAAAAAAATCCCTAGTGGGTACTTTTTTATTTCCACAGCTGTACCAGTTTGAATGTAGCATGAAAAGATCCATCGCTACAATTTCCCACGCTCTCTGAGGGAAATTTGCTGGTATCAGAGGTTCTGAATAATTCTTAGATTCCATGATACATGATGGACATTCTCGAACAAGTTCTTCAAACTGCTTACTGATGCCAGGCCAGTACACAATAGTGTTTGCTAATGTTCTGCACTTGGTAATTCCCATGTGACCTTCATGAATCTTCTGCAAGATATCACGCTGCAGTTAAGCTGGTACAATTATTCTTGATCCTCTCATAAGGAATCCATTTTGGATGGATATCTCAAATCTCATGTTCCAATAGGGTAGACAGGAAATTTCAACTTTGTTTCGTTTTGTCGGCCAGCCTTCGAATGCATATTTAGCCAACATGATGCACGTTGCGTCTTGGTCTTGTTCGGTCTTCAGTTGGGAAAGTCTTTAGAAAGATATAGGAACAGTGTCTGTTATTTGGTTGATGAAGAGTTCAATTTCTTCTTCCAGTTCAAAATTTGGTTCTTCTTCTTGTTGAGGTGTTCTGGATAGTGCATCTGCTGCTAGTAGATCTTTTCCAGGTTTGTGAAACACATCAACGGAGTACTTCATCAATCTCATTTTCAGTCTCTGCAGACGTGGAGTGAGATCATCAAGAGATTTTCTTGTTAGGATAGGGATCAGAGGTTCATGATCTGTCTCTAGAAGAAATTTTATTCCGATTAGGTAGCCTGAGAACTTTTCGCACGCCCATGTAAGCGTCAACGCCTCTTTTTCTATTTGCACGTACCGCTTTTCTGTAGGTGTCAAAGTCCTTGATGCATATGCCCCTAGTAGTGGAATCTTCCTGCTTCTGACAGATGGTTGCTCCCAGTCCGTATGACAAGGCATCTGCTGTCACCATCGATTTCTTGTTGGGAGCGAAGATGGTCAGTACAGGATCCGATGGAAGAATTTCTTTTAGACGTAAGAGTGCCTCTTTCTGTGGTTGATCCCAAACAAATTGATTCTTCGTTGATAGTAGAGATGTTAAAAGAGCTATGATACCTGCATATTTTGGGATGAAGCGAGCTAAGTTATTTTTTTCATTCCTAGCAGTTGCTTGAGTTTTGTTTTATTTTTAGGTGTTTCAAAGTTTTATATGGCTTTTATCTTTTCTTCATCTTGACGTATTCCCGACTCATCGATGACATGGTCAAGAAACTTTTTGGACTTTTCCGAGAAGCAGCATTTTCGCTTGTTTAGGGTGATTCCAGTTTCTTTGAGACATTCGAGCGTTGCTTTCAAACGTAGTATCCTAGACAGACCTTCTAAAGCCTGAGACATTATGCGCTGAAAGTGTTCCGGTGCTTATGAAATGCCAAATGGCAACCGTTGGAAACGAAACCTACCGACGGGTATTATGAAAGTTGGAAGAAAAGATGATTCTTCATCAAGAGGTACTTGCCAAAATCCAGAATTAGCATCGAGTTTTGAAAATATCTTACCACCTGCCAAGAGGGCCAGATTGCATTCGGTAGTCGGCAAAGGATGCCACTCTCGTTTGATGCTTTTGTTGAGCTGGGTTAAGTCGACACGGATTCTTAAACTTCCATCTTTCTTTCTCACCACTACAGCTGGTGAACACCAATCTGTAGGAGTCTCCACCGGTTTTATAACATTCATCTGTTGCATTCTAGCAATCTCAGCTTTGGTTTTCTCCAAAAGAGGTATAGGTATTTTCCTAGGTGAGGTGAGTGCATACGGATGTACATCATCTGTCAATTCTATGTGATGGTTTCCTTTAAGTTCTCCTATTTTTTGGAACAGCATCGGAAATTCTGTAAAAGGATCGAAGCTGGTGATTTTCCTTACATATAATGCTTCCCAGTCCAAAGATTTAATAGCTGGCTTTCCAAGCAAACAGGTTTGTAGTCCCTTGACAACATAGATTTCTTCTAAACAGGATTTTCCAGCAAATTCGATGTCTTCCACCAGTTTTCCTTCTAGTTGTAACGGTGTACGGTCAGGACCATAGATGATCGTGTCTTGCATTGGTTAACACTGTATGAAGAATGTTCGCAGGGATCACTGTATAGTCGGCTCCACTGTCGATTTTGAACTTGATAGTCTTCCCTAGTACGTGGATGGGAACGACCCAGTACCGTTTCCGTTTTCTGACATCAGCCCAATGAATCCGGGTTCGGAACATTCACTATGAATTTCATTGACTCGTTTCACGGTGCAGACTTTTTCCCAATGTCTCTTTTTTCTGCCGACGGAAAGAATCTTTGGCGGGGCATAGTTTTCTTTCATGGGTTGATTTACCACACCATTTATAATTTTTCATATGAGAAGAGCACTTTGGTTCAAATGTAATAGATTTGTACCGGCTCACTGAAACAGTTTTCTTTTTCTGAGTTATTGCATTAACCGATGGTGGTTGAACTAAAACATTTTGCTTTTTTTGATAGATTCAGATAAACGTACCTTCGCTACAGGCGCGGATCCAGACTTTCTCAATATTTCTTCATATTCTCAATTTTGCAAAATATTTTTGAAAAAAAAGTGAAGAGTCCGGAAACATTACAGTATAATTTATAAATTTTAAGAATCAAACATTTCCTAGTTCTATTTTTTTTTAATAAAATAAGTTTTAAGGTTCCTAAATTACTTGGGGCCTAGGCCAGGTTATAAGGGGCATTTGTTATATCTGACTAAAAATTAATAACCTTCTGGGTCTCATAGCGGCCCCTGTAGTCAAATACTGAACTATTCATTTTTTCATTTTAGATTTTTTCTGTTAATTTCAGGAATTTTCATTTAGCTGTTTCCTGTTAATTTCATGAATTTCTAATTGGCATTTCTTTCTTAAATTCAGAAAACTTACATGGTATTTTGTAGTTAATTAAAAGACATTTTTGCTTGTTTCTTGTCAATTTTGTTTCTAAATACTATTTAACCATCAATCATTCTAAATATATCCATTTATATATGATGTTATCAATATAATCATAGGAAAATTTAAAGATGCATCCTGTTTTTTTAAATAAAACGTAAGCAAATAATGTCTTCATACTTTAACCTTAATTCTATTCAAAACTAATACATTCTAATCTTCTGATATTTTTAAATCATATTTGGTATATAATCTGAATAAAAAGGACATTGTTCACATTTTTGAAATATAAAAATTACCACTCTTCATATATTTAAAACAATTTTAATATAGCAGAAAAATTGTAATAATTATTTAATTTTGATAATTTTTCTGTCATATTTTTTATAATGTATATATGTAGTATTGTTCTGTGGCTAAATGGTATTGTACTTTGCAGTTAGCATAGACTCTTTAAGACAGTAACCTTTGTAGTTAAAAACAATACATTTTTAAGTGTCTGCATTTGTACTATACATACATGAATTTGTATAGCCTCTGATAGTAAAAAAACAAAAACAAAATTAGTTTATGGGGACGAGAGTTATTATCCCCCCCCCCCCCTCCTGGATACACCAATGATACAATGTAACAAGATGTGAATAATAACAAAAGAATTACAGAATAATCATGTTTTATTTTTCTTTCATAATTGAAAAAGACTGCTATGGTTTTTCAAATGAACTTTCGACCCTCTTTGGAGATTTTTGATAAACAAAGAACCTAAAAAAATATATTAATATATATAAATCCAATTTTGAATGAATAGATCTAATGTAAAGAAGCAAGTGGTAATCAGGCGTTAACCGGACAAAATCTTCTTAACCCTTCTAAAATTAAGGGGTCACAGGAGTCTTAAAAATTTGCAAAGAAGATACTACAAAGCATAGTTTGATCTTTCATGTAATTTTTTAACTACTCAATAAATGGGTATAATTTTTTTATATGTAATTCTACAGGCTTTATTTATTATAAAACAAGTTTTAAAATTTTTGAAACTTTAGCCAAAACTAAAATAAATGATCTTAAACATGAAGCTATTTGAACACATTGTGATTAGGCTTGCGCGGCAAATTGTGAGGTCAAAATTGAAAAAATGACCAAGAAAATGACTTTATATTGTACAAATATGTCCAAACAAGGACTTATACCTAAATTCTCAGCTCAATTTTAATTAGAAATTATTTTTAAAAAACTTTAAAATCAAAATTTTAAAATTTTTATTAATTTTTTTAGAAAAAAGTTCTTAAAATAATTTCTAATTAAAATTGAGCTGAGAATTTAGGTATAAGTCTTTGTTTGCACATATTTGTACAATATAAAGTCATTTTCTTGGTCATTTTTTCAATTTTGACCTCACAATTTGCCGCGCAAGCCTAATCACAATGTGTTCAAATAGCTTCATGTTTAATATCATTTATTTTAGTTTTGGCCAGTTTCATAAATTTCATAAATTTTAAAACTTGTTTTATAATAAATAAATCTTGCAGAATTACATATAAAAAATTTATACTTATACATTGAGTAGTTCAAAAATGACATGAAATATCAAACTATGCTTTGTAGTACCTTCTTTGCACATTTTTAAGACTCCTATGACCTCTTAAACAATTTGTCAATTTTAGGCTTTTTTTAGCAATTTTTCCATAGTATCTGCACCGTATAATAATTTAATATCAGAGTTAAAAACTGTTTTTCTCTTTTTTGTGAAGAGAAGGGAGGGGGCAGACGCGGCATAAATCTTAGAGTCCTTCAATTAATTGATTTATCCATATCTCTCCATAAAGTTTTGAGAATTGGAACACTGAAAATATTTTTTTTAATGGGGGGGGGGGGGGGGGTAGAAACAAAACAGAATGTTGTTAATAATGTATAACAAAATTAAAAATACAATTTTATAATAGTATTTGGTATAAAATAATAATTTTAATGTAATTTAATAGTATTTGGTAATAAAATACAATCATATAATTAGTATTCTAGTAAACGCTAATAACTATTGCTTTTGAATATCACCGGCATGTAGTTGTAGACGGTGAGATATTACTTAGCAGTTATATCTAAATAAACACTAAAATAGCGTTCTGCGGACACTTGCAATTCCTAAATTTTGAATTCGTTAGAAAATGTGCATTTAATTGGAAATTGTGTTTTTCTTAGTGCAGACTTTTCAAAACAAAGAGCATTGACAATAGTGTGTGTAACTTCTAAATCGAATCAAAGCATGTGATCTACATACATCCGTAATCACTAATTGATTCATTAAAATCAACAAAAGAGTATTATTTATTAAAGAGAAGGTTTAAGTTATGTATACTTGCATAGTTTATAAAATAAACCATGCTGTGCTGATAGCGATAGCGTAACCGTGCTTTTCAATCGAGGTTAGGTTAGGTTTTGAATTATTGTCGCACTAGAGCTACACGAGGGTTATTGCTTTTCAATCGAATTTAAATGTAATAATTTCAAACCATTCCATTTTTTTTAATAATGTGCACTTTTTAAATTTACTTAGTTAAGCGTGTTGGTAAACAAACGGAATTATTAATTTCAGGAATCACCCCACGGTCAATTATAGGACTATAGAGATTACAGAAACAAGTAAGAAAATGACAAGAACTCTCTGGATTCTATATTGAAAAGAAAGATAGAAAATATAATCGTTAAATAAAATCTTATTTTATTAAAAGAAATGAACATACCTGCATATTTATCTTTCTTGCTGCAGATGTGGTCAAAACAAACAAACAAAAAATATGGTGGCTGAGTCGGCCGGCGGATGTGTCGAGGCTAAAAGCTGTTGGGTGTGAGGTTATATTTAGAAACTACGTTAATACGGGTCTTAACACTTTACCTACGGGCGTCGACTGACCCATAGACTAAGAACACTCTAAGTTTCAAACTCTCATTGGAGAATTTCTACATTGAAATTGACATAGAAACTAGCGCCCACCCTTTGTGTCTAAGGGAACTAATGTAATGGTTTCTGGCTGCCTATTTGCAGTCACCTTTAGGAGATTTAACAGAGCCAATGACATCTCGTAATTTGGAACCCTTATCAAGTGACGATAGGGATCTATTTTTTACTACAACTTATTTTCGACTTTATTTTTGAATCTATACAGCTACTCATTGACTTTTATATCCCTCGTAGGCCCATCCTCAAGATATTTGACCTTGTGCTTCTTTTTCTCCATTAATAACCCTACAGACTGACTACGCTTGTCATTTTAGACATGGTCCCCCAAAGATCCACAAGTGATTCGATTGAATAACTCGTCAAATATTCATCCAAATGTAACAAAAACTTAGATTTAGGGGTTTTCGAGGGTTTTTCACATTTCTAAGTAATTAAAATTGGGTGTTGCTATTGAAAATTTTAAAGTTCGTAACATTTTTAATGTTAAGACGGACCCTTATGCAAATTTTGTGTCATGCAATTAACTCAAAATGTTATTTGTTCACATAGTCAAAAAAGTCCGATGTAAAAGGATGACTAACGGTTGAAATAATCACTAGTGGGTAACTTTTTTTTTAACAGAGAACATTTCGAAGAAACAGTAGCCCTTCAAATTGAAAGTACAATTATGCCAATCAACAAATCAACCTTTAATAGTGTTTTAGTTGCTTTCGACACGTTAGAAGAGCTAGGCATTAGATTAAGTTGCTGGTCTAGAAGATTTTTAGTCTACGGGTCAGTCGACGCCCGTAGGTAAAGTGTTAAGTGAAATTCTGCAAGCAGAAATACGGTGTTTTCCCGTTTTCGCTTGTCAAGCGTTTAAGGAAAAACGGAAACAAGCTGTTTATTTCAGACAAACCGTCTGTTTGTTAAAGAAACGCAATCTTTCCGTAAATTCCCGAAAGTAATCACAGAAATATGCACGTAAAATTCAGGTTTTTTTTTTAACAATGTATACCAAGTAAATTGAAGCATATTGCGTCTGTCTTACCCCATAACCACTAATTTCCCTGCTTTCTCCCATGACCCAACATGCATGTTATGTGTGTGTGGCAGGGTTCCGGGGCGAGGCGTGCGAGGAGGAGGTGAGCGCGTGCGAGCGCAACCCGTGCCTGCACAACGGCACGTGCCGCGGCAACCAGAGCGCCTACTGGTGCGACTGCCCCCCCGGATACTCCGGCCGCCACTGCGACGCACCCCTCGACCTCTGCCTCTCCAGCCCCTGCGTGCACGGCGTGTGCGAGGACGCCCTGGGAGCCTACAAGTGCTACTGCCTGCCAGGTACGGCGGAATCGCTTATCAATTCTTGCCGCTGGATGAAAGTTGCATTCATAGTAAAGTGCAACATTGGTCGACGTAAAAATAAAAAATTGTGTCCCTAAGTACAATAGTTAACTAATAAGCGCAAATTAGAAAAAAGAGGAAGAAGTGTCACAACCTACCCCACCCTGGGTCGGTTGTGACAGTGCCTGGGATCGGTTGTGACAGGCTCAAAAAAAGACACCAAAATGGTATCAAATCACTCTTTTTGCTGCATCTTATTATAAATTCAATATTTATAATAATAACATTTAATTCATCATTTAATTATTAAATTTAATAATTATAGATAAATTTATAATTATTAATACAAACTCTTCATATTATCACTATCCCCAAAAAAGTTAACTAAATATTCATAATTATACATTGCTGTAACCATGTCAAAATACAAAACAAATAAACAGAAATATGTTTTTTTTTTTTAAATTCACAAAACATCTTATCTACATAAAAAATAAACATGTTCTTTTATAACACAAATAGATCTTTTTGAGTTACACCTGTTTCGTCAACAATGTGTATATCCTGTGGCTCATATAGGTGTGTATGTACATAACAATTTGCATATCGTCATAAAAATATTGCACATTTGAAGCTTGTATCGATACAAATGTATCGTAACAAAGACATACGATTAATTTGGTGATTTTATTCAGCTCTTCGTAATGAAATTCCGCGTTTCACTTCTATCAAAGCTTCCTCATATTTCCTAAGGTTCCTGTGCTCTTTCTGCCTACCTTAGGCGTTTTATAGGCATCTAAAGGAAAAAGAAATACATTTTATTGTGTTGTCACAACCGTACCCAGCTCCCTCTTTTGTAAAAAACAATCGCCATGACAATACGAAATAATATACATTCAAAGTAATCCCTGGTATTTCATTATTAAAGTCTAAATTATAACGAGGAAAAAATTCATTGCTCTATCTGTACATGGGCAGTTCCACCATAATTTTTAATTTCAGGTATTAAAAACTTGCAAAATTTATTTTTTCAAAATCCCTTTAAATGTTTATCAAAATGTTTATAAGGGTTCTAGAATTACGAAAAAAAGTTCAGCAAAGCTCATTTGTAAAAAACAAAAAATTATAATAAGGGACGGCAGTTTTTTAAAAACACCGATTCTAAAGAAACCGGTCTAAACCGGCCTTACGAAACTAACTGTTATTCAATGAAACCGAAATCGCAAAAAACCGGCTAGTCTTAAAACTGGTTTCGGTTTTCCATCCCTAGATCATTACGACGGTAAGGATCGGAAGGTCAGGAACGGAAGGAAAGGACATTCACGCTGTTTTTCGGTCTTTCTTGTGTTGAAACTAACTCCAGTTTAATGAAAATGGATTTTTTTACTTCTTGTATTCCACTTAAACATATTTATAGAAAAAAAATTTCAATTATCAAGCAAAAATTAACCTTAAACCTGGGAGACTGTAAGGAAAGCAATAAAGCCTCGCAGCCAATTTCAGTGAGTTTTTTTGAATTTTGGGCTTATTGGTGAATATTAGCAAAAATATGTGGCTACTAACTGAAATATCAGTTTTCTGCAATACAGTTTGCATGTTTGAAGAATCACTGTAGCTCAATCCAGTGCCTCTCTTCACCACTTTAAGAATGAGGTCAGTGAATGTACCAAAACCCAGGGACAAAGTTAGGAGACAAGAAAAACGCATTATAAATGTTAAAATCCGAAATTCAATGGAAGGAAATCGCTAAGCTACAGTATTAGTTCAATTTAAAATCCAAATGAATGCAATTTTTAGTCAAAAAAAGTATTAGATTGAGCCCTAAACCTAAAATTTGACATTCGGGACACACGATGCTAAGGACTTTTCTGCATTGTTTCGTGTTTAAAATTTTTTTGGAGTTTCTTTGCTTTAAAATTACGTTTTGCAATTATAAAAGGACCAGTCTTTTAGTATAATAAGAAAAAATGGTAAAGAAATGTTAATTTTTTAAAAAGTTATGCCCAAGGGACATAAAATTAAAAATTATGGTAGAATTGCCCACATATATAATAACAGTTATGAAAAGAAATGGAATAAAAATACTTACTTTTGACAGTCAAAAAGTAATAGAGGCCTCTGGTAGGGTTAATGTCGTGCGATGACTGATGGTATACTGTGGCACATGTTCAGGCAGACAAGCTGCGCCTTACCCCTTACACCCAACCCGATATTCCTTATGGTTTCGCTAATATGGCGACTGGCACAACCGTACCCTGGCACAACCAGGGTACGGTTGTGCCAAGGTACCCAGGCCTCGTAAAAAGCCGTTTTTTTTCTGTCAACACCGGGGCCAAAATACCGGTTTTTCAAAAAAATCGGTATCGGTTTTCCATCCCTAAACTGCTTTCCTATTTATTGTTTTTAAACTTAAAGCTAAAACAACTAACTTACGTGGTGAAAGCAAGGTAATTTATTGAAAACAATGTAAGAAATCTGATGAAAAACAATCTACAGCACAACAACAAGTCAAAAATCAGAGCAAACTAAAAGTAGAAGTTAAAGTTACTAACATACAAGTTAAAGTAGTAGTTTATGCTATTTTTCTTAACACTTCCTCTCAAAAAATACTACATAACATTACTTTTAAAATAACTATACACAAATTCCTAACATAATTCGAAGAGTCTCAAAAACAGGACGAGCCAGGGGCTTCGTCAGAATGTCAGCAATTTGTTTCTGTCCATCAATGTGTTCAACGTTCAGCACATTCTCCCGGAACTTTTCACGAATGAAATGAAACCACACTTCAATGTGCTTTGACCGTTTATGGAATTCTGGAATATTCACCAGTTTGACAGCACTAGCATTGTCGACATGCAGGGTCGGTGTGTAGTTCAAATGGGCAATCTCTCCAAGCAGCCGTTTCAACCAAATGACTTCCTTGATTGCCTCACTCGCTGCAACATACTCAGCCTCAGTTGTGGAGAGAACTACACTCTTCTGCTTCTGACTGCTCCAGGAAATCGCTGCACTTGCATATTTGCATACAATGCCAGTGCGGGAACGGAGGGTCTTCTGATCACCAGCATAGTCTGCGTCGCTGTATGCCTCAAGCTCATAGGATTGAGAACCACTTTTATACAGCAGACCATGATTTATAGTGCCTTTCAGGTACAGCTGTGGAAATAAAAAAGTACCCACTTGAGGTTATTTCATCCGTTAGTCACCCTATAGAATCGGACCTTTTTGAGATTGTGTACAATTAACATTCTGATTAAATTGCACGATACAAAATTTGCATAAGGGGCCGTCTTCATATTAAAAATATTACGAACTTTGAAATTTCCAATGGCAACACCCAATTTTAATAACTTAGAAATGTTAAGCACTCTTGAAAACCCCTAAATCTAAGTTTTTGTTACATTTGGATGAATATTTGACGAGCTATTTAATCGAATCACTTGTGGACCTTTTGGGGACCATCTCTAAAATGACAAGCAAGTATGCATGCAAGGTCGTCTTTATTTATCAATCACACGTTATCTTATACACAGTCCCCTAAAGGGTAATTAAAAAGTATTTTGTGATTTACTCAGCAAATTATGAATAAAAATTTTTAAAAATTGGGATTTCGCTTAAATTTCCTGTCTTACATTTATTTCTGTAAAAATATTTAGGGGTTTCTATTCATATTTTTTTAAAAAATTAATATAATAATTATTTAAAAATATAAAAATTGTTTTAAATACCCCAATATTGAATGCATTTTGTTTAGGTTATTATAATTTCATTTCATTAAAAAATTCGTTTCATTATCTTAATTATTTATAGATTGGGATAGTTTTTTACGTGCAACTCATTTAACATTATGGGACCTAAACTTTGCACGTCTCTAACTCCCCTAATAATGCTTGAAAACTAATAAAATTTGGCATTTCGTATTAACATGGGTCATAGATTTGAAATATGGACTCAAAAAGGGGTGTTACTATTGGAAATTTTAAAGTTAGTAACATTTTTAATATGAAGACGGCCCCTTATGCAAATTTTGTTTCAAGCAATTAACTCAGAATGTTAATTGTTCAAAATGTCAAAAAGGTCCGATTCTATAGGATGACTAACGGATGAAATAACCTCAAGTGGGTACTTTTTTATTTCCACAGCTGTACCTAAACACACTTTTCACTGCTTGCCAGTGATGATGAAGTGGAGATTCCAAATTCTCAGAGACTATACTTACAGAATAAGCAATATCGGGTCGAGTTGTTGTAGCAAGATACATTAAGCTACCCACAGCCTCTCGATAAGGTACCTTTTCACTCAGGGGTGTATCATTTGCATCAGACCTTTCACAAGGAGTAGCAACAGAATTCACATCAGCCATGTTAAATTTGTTTAGAATTTTACGCACATAGCTACTTTGACTAACAAAGATGGAACCATTATCTAACTTTGCAATATGCATACCAAGAAAACATTCTAAAGATCCCACAGTTATTCGAAATTCAACTTTCAACTCCTCGACAAACTCATGAATTTCACTGTTATCAGTCCCAGCTACATGACAATCATCTACATATAAAGCAATAATGAGCTTCTTGTTATTCTTTATTCTGTAGAAAAGACAGGGGTCAGCAGTGCTGCAAACCAACTCCTGTTTTTGTACAAACTGCACAAAACGGTTATTCCAGCACCTAGGTGCTTGCTTCAAGCCATAGAGACTTCGATCCACCTTGCAAACACGCTGCGATCCATCACTGTAACCATCAGGTTGATTCATGTATACTTCCTCTTGCAGATCACCATAGAGGAAAGCAGTCCTCAGATCAAACTGTAGAAGATTAAGGTTTTCAGATGCAGCAACACTCAAAACAGATCTGACAGTGTCAAATCTAGCGACAGGACTATAAGTTTCATCGTAGTCAATACTATGTTTTTGAGAATAGCCTCTGGCCACAAGCCACGCCTTGTATCTATCCACACTGCCATCAGCTTTTGTTTTCATTCTCAGTACCCAACGATTAGATATAATCTTCTTTCCAGGAGGCAAATCCACGAGACGCCACACTTTATTTTCAGCCAAAGAAGCCATTTCCTCATCCATTGCACACCTCCAATTTTCTGCATTATCTGATGACATGGCTGAATGGTAGGAGTCTGGAACATCACATGTAGCTACTAGAACATAGTCCTTCAGATATTCAGGTAGCTTTACCTGACGCTTGGAAACCACTGGTTCACTGGATTCATCTTCCTCTGTTTCATCATCCTCTTGGGGCTTGGAAACCACTGATTCAGGGTATTCTTCTTCCTCTGTTCTGTCAGCATCTTGCAGCACATCAGTGGAAACACTGGTGCCTTCGTGACTGCTTCCATTATTGGTCACTTGCTGAACAGATAACTGCAGTATCTTCTCTAGTGGTTGTTCTTTTCGAAAGATGACATCTCTGCTCAGAATAACTTTATTCTGACTGGGAATCCACACACGATAACCATCCTTATCGCCACAGTAGCCAACAAAAAGTCCTTCGGTACTCTTTTTATCCCATTTCTTTCTTCTTTGCTTCGGTACATGGACAAAGCAGTCTGTTCCAAAGATTCTCAAGTGGTCAATAGTTCTAATATCTTTTCCAAACCACAGTTCAACCAGTGCTTTTCCTTCGACTGTAGTAGGCCCAGTCCTGTTCAGCACGTACACCACAGTATTAACAGCTTTAGCCCACAGTCTTAGAGGTAATTCTTTAGAGTGTAGCAAACTTCTAGAAGATTCTACGATGGTTCGATTCTCTCTTTCAGCAGTCCATTCTGCTCTGGAGAATAGGGCATCGAAACACGGTGTGTAATACCCCAATTTTCCAGGATCTTCTGCACTTCAGAATTTTTGAACTCTGTACCACCATCAGTTAGCAGCTCCTTGACGGTGATGTCTGCATTGCTAGATTCCTTCAGGAAAACTTGAAAGCAGTTAGACACCTCATTCTTATGCTCCAGAAAGAAGACTCTTCGGAATTTGGAGTAGTCGTCCTTGAAGCACAAAAAGTATCTGGCTCCACCAATAGAAGTTTCTTGCATCGGCCCGCAGACATCAGCATGTATTAGACCTCCAGCAACTGTTGGTCGATTCTGTTTGGTGCCAAAACTTGAACGAGAATGCTTTCCATACAGGCAACCTGCACACAATTCATCTGTGATGTTCAAACTTACGCCAAACTTTTTCAGAGTCTTCTGATCATGTCTCGTTTTGATGGCAAAGTCTTTCATGCCACAACTGTGCACTTTCTTCACTAGATGCAATATAAACTTCAGCTGCCATTTCTGGAATGATGACACACATTTCCAATGCATAGAGGCCTTTGGTTGTAGGTTTTCCAACAAGTTGTACTTTCTCATGTCTTGTAAACCAGCAACCTTTCATGTCAGCTTCGAATTTGTATCCTTTACTTATGGTTTCACTGATAGAAAATAAATTTCTTCCAACCTCTGGAACGTACCAAACATTTGTAAGGTGGTTCTTTATCCACTGTCCACTGATTTTCATTTTAACGCCAATGACACCTTGTCCATACGCCAAAATAGTGCTGTTGTTTCCAACCTGGACTTCTTTCGGTGGTGTAAGGGATTCAAAACTTGAAAAATACTCTTTATGTCTGGTCATATGAGCAGACGCACCAAAGCTGCCAGCCACAAGTCTTCTTCTGCGACACCAGGGATACTGCACATGAAAGCATTTCCTTCCCTTGCGTTCTTTGATGGTGGACCATCTGAAGACTTCGTTGCATTCCTCTTCTGGCATTGCTTGGCTATGTGCCCAAGCTGGTTGCACTTGAAGCACCTTCTTTCTTGCTTCACACCCTTGGGGGTGGGGGGTGTTTTGACTTTTGTGTCTTTGCTACAAAAGCAGCACACTCTGACTTTCCTTTACCTGAAAGCCTCATTTCGATGAGTCGCAACCTCTCGGTAAGTTTGTTGACTGTTCGATCTGCCACGTCAATGGACTCCCACACACTCTTGAACTCGAAATATTCCTGCGGAAGCGTTGACATGATTCTGCTCATCAAAAGCAGATCCGGCAGCTCAGTTTGTGAAAGCTTCTTCAGCTCATCATTGAGCTCACAGAAGTTCCTCTGCAATCTTGCAATGTGAGTTGCAATATCTTCACTAAGTTCTTTTTCACTACTGAAGAAGTTCTCCATCAAACGATCTACCCTTTGACCGAAACTCTGCTCGTAGATCGAACACAGCTTCTTCCATATGTCCTCGGCGGTAGTGCATATGGATGTCAATTCACAATTTGAGTCATCCATACTGCCAACTAAGATGAGTTGCAAGTGCATCATTTTTCTTGAAGGTTTTTATTTCTTCAGCAGTGGCATGTTCTCCTGGCAATATCGTTTCCCCGTTAACGATATCGAGAACATCATGATGCCGCAGCAACAATCCAACCTGGCACTTCCACTTTGTCCAGTTTCTCACACCTTCCAGTTTTTCAATATGAGTTTTGAAATACATTACTACAATTGATGAAGTCAATTTCAAAGTCATATTTGCCTTTCACCACGATCTACGAATGTATCACGTGTTCTACGTGTCTTCACGTGTTCGAAAGTTAATACGTTTAAATAAACAATCTCACGCAGTGGAAGCGTGCTGGGCCCATAGCCTATTGTTTTTAAGCTAAAACAACTAACTTACGTGGTGAAAGCAAGGTAATTTATTGAAAACGATGTAAGAAATCTGATGAAAATCAATTTACAGCACAACAACAAGTCAAAAATCAGAGCAAACTAAAAGTAGAAGTTAAAGTTACTAACATACAGTTAAAGTAGTAGTTTATGCTATTTTTCTTAACACTATTGCAGCGCAGTCCATTCTATTTTATGTCTCTGCCCAAATCCCGTTGGATCTGAAAAATGATCTTTTGTTAGAAAGGAATGACCTCAGAGGTTCGCCTTTCATACTTTGTGCCCGTTTGTTTGTACACTGTTAAAACTCAGGAACCTGGAGGTGACATTTGACACCTCTAGGCGTGAAAGGGAATGTCCCGTCAGCGACACCCCAACAGGTGTGCACCCTTAACTAGGGTGAAAGGATGGCACCTCTAGTCCCAGGAGATGAAACGATGGCACCCCATGAGAGAATAAAGGCACCCCCTAATTCAGGGCGCTCGGAGGTGCCACTGCAAATATCAATTACGACGAATTATTTTAAAACGTGTGCCCCCTTAGATCCTCTATAAATCATTAACATTAAAAAAATAATAACAAAACAGAATTAACTGATAAAAAATGATTGTTTAATAATACTCACATCGAGACTCACTCACATATCGGAATTTTGATCCAGATCAAAAGCCGATAACACCCTGATCTGGTACCCCCCGAGGTATTGATTTGGCATGGGAAAATGAAGAACTTTGTTACCACGACATATTTAACGTTCCCCAGCCACCATTAGTCAACACGGCGCCGGCGCTCTTTAGACCGAATACAAGCGCCGACCCAGCAAATATTAGAATTGCGAGCACAGCCGCGGACAGAACTCACAACCCTTCCGATGCGAGCTCGACGCTTCACACGACTGAGCTACCGCGGCTCAAGGTAAACATACCTACTTTTGATAATTAACGGCTTCTAAAAATACAGATAATTTTGCTTTAGAAAACGTGTTTTTGAGTTTAAAGTAGTTAAATATGTATATTTACGATGAATTAAGATTTAAATTGATTTGTACTCACTTTAAAATAATGTAAATAAGAATGTTTATACCGTTCACACAGCGCGTTTACTTGTAAACACGTCAGAAGGCAAGTCACAGACGTCACTTGTGCGCATGCGCAAGTTTACAAGTCACCCTATGGGTGAAACGCTTGGAGATATTGGCACCCAATTGGTACCAGTATCTACTCTATAAGTGTCTTTTCACCCCGGATGTCAAACGGCACCGATTTGTCACCTTTAGTTTCAACAGTGTATGTCCGGACTGTCTATGGTCAAGCGGCGAATGACTCACTGAATAAGCATTAAAATGTAATTTTGCGTCATTTAAAATAGCTGATGCTATATCAACAATATCCTAAGAAACTTCATTTAACACTAGTGGGCAAAGCCCCCTGCTCGCTACCGCTCGCCAACCCCCGGGCATTGCTACGCAATTTTGGTTGACTGGTTGGTTGATATATACATATATTTTCAGGCTCGTTTGCTCCGCAAACAAACATGCAAGACTTGTCAGGTCCATTATTTAATATGTTATATTTCACACACACATAAGGTTAAGGACAATACAATGTAGTAATATTTTAAGTAACAATTGTATTCGTTAGCAAACACTTCTGCTTCTCCAATGCTGACAGTTACAGTTAGACTGGTTACAGTCTCAGACACCACAAGACTAATATGAGGATACTGCCAATGCAGGAATGCTCACCTACACAATCTGGCTAGTTTCCGTGGGACTGCTCCAGGGCATCACGTAGCTCTAGCACTCAGCAACGATCTCTACCAAAGCCACGGGACGCAACCTGAAGCAGCCCCGGCACAAAACAAGCACACCGCCACACTTACTTTCAGTGTTTCTGACTGGCTGCAGCCGCGCAAGTCACGTGGCTTTCAAGCGTCCGACAATTACAATTTTATATTATATAGAGAAATAGTGCTTGAAAAATACTTTTTTTTATAAATCAGTTTGGAAAGACGTCATAAAATGGAGCACCATGTGATTCTTTGATTGTTCACTATTTGTTTACCAGGAAAACGGCAAGGCAGTATATTTTTTGCCTAAAAAATCTGGTTAGTTTTAATTGGCATTTCTTTTTTTTTTTAGTAGTTTCATGTTTTGTCATTAAATATGTTAAACTATTTTTCGAACTGCAAATTAATTAAGCAGAAGATAAATAACGATAATTTAATTTGCAAAAGAATATAAATGAAAATAGTTCATTGTCACTTTTAAAAGTTTAAATCGACTCTTCCTATCAACGCGTGATTAGTATAACCCCCAACACACATCTTGCTTGCAACTTAAAAAAATAATAACTTCATAAATCTTCTACTGCCTTTGATTTTGGTTTTTCAGTTTGACTTCAAGTAAGCGGTAAAGCTGTCCATGATCTTGTTTTTTCATAAAAACTACTGTCCGAGAAAAAAATCGATGGATAGAAAGTAGTTGGATAAATTGTCTACTTCGTTTATTCTAAAAGAAAGAACGACTATTTAATATACTTAATAATTTATCTTTTCTAGATAAATTATTGAAACAATGCATTTCCAAGCATTTATTTCACTGGTTGCAGGGTACGGTGGCGAGCACTGCGAGTTCGAGTACGACGAATGCGACTCGAGTCCCTGCATCAACGGCGGGGCGTGCGAGGACCTGGTGGCGGGCTACAGGTGCCACTGCGGCCCGGGATACGCGGGGAGGAGGTGCTACACCAAGCTCGACCTGTGCGCGCCCAACCCGTGCCCGCCGCCCGCGCACTGCGTGGACAGGGGGAACAACTACTCGTGCATCTGCCACCCGGGATATAACGGTAAAGTCCCATCACCATTTAAGAGTTTCGGATCGTCCATTTATGATATCAAAAAGCACATCATATCATTCGATTCTTTTTATTCTAGTATTAGAAAATATTTTTTATTCATCCCAGTAGATGACAGCCTTCTTCGTATTTTTTTAAAAAATTATGATCAGAAACATAGTGATGCATAATGTCATCATTGGGACTAGAAGAGTTAAAAGACCTTGCATAGATGAGTTTTGAAGTGAAGGGCAGGGAAAAGAGCTCGCGTCAACAAGGGACAAAAGGAAAAACTAATTCAAAATTTATACTATAAATAACCCGATCAGTTCTTTGAGTCACAAATGTCCCATTTTTTTTGGCCGAAAATAAGTTCAATGACTTTTTAGTGTACCCTGTATAGGTGGAAAATCTTCGATAAAATATCTCAATCTACAACTCTTATTCAGAACTATTTCCAGAGAATGTTCACAAAAACCATCAGCAACTTCAAAATTTGAATTTATTACAAATGCCAAATAATTCCTCCCAATGAAATGAATGTTATTTATTCAACAAATTGCAGTCAAGAAACTTATTAAACGGCGGCATATTAGACACCACCCTGACTATTTGATACCGTTCTCCTAGCGATCGTTCATAAATGTGGCATTAATTACAGATACTCAAAAGTTTAGTTAGATTAGGTAATAAAAAATAATTTATTAATGAATAATTGAAATTTCAGGTCCTGGCTGTACCCAACAATATGATCCCTGCTTTCCAAACCCATGCCAAAATGGAGGGAGCTGTTGGCCAAGTTTAGATTCATTCTTTTGTTCTTGTCGACCAGGATACACAGGAGACACGTGCGAAGGTAAGATTCATGTACACGTTGCGTTTCAGATTGTGCTGGATATGCACACATTTGGATTTGTTAGGTGCAATAAGTTACAATGCATTGTGGTTTTTGATTCAATAATTACTCTGATTTTCTGTTCTCTTTCCACGGGTCACCCTAAATGTTCTTTAATCTGAGGAGTCTTCGTGACGACTCCCTCCCCAGAACATTTTAAATAAATACAAATATCTATATAAATAGGGATAGAACATTGTAGCAATATTGCATTAGATGACGTACTTTAAATGAACAAAATAAAAAAAAATAGGCAACATCATTGAAACTGACACAGCTGAAATTTTTTTTTAATATGAAACTTATTGAAATTAAACTCAAATCAATCAACTCAGAATGTTGTAAACCAACTTAGAGCTTGGCAACTAGGATGATGAACGGCCCATTAATGACGATTGGCAAGAACATTTGTCACACACACGAACAGAAGATTTCTGCTTCAGTTCATCTAAATAGGGTCTGTAGTCAGCATTCGTCTTCCATGTTATCGAAGTAAACACAATATAAGACATATGAAGAACATAGTCCTGAAGAATTTACGTAGGACACATTTTATTAAAATAAATTTAAAAACTTGGCATAAACATTTTTATTCAGAAATTTATGTGCCGCCAATGGTATTCACAAAATCGTCCATCATGTGTGAATGAACAGGAGAACTTTCCTTCGGGGTCGCATTTACGGGGCGGGGGGGGCAAGGGGACAGGACAAATTCATAAAATCGAGAAAATGAACGCAAGCGCAACAAGAAAATGAACGCAATGCGCTGCCGTGGGCAGGTAAACTGCAGTAACTTCCATAATGACCAGGACCAATGTTGCAAACACTCAATTTATCAAACAATTAAAAACATACCGGAATCTTCTTTAAATTCAGACCAAAAATGGTACAACTCATTGTTGCGGTTACTGCAGTTTACCTGCCCACGGCAAAAGGGGTGGAAGTGTTTTCGAAGCTCGCCTAGTAAATACACAAGGTATAGTCGAGGGGTTGAAATCTTCCATCCTCAATGGACTATTCCAGTTGTGTTTAGTTTACATTACTGTTGTTAGCCCCTTTTACACGTGATGTAGAGCCGACGGTTCACCGTCATAGACCGCGTATACACATATACGTCTGACATCCCAGAACCTGTGAAGACTGTGGAATGGAGGTCTTTTTGGTCGATATGACGGTCCAGGACACCTACCACCAAGGGGTTCGGAAAGATCTCACCTCGGTATTTGTGGGCGTTTTTTCCCCATGACCTGTTTGCGACGTCACATCTCGCCTCGGAAACACAAAATGACAGTAACATGATCCCACATGATCTCGTTTTTGTCACTTTTTTTGGTCGGAAAGTACTCGCCTCGTCTTAGACTAGTGGGAACTCGCTCTCGCCATCGGAATCGAATATTTTCACGAGTATCGCATCGTTTTTCGGGTTGCTCTTCCAAAATGCCGGGGTTTAATTTCGGAGATTTAATCATCGGAATCGAAAGCTTTTTTGCACGTTGGGGCAGCGGTTTAGTTGCTAGTATATATGGTTGAAGTAATTCATGTTGACTAATAGGAGACGCGACTAATTCACTTAATAAGTTATGTTTATTTCAACAGCATGGCATGGTCACTGTTTCTAAGCGCCCGCGCTCAGCACAACTAGGGTTTATATACAGTAAGCCCTCTGGCGATCGAATCCGGTCACACTTCGTGTTGCCAGACCCAATCGCCACAGAGTATCCCCCCAGTGACCGAACGCGGGAACGACACAAAAGTTTACATGATAATACAAATAATAATTGAAAATTACAATATATTAGCACAATAATTTAAACTAATAATAATGCTTTTTAAGAAAATAAAGAAACTATCATTTTAACAAAATGTGATTCACTAACTAATTATGGTCGATAGATGTTTTGGAAAATGCACACGTCTACCTGATCTGGTCACAATAACTCTATCTTGACCCGAATCTGCTAGCAGAGTGTCCTTATTTGAGGGAATGTTTTTACCAGTCAGTTGCACTGCATTGTCCGACATCAAGTATGCAGGTTTTACTCTGTCGATTGACACTGTAGACTTTTTACCGTTAAGTTCTATGCACACTGTCTTGTTCGACCGTTTCACAATTTTATGTGGTCCCGTATAAGGCTGTCGCAAAGGTGGTCTGACACAATCCACCCTTAGGAACACATGAGTGCAAGTTTTAAGAGACGGATTCACATATGTCCTCACTGAACCATGAGCAGATGTCGCCACAGGGTTGAGATTCCGCATAGCTGTCCGCATTTGGTTCACAAATTCTTCATTCCCACACTGAATCTTGGAATTATCGATCATATCACAGGGCAATTTCAGAGTCATACCGTACACCATTTCTGCACAAGAAGCACCGATATCTCCCTTGACCGCTGTGCGTATTCCCAGTAGGACAATTGGAAGGATATCTGTCCATCTGGAACTTTCGTGCGCCTTGATGGAAGATTTCAGATGTCGATGTAATCGTTCCACCAAACCATTGGCAATCGGATGGTAGGCAGTCGTCTGTATTCTGTTGGTCCCGAGCATGTTGGAGAACTCCCTGTACAGTGATGACCGCATCTGTGATCCCTGGTCCGTCGTAATCACCGCAGGACAGCCAAACCGTGAGATCCAGCCGCTGAAAACTGCTTGGCAAATCGTAGTAGCTTTCATGTCCCCTATCGGAAAGGCTTCTGGCCATCGGGTAAACCTATCCACCATGGTTAACAGGTATCTGTATCCGTCACAAGGTGGCAGTGGACCCACGATGTCAAGATGAACGTGTGAAAATCTCGCATCTGGCATGGAGAATGTACCCAACGGTGCTCGCGTGTGCCTTTGTATCTTTGATCTCTGGCACGGCTCACAGCACCTTGTCCATTCTGCTACTTGACGTTTCATATCCGGCCACACGTATCTTGAACATATCAGCTTAGTCGTTGCTGCGATTCCAGGATGTGAAATATTATGCAGATGCTCGTACACCAATCTACGATAAGCTGCTGGTACAAACGGCCGAAATACACCAGTTGAGGTATCACACCACACATCGGAGCACGATAACTGACAAGGTCTACACTCCAATTTAAGTGATGTAGAACTGTTTCCTTGCAACAATTTTTGCAATTCTGGGTCATCCTTTTGACAAGCCGCTAACTCATCTAATTTTAGAAATTCAGATTTGTTAATAGAGCTTACTTCTATCCTAGAAAGTGCATCGGCGACCACGTTTTCCGAACCTCGCACATGCCTAATATCGGTCGAATATTGCGATATATAGTCCAAGTGGCGCAATTGCCTTGGGGAACATTTATCGGGGTTTTGTTTAAATGCGTATATTAAGGGTTTTTGGTCTGTAAATATTTGGAACTCTCGTCCTTCCAACATATGTTTAAATTTCCTGATCGACGAATATATGGCAAACAGTTCTCTGTCATAAGTCGACCATTTCAATTGTGTTTTATTTAACTTCATTGAAAAGAAAGCGAGAGGTTCCCATTTACCTTCCGAATTTTGCATTAATGTGTCTCCTACAGCAAAGTCGGAAGCATCTACCCAAACGCTCAATTTTGCCCCCGGTATCGGATGTCTTAAGAGAGTTGCATGTGCGATAGATTGTTTGGCCTCCTGGAAGGCTTTTTCAGACTTTTCGTCCCATTGTAATTGCTCAGTAGTTTTTCGTTTGGCAGCTTTCCGCCCTTCTAAAAACTTAACCAAAGGAGCAAGAATATGGGCCGCTCTGGGTACGAATCGTCGGTAGAAATTGAACAGGCCTAAGAATTTTCTTAATTGGGTTAGTGTCTTAGGTTGAGGGTAATCAATGATACACTTAACCCTGTCGGAAAGTGGTTCTATTCCCTCCCCAGAAAGTTTAAAACCCAAAAACTCAATTTCAGTTTTGCCAAAACTACATTTGTCGACCCCGATGCAAAGTCCGTAATCCTCGAGTCGTTGGAACAAAGCCGTTAAATGCTCCAGGTGCTGATCCGAATTCTTAGATGCAATTAAAATGTCATCAACAAAAGCGTATACCCCAGATAACCCACGAGTGACTTCATCTATAAAACGTTGGAACGTTGAAGCCGCTTTGCACAACCCGAATTGCATACGGGTGCTTTCGAAAAGCCCAAAGGGTGTGCAAATCGCAGTTTTGTGAATGTCATCCTCGTTAATAGGGATTTGGTGGTACGCCTTTACTAGATCTACATGACTAAATATTTTTGCACCATGTAGCTCAGCAGTAAAATCAGATATGCATGGGATTGGGTACTTTTCTTTAACCGTTTGTGCGTTTAAAGACCGAAAGTCTCCCACCGGTCTCCATTCCAAAGTTCCCTTTTTGGGGACCATGTGCAGTGGGGATGCATAATTACTTTTGGATGGTCTCATGTGCCCCAATGCCATCATATTCTGAAATTCTGCTCTGGCTATTTTTAACCTATCGGGAGCTAATCTCCTAGGCTTTGATACAACCGGAGGACCTTTTGTGTTTATGAAATGCACTGTATTGTGCTTAACTGGTTGGTTCGGGTCTGGTAGTTTTGTGATCGAAGGAAAATTTGACAGTAATTTATAATAACTCGAATTTAAATTATTACACACCGTTTTTACTGAATGTATATCTGCGCTTTTTATTTGACCTTCAACTTGAAATTTTGTTTTAAGATCGACGAGACATTTGCTCCGAAGATCCGGTACCAATTCGAAATTGTGGAGGAAATCCGCTCCAATGATTGGTGTAGAAACGTTTGCAATTAGAAAGGTCCACAAAAAGTTTCTGTGCAATTTAAAATCCAGCGAAAGTGTTTGCTGTCCATAGACATTTATCACGGTAGAATTAGCCGCACTTAACGTTTGAACGGGTTTATTCCGTTTTTGGTAATTATTTGCAGGAATAACCGAAACGTCTGAACCTGTATCGACCAAAAATGAAACGTTAGTTTTCCGGTCCCGCACGAACAGGCGACGCGAAATGCCACTGGGCAAAGAATATGCCGCCTCTACTCTCTGCCGTGGGCGTTTCCCTTATAAGAACATGGTGAAACACATTTATCTTCCCTGCACTTACTACCAAATCGGCGATGATACCAACAAAAATCCCGGTTATTGGACATACTCCGTCGGCGGTTCCGAAACCCGTTATTTCGAATCGGAGATCGACTTCTGCCAACTGATAGTTGATCAATACGTTTATTCAATTTATTAATTTCGTCCAGAAGTCTTTCCTCGAACGAATTATTGGTTCCGCCGACAGAAAATATCCCGGTAGGTGTTGGGGTAACTTCTAAAATCCTATCCGCAATTTCCGCAGCCTTGTCCACGTTCAGATCAGACACGGCAGCCAAAATGGTCTGAACCGATGTGGGCATACGCTGCAAAAATAATTCCAGTATTACTTTTTCAGGAACTTTAAGGGTTTCAGCACGACGCTTCATGTCCCGCACCAACTCTGAGGGCTTTCGAGAGCCTAGTTCTTCAACAGAGAGCAGTTGCCTAATCTCCTGTTGATCCGATTCACTCGACCTGTTAATAAACTCAGTTTTTAAGAAACCGTATGGGTCTTGTTCATCAGGTTTCATCAACACGTCCCGAACTAGTGTTGCAATTTCCGGTGGCAAATGGGAAACAATATAGTTATATTTAGTCTTTGATTCCGTGATCGGTTTTGGGACAGCCAGCTGAAATGTACTTTCGCACATCACGAACCATAAAGCTGGATCTGACCGATTGTAAACCGGAATCTGGACTGCGCTGACCTCGGCCATGTGCAAGGTTCAAAACGAATGCAGGAAAAAAAAATGATTAAACTACTTCTATAACTTTAAAAATGTTTAACACTCCCAAAGGTTATACGCTATTCCAATATAAACCCAGACCATTAATCAAAGATTAGTATTAAAAATTGTTATTAAAAGAATTAAAAATATGAAAAATTATTATCAAAAATATTAGCATTAAACGTTATTCCAAAATAATCCCAGCAATAAACTAAGTTTTTATAGTAAACACTATTCCCTATTAATTTTAAACAACAATAAGAAACAGTTCTGTTATTCAGTGACGTGCTGTCGGAACATTCATGAATAAGCTCGAACCACCATGTCAACACCAAATATCACAACACATTGCTGGCTTCATGGTATTTTTCATCGTGCTTCCAGTATAGTAGAACGAAGGGGCGTTTCCCCAATCTTGATCATAAACCAGAAGACACGTACGTCCGCAAAGTCACCATTATTTAGTTGCTAGTATATATGGTTGAAGTAATTCATGTTGACTAATAGGAGACGCGACTAATTCACTTAATAAGTTATGTTTATTTCAACAGCATGGCATGGTCACTGTTTCTAAGCGCCCGCGCTCAGCACAACTAGGGTTTATATACAGTAAGCCCTCTGGCGATCGAATCCGGTCACACTTCGTGTTGCCAGACCCAATCGCCACACACAAAATGACAGTAACATGATCCCACATGATCTCGTTTTTGTCACTTTTTTTGGTCGGAAAGTACTCGCCTCGTCTTAGACTAGTGGGAACTCGCTCTCGCCATCGGAATCGAATATTTTCACGAGTATCGCATCGTTTTTCGGGTTGCTCTTCCAAAATGCCGGGGTTTAATTTCGGAGATTTAATCATCGGAATCGAAAGCTTTTTTGCACGTTGGGGCAGCGGGCATTGAGTATTCATGTTGGCTGAGTGCGACATTAATCCTTAGCCATTGTTTGTCAAAGTTAGTATTTATTAAACTAAAAACGAGATGTTTTCATATTACAAAATAAAATATACATATTTAATTTTAATTTAATTACTCAAGTTAAATTACTATGTACCATTTTCTTGATCAAATAATCCTTTTCAGTATTTATTATCAGTTTAATTTTCTATTTTACTTATTTTGTTACATTTAAAAAAGTCCATAAATAATATAGCAATAGTATGTATTTTATTTTTAAAATTATGTTTAATATTAATGTTCGTATTGAAATCTTAAAAGCTTCTTCCGCATTACCAAAAATTAAGCATGTCGATAACTAGTTTTGCTAATACTTTTTTTTTAAATATATTTTATTGGTAAACATCCTATATAAATAGTTGCCATCTTTTTTATTTGAATTCGAAGTACAAAGCGAATGTGCTTTATATTATAAATTCAAATTTGGTTATGTCCTTTAACACAAATTAGCAAAAAATAAATAAATAAAATACAATATTTGTATCGAAATTAAAATATTTTAAGAGTTTAAACATTTTTTATTCGGTATTTAATTAGTTGGGAAAAATCGTAAAAGAGTAACATTCTATTGGTAAACATCTAATATAAATGATTGCTATCTTTTTATTATTTGAATTTGAAAGTACAAATTAAAAATGCTTTATACTTGGGAAAAAAACGGAATAGAGTCAAATTTGTTTAAAACTTATAACGTTTGCATTGGATATTATAATAAATTAGATTAAGATAAGTTAGATCTCACTTTATTTTACTGCAATGAAATGCTTGCTATATATAAATTAAGACATAAGCAAATTAAATGCTTTCGATCTGCAACATAACATGAATGATATTAAGTATGTCAGTTTTACGTTTATTTCATTTTGCAAACATTCATTTTCACTAGTTTTAATATTTAAAGTTGATGGAATTAGAAAAACCCATCGAAAAGTAATAAATATAACAAAACCTTTTTAAAACTACACTGCTCAAAACAATTAGGGGAATGCATATTTTAAACCATTTCGCCCTCAATGACTCCATTTGGTATCATCAGCTTCTGATTTTTTCTCACTACTAAGTTGAAGTCGTACTTATTTATCGTTAGATGGAAGAATCATGTCTTTTGAAGAATTAAATAATGTTTGTTTTAGTTGAATGAAAATATGAAAAACATGGTAAAATTAAATTCACTCCCAGAAACTTTTATAAAATAAATTGACCCTAAATTCTTCACGTTTGCATTCTTAGAAGTCTAAAATTTGATTTTACCTTTTTTTACAATTAAAATTTTGAAAAAAGTATTGCTATAATTTATTCAAAAGTTATGATTCCAATTTTTTCCCCTTTAAGGGGTCTAAGGAGTCTTAAAAATGTGCAAAGAAGATACTACAAAGCAAAGTTTGATCTTTCATGTCATTTTTGAACTACTCAATGTATAAGTATAATTTTTTTTATAGGTAATTCTACAAGATTTACTTATTATAAAACAAGTTTTAAAATTTATGAAACTTTAGCCAAAACTAAAATAAATGATATTAAACATGAAGCTATTTGAACACATTGTGATTAGGCTTGCGCGGCAAATTGTGAGGTCAAAATTGAAAAAATGACCAAGAAAATGACTTTATATTGTACAAATATGTACAAACTAGGACTTATACCTAAATTCTCAGCTCAATTTTAATTAGAAATTATTTTAAGAACTTTTTTCTAAAAAAAATTAATAAAATTTTAAAAATTTTGATTTTAAATTATTTTTTAAATAATTTCTAATTAAAATTGAGCTAAGAATTTAGGTATAAGTCTTTGTTTGTACATATTTGTACAATATAAAACCATTTTCTTGGTCATTTTTTCAATTTTGACCTCACAATTTGCCGCGCAAGACTAATCACACTGTGTTCAAATAGCTTCATGTTTAATATCATTTATTTTAGTTTTGGCTAAAGTTTCATAAATTTTAAAACTTGTTTTATAATAAATAAATTTTGTAGAATTACATATAAAAAAATTATACTCATTTATTGAGTAGTTAAAAAATGACATGAAAGATCAAACTATGCTTTGTAGTATCTTCATTGCACATTTTTAAGACTCCTGTGACCCCTTAATTTTAGTTGAAAAATTAGGATTTGTTTCCCTGTTTTTTTACCATTTCAATCTGGGTGCATAAGGAATCTATTTCACAGATTTAAAATTTTTATTATAAAAAATAAGAAGTTGGAACTGGACGGGTAAACAAAAGCACGCAAAGTGCTCCCCTAATTGTTTTGAGCAGTGTAGCTAGTAGCTAATCCCTTTCTGAAAAGCTAAACGGGTTCGTCGCCAATTCAACACTCCTATTGGTCAAACTACTTTAACCACTGACCACGCCTTCATCTGAGTTACGTAACATACCGCCATCGGAATCGGCTTCCGAAATCGGGAAAAAATGACTTCGTGGTGGCTCATAAACCGGTTGTCGGAACTGACGGTCGGAATGAGAAGTTGTCGCCAGTGGAAAGATCTCGCATCGGTATCTTTCCGAACCCCTTGGTGGTTGGGCCCCAGGGACCCTACCACCAAGGGGTTCGGAAAGATACCCTCATATAGTACCCTCATAAAGAGGACCCTCATATAGTTCCAAATATATGGGCATTAAAATATAATTTCAATGAGCATGCATTCAGGTTACAAAAAAATACAGAAGCAAACTTATCCGCAAGCGCCTGGACATATACAAATTCCAAACGGTTGTGCCGAATTCCAAACGTCCAAACGCAAAACCACTTCCGGAGAAACTACCACCCAGTCTGACCCTAGGAGGAAAGAAAGAACAGGAGTAGTCATGTGGCCTTCGACGTGAAGCGAAAAAGCTTTCCCCTCCCTCTTGGGAGAAAGGGACCTTTATCTACCCCACTTTTACATGGTGTTCTATGGGAGAATTTACGATTTTTCATTTTAAATGAAAAAAATGTGATCACATTATGGAAAATCAATACACATATGCATATTTCTAATATGCTCAGTAGATAAACATGCATTATTTAAAATACAATAACAAATAAACACCCAAAACTAGGCGATATTAATATTGGTTCTTTTGGAAATCTTAAAATTATTTTGTTATAACTTGGATTTTTTAAAATCTTTTAATAAATTTTAAAAATCTACTGTTCATCATTAAACGTTTCATATTTTTGATAGAAGAGATTTTTTTAGCGAATATATATTAGAACTTTTATTTAAGTTGCATATGAAATGCGAAATAAAGTAATCTTATTATTATATTTGATTCTTATAACTTGCATATATTCTTTTTACTAAACAATTTTAATTAATGATAACCAATAAATGCTTAAAACTGATTTGATTACTATTTTTCATGCATACGTGTTAGTTTTAATAAAGTTAATATATTAAGTATTTTTTTTTACCAATTTGCAATTAATTACTGTGATACTTATGCTACTAAACCACTAATACTTGTCGCTATTTTTATGAAAAAAATAGAAAATCAACTAATGAAATTGCCCTAATGAAGAACTCTTTGAAGTCAATCACCTTTAAAGTTTGGAAAGTTTGTGTTATACGAAAATCGCTTATATATTTTATTAATTTCAAAAATTTTAAGGTACGTAGCCTCTCCTTCTCTACGCCATCACACTGAAAACCTTAGTTCTTAGCAATTTGCGAAACCTCGAATTTTCATGAATTAGCAATAATTAATGAAAATTAATAATTAACGAAATCTATAGCATGATGTGCGCAATAATGAAGTAAATTTGTTATGAAAGAAAATTTAAAAAAAATGGGTCCTCTTTCTCTGTCATTAATTGGTACAGCTGTGGAAATAAAAAAGTACCCACTTGAGGTTATTTCATTCGTTAGTCACCCTATAGAATCGGACCTTCTTGAGATTGTGAACAATTAACATTCTGTGTTAATTGCATGACACAAAATTTGCATAAGGGGCCGTCTTCATATTAAAAATGTTACGAACTTTGAAATTTCCAATAGCAACACCCAATTTTAATAACTTAGAAATGTTAAGCACTCTCGAAAACCCTTACATGTAAGTTTTTGTTACATTTGGATGAATATTTGACGAGTTATTCAATCGAATCACTTGTGTATCTTTTGAGGACCATCTCCAAAATGACAAGCAAGCATGCATGCAAGGCCGTCTTTATTTATCAATTGCACACGTAATCTTCTACACAGTCCCCTAAAGGGTAATTAAAAAGTATTTTGTGATTTACTCAGCAACTTATCAATAAAAAAATTTTAAAATTGGGATTTCGCTTAATCTTCCCGTCTTAAATTTATTTCTTTAAAAAAATTCGAAGGTTTCTGTTCATATTTTTTTTTAAAAAATTAATATAATAATTATTTAAAAATATAAAAAATGTCCTAAATACCCCAATATGGAATGTATTTTGTTTGGGTTATTATAATTTGTTTTCAGTAAAAAATGCGTTTCATTATCTTAATTATTTATAGATTGGGATAGTATTTTATGTGCAACTCATTTAACATTATGGGACCTAAACTTTGCATGTCTCTAACTCCTCTAATAATGCTTAAAAACTAACAAAATTTGGCATTTCGTATTAACATAGGTCATAGATTTGAAATATGGACTCAAAAAGGGGTGTTGCTATTGGAAATTTTAAAGTTAGTAACATTTTTAATATGAAGATGGCCCCTTATGCAAATTTTGTGTCATGCAATTAACTCAGAACGTTAATTGTTCACAATGTCAAAAAGGTCCGATTCTATAGGATGACTAAGGGAAGAAATAACCTCAAGTGGGTACTTTTTTATTTCCACAGCTGTACAGCTGTGGAAATAAAAAAGTACCCACTAGTGATTATTTTGGCCGTTAGTCATCCTATAGAATCGGACCTTTTTGACATTGTGAACAATTAACATTCTGGGTTAATTGCATGACACAAAATTTGCATATGGGGCCATCTTCATATTAAAAATGTTACTAACTTTAAAATTTCCAATAGCAACACCCCTTTTTGAATCCATATTTCAAATCTCTGACCTATGTTAATACGAAATGCCAAATTTTGTTAGTTTTTAAGCATTATTAGAGGAGTTAGAGACGTGCAAAGTTTAGGTCCCATAATGTTAAATGAGTTGCACATAAAAAACTATCCCGATCTATAAATAATTAAGATAATGAAACGAATTTTTTACTGAAAAGAAATTATAATAACCCAAACAAAATGCATTCAATATTGGGGTATTTAAAATTTTTTTTATATTTTTAAATAATTATTATATTAATTTTTTAAAAAATTATGAATAGAAACCCCTTAATATTTTTAAAGAAATAAATTTACGACAAGAAGTTTAAGCGAAATCCCAATTTTTAAAAAAATTTATTCATAATTTGCTGAGTAAATCACAAAATACTTTTTAATTACCCTTTAGGGGACTATGTATAAGATGACGTGTGTAATTGATAAATAAAAACGGCTTTGCATGCATGCTTGCTTGTCATTTTAGAAATGGTCCCCAAAAGGTCCACAAGTGATTCGATTGAATAACTCGTCAAATATTCATCCAAATGTAACAAAAACTTAGATTTAAGGGTTTTCAAGAGTGCTTAACATTTCTAAGTTATTAAAATTGGGTGTTGCTATTGGAAATTTCAAAGATCGTTATATTTTTAATATGAAGACGGCCCCTTATGCAAATTTTGTATCGTGCAATTAACTCAGAATGTTAATTGTACACAATCTCAAAAAGGTCCGATTCTATAGGGTGACTTACGGATGAAATAACCTCAAGTGGGTACTTTTTTATTTCCACAGCTGTACAGCTGTGGAAATAAAAAAGTACCCACTTGAGGTTATTTCCTCCGTTATTCATCCTAAAGAATCGGACCTTTTTGACATTGTGAACAATTAACATTCTGAGTTAATTGCATGACACAAAATTTGCATAAGGGGCCATCTTCATATTAAAAATGTTACTAACTTTAAAATTTCCAATAGCAACACCCCTTTTTGAATCCATATTTCAAGTCTCTGACCTATGTTAATACGAAATGCCAAATTTTGTTAGTTTTTAAGCATTATTAGAGGAGTAAGAGACGTGCAAAGTTTAGGTTCCATAATGTTAAATGAGTTGCACATAAAAAACTATCCCGATTTATAAATAATTAAGATAATGAAACAAATTTTTTTCTGAAAAGAAATTATAATAACCCAAACAAAATGCATTAAATAATGGGATATTTAAAACAATTTTTATATTTTTAAATAATTGTTATATTAATTTTTTAAAAAAATATGGAAGAAACCCCAAAATATTTTTACAGACATAAATTTAAGACAGGAAGTTTAAGCGAAATCCCAATTTTTAAAAATGTTTATTCATAATTTGCTGAGTAAATCACAAAATATTTTATAATTACCCTTAAGGGGACTGTGTATAAGATAACGTGTGTAATTGATAAATAAAGACGGCTTTGCATGCATGCTTGCTTGTCATTTTAGACATGGTCCCCAAAAGGTCCACAAGTGATTCGATTGAATAACTCGTCAAATATTCATCCAAATCTAACAAAAACTTAGATTTAAGGGTTTTCACGAGTGCTTAACATTTCTAAGTTATTAAAATTAGGTGTTGCTATTGGAAATTTCAAAGATCACAATATTTTTAATATGAAGACGGCCCCTTATGCAAATTTTGTATCGTGCAATTAACTCAGAATGTTAATTGTACACAATCTCAAAAAGGTCCGATTCTATAGGGTGACTAACGGATGAAATAACCTCAAGTGGGTACTTTTTTATTTCCACAGCTGTACCATATAACAATTCTACAAAACCTTTTACTTTTTAAAAATTTATTAGCCAGAAGAAAGAAAACTTATCAGATGTAGAGTTCAATTCATGCATGTATCAAAGTTATTACAAATATTTTTATCTGCTCAAGCTTCAACAATTTTACCTATTTAACCCATTAGCAATGATTGGCAACAAAATTTGAAAAAGTGAACTTTCTGCTTTAATTTTATCGTAATATAATCAAAATGTAAGACAAAAGAAGCCCCTAGTCCTGAAAAATGTATGGAAAAAATTATGAAACGCGTAAAACTGTCTGCATGGCAACATAACTAGTTTTCTTTTATATTTCATCTTTGTATTTTACTACCAAAAAAAAAAATTATTTGTTACTGTCAAAAAGTTATTTTTTACACCAATTTCTCCTAGTGGAAAAATTAAACAATGAATAACTTACAGTTAGGTAAACTTTACTTATAATTAATTTGAGACGTGCCTAATAGCATAATTTCCGGTCTTGGATCCTAAAACTCTTGCTTAAATGCATCCAGAATCGTAATTAAAATTAATAAATTATAAAGTATCGATGGTAATTATTTCAAATTAGTAAAACAAATATTTAATATATTAGCTTTATTAAAATTAACAAGTAGACATAAAAAAAGTAAGCAAATCAGTTTTAAGCATTTATTGGTTATCATTAATTAAAATTGTTTAATAAAAAGAATATATATGCAAGTTATATGAATCAAATATAATAATCAGATTACTTTATTTCGCATTTCATATGCAACTTAAATAAAAATTCTGTTATATATTCGTTAAAAAATCTGTTCGATCAAAAATAATAACTTTTAATGATGAACATCAGATTTTTAAGATTTAATAAAGATTTTTTTAAAAAAAATCCAAGTTATAATTAAATAATTTTAAGATTTCCAGATTAACCAATATTAATATCGCCTAGTTTTGAGTGTTTATTTGTTATTGTATTTTAAATAATACATATATATCTACTGAGCATATTAGAAAGATACATATGTGTATTTGTTTTTCATAATGTGATAACATTTTTTTCATTTAACACGAAAAATCGTAAATTCTCCCGTAGAACCCCATGTTAACTAGGGTAGATAAAGATAATTGCCTTCCCCCGGTTCCCCTCCACCTCTGGCTTCACTCAGTTCCCGTACGTTTGAATCCGTGTGACTGCTCCCGTTCTTTCTATCCTCCTAGGTCTGACCCCCTATTGACACTGTTTTTTGTTGTTGTTTTTCTGAGAATCGCCACTCAAGCCTGAAAGTATCGTATTCCTAGTGGGGTTAATTTCAACTTTTCGACTCCCAAAAAGGTTTCAGTTAATGGGTCATTATAATTTAAAAAAGTCCAAAGTTATACAATGCCCACCCTGTTAATGAAAATATTAAAAAAAATATATTATTGGCAATTTTGAGTTTGATTTTTTTATGGATAGCTTTGAAATTATTAGTCAATTTTTGAAAATTAACCATTTTACATAATATTTAGAACTAATTGTTATTGGAGAAATATTAAAACTATTGAATATAATAGCTTCAATTTCTGAAAAAAAATTGAATAAATAACAGATTTTTATTGACCTTTCCGGGAAAAATACTAAAAAATACATTGACATATACAATTAAATGTTGAAAATTTAATATAAAAGGCAAATTTTGATGTAAATAACAAATAGAATACAGGGAAATGTTCTGCTCATCTACTCCACGAAACCCTACAAAGTTCTACATCACGTGTAACAGGGGCTTTAGAGTTTCCACTTGCACTGCGAGATATGTTTGACAAGATATTTGTTTGCAATGTGTCTATTGTGTCGGCATCTAGTTTTTGCAATTTTACGTTTTCAAGTATTATAATAAATTCTAATATAGAATATTATTCCATGAAAACTCTTTTTACGGTTAACGGTTTTACTTTACTTTACCCAGGAGCAGAATTAGGATATGTTCTAGTTAGTTATATTCAAAATAATCTGAAAAAAAATACCGTATTTAACAAGTTGAATTTAAATGTCTTAAATAAGTGTTTTCTATGTAATAGTTTTTCAACAATACAAACTAAGCTAAGGCAAAATAAATTCGCATTTTAAACTTAATGGTATGATTGTAAAAGTATTGCTTAGCCCATTAAAAAATTGTGCTAAAACGCGGTTTTGCACGTTCAAAATTCAAAATGTTATCTCCTGAACGCCCCCGACAAATCCTGGATACGCCACTTTTCCAGACAATGACGGGGTCGCAGGGGCTTCCCTCTGTTTATATTCGTACTGGTGGTGCATTGCGATATGTGCTTCTGTTGTGTCGAAAGTCCCACACAGTGCGGCGTGTAAGGGACAAAAATCGGAAAAGTAACTTTTTATTTGAGAAGTTTACCGAATATATATTATTGATCTGATAGTAATAGTTTCCTAAAAAGGTATATCCAAAGTAATAATATTAAAGGAGGTAGAATCACTTAAAGTAAAATTTTATAGAGCGGAAAGAAAAATAGTGTTACGAAATTAATATAGATTGCAAGTTTTTAGGAATCTTTGAATATATTTATTGGACGAAAAAGATACATTAAAATATAAACTTTTCACTGAATATAACAAATTTTATATATTTACGCAATTTGTATACTTAAAAAATAAGTTTCAAAACCCATTTTTCCTCTTTAAAGTGACTAACAAAAAATCGCCAACTGACGCCCACGCAGCCACTTTGTATAGAATGTTTTGAAACGATTTGAATTCGAAATACACATTTTTAGCTGCGTCCCTATTTTTGGCGAATTTTTAATTAACGCGGATCGCATAACTGGATTTCAACATGTTTTGCCTCTGAAATTCTAATATTTAACTCTTACTTTCAAAAAGAGACTTATTAATGATTCTTTCAAACACATCCTGTTATCTACACAAGTTGTAAAAAAGAAGCGCAATGTTATAATAAAATAATAATGATATTTTTTCATAATTTTCAACTGAATAATGAAATTTTAAAAGAGCAAAATAAGTGAATAAAAAAGTAACAAACATACTACAATACTTAACCGGTTTATGGAACTTTAAAATTAACCAATCGCTACTAACAGATTGTTTTGAAGAAAAAAAAACATGTTTTTTCCAGATGCAACACCCAAAAAACATGCAAAGAGAGCGCGCATTCGTACGAAATAGTAATTTGAATCTGACTTTTATTTTCGCTAAATATATTTTACATGATGTCTGAAACGTGACCTATATAAAGTAAAAAATTATTCTAATAAATTTGTGAGAATAACTAATTTTTACTAAAAATTCACAAACTTAATTTTTTTGTGTTCTTAATCATAAATTCAAAATTAATTTGATTATGACTTTTATTTTCAGTAATTATATTTTATATGATGTTTGAAACGTACCCTATAAAATAATAAGTCATTGCAATAAATTTACGGAAAATACCTCAATTTTTATTAAAAATTTACAAATTTAATTTTTTTGAGTTTTTAATCATAAATTCAAAAATAATTTGAATAGGACATTTATTTTCACTTCATACGTTTAACATAATGTCTGAAACGTAACCTATAAAATAATTAGTGATTGCAATAAATTTAGGGAAAATAGCTAATTTTTATTAAAAATTCACAAATTCAATATTTTTGATCATAAATTCAAAAATATAATTTGAATATTACTTTTAATTTCACTAAATATGTTCTACATAATGTCTAACATGTACTTTAAAAATTGTAAACGATTGGATACCGATTTTTGTCCCAAAACACCCATTTTTACCGCTGTCGTTCGAAATTCCGTTGGATGGCTGCTCAGGTGTTTTCAATGGCTGTTTCAGAGCTCCGCTACCCCGGGCTGGCCCTGGCCCACACCCTGGAAGACACGGCCGTGTACCGCAGCGCCCCCCAGCGCCGCCTGTGGCCGTCCGTCGCGGCTGCCGCCCTGGCAGGGACGGGCCTGCTGGTCGTCGCCGTGCTCGCCGCGGCCCACTGCAGGGCGCACAACAGAACTCGGAGCCGCTGCTCACATTTGAAACAAGACCAGTTGTGAGTATCTTGACTTAGCTTGGGGGAACCAGAAATTTCTCACTTCGGAAATTTCTCACGACTCATTCGAATGATTTTGTCACATCCACAAATGACGGCAAGCTTGGCAAATGAGGGAGGAGGGTTCAATTGTTTGTGGATATGGATTGGAGTATATGTGGGAAGGATGTGGGAGGGGGGGGGGGTGGGCGTTCCGAGCGATGTTCGAAAGTTATAATAGTATCGAACTATAATGAACTAAGATAAAGAAGGATATAAGTTGGCGCGTATAAATGTAATAAGTTTTTTTCACAATTAATTAAATTTTCTACTCAGGTTAAGTTAATGTTTAAATTACGCCTTAAGTACATGATCGCATATAAAAATAGTGTAATACTTTTTTAAGGAAGAAAATAAATACGAAAAAAAAATAGTTTTGTTTGATTAGCGTTGCACTAGAGTTACAAGTGGACTATTGCGATGAGGGTTTTAATTCTTAACAACGGTCAAGAATTTAAACAAATCTAACTGACTACGTGCAAGCAGATATGGTGCATGTTAAAGCATATTGTGGTCTGATGTCTTGTTTTTATATTTAGTTAAATATAACGTTTCTCTATCAGTTGCACAATGGAATGCCAAAAAAGGATTAACTTGATCAAATCCTACACTACTGAACATACGAGATTACACCTCGAGACAAAGAAGACATTGCTTGATGTTCCCACTATGAATAATTAAGTTCTTAAAATGCATTAGATTTGGTTGAATTAATATCGCAAACGAGTACTATGATTGGAAATGCAAATTTTTTTGTTTATGTTTCAGTGAAATGTTTTTGGATCCAGTTCCAGATGAATTTTATTTTCTACCCAAGCATAAGGCAAATGCTTATAAGTGATATTTTAAGTAAATGTAAAATGTTGCATTACTATTTCAAAACAAACGTTAATGAATGTTTTTTTCTTTGCAACTAACTATTTCTTTTTAAAAAAAATGAAGTATAAATTACTGATGAAACATAAAAATACTTGAAAGTGGTCTTAAACTTATAAATTTTAAATCAATAATTTAAATTTATTCCTACTCATCTGAAAAGTCAGGGAAATTTGGGATTTCCCGAAATGGCTGGACAAATTTACGTAATTAAAAAACATAAAATATATTGCAATTTATAAAACAACCATGCAAAAAGCTTCACAAACCGAAAATTTTGGACACTTTGCTTGATCGCAACGAATTTCAAGTGCACCAGCTATCTCTGAAATATTTTTTTTTATGTTATGGATATCCCTGCCTGTGGTTCTAAAATTCGACGCCCGTCGCACAGTGTGTCAAGATACCAAATTAGCTGGCATTAATTCACTCAAGTAATTTATAAAAATTTTAATGGTTGTATTTAATGTAAAATAGTCAATTATGAATAAATAAGTACACTTTAAAGATATTTTTAGTAATTATTTTGTTTTAAATAAGAATTCTTACTTTTTCAACCAGTTCCCTATGAAACGCGGCGTAGTAAAATACGAAAGAGTTTTAATTAATAAGGTTGATTCACTATCCGGGCCATTTGGAAACTTTTTGGGATGTTCTGATAAAAAACAGAATTTTTCGCATAGGGTTTTGTACAAAGATTCTTTCTCATTAAATTATCTAATACCATTCTTTTTAAAACAAGTTCTTTTGAACGTAATTCTACAATAAAAGATGCAATACATCAATCTTGAGACTCGCTTAAAAAGCAAAAAATTAATAAAAAAACCTCAAGAAGTTACATTATGCTTTCATTCCAACATTATGAAGACATATATACATACATATATATCATATAAGTTGAAAGAAAAAGCTTGCTGAACTAATTTTACAATTATAAATTTTAAAAAAATCACTATAGATTTCCCACTAGATCGAAACTTTTTTGAGAATGGTGAGACAGTTTCTGAGACATCGTCACAACTCGACTTTATACACTAGTTACGGACAAAAACCAAGTTGCATGATATTTTCTTGATAATATGTTTTATAATTAAAAATATTTTACTAAAATTTTCACACACAAAATTTCTAGTTTAATGAATTTTAAACAAAAAGCCATTTACATGCGTTTTATTTTTTAATTTTTGGAGCTATATAAAAAAGTGAATAAATCAAAATGGCGCAAACATGCGCAACATATTCTTGTTGGACATCAATATATGAAGTATGCACTACAAGTTGCTGCAAAAATCGCCGCGGGGAAGTGCGGGGAAGTTTACTTTTGCACTAAGAGAAAATAAATTAACAAGAAAAAAATTAAATTTTCTTAGCAACAATTAGAACTTTTTTTAATATAGTTTTAACTTACATAAACATTTAAAAAAACAATTTATATTAGCAATATCATACCTGAAGGTTCAGGATCCATCTTTTTTTTAAATTTAGAAATACTGTTTTTATCGCAAAACAAGCTGAAAAAGTAGAGACCAATTTGCGAAATTACTTCACTTGATTAAAACTCAACGCAAAGTGCTTTGTTCATGGTGGTGGGGGAGAGGGGGAAAGCACTACAACCGAGAATAAGTCATAACACCAGGTGCCCCGAACTATATTGTTTATATTTATTAAGGATTCGCAGCTGAATGCTTTATTTCATTTTTTGATTTTTTGCCAGCTAAATCGTGATTCTGACACACTGTGCGTCGCCAATAGCCCTCGTGTAGCTCTAGTGCGACGATAATTCAAACCTAACCTAACCTATGTTATGGATAAGGTACGGAAATAATAATAATATTCAACAAAGATTTCTTCCCAAATTAACAGTTGCTTTTGAATCAAAATCATTTTTAAAACAGATGCAAATTTTATTTTTATATTGGTTTTAAAAACTATGACAGCACAAATGCTTCCAAGTTCCATGACACAAAAAAGACTGTCCTTTCACGAGACGCCGGGCGACAGTACAGGTCTCCGAACAATGGTGCGGTAAGTTCATATCACAAAGGCTCGGCCGATTCTGGGAATTTCACCCCTGACATACCTGAGGGGAGGGGACCACATGTTTAGCATGTGTCCCTGTTCAGGATACATGGGGTTGGACGTAATACGGCATAGCTTAGTTTGCTAGAACGGCATAGCTTAATCTAGCAAAATTGTGCTTCAAAAGACTTTGCATCAATCTATTTTCATTGTTCAATATATAAAACTTTTTTTTTCAAAAATTAAAAAAATATATCACGTGTAAAGGAATAAAGGCAAAAGACGATTTGTATTTTCTTTTGCTTCTAACTTTATAATAAATGTCTTTATGCAACAAAAAATAAATTTGTTGTCGTATTCGGAAACTCAAAATGTTTCCAAAAGTATGAAAACGAAGTCTTGCTACAATTATTAAATAAAATAGATTTGATAGGTCAAAAATGACTGAATTCCACATTAAATTTGCTTAATATAACAATTCTATAAGTAAGAAAGACTTATTATACCGTCAAATGGTAGGGAATTTTCTGCACTTCAATTTGATATGCTGTTTTCTACATAAATCGCAAGCCTTCTTGTACGTACCGTACAAATGAAAAATCGCAAATAAAACCTTTTTTTATGGTTATAGGTAAAAAAAAAATTCCCACAACTTTAAAAAGTTGGCAAAAGTTCAGGATCGTATTAACACCTTCGAAAACATACCATGAAGATACCAAACAACAATTAATAACATTATCCCATTTTTAAAAAGATTTTTTTTTCTAAATGTGCAATTACTTTTATTTAAATTGAAATCGTTTAGTTACCAATTATCTTTAGTTAGAACTACACTGTAAATGTGTTGGCAGTAATACAAAACTGTAAATGCAACTTAAAAAAAAATTTAACTGATATTTATATAAAACTCTTGAATTGTACAGGGTGGTTATAAAATAACGCTCCCTATTAGTGGTCTAGCTTGAATGAATAATACAAATGCAACAAAAATTGAGACATTACTAATCAAGAAGGGGGAAAAAGTATAGTATCATAAAAAAGACAGAATCCTAAAAAATAATCATAAAAAAGAATCATCATAAAAAAAACCTCGTCTCTTGACCCGAATCTAAATTACGAAACGTCGTCAATTATGGCCAACACAGCTAATTACGCCTCGTAATTTAGAACCCTGGTCAAGAACCGAGTTTCTTTTTTACGAAAAAGAATGGAATTATAACACAGAAACTCGTCTCTTGACTAAGGTTATAATTGCGAGGAGTAGCCAATTACGGCTAATTACGGCCAACACATCCAATTACGCCTCGTAATTTAGAACCCTGGTCAAGTGACGAGTTTGTTTTTTATGATTCCATTCTTTTCCCCTCTTCTTTATTAGTAAGTGTCTCAATTTTTGTTGCATTTGGATTATTCATTCAAGCTACAGACCACTCCGAATAGGGAGCGTTATTTTATAATCACCCTGTATAATCACCCTGTAAAAGAAATAATATCGAAAGTTTTGTTTTGATTCTCCAAATCTACAAAAGGGGGCTTTGGAGCCCAGTCGGTTAGGCACTCGCCTAGCATGCGGCAAGTCCCAGTGCGTTGTCGCCCTTAACGGTTTCAGGAGTCGGCTCGTCACTTGACTGTGGTTCTAAAATACGATGCCCATCACCAATAGCCCTCGTTTAGCTCTAGTGCGACGATAAGTCATTCGTCTTATAATTCATTCGACGATAATTAATTTCGTCTTTATAATTTAATTAATTGAATAACTGTATCCAGCAACTTTGAATTCAATTTATTGCTCATTTATATAATTATGCTATAAGTTCTCAAGTATTTTGTTCAAGCAATCAATAATCAAATGTTTTGTCAAGTCAATAATCAAGTACTATTTTGTATTTATCTGTGATTGTACTTATTTTGATTTTGTATTTATTTGTAAAAAAAAAAGTTTGAAAGGCCCTCGCCAGATAAGACGGTGAAAAATGCCCCCATTCCAATCGGGCTAATTTTTTTTTCTGAAAATACCTCATAGTATGGACAACTTCTCAGCCAAGTTTCAGCTCAAAAATTTGACGCATTTTTGAGTAAAAAATTAAAGTTTTTTTTCTTTTTAAATTGATTATTCCCTGAATATATTTGATAAATCCAAAAAACTACTCATGAGTTTTTAGATATCATTGAGTAGTATTCTCAGAAAAATCCGCTCAAAAATCTGATCGAGCGATCATTCTTAAAAATGCATTTTTATTTTTCAAAAAAAAATTTCATGCCAAAATCGTTTGGTCACAACTTAGGATTTTGTCTCTACATATTCCTCTATTATCAATCTATAATATATATATTTTTCAGATTTTTAAAATTATTGGACGATAGTTTAAAAAAAAAATAAAATATTCTTAAAACCTGACTTTTCGCACTACTTACTCGGCAGATGGCACTCCTAACAAAGGCGGGGAAATTCAATCTGGGAGAATTTCTTTCGGACTAAAGAATTTAGCATAGATTTAGAAAGTAGCAGATCTGCCTCTAGGGGGAAAGGTGAAGCCATTTGTTAACCATTATCCCATAAGGCAGTTCGCAAGCTCTTGCACATGGCATGCCATACGCCACCAGAGGGCACCATGAGATAATTCGACTAATAAAAGATATTTATTCAATATTAACTAATTAAAACTTTTTACAAGTTTCGCTAGCATAATTTTATAGCTGCATGCGTATTGATAATTTCTGTAAGGCATGAGGTATATATTCACAAAAGAAGCAAGTTAAAAATGCAGTTTTTATTGTATGTAACTCTTCGGAAAAACCATTTTTGTGAATCAGTATCCCGTGATGCATTGCGAAAACGACGAAATGTGGATTCATCACGCATCATTGCGTTGTACGGGATTGCGCAATCGGTGGGCATGCTATTTCTAAATCTATGGATTTTAGAGCAAAAAAATCAGGCTTTAAGAATTATTTTTTTAAACTATCGTCCAATAATTTTAAAAATCTGAAAAAAAAATATATTATAGATTGATAATAGAGGAATATGTAGAGACAAAATCCTAAGTTGTGACCAAACGATTTTGGCATGAAATTTTTTTTTTGAAAAATAAAATTGCATTTTTAAGAATGATCGCTCGATCAGATTTATGAGCGGATTTTTCTGAGAATACTACTCAATGATATCTAAAAACTCATGAGTAGTTTTTTGGATTTATCAAATATATTCAGGGAATAATCAATTTAAAAAGAAAAAAAACTTTAATTATTTACTCAAAAATGCGTCATATTTTTGAGCTGAAACTTGGCTGAGAAGTTGTCCATACTATGAGGTATTTTCAGAAAAAAAATTAGCCCGATTGGAATGGGGGCATTTTTCACCGTCTTATCTGGCGAGGGCCTTTGTGTAATAAGTTTCTGTTTAGCCACAACGAGAGTGTATTCTAGAAGCATAAATTTTTTTAATACAAAAGTATTTGCTTATTTCATCTTTATAATTTAATTAATTATATAACTGTATCCATCAACTTTGAATTCAAATTATTGCCAAGTTATTTAATTCTGCTATAAGTTCTCAAGTAAATTTTTATAAAAATTTTAGACAACTTTAAAGTTTACTTAAACTGATTGAAATTATTTTTCATCAATTGTAAAAACTTTTCTGTATTTCACATAGTATATGTCAACATTAAACATATCGTTCTACTTCATTGTTGTTAATTCACACGAAATTAAACGTATTAATGGGTCATAGGAATCTTAAACTTCAGAATTTTCGAGCGTTAGAAGCATAGTTTGCGATTTCATGTATTTTTCAACTACTCAAAATATAAGTATAATTTTTATATGTAATTCTATAAGATTTATTTATTAAAAAAATTAAATTTATGAAACTATAGCCAAAAATAAAATAAACGATAACAAACATAAAACTATTTACAAAATTGAAAACATTTGGATTCGGCTTGCGCGCCACATTTTGAGGTCAAAATTGAAGAAATGACAAATAAAACGACTTTATATTGTACAAATATGTACACATAAAGACTTATACCTGTTTAAAGGGAAAATAAAACAATATTTATTTAATCTATTTTTTTTAATTTTAATAAATTAAATAAAAATTTCTATTCTGTAAATAGTTTTATGTTTGTTATCATTTATTTTATTTTTGGCTAAAGTTTCATAAATTTTAAAAATTCTTTCTTAATAAATAAATCATATAGAATTTTCATATAAAAAATTATACTTGTATATTGAATTGTTAAAAAAATTACTTGAAATCGCAAAGTATTCTTCGAACATTCGAAAATTTTTAAGTTTAAGACTCCTATGACACCTTAAAATAACTTCAAACCAATTTCCTTTTCGTAACATGTTTGCGAACTTCTTTTTTTATATATAACTAAGAAACTTCATAAAATAATTCTAAATAATTATTACACAAGAAAATAATTACAGTTTAAATGTTTAAAAGACTCTATAAGCAGTCTACGAAACTTAAGAATGAAACCTCGTAAGCACATAGTAAATAAAATGTTCCAAATACTTTTAGTTATGCAGAGTCGCATCACTATAGTACTGTTTATAAATATCCATATTGAGATGGATAGTGCACGTTAAATACGTCAATGTCCAAACACAAAGATGCCGCTTTTTTTTTAAAGTTTTAATGTCCACTCAGGTGTCGGTCACGTCACTTGGCCGTTGTTATCTTAGTTCATTATAGTTCTATACTATTTTTATTCTACTTTCGAACATCGCTCGGATCCCCTTTCCTCTAATTTCTACGCCACACTTCTACATACCCCCCCCCCCCTAATCTTCCGACACACACTCCAATCCATATCCACAAACAATTACAGCTATATGAACCCTCCTCACTCCCTTGTCTAGCGTGGCGTCATTTGTGGATGGTCCCTGTGACAGAATCATTCGAATGAGTCTTTTCGTGAGAAATTTCCGACATGAGAAATTTCTGAAGTGAGAAATATCCGGCATCCGATTTAGAACCACAATCGAGGTCAGGGATGACACTGAAAAATGAATAGGTCAGTGCAAAATCCTTTTTGATCTTGTGATTAAAAAAATGAATACAAAAAATAAGAAAGGTAAGAGATCTTTGTAAAATGGGATTGAACGCTACACTGCAAACTCGGGACACACATTCGGAACAGATTTACCGCGCTTTCATGAAAATTGTGTTCCGATAGTGTTCCACGTGCGTTCCGTCGCATAGATCAAATTCTAAAAGCGTTCCAGAACCGTTGACAAAGTGTTCAGAATGTGTTCTGCTAAAGGATTTGTTGAATTTCACTTTTGGATCACATTACTAACTCTTTTGGAACATATTATAGAACATATTGCAAACACTTTTAAATTGCATGGTAGAATACATTGTAGTTGAAAATTACAAGGATTGAAAATCTGTTTTGATAGAGTTTCAAACTAATTTTAGGATCTTAATTGATTTTAAACACTTCATATAGAACATTTGTACAGCTGTGGAAATAAAAAAGTACCCACTTGAGGTTATTTCCTCCGTTATTCATCCTAAAGAATCGGACCTTTTTGACATTGTGAACAATTAACATTCTGAGTTAATTGCATGACACAAAATTTGCATAAGGGGCCATCTTCATATTAAAAATTTTACTAACTTTAAAATTTCCAATAGCAACACCCCTTTTTGAATCCATATTTCAAATCTCTGACCTATGTTAATACGAAATGCCAAATTTTGTTAGTTTTTAAGCATTATTAGAGGAGTTAGAGACGTGCAAAGTTTAGGTCCCATAATGTTAAATGAGTTTCACATTAAAAACTATCCCAATCTATAAATAATTAAGATAATGAAATGAATTTTTTACTGAAAAGAAATTATAATAACCCAAACAAAATGCATTCAATATTGGGGAATTTAAAACAATTATTATATTTTTTAATAATTATTATATTAATTTTTTAAAAAAATTTGAATAGAAACCCCTTAATATTTTTACAGAAATAAATTCAAGACAGGAAGTTTAAGCGAAATCCCAATTTTTAAAATTTTTTATTCATAATTTGCCGAGTAAATCACAAAATACTTTTTAATTACCCTTTAGGGGACTGTGTATAATATTACGTGTGTAATTGATAAATAAAGACGGCTTTGCATGTATGCTTGCATTTTAGAGATGGTCCCCAAAAGGTTCACAAGTGATTCGATTGAATAACTCGTCAAATATTCATCCAAATAATACAAAAACTTAGATTTAAGGGTTTTCAAGAGTGCTTAACATTTCTAAGTTATTAAAATTGGGTGTTGCTATTGGAAATTTCAAAGATCGTAATATTTTTAATATGAAGACGGCCCCTTATGCAAATTTTGTATCGTGCAATTAACTCAGAATGTTAATTTTACACAATCTCAAAAAGGTCCGATTCTATAGGGTGACTAACGGATGAAATAACCTCAAGTGGGTACTTTTTTATTTCCACAGCTGTACATTTGCACATTTGAGGTTGCAACACTTTTAATCACTTGACCGTGCTTTTAGATTACAAAAAGTAGTTGGCTGTGTTAAAATTCCTAACAGAGGGTGGAAGTGGACAACAACAGTAGATACTGGACAACAAGTTTGAACAAATAAACTAAGACCCACAACCACAACGTGAATCTTTTTGAAAACATTTTGAAATTATTATATTTAAGTTAGTGCGGGACGTGGCTGCTTAAACTATCCAAACTGTGGAGGAAACATCTTACCATCTGTGAATTGTAAGAAAGAGATCGTTATTGACTCTAAAATTTATGATTTTGCTATATATTTAAACTAGCAGTATGGTCCCGCCTTACTGGGAACCCGTTAACTTCGCATTGCTTCCTTTTAGAGGCCCCAAATGTACTCAAAATCATAACAAAATTAAATTCGTGTTGGCGCATGCTTTTCTTAAAAAAGCAAACACTAATAAAGGATGAAGCAGCCTTGGGGCGAGCGCATATCTCAACCAAACTCAATCAATCAAACTAACAGAGGATGGCGTCAAGCCCCCGTTTCGGCCCGGTCCATGTATTTTCAAACCCTGTTATGGTCCCGCAATCCCACGTGGATGACGTTTTTTTGAAACTAATTATATTAATTAAAAATCACAATCAAATATGAAAAAACTAAGCCTCAGGTGCACACGTAGGTATTAAAAGGAACCTATATTAAAAATTTCGAATTTTTTAGAGCAGTCTAAGTAGGTCTTTTGCGATCCACAGACATACACACAGACAGACTCTTTCTTTTATTATTATAGATGATCTGTATTTCGAATCTCGATCTGATTAGACATCTGAAAATTTGCAATTTTTTTTGTGTTTCTTTTACTTTTCCCAAAGGCAGTTTATGGATCATATCGTAATATTCTTATGTAATTAAAGGGTGAAAACTACGTAACGTAGCCTTTTTAAAGCCTTCAATTAATACAGTGGTGGACATAATTATAAGACACCTATCAACTTTGACAAATAATGAACAAAAAGATTCAGACCTTAAAAATGTCTTATCAAATACGTCAAAAACATAAATTTATTCTGTTATCATATATAATTATTGCATAATAATGATATTTTCTTATAATTTAATGAAAAAACTTAAAAACATAGTGGACAAAATTATAAGACACCTGATTTTTTTTTTCCAAATACAAATGTAAACATAGTTTGCCGACACTAATGTTTTAAAAGAAAATAATCTAACAAGGTTATTCAATATTTGGTGGAGTCTCCATTGATTTTTATAACATGAAATATGCGATTTAGTATCGAATATATTGATTTTAACAAAATTTCGCAAGACAGTTCTTCCCAAGTACACTTTTTATGTCTTCAACACATGCAAACTTCCTCCCATCTCGGTAAACTGCAAGAGCTAAGATATCTTACAAGTTTTTGATGAGATTTAAGTCTGGGGAAGGGAGAAGGCCATGGATGAACATTGATGCTTTGCTCTGAAAGCCACTTCTTTGTTTCCTTTGATGTATAAATTACGTGTTATTGTGCTGGAAAGTGTAGTTTTCGTTACAAAGAAGTTCACCGTATATTGCTAGTTGATCTTTAAGAAGATTCTTATTCGTTTCGGAATTCATTCTTGAACGGACAAAAAAAATTTTGCTTTCCCTTGAGTCGAAAAACCAGCCCAGGCCATTACTGAGTCTCCACCCATTTGGTGGCTCATTAGTGCATAAGGAGACTTCCGTAAATCATGCCAATAATAGTGAAATCTGTCATTGCCATCCAGGTTAAACTTTTTTTCATCCAAAAATATAAAAGAGTAACATTTGGCGGTCCAGGCCATATAGTTTGTTTCGCGAAGTTTAGAAGGTCCATTTTGTGCCGCCTTAGAAGAGGTGTTTTTTCCCCCCATTTTTGAAATTACGCATAGGAAGCATTATGCAACATCCTGCGAATAGTATTCTTGATCAATTCAGTTTCAAAGCATTTTTAATGGTAATAGAGGTCATCTGATTATGTGTTGCGAGCGAAAGCATATGGAGTCTGTCGTTCGGGGACAAGCAAGGAGTACGCCCAGATATTTTAATCACCGAATAATTAATTCATTTTATCAAACGATGTTTAATTGCACATCTAGAGCGCTTAACAACTTTTGAAATATTATTAATTGAAGTAAAAATTCCATTTAATCTCCAAATTTAGGAAAATTTTATTTTCTTTTAATTCTGTAGCTCGTGGGATCTCGGGATGTTTGTAAATGCTTGAAGACGGTTGTTGGCTACTTTAGTAAACTGATGACGTCATAACAGCGCAGCAGAAAATTTGCATATTGAAAATTATTTAGGGTGTCTTATAGTTTTGTCCACGGTATTTTTTAATTTGTTTTATTAAAATCTATAAAATATCATTTCTGTAATACAATTATGGGTGATAACAGAATAAAATTGTATTTTTTATCATATTTGACGAAGAATTTAATGATTTAAATATTTTATTTCAGTGTATTCTTAATTTAGGTAAGTGTCTTATAATTATGTCCACCACTGTATATGTGGTCAAACATTTTACTAACAAAATTTCAAATTTGTGCATTTTACCAATTCTGAAAAAATTTGTTTATGTACTTAATTATTTATAACTACAACAAATAACTCACATTTTTGTTAGTAAAAGAATCAACGGTAATCAAATATTAATTAAAACATTTATGATACTGTACTTGTACTTCTGTTATGTAAATGTGTAAATTTATTTTTGTACCTAATCAAATTTCTAAACTTCTTGTTCTAAATAATTTAACACTCTAATATCACATTCAATTTAAAAAATACTTTTCTCATGTAAAACACGTATTGTTTGTAATCATATATAAATTAAAACATCAGTTCACTGTTAATTTGTTACTTCTGGTTAAAAAAAAACAAGCACTATTAGTAGATGGGGAAAAAAACTATTACATTCAGAAGTGAATATTAGAATATATATTAAAATATTTTACTACTATAACAATTTTAACTTTTACTAATTAGGAAGGACTTGCATCAATATATTTTTTTTATTTATTCTGAAACTAAAAGTATTTCTAAAGTTGCATGGGGTACAACTGCGGAAATAAAAAAAGTACCACTAGTGATTATTTCTGCAGTTAGTCACCCTATAGAATCGGACCTTTTTGAAATTGTAAACAATTAACATTCTGAGTTAATTGCATGACACAAATTTTGCATAAGGGATCATCCTCATGCTAAAAATGTTACTAACTTCAAAATTTCCAATTGTAACACCCCTTTTTGAGTCCATACTTCAAATCTATGACCTATGTTAATACTAAATGCCAAATTTTGTTAGTTTTTAAGCATTATTAGGGGAGTTAGCGACGTGCAAAGTTTAGGTCCCATAATGTTAAATGAGTTGCACATAAAAAAAACTATCCCAATCTATAAATAATTAAGATAATGAAACGAATTTTTTACTGAAAAAAAATTATAATAACCCATTATATTATTTTTTTAAAAAAAATATGAATAGAAACCCCTTAATATTTTTACAGAAATAAATTCAAGACAGGAAGTTTAAGCGAAATCCCAATTTTTAAAAAATGTTATTCATAATTTGCTGAGTAAATCCCAAAATATTTTTTAATTACCCTTTAGGGGACTGTGTATAAGATTACTTGTGTAATTGATAAATAAAGACAGCCTTGGATGCATGCTTGCTTGTCATTTAGAGATGGTCCCCAAAAGATCCACAAGTGATTTGATTGAATAACTCACCTAATATTCATTCAAATGTAACAAAAACTTAGATTTAAGGGTTTTCGAGAGTTCTTAGCATTTCTAAGTTATTAAAATTGGGTGTTGCCATTGGAAATTTCAAAGTTAGAAACATTTTTAATATGAAGACGGCCCCTTATGCAAATCTTGTGTCATGCAATTGACTCAGAATGTTAATTGTTAATTATCTCAAAAAGGTCCGATTCTATAGGGTGACTAACGGCTGAAATAATCACTAGTGGTACTTTTTTTTATTTCCGTAGATTTTTTTTTTATTTCCGGGGTACAATGGACCATGGTCCACTGTACCCCAGATTTTGTGGTTCATAGTGCCCCTTATTGTAGTTGAACAAAAAAACAAAATTAAAATATGCTGTATTTTGATTTCAGAAATTAATTTATAGATTATATAGAAAGACAAATATCTTATCTTTCAACTATGCTAAGCCACCTTGTCCAACTAATGTTACTTTAATGATGAGAAGATAATTTCTAGGAGCGACCTTTTTTACTTTCACCTGGTTAATACACATCAAGAGTAAAAAATGGCAACTGTGCTAGTTAAAAATGTGGTTTTTCATAATAACTAGATCAAGACTATTATACCATGTATAAATTATAATAAGAACTAATTTGGAAAATATACAAAATAAATAATAGGGGGTGGTCCATTGTGCCCCTAGGTCCATTGTGCCCCGGTCTCCCCTAAATCCGAAAGCATTATTGGACTGCATATTTTTGATCAGGTAGAGATGATCCTCTTCTAATGAGGAATGTGTGTGACTATCGAGCGGTATTATTTATATAAATGCAGTTTTCAACAGTAAAGAAAGCACCATGCTCTTACGTTGTTTACTTTTTATTCTCTTCCGAAATCAGTTACAGTTTCAGTTAAACTAGATTAGAGTTGAAGTGGAAGTTACGATTATATTAAAGTTAATACAGCTTTTAGTTATGAATTAAATATAAAAAGTGCATAATGCCACATCTCCCCCTTTAAAGATTGAGTCTATTGGGAGGTTTCACAGTTCTTCCGCTACGAGTCACTACACAAGGTCCAGGATCTATCTCGTTGGAACTCAGCACATCTTCTGGACTTGTTGATGGAGGTGACCCGTTACTCGCAAAGTCAGGTGTTGAGATGTCATCCAGGTTGTCTTCTCCTCTAGGTGTCAGCTGCAATTTATTCCCTGGGATGAGGTGTCTTCTATTCTTCTTAAGGTGCGATGACCTTCTTTCACGATATACGATCTTGGGGTTTCAGCCTTTCTACAGTACCCACTGATCTCCTGTCAGTTATCCAAACTTGCTGACCAGGTTCTATTGGTTTAAGTTCATGGACGTTGTGTCTTTGATTATAATTCCTTTCCTGGTTTCTAATTCGACACTCTTCTTTCTCCTCCAAATTGCACTTAGGAACCAATTTTGGCTGAAGTTCGGAGGGTGCAACAGGCAAGGTTGTTTGAAGGCGACGCCGTCCCATCAGTAGCTCTGCAGGGCTCAATCCATTTCTCAAAGTGTAGCTCTGTAGTTCAGCAATGCCAAATATGGATCTTTAGATTTCTTAAACCTCAGTTTAATGATCTTGACAGCAGCTTCTACAATGCCATTGCTCTGGGGATATCTGGGACTGGATGTAACATGCTTGAAACCATATGATCTGGCAAACTGTTGGAATTCAGAAGTTCTGGTTATTTCGAACTGTGGTCCATTATCAGATCTCATAGTGTCTGGTATCCCATGTCTTGCGAATATTGATTTGCAGTGAAGGATTACCTCGTTCGATGTAAGTCTGTCCAATCTTGCAACTTCTGGGTATCGAGAGTAGTAGTCGGTTACCAGCAGGTACAGCTGTGGAAATAAAAAAGTATCCACTTGAGGTTATTTCATCCGTTGGTCACCCTATAGAATCGGACCTTTTTGACATTGTGAACAATTAACATTCTGAGTTAAATGCATGACACAAAATTTGCATAAGGGGCCATCTTCATATTAAAAATGTTACTAACTTCAAAATTTCCAACAGCAACACCCCTTTTTGAATCCATATTTCAAATCTCTGACCTATGTTAATACGAAAGGCCAAATTTCGTTAGTTTTTAAGCATTATTAGAGGAGTTAGAGACGTGCAAAGTTTAGGTCCCATAATGTTAAATGAGTTGCACTTAAAAAACTATCCCAATCTATAAATAATTAAGATAATGAAAAGAATTTTTTACAGAAAAGAAAATATAATAACCCAAGTAAAATGCATTCAATATTGGGGTATTTAAAACAATTTTTATATTTTTAAATAATTATTATATTGATTTTTTTAAAAAAATATGAATGTAAACCCCTTAATATTTTTAAAGAAATAAATTCAAGACAAGAAATTTAAGCGAAATCCCAATTTTTAAAAGTTTTTATTCATAATTTGCTGAATAAATCACAAAATACTTTACAATTACCCTTTAGGGGACTGTGTATAAGATTACGTGTGTAATTGATAAATAAAGACGGCTTTGCATGCATGCTTGCTTGTCATTTTAGAGATGGTCCCCAAAAGGTCCTCAAGTGATTTGATTGAATAACTCGTCAAATATTCATTCAAATGTAACAAAAACTTAGATTTAAGGGTTTTCAAGATTGCTTAACATTTCTAAGTTATTAAAATTGGGTGTTGCCATTGGAAATTTCGAAGATCGTAATATTTTTAATATGAAGGCTGCCCCTTATGCAAATTTTGTATCGTGCAATTAACTCAGAATGTTAATTGTACACAATCTCAAAAAGGTCCGATTCTATAGGGTGACCAACGGATGAAATAACCTTAAGTGGGTACTTTTTTTATTTCCACAGCTGTACCAGTTTGAATGTAGCTTGAAAAGATCCATTGCCACAATTTCCCACGGTCTCTGAGGGAAATTTGTTGGTAACAGAGGTCCTGGATGATTCTTAGATTCCATGATACATGATGGACATTCTCGAACAAGTTCTTCAATTTGCTTACTTATGCCAGGCCAGTACACAGTAGTGTTTGCTAATGCTCTGCACTTGGTAATTCCCATGTGACCTTCCTGAATCTTCTCCAAGATGTCACTCTGCAATTTGGCTGGTACAATTATTCTTGATCCTCTCATAAGGAATCCATTTTGGTTGGATATCTCGAATCTCATGTTCCAATAGGGTACACAGGAAATTTCAACTTTGTTTTGTTCTGTCGGCCAGCCTTCTAATGCATATTTAGCCAACATGATGTATGTTGCGTCTTGGTCTTGTTCGGTCTTCAGTTGGGAAACTCTTTGGGAAGATATAGGAACAGTGTCTGTTATTTGGTTAATGAAGAGTTCAATTTCTTCTTCCAGTTCAAAATTTGGTTCTTCTTCTTGTTGAGGTGTTCTGGATAGTGCATCTGCTGCTAGTAGATCTTTTCCAGGTGTGTGGAACACATCAAAGGAGTACCTCATCAATCTCATTTTCAGTCTCTGCAGACGAGGAGTGAGATCATCAAGAGATTTTCTTGTTAGGATAGGGATGAGAGGTTTATGATCTGTCTCTAGAAGAAATTTTGTTCCTATTAGATAGCCTGAGAACTTTTCGCACGCCCATGTAAGCGCCAACGCCTCTTTTTCTATTTGTGCGTACCGCTTTTCTGTAGGTGTCAAAGTCCTTGATGCATATGCTACTACCCTAGTAGTGGAATCTTCCTGCTTCTGACAAATAGTTGCTCCCAGTCCGTATGACGAGGCATCTGCTGTCACCGTCGATTTCTTGTTGGGATCGAAGATAGTCAGTACAGGTTCTGATGAAAGAATTTCTTTTAGCCGTAAGAGTGCATCTTTCTGTTGTTGATCCCAAATAAATTGATTCTTCGTTGATAGTAGAGATGTTAAAGGAGTCATGATATCTGCATATTTTGGGATATAGCGAGCTAAGTAATTTGACATTCCTAGTAGTTGCTTGAGTTCTGTTTTATTTTTAGGTGTTTCAAAGTTTTGTATGGCTTTTATCTTCTCTTCATCTGGACGTATTCCTGACTCATCGATGACATGGCCAAGAAACTTTATGGACTTTTCCGAGAAGCAGCATTTTTGCTTGTTTAGGGTGATTCCAGTTTCTCTGAGACGTTCGAGGGTTGCTTTCAAACGTTGGTCATGTTCGATTTGAGTAGACCCCCAAATCAGAATATCATCCATGTGACATAGTATCCCAGACAGACCTTCTAAAGCCTGAGTCATTCTGCGCTGAAAGTGTTCAGGTGCTGATGAAATGCCAAATGGCAACCGTAGGAAACGAAACCTACCGAAGGGTGTTATGAAGGTTGTAAGAAAAGATGATTCTTCATCGAGAGGTACTTGCCAAAATCCAGAGTTAGCCTCGAGTTTTGAAAATATCTTACCACCTGCCAAGAGGGCCAGATTGTATTCGGTAGTCGGCAAAGGATGCCACTCTCGTTTGATGCTTTTGTTGAGCTGGGTTAAGTCGACACAGATTCTAACACTTCCATCTTTCTTTCTCACCACTACAGCTGGTGAACACCAATCTGTAGGAGTCTCCACTGGTTTTATAACATTCATCTGTTGCAATCTAGCAATCTCAGCTTTGGTTTTCTCCAAAAGAGGTATAGGTATTTTCCTAGGTGAGGTGAGTGCATACGGATGTACATCATCTGTCAGTTCTATATGATAGTTTCCTTTAAGTTCTCCTAATCCTTGGAACAGCATCGGAAATTCTGTAAAAGGATCAAAGCTGGTGATTTTCCTTACATATGATGCTATGTTGGGTCCCAGTCCAAAAGATTTAATAGCTGGCTTTCCAAGCAAACATATTGTGTTTCTTTTCCCCACGAAGTATCCGACGAAGTTTTCCAAGACTTTGTCGTACTTCTTTGAAACTTCCTGCGTTATCTCGACGGAATTGAAAATGTCCTCACTCTTGTCACCCATAATATACATAAGAGCGTCTATTTGCTCTTGATCTGACTTAGCGTTAAGTCCGGAGGCAGTTCTAAACCTGGAGAATCGGGATTTCCACCGCGGCCATTCCCCGGGCGTTGAAAAGCAAAACTGATCAGGCGGACATATTTGATACGACGAAGATGCCATGACGACCGTGTTTGGAGATACTTATGTCGATATTTTTACGCGTGCCACCATGTGTGACTATCGAGCGGTATTATTAATACAAATGCAGTTTTCAACAGTAAAGAAAGCACCATGCTCTTACGTTGTTTACTTTTTATTCTCTTCCGAAATCAGTTACAGTTTCAGTTAAACTAGATTAGAGTTGAAGTGGAAGTTACTATTATATTAAAGTAAATACAGCTTTTAGTTATGAATTAAATATAAAAAGTGCATAATGCCACAACCTTTAACCGATATTCGAAAACATCCCTTAGAATAATCTAATATTAATTCATCTTTAAATTTTCATGAAAATATTCATCTTTTTTTTATTAAAAACTATAATTTAAACATGTTATTCATTGAAGTTTTTATAGATTTTTTACTCAAGCACTTTTCAAGAATTGTTGAACATAGTTAAAAGTTAAACCTGAAATAGCTAAAAAAAATAATAATCGGGAGAAATACACCGTAAAGCGGATAGACGGGAGGATGGAGGAAAATCAGTTTAGGTTTGAATTATCGTCGCACCGAGGGTTGAATTATCGGCTCTACGAGGGTTATTGGCGACGGGCGTCGTATTTTAGAACCACAGTCAAGTGACGAGCCGACACCTGGAGGAAAATCAGGAGACTCCCGCCCAATTAGGGAGAGGTAGGTAAGAGTTTAGGTATGATTTTTGCACACTTTCAGTAACACTTTTATTGAGTAGCAGTTTGTTGTATGGTAAAAAATGAACACATGCTTTAATTTTTTTATGAAAAATGTTTTGAAGTCTTTAAGAAAAAATTCTTCTGTTTTATGCCCATAAAACAAGTCGACATGACGTTGAACATGAAACAGAAGTACTAGTTTTTAAAGACTACAAACATTTTGCCTGGAAAAATTTAAAGCAAGTGTTAAATTTTATGCCATACAACAAACTGCTACTCAATAAAAGTGTTACTGAAAGTGTGCCGTAAATCCTACGTGAAGTGTTTTGAAAGGAGTTCCGAAAGTATTCTAAAAGCGTCCCGTAATGTGTTTTGAAAAAACGTTCCCAAATGTGTTTTAAAAATGCGTTCCCGAATGTGTTTCTAAAAACGTTCCTGAATGTGTTTTGGAAAATGTTTCCGAATGGGTTCCGAAAAGCGTTGCCAAATGCGTTTTAAAAGTGTTCTGAAGAAAATATTGTTCCATTAGGTGTTTCGAAATGCGTTCCAAAATTCGTTCCGGATAGTGATCTAAAAAGGGAGACAAAATAAAGTGTTTGGAAAGGCACTTCAAAATATGTTCCAGAAAGTGTTCTGTAATGTGATCTAAACTAGGAGACAAATATAGTATTCTGCAATGTGTTCATAATGTGTTCAGAGATTTGCAGTGTACATTATATCATAATTATTATACTTTTTAAAGACTTTATATTCCCACAAATAATAGATAAGGCAAATACCTAGAATTTAAAATCTTTATTATAGATTTCTATTTAGTTTACACAGAAGGTAGGGATTTGCAAAAAAAAACACACTCTAGACAATAACTCAAACAATAAAACTCTGAGGTTATAATTTTTTATTACACGTGTTAAAATGCAATAAATTTTAATTTTTACCTAAAAATTACTTTGGTTAAAATTACTTTAATTATAGTTAAAATTATGCAATAAAATACTGTTTAGTACTGTGTACTCCCTAAGGGTTAACAGCGGTATTATATAATGAACTTAAGTAGTTAAATAACGTACTACACTATATATTTCCTATTTAGAGTATAGTCTATATGAACTTATTGTTCTGGTAATTGCTCCCATTTTGAAAGGGTGACGGCTCAAAGTGACGTCAAAAACGTTCATGTTCAAACAGGCGTCATTCGACGCAGCTCACTTCCAGCCGTCACCCAGGAAGGTTTCAATTGACTCAGTGAAATGTGGCTTTTTCCCAGCGAAGACCCAGACAAGTATTCACTGAAGTGGTGTGGGAACGTTTCTGAAGCCAAGCCGCAGGAGACCCGCGTGCCACTCATTCCTCCTTTTACAGTTCGCCAAGTAGCATCAAACTAGCATCAAATGAAACAGTCTTTGTACTATGAATCAAAGATTTAGAAATGTGTTTCAATTGTATAATAGTAATATTCCTCATAGAGAACCCTTTTCGATACATTGCGAAATAAAAATATGCTAAATAGCGCTCATTTAATGCCTAATAGATAACACAATTAAGGTTGCTAGTTCGTAAACTTAGCATTTTAACTGCATTCTTAAAACAAAAGAGTGAATTCCACTCCAGTTGGAGAAGTGCATTTTCAACATTGGAAAGGAGTGAATATTATCTCAGACTGAGTTAAAATCACTCGCTTGGAGTGATCCTGTTGGAGGTTTAACACACAAATGGATCCACTCCAAAAGGAGAAGTGCATTTTCCAGACTGGAGGAGTGAAAATCAATCAGACTGAGTTAAAATCGTTCGTTCGTTTTAAGAGTGTGGAATGGTCCGTTTGATTAACATTTCGAAAATGGTTTGATTTCAGTCCCTTGCTTAGAGTGATTTTATTCTTTAATAGTCATTACGCCAATAAAAATGTCCACATTAAACACGTCCACACACACGCTCACAAAAAGAGTATTAGAGCAAGTTTTTGGAATTTACTTTTAACCTAATTTTTCTGCTTCAAGTTACATATTTGCTATGTGTCTGTTCGTACTTATCTTTATGATTAACCACTAACTTTGTGACATATTTATGCAAAGTATTAATACAAAGTAGTGATGAAAATAGGAATTTTACAAAATGAATTGCCAAAAATACAAATTCCCAAATTAAAATATTAACTTTAAAATAATGTATGTCCATAGGAAGTTCCACTGTAATTGAGAAGCACAATTGTGTATTGCCAAATAAAACTATTTCTAGACATAATGCATTTTATAACTTATTATAAATACTATTTTTAAAGTAATGGTTTCTTTGGTAAAAAAAATTCCAATACAACATGTAAAATTACATCTCGATTATACATACAACACACATATACATATTGTTGCAAAAAGTTTATCTTTAAAATCAGATAATAATAATTGCTTTTAAGTAGTATTCCATTGTACACCCACAAAAAAAATTATGAATAAAATTCAAAGTATACTTGTTATTAAATGAGCTTTATTTGCCAGTATTAACCATGCTTAATTAATAGTCCCTAGACGCCCCAAAAGATTTATCACCGTCCATTGTTAAACACTAAAAATTTTCGACATTCCAAATTATTTATGGTATACACTGCAAACAGTTAAGCCCGTCCAATTTTTATTGGAATACAATACATTATAAACTGTTCATTTTTGCATTTAAAGCTATCATCCTCGGTCAGAAAAATCATCTACAGCTGGGGGAAAAAAACCGCTCCACCCTTCGTTTCTCGGCTGCTATTGGTCAAGGAACTTTATGAAAGGTGTCATTTTTCAGGAAATAGCGTAAGAAATTTAGAACTGGCAACAAAAATTGCATAAGGGGTCGTCTACATATTAAAATGAGTACAAACTTTGAAAATTCCAATGGCAACACCCAATTTTTTTTACATAAAAATTTTCAGCACCTTCAAAATACCCCATGTATAAAAAAAGTATAATCTAGTTTGCATTATTTGCTGAGATATTAAAGCATTAATTTTGGACTCGTTTAGGGGGAAATCTCTAAAGTGAAAACAGTAATATTTGGGTTGCGTCTTTTCAAAACAACAAACTAACTGGGTTAACATAATCTCGCCAACGGATGCTAGAATTTAACTTTCTTCACTAATATTGTGATTTAAATGTTTTTTTTATTTTGAAATTATAAATTCTGAAATAAAATAAAGACTAGAAGATAAAAAGTTTTAATTTTAATTTAAGTCGCATATACGGTTATTTATAACGAACATATTTTCAAATGCGATTAGTTATAATCACATTGACTAACATGATTATTGCATTAATGTTTCACATTTTTTATGCAAATTTTTGCTTCATTAATATTGCTGCAAAAAGTTTGTTAAAAATTTGTCGCTCTTTAACGGTAATATAAAACCACGTATTTCAAAACGAGGGTTACAACCTTAACACGATATTTAAGGAAAGCAAAATAAAATTATTCAGAATGATTGGGCAATGATTTGTAATCAAGGAAAGTGGGCACTAATAATTTGAAATAAGCAATGTGGTAACAATAAAATGTACTGAAAACCGAATTCCAATTATATTTTGGCATATTTATTTTTGATACTCACTTCTTGAAATTGTATTGGAAATAACACATATTTAAAAACATAGTAATCGATATGATTTAAAGTTAATTCGACAAACAAAATACATTGCATGCACTTGAAATAAGAAAAGATTTTTAGATTTTTTTCAGACATCAATAATTTGAATAAACATTTATCAACAAATGCTTTTCAATCACCAAACGATAATGCAAGTTAGGATCGAATTCGCCAAGTAATTTTTTACACGATCCCTAAAATTCGTCTTTTTCAGTTTTTTTACAATAACTCGGCAAATAATTGTTTTTGAATTAAAAAATTTGGGATTTTGGTTCTACTTGATCTACTTTATCGATTTATGTAAAAAAAAATTGGGGTTGCTATTCATGTTTTATTTTTTATTATTTAAATTTAGATAAAAAATTATTAAAACTGAAAAATTGATGAAAAAACTTGTGTGATTTGTTTTTGGAAGATTAAGAAGTATATAATGAAAAAAAAAACTTTCTTTAATTCCTTTTATTTGTGGAGATATGAATAAAAGTTTATGAAACTTTTTTAACATTATGGGCGTTCAACTTTGAATGCTTATTTAGCTTAGCAAATAATGCAAAGTAAATAATTCTTTTTTACACATGGGGTATTTTAAAGGTGCTGAACATTTTTATGTAAAAAAAATTGGGTGTTGCTATTGGAATTTTCAAAGTTGGCACACATTATAATATGTAGACGACCCCTTATACAATTTTTGTTGCCAGTTCTCAGTTCCTTACGCTATTTCCTGAAAAATGACACCTTTCACAAAGTTCCTTGTCCAATAGCAGCTGAGTAACGTGGGGTAGAGCGTTTTTTTTTCTTCCCCAACTGTACAACCACAAAGCTGACAGATTTGAAAGTCAACCAACTCCATTTTTTATGTCAATTTGACGGGTTTTTGGCGCTGAATGCACCCGTCAGTGTGGACTGTATTCAGTTCTACAAAGAATGAGCTCTCATGCTTAGAATCACAAAAATTCCACTGAAAAAGGTTATAAATAAATGAAATTCAAAGCATACAAGTTATTAAATGAGCTTTATTTGCAGTATTAATGATGAGGTTTTTTAATGCATTTCCGCATCCCTCAAAAGACTTATCACCGTCCATTACTAAGCACTAATTTTTTTCCCCACAAAGTTACAAGTTATTTATGATATACCCTGTCTTAAGACCATCCGATTTTTTTTATTGGAACACAATAAATTTATGATTGCGTTTTTCTTTTCTTATTTGAGCATTTCAGATTAATCTTCAAATCAATAGTCTTAGAATCATTGTAAATTAAATAATCAAAACTTTCCCAGCTTGATGCATTTTTTAATTGTAAAAAATAATTACATTATACTTTTTATTTACATTTTAAAATCGGTATAATTTTCATGATTCAAATCTGCATAAAAAGTAGAATCGAACATTGTATTAATTATTAAAAGCATTAAAAAACCACAAAAGAATTAAAAAAGACTACATTAAAAAAAGCCTTTATTACGTTTAAAATATTCTTTTTTTATAAAGTCTTGAATATATTCATATACTCAATTAAAAAGTAGATTTAAAAAACAAGAGAGTGACTTTGCGAAGGCTGAGCATTAACAACGCTTTTGAAGGCTATATGATAGCATAAAAAACACTTGACACCCTGAGGTTGCTATCTAAGGCATAATTATATATTGTTCATATTGTCCTTATAATAAAATGAAATGAAGAACACAAAAAATATATTATTTGAACATGAAATGAAAATGGTGGATTGTGATTAACTATTCCTTCAATAGTACTTTAATCGCCTCTTGTGCTTGTTTTATATATATATATATATATATATATATATATATATATATATATATATATTTATATATATATATATAATATATATATATATATAATATATATATATATATATATATATATATTAATATATATATCTATATATATAATACACTCAATTATGTACACCAAATAATCAATATATGTACACTCAATTTTGTGGCCCACTGTACCACTGTGTATATATATATATATATATATATATATTTTATATATATATATATATATATTTATATATATATAATATATATATATATTATATATATATATATACAGTGGTACAGTGGGCCACAAAATTGAGTGTACACCATAGGAACTTACAGACTTTTTGCAATTACAGAAGACGTATTGCTTTAAAGTTATTGAAATTTTTACCAAATATACTTTAGTTTTAGTCTATGCTTTACCGTATTATACTAACAAAATTGTTAAGTTTGTTTATTTTCCCCACCAAAAAATTTAAGATCCGAGAAGAGAGGAAAAACAACGCCACAAAATTAAGTATACACCCTTAGTTATATCCATTTAAACTACAGATTAATATTTTGTTGCATAACCTTTTGATTGGATTAAAGCTTGTAATCTTCTGGGCATAGATTCCACTATTGTTTTAGTGGTTTCAACAGAAATTTTAGCCCATTCACCTCAGAACCTTCTTGAGATCTACATTGCTCTTGATTTCATGTTCATGTACAGCTTTCTCTAATTGCGACCATAAATTTTTGATGACGTTTAGGTCTGGAGACTGGGCTGGAGTGTGTAATTGCTTTTTGCAATGGTACAACAGGTACAACTGTACAATCTTCGCTGTGTGCTTGGGGTCATTGTCCTGCTGGAATATGAAGTTCGACCCAAGAGCCAACTAACTAACACTTTTTTTCAAGTTATCCTTTAAAATCCCCAAATATACATCTTTGTCCATTATGCCATCAATAAAAACAAGATCTCCAACTCTTCCAGTCGACATACAACCCCAAACGAGGACAGATTCACCTCCGTACTAGACTGTCTAAATGGTGTTAGTATAGGATCCAGTGCTTTCAAAGCTTCTCTCCATATTTTAAATCGTCCATCGCTTCCGTAAAGGTTAAATTTACTTTCATCGGAAAATATTACAGTGTTCCAGAAAGAAATAGGCTTTAAAAGATGTTCTTTAGCAAAAATCACACTCTTTTGCCTGTTCACATAATTGATGAGTGGCTTTCGTATTGGTGTACGGCCGTGAAACCCATATTGGTAAAGGGTACGTCGAATTGTTTCACTTGATATATATTTTTCCCGATTACATAGACATCGATAAAGAAAGTTCAGAGGCACTCAACTTCGGATCTTTTTTTACTGAGCGAATGATCTTCCTCTTAGCTGTAGTACTCAGCATTTGCTTGCGTCCTCTTCTAGGAATATTGGCCGAAGATCCAGTTTTTTTTAAACTTCTGTAGTATTTTTTGGACACACTTATGAGTGACACCAATTAAGGAAGCAATTTCTCGAAGAGATTTGCCTTCTTTTAACCCTTTTACAACCAGCAAACATTCAGATTCCGTAGTTTCTTTACAAGAGCTCATTTTATGAATTCTAATGAGAAAAAAAATACTATCAAAAGCGTATAAGTGCTACGCAAGCGTTAAAAGTAGCATCTAGTCCCGAAATATCTAAAGGAAAATTTCAAGCTAAAAAAGGTGGCTGTAAAATGCACAAATTTAAGACGTGTGTACTCAATTTTGTGGCGAATTTTTCCGTCTTTTCTTCGAATCAATTATTTTTTTTGTAAAAAATAAATTAACTACATAATTGTGCTATTGTAGGATGTTAAGGCTGAGGATAAAGTATTAAAAAAAAAAAACATCCATTTTAAATCAATATTTAATTTGTAATTCGAATAAGTCTGGGAGTTAACGAGGTGTATACTCAATTTTGTGGCTCACTGTATATATTTGTTATATTATATTGTTCTATTCAATTGCCACGTTAAAAAAAAAGCACTATGAATTGAGCTTGATTGTATATTTTATTCGACTGTTTAAGAAATAGACCTACCAAACTAAATTAAGTTCATGTAAACACCCTTTTATGTAATGGGAAAATTAAGTGTAAAATTGGTATATGTGAATAAACAATGTTTTGCTTTATGTAGTTCTTTTTTTTTTCAGACTAAAAACTGCATTTGCTTGTTATAAAACTTATTAATGCCACATTATTGTTTAGTTAATGACAATTTGCCGGCTCTTTTTGGCCGAAATTTTAGGTTTCATCAGAATGTATGGTAAGAATTTGTCGTCATTTTAAGATCGTACAGATAGACATCGGCACCGATTGTTAAAAAAATACCATCATCCTTGCATCCGTGGCTTAAGGGGTCATAGGAGTCTTAAAAATGTGCAAAGAAGGTACTACAAAGCATAGTTTGATCTTTCATGTAATTTTTTTAACTACTCAATATACAAGTATAATTTTTAATATGTAACTCTACAAGGATTTATTTATTATAAAACAAATTTTAAAATTTATGAAACTTTAGCCAAAACTAAAATAAATGATATTAAACCTAAAGCTATTTTAACACATTGGGATTAGGCTTGCGCGGCAAATTTTGAGGTCAAAATTGAAAAAATGACCAAGAAAATGACTTTATATTGTACAAATATGTACAAACAAAGACTTATACCTAAATTCTCAGCTCAATTTTAATTAGAAATTATTTTTAAAATTTTTTTAATCAAAATTTTAAAATTTTCATTAATTTTCTTAGAAAAAGTTCTCAAAATAATTTCTAATTAAAATTGAGCTGAGAATTTAGGTATAAGTCTTTGTTTGTACATATTTGTACAGTATAAAGTCATTTTCTTGGTCATTTTTTCAATTTTGACCTCACAATTTGCCGCGCAAGCCTAATCACAGTGTGTTCAAGTACCTTCATGTTTAATATCATTTATTTTAGTTTTGGCTAAAGTTTCATAAATTTTAAAATTTGTTTTATATTAAATAAATCTTATAGAATTACATATAAAAAAAGTTATACCTATGTATTGAGTAGTTAAAAAATGACATGAAAGATCAAACTATACTTTGTAGTACCTTCTTTGCACATTTTTAAGACTCCTATGACCCATTAAGTTGGGGGGGGAAATCGGCTCATGGCCACATTGGCCAACTGACACGTGATAGGCTTTTAGCTAAATAATGTGTATCATCGAAAATCGAACTGAAATCCACCGTCGGATTATTTTTGTTTGTCTTTTATTTAATGTTGATTCTTTAAAACAACATCAGTTGTTTTTTAGGGAGCTCCATGTTCCCCATTTTGAATTTCTTCCTCTGACTGGACAACAAAGGTTTGTTGTCTAGGAGACGTATTATTGGTAGGAAAAATAGTGACAAGTTTTGTAAAAAGATTGCCCACGCAAAGAAGAAAAATATCGGCGTTGGATGTGAAAAGACTGCATCAAAAACTTTAGTTCTTGAAAATTAAGCAGAAGAACAAATGGCTTATTTCCGACATTCAAGGATTTTTTGAAAATGAACTAGATTGATGTCTTTTTAAAAGACCCATTTTTAATTTTTCCGGTCAAAGGTTAGAATTTTAAAATCTAACTTGATTTAAATGCATCGTGTTGTAACAATGACTAAAATATTTTAATTATCAAAACCTCAGAACGGAAGACTTAGATTACAATACTAGGTTACATTATAGTATAATTTAATTTCGAATGTTTAATCCTTTCCTTACTGAAGCGCCCCAAAACGCCCGAACAACTAAGGATTCTATAATGTTATTCCCATCAAATTACGAGGAAGCAAAAATCCTTCCTTTTAATCCTTCGGGTTAATGAAACTGCAACACCTCGCAATGTGTACCAGTTCACGGTAAAAATCGCAGTATAGGCATCTTTTTATAGTTTTAATTCAAGACTCATCTGTCAACAAAACGTCAACGCCTCTTAATTTTTGGGTATGTGCGGGGCAAATTCGAAGGGCGGCGTATAACCTGATGATACAAAATAGTGATTAGCTTCATTTCCACAGACTCCCAATTGCTGTTTAAAACATGTTGGATGGAAATTAGTTATTTTTTATACATAACGACACAAATGACATTTTTGTTTACATTATTTCTCATCGGCTATTCGCATGTAAGCATTGTAATGGTAATATGGTGGTAATGTAACCGTTTCCGGCTGCCTATTTCTAGCCTAATTTAGGAGCATTAACACAGCCAATAACGCCTCGTAATTTAGAACCCTGGTCAAGTGACGGCGTAAATATTGTAATGTAATAGGCGTAATAATTGTGTTAAGAAAATAATTACATAACTCTTAATAACCATTTAACTCTTTTAATACATTGATAAACATAAAAATATATTGAAAATACTTAATGTTGCATATAACATGCGACATGTTGACTTGGCTGCTTAATCGCATCGATCTTACTGGTTGCTTTCACCTTTTGCGAACTGAAAAAATATAATCACGGAAAATAAAAGGGAATACAACCAACATGCCAGAATGATATGTTCTTCAACATTGCATGAGGTGCACATGGGCGGCCCCTACGATCAATTTATTTTTTCATTTGTAATTATGTACTTTGATGACTTGAATTGGAAATACAGAAATAATTTCCGGAAAACGTCATTAGACGAGTCAGATTTGTTAAATATTTTCACCCAATTCGACAAAATGAATACAAAGGAGTGATAAGATAACTTACTTGCAATATTTAGAACAGTCTACGATTGAAAAAAAAAATGTTTCATCGAAAAACTCTTCGTTCTGTCAGTGTCAAATTCCGGAAGAGGGTTGGGGTGCCGGCAGGACATCCATGTATGGACGGGACACCTTTTGGGGTGTCCATACTAAGAAAACACTCAAAACAACAAGAAAACCTCAAATTGACATGCGCAACAACAACATTGCATGTCTTTCAACTTGCAGCTGATTAACGCGTGCCTCAAATGTCTACAAGAATACTCTGATTCGGTGTGTCTTACGTTATGGTAACTAGAGAACCCGAATTTATCATTTTTCAAATAACCAAATCGGAAACCAAAAAATTGATTAAAAATTCCACTTTCACCAAGTAACCCTGAAAAAAAAATTGCCAGAAAGAATCCAAAATAGTTGCAACTATTTTTATTTAAAGTCATATTATCTTGTTGTAAAGTTGCTATTGTCAATAAAAAAAATAAAGGGAAGAATAGGAAATTGAAGCAGAAAAAACTTTTCAATTAGTTGAATTTGAATTAAATTTTCAAGACTGTAAATTCCCCATTTAGTTTGGGATTTGTGCAAAATATTTTTGCTTGTGTTTTTATTCATTCTTTTTTTTAAACTTATTATAAATTAAATGAATTATGCTGGTTTGCCCGGGTGTTTTTTTAAAGCAAAATAAAATAGCGATTTTTGGATGATAAAATATAAAGATCTAAAAGGCTCTAATCCTTTCAGTCCCAATGATGCCATTTGGCTTCATCATTTTTTTTTTAACCAAGGTAAATTTTTGAAATTATGATGCCGCATCTGAAAAGGTTAAAAATGTCTCACCATTAATTTGTATATCCTTGTCGTTAAAACGACGCCCTCGTGTAGCTCTTGCGACCTAACCTAACCTTGTCTTTAAAAACACCGCCTTTTCCAACCTAATGTACTTTTAGTGCGATATTTTGGCATGATTTAAATGTTATTTTGACAACAGCAGAGTTTTAAAATATTTAAATTAGGTGGACAGATTTAGTTTTGAAATTTTAAAATACTTATTGATGAGATGGGTTTTATTTTATTAGCATAAATCTATAATAATAAAAGAAAGAGTCTGTCTGTGGATCGCAAAAGACCTACTTAAACTGCTCTAAAAAATTCGAAATTTTTAATATAGATTCCTTTTAATTCCTAAGTGTGCACCTGAGGCATATTTTTTTCATATTTGATTGTGATTTTTAATTAATATAATTAGTTTCAAAAAACGTCATCCACATGGGAGTGCGGGACCATAACAGGGCTGGAAAATACATGGACCGGGCTGAAACGGGGTCTAGACGCCTTACCGTAGGATGGGGTAACTTTGGGACTAGGTGGGTAACATTGGGACAACGGGTTAATTTTAGTTTGCAGGATTCCCTGAGGGACACACTGCGCAGGTTCAATCTGCAAACGCGTTCTTTGTTTAGTCCTGAACCGTGCCGCTACCAGGCGGCAGTTTTCAGAACCAGTTTACTACCACGTTGTGACAGCCAAGTTTTATTTCTTGCCATTGTTTTTCGCAAAATTCTTGTTTTGATGAAACTTTCTCTTCTGCCTCAGGAACTGTGAACTTCAGATCACTTTCAAGTACGTATACACAATACCAAACATCTTCTTAAGTATCTTATATAGAATTAACAATGTTATTAAAGTATTTTGCTTTATATAACTATAAACTTTACATTTTCAGCTCTTTACGGGGTAATTTTGGGACAGCCCCAAAGTTTGTATACTAGTTTTTTTTTACAATAGTTTTTTTTTCAGCATTGCATTAGACAATAAAATGCCTAGAAATTATAAAAGACCTCTTGGCACACGGCACTACAGAAATTACACTGAAGAAAATTTACAAAAAGCTTTACTAGCAATAAACAAGACACTGTCGATCCAAAATGCAGCCTCCAAGTATAAAATACCAAAAAATACACTACATCTGAAATCCCAGGAAAAACATACCAAACCCGTAGGTCGGGCTACAGTCTTCAGAGAAATCAGAGAGAGAGAGAGAGAGAAATACAGAATCAGAGAAATTGTCAAAGTTAAAGAGCTTCAAGTGTACAGTGATCTCTTGGCTTCAGCTGACAAAAACTAACTTTTATGAAGTGTGTAAATAATATTTATGTATATTCAGTAACGATCCAAAGCCTAATAGTATTAAAAAGTAATTATTTGCAATCTATGTGTACATGTATCATAACTTCGTTGTTTAAATATAATATTATGCGTTGCAATTGGTACACACTCATTTACCTTGTCTTTTCTTAGGTAGATGATGCACTTATACAATATTGTGGGGTAATATTGGTACAAAGTCATGTTTCTTGCTATTTCTAAAGAAAATAATGCACTGTCCCAATTTTACCCCAATTAGTGGGGTAAGATTGGGAAAGTTTAAACTATTTTTTAATAAAATACCCTTGTTCCTAGAGTTATTGTCTTATTATATTTTGTTAGAGGAAGACAGGCTTTACATATTAACCATTTTTTCAGTAACCTAACTTAAAAAATAAAAAAAGAAACAGCGTAAAACTTTGAAAAGTGTCCCAAAGTTACCCCCGCCTACGGTACTCTACTAGTGTTTGCTTTTTAAGTGCGCATGCGCCAACACGAATTGAATTTTGTTTTGATTTTGAGGGTATTTTAATAAGTAGGCTGACCATAACAGGGCTTGCTTCAAAACGCAACGACCGGACCGTAACAGGGGCTTGACGCCATTCTCTGTTATTATTTGCTTTTTTCTTGTGCATGTGCCAACACGATTAACACGAATTGAATTTAGTTTAGATATTTAGTGTATGGGGAACATTCATGTGATGTCACGCGGTTTGTTATCCTACACCTCTCGAAATACGTGCTAATGTTACAGCTCTCAAACCACGTGCTAATGTTTTCCTACTGCTCTAACCTGTCTAACCGCTTTTTTTACCACGGCGATTTGGAATTGAAGCTCAGGTGGATATGGCCGTGAATGTCCCCCATTTTCACAAGTAAGCATGCCTCTAAAAGGAAGCAATGCGAAATTAACGGGTTCCCAGTAAGGTGGGACCATACTGCAAGTATTTTTATAAATAGGAAACACTTTTATTGCGATTATTTTTTGAAACAATGGAGTAGGGGTACTTTAAAAACATTTTTAGGAATCAATTTAATGGGCAATAGCATAATATTGAAATATTATTGGTACACATAATTATAAACTTAATTTACGAGTAATAATTGTTTATTTTTATTTATTTATTAAATTAATCAAAAATATAATATTTTGAGCAATTATTTTCTTTTATTAAAAAATAAGCTGCAGCACTTTTCAATATGACGTTTATTGATTCTGTGCTTGCTAAGGAAATAAAATTTGTGTTTAAAAAAATCTAGCTGTAGCACGTTCTTTTTTATTATGATATAAGGTTTGTCTTTTTTTATATATTATGGGAAAAAATTAAAAATAGAATCCATATTTAATATTTATAAAATAGTTTTAGCAAACAATTATTAAGTTATTAAAGTTCGAGCGAGCATATTTAAAAACTCTATTTCTCACCAATTTACCCTACTTCACATACATATTTTACAAAATACATGTTACCGTTAATTAGGGTAACTTTGGTTCAAAATTCCTAGTTGGGTTTTTCTTACAAGAAAAGAAAATGATACAAAAACTATTTAAGCACTTTGAAATCACTATACATTTTAAGTATTGAACCTTTATAAATAATTTGTAAGCAATTTCGGTAAATTTTATAATAAAAAAATGGTATTAATTTTAAAAATAAGGAACCGGTTAGAATCCGGGCGGGTGGTCCAAACATGAATTACATGAGAAACATACCCATCCTTATGGACTGTGTTACAGAAATAAATAGTTATATAAAAATGTATAAACATAAAAATAGTAAAGTTATAAAGTTATTAAAATTGCTTTATAACATTTGCATTGCATCGTAGAATAACATTGCACTATGAATACAGACACAATTGATGTCGCTCACTCTACTTTTCTAGTAACCTTGCTGCATTAAGCTTAGTAAGTAACACATATATTTCCTTAGTAACCATACTAAGAAAACTGTAGTAGATTTACAGGGGATTTTCTTGTATGTTTACTAAGAAACTAAAAGCAGCTTCACCAGTGCTTTTCCTGTAAGTTTACAAAGAAACTGGTAGTTGCTTTTCAAAAAATAAAAACAAGAGGGCGCCACTAATTTTTCTCTTAGTCAGGTATTATTTCGAATTTCCGGAGAAGGACAGAAACCCCAACCTCGGGATCCGCGCGCTCGTCTTGCAACGAGGAACAGCGCGTTTGTCCACGCGGCAATCGGGACTTTGCGATCAATAGTTATTTTTTGCTACATCCTATGACCGATCGAACAAATTTCGAGAAACAATGCTACTAGGGAAACTACGCATCTCTCGAAAAGATAGCCAGATGGCACTGTAAGGCGTTACATCAATTTACTTAGTATTACTACACCAGTTTGTTTAGTATACCTACTATCAGAGATTGGTTACAGGTGATTTTCTAGTAAATGGTGTGATACCTGTAAAGTTACTAAGTAATCGTTAGTAAATTCAAGCCAAATTTTTTACAGAGTAGAAAGAAGAAATGTAATCTTCAATTTTAATATTGCAAAATTAACTTATTTTTAGAAGCAAGATTTATTAACAAATATCTTTATAAAAAGCATAAGATTTTATTATAAACAGGAATATTATATAAGGAAACAGGAATTTTATATAAGGAAAACAATAATATATACGTAATTAGGAATTTTAAAATTTTTACATTTCGAAATTAGCGATTGCGAATGTTGTGCGTTTCTTGCATTTTATCTTTATCTTTTTTGACGTTTAAAATAGTTTAATTAAAAAAAATCCCAAAAATGGGTAATCATATTAGTAAGACAGCTTCAAAATTATTAAAACAGAATACACTTTTACATACATTTTTGAAAGTGTAAAGTTTCATAAAGGAATCCTTACATCTTAGACCAAAGTTTCTTGCATTAATCGGCAAAAGTTTCGCGATGACCAATAATTAAATATAGCACAAAGAGTATTCAAATTAGATATTCAAACAAATAGTGTAATAATCATCCCCATAAATAAAATAATAGTACAGTAAACTGTCTGACATTTTGAAGACTTAAATTTGACATATAACTTTGGTTCTGCGATATAAGTTTTTGAAATTAGCTCTAAAAACTTTAAATAAAATTGCAAACATATTTTACGATTAAAATTGCTTTATGAACAGCCCCTTTGTAATAAACAGTAGCAACAAATGGAATTTGCTTTACAAAACAAATTCATATAACTAATAAATGGATCTTTGGAAGAAAATCAAAGGGAAGTCAGAAACCTTTTTATTTTTGCCTTTCTTACAAAACACTTCAATATTCTAAGTATAAACATAAGACTTGTAAGAGACAAAAACCTTTTATTTAATAGTGTTTTGAATGCATATACTAAAAATAGAAACGTGATAATGAACAAGACATAAAACAAATAATGAAACTCCCATTAATTTGTTTTTTAGAACAAACACACGTGAAAAAATTATTAATTTAGAAATTTATGACGATTATCTCAAATTCAAATTAATCACTTCTCATATCCGACATTCTTTATAGAAACTAGAGAATTCCGAACAACGACCTGGTCTTTCTTAGATCGACTGCAGTTGTAAGTTTAGCAACACGCATTGTTCTAGTGTTCCTAATACAAAAAGACGGGAGTCTAAATTATGCAAAAGGAACACTGCAAAAAATGATGAAATGGGGAGCGAGGGAGGACTTTTTGGGAAATATATCGCATTTGAAAGGGAATGTTGAATTTACTTGAATAAAAACTCAAAAAAATATCTGCTCTTAGTTCTTATTGAATTCCAAGTCGCCTGAAAGAATCCTACACACAGGATTCGATCATCCATATAGGAGGTGTTGAATATCTCGACCCAACTGATTCGATTCGGCTGGCTTTAAGAGATTATTTTTAAAGAACACTTTTGCTCTAAATTTTAATTCGTAGAACAAAAGGCTTTGCTGATAGAAACACACTGAGTTGAGTTGGAATTATCGCCGCGCAGAAGCACACTGACTTCTGACCACATAAATAATTCAATCCATGGAGTGATTTAGCCAAATGAAGATATCGCAGAAAAAAATCACAGCAATACTGAAATAATCAAATATTTATCTGCAATTAAATCATAAGCAAGATGGCATCTTCCTTTAAACTTAGTCTAATGTCTGCCACATTATTGCAAGGTGTACGCAGTAAAATTTCAAGATAATTTTTTTAAACATAGAACTTTGCACCAGTCTAATGCAGCAGAAACAAAGAAAAAAATACGGCAACGCACGAACCTAAGCACTTACGGGATAAGAATGTAGCGAAAATTAGTTCTTGAGAAATTTAAAAGAATGTAAAAACCTATCCGCAGAGATATATTTTTGGTACTAATGAATACCACACAAAGAACATATCAAGATTAGATTGTATCTCATAGTCCAGTTTGATATAGTTTGTCTGGTAGCTCTACTGTCTTTTTGCTACGCCAGACAGGGACCTACATAGCGAACCTAAAGAAAGCCTATGTATAATCAATTCCTTGCCATAAACAGGAATCGAACCCACAAAGCCTAGGTCCATAGCTTATGCCACTCGGTCACTGTATCTACTGAAAAGAGAACAGAACTCGCCCAAAAGAAATTGCTGGATTTGATACTCAAGAATCGGTGTCAAAAGAACATGCTCTTCCCGTCCATTAAGATAAACATGTTGCCAGAGTGCCAAATGGGGTTTATAAAAGTGGTCGCCACAAAGGCAGCCGCAGCACAAGCCACGAGAGGACAAGCAGGTAAGAACTTGGATGCCTTCTTTTCATATTTTTGATACAAATGAAATATTAAAAAATACGTCAAGAAGGAATTTTGGTTGTATTCATGGATGCGAGTCGAAATATGATTTTTCGCCTTTTAATTTCCAGACATTTTCCCCTTTTATAAGTGTTTTTCTTCATATAATTTATCAATATAAGAGTCCGTTTACAGACTACAATATTGCTAAAGTTGTGCAACTATAGGATATAAAATGTTCCGCCATTAGCAGATAATCCAGATTTTCTCGATGTCAGAGTTAATAGTCTGTAAAATGACTCATGGACGGGATCGCAGTAGTCTTCCGACAGCAGAATCACCAGAATTTCTCAATTAAACAGTCACCGGATTTTCCTGACAAACGGACACCGAAGTTCTTCGATTTACTAGGTACATTTTTTTCTTAGCTCCATAGAGTTTTAGATATTCACGTTTAATTAACTTTTATTATTCTTCTCTTATACTCATTTTTAGATTTAATTCATTTTTATTTCCTTTCCGAAAGAACTTTAGAACTTCCTTTTTTTAATCGACGATCATTTCGATCATCATTTCTATGTTGAATATACACTGTTCAAAACAATTAGGGGTGCATTTTGCATACTTTACGATGGATCGTTAGAAATTCTATCTGTAGGTTATGATGTGTTTTTATTTTCTGAATACTATCCCCATGATATCCGAATAGTTTTACAGAAATTTGTTTTTTAATTTATAAGTTTTAAAAATTTCGAAAAACCACCATTATTATCTAACTGAAATGGATTCAAAACACAACTGACGTAATTAAAGATATTTTGAGTGCCTTATAATTTGAAAGTTATAAAAATAGATATCGGACATGAAATTTTAAGAAATGATAGAAAATTTTAATACGAATGCGATGCATGGCTTTTTAATGTACGAAATTGAAGGTTTTGCAGCTCATTGAAATAAGCATGTTCGAAGGGGGAACTATCTAAAGAAGGCATAGAATTCCGAACTTTTGTTTTTATATAGAAGGGTACACTATGGAATAGTCGGGAAATATGGAATACCGAAGTTTCTGCTGTCTCTCGAGCTGCTTTCATGAGGGAATGCCAAGAAAGACGCGAGAAATCACCCATGATGCACTTTGAGTTATATAGCTTCTTGTAGTCTTACCGTCGGTGCAAAACAAAGTGTGTTTTGGTATCTTCGAAATTGTTTGCTGGAAAGTGTTCAAACATTTTTATTCACGAGTAATCATGAGACTTTAATTTTGTTGTTGAGAATAATGTGTACTAAAGCATAGTAGTTAATTATACTTTAGTCATTTTTTAGCTATCAATGGTAATTCCTCAGTAAAATGGCTCATAGCCCAAGACGCCATGTAGTGTATTATTTGGTATGCCATATGGTCTTCATTGCTTTATGCCATCAACTGAAGAACCGGTAAACAAAGATATGCATCTTTTGTAACGGAACATTTTCCGAAGAGGGGAATTTTGGATTAAATGCATTTGCTGTTCTTTATGGGCTCATTTTGATTGTACTGGTGCAGAAAAGAAAAATTATGTTTGCGATTTTTTGTAAATAGTCTCAAAGGTCAAAAACAAAACTATTTGAACTTACATTTTGAAATATTGTTTTTATATTTCAAATTAACTATGTTCTGTGAAATATAGTTGAATTTTCAATAATTGTTAAACAACTATTCCATATTTACCTCCATTTGTAACTTTCATTAAAGTATATGTTTTTATTTTTAAAAAAATACTGCTTTATTAGTACACTGCTCACAACAATTAGGGGAGCACATAGTTCGAACAATTTAACTTCAATGTGTTTCCATTTGGAATCAACAGCTTGCGATTTTTTTCTCACCAAATTGAGCTAACTCTAATTTATCGTTAGATGGAAGAATCATATCTTTTGAGGATGTAAATAATGTTTTTTTAATTAAATGAAAATATGAAAATAAGGTAAAATAATATTCACCCCCAAAAAATTTCATGAAATAAATTGTCCCTAAATTCTTCACACTTGCATTCTCAGATGTTTGAAAATTGATTTTACCTCTTTTTTGCAAATAAAAATTTGAAAAAAAATGTTATAATTTATTCATAATTTATCATTCCCATTTTTTCTCCCTTAAATTTTAGTTAAAAAATTAATATTTCAACCCCCGTTTTTTACCATTTCATTCTGTATACATAATGAATTTATTTCACATATTTTAGATTTTTTTAATGAAAAACAAAAACTTAAAACTGAAAGGGTTAACAAAAGTACGCAAAGTGCTCCCCTAATTGTTTTGAGCAGTGTATGTAGCTAAAATGTGTGGATTTTCATTTAAAACCGGAATGGTTATTCTTAAAAATATAAATGGTATTACCCCTCCTCTCAGTATAATAATACTACATGCTTAGGAAAATCCATTTGTTCCAAAGGCAACTGTTGGTTTTCTAATTACACTGGACAACAAACTTTCAAACATTTTCTGCGACTGAGATGAAAGTACCCAATTCTGAATGATTTAAACTTGCTAAACACGAATATTACCTTACAAATGTAAGTTAGCTCTTGCTTTTGAGTAACCAGACGTTTTTTTTTTTTCATTACTTAGGATACGGCGAAATGCATGGACGCACCAAACGCAAAATTAATAAAGTCAATTTTACTTACAGAAACCCTCCGAATTTTTACTCATACAGGTTTTATTTTATATTATCAACAAGGCGGGGGGAGAGAAATGATAACTTTCAAGGCTTTTGCACCCATAACTCACTTCACGAGGTGCAGAAAGAAAAAGAGCAATAAATTCCTCACATTTTGTCCATTGTTGTTTTTAGAAGTTGTAGCATATCTAGCAGACGCATGGCTATTATCCTCATTAAAACTATGCACAAAATATTGGAGACTTTTTAGCAAATAGTCCTTTACCATGTTGGACCGGACGTAGAGGAGAAGGAATTGTGGCTATTTAACTTTTATCTTTTTCTAAATAACACATAATTTAACTGATGAGGGGATGCAGAAATAACAGTCGTCAATCAGATTTGTTGGTCCCATTTTAGTTATAAAATGACATTCCCTTTAGTTCCATGAAACCATTTTTCTTCCCAGCTTACGGCATTATCTTTTTTCCCAGATGAAGTCACAGTGACAAATATGCTACACAGTCTAATTACATACGTGATGAGCCCAGAAAAATTTTCCTGGTCTCAGATCTTGTAAAAAAAAAAAATACAAATAATAAGCTTTATTAAGTTTTTCAGTAAGTGATGTTCTTTTTTGGTGCAGAACATTGCCCTTTGCCGCTAATATAAAAAAATATATTAACGCTAGTAATGTATTTACAAGGCAGTACTGTTATAGATTAATCACTAACACTAATTTTTGATATTCTACAGCTTCTATAACAACCAAGGACGAAATACAAGGAATTTATTGGTCTTTATTCAGCGCCTCTTGATATGAGAACAATTACGCTGCTTCTAAAGGTAATAAGCTGCTAATATGGTTGCAAAAACCTTATACCGCGTTTACATACCTCGAGCATTTGCTTCTAGCAGCGGCCTTGAGAATCTCAAGGTAACCGCTTTATACGTATTTATTCGAACATCCTCTGAAGCCGGCTCTCAAGGCCACCAACCCATCTTTTTTCGGTTTTCTGCCCTGAGATCAAAGGAAATGGTTACCATAAGGTAAATGGCAACTATCTTGGCGGTTTCTCTCTTTTTTAATTGATCCTACATCGTGAATTCAATTTAGTCACATGATCAAATCGCCGCGCTATACAATCTCACTCGCCAATTTCTCGCCAACCAAAGGTCGAATCGCTAGAGGTCAAAGTGCTTCGAGCGGCTGCTTCCAGCAGCCGCTCGACGTATGTAAACCCAGTATTATAAGTTATCAATTCCTCCCAGCCTCCATGTTGATAATATCAAATAAAACCTGTATGAGCAAAAATTCGGAGGGTTTCTTTAAGCAAAATTGACTTTTATTAATTTTGCGTTTGGTGCGCAAAAGCATTTCGCTATATTCTATGTAATGAAAAAAAAAAAGACCGTAACTTAAAATCAAGAGCTAACTTCCATTTTTAAGGTGATACTTTTCGTGTTTAGCACGTTGAAATTCATTCAGAAGTGGGTACTAATCTCAGTCGCATTTTCACTGTTGACCAGTGTTGTTTATAATTCGCTGGTGGTGTTGCTGGTGGTGTTGTAAATTCTTGTTTGTATTGGACAATGTAATGGGACCGAAAGGTCTGTTTTGTCTCAAATAAACAATAATTGTCCAATATGATAAGGTCAAAAACCGGAAACATGTTTTGACGTGTAATAAAAAACTGTTTTTGTTTTTTTAAACCTTTTTAGGACTCCTTAGTCATCAAATAGTATGATCTTTTAAGTCCTAACTTATGCATGAGCGACTGTCCTAAAAAGGTAGAATAGTGTTATGTAGTGGGAAAAAATTAAACATATCTATATATTTGAAATCTAAAAAGTTCAAATGTATATTATATACAAAAAAATCCACGAAAATTAGTTAAAAAGTAAGTTTTTAATGAGATAATTTAAAAAATGCTTGATTTTTTTATACTCATTTTCCTCCACCTCCCTCTAAATATATTGTTTCATCACATTTGTAATACTTATAAATTTAGAGAATGGTTCTTCAAGTTAGGTTTTAAGTTTATAATTGCAAAATTTAATTTTTGGAAATGGTTCGAATTGTTGGAGTGTTAATTTAAATATTGTAGTGCAGATAAATACGTGTTTATTACGCAAAAATTATGAATGTTTTATTGCTATTTATTATCAAACTTGTACACTGCTGACTGCTATGCAAGACAATGACGTAATTTAGTTGTAAAATTTGAAATTGTGATAGTGGAATACCCCCTAAATATATTTAAACAATATTTTGAAATGCTTTTATAGATATATTTAAACATAATTGTTTGGGGTTGATTTTCTTGATGAAACGGGCAGTCTTTCCCATATAAAATCACTAAGTAGCGACGCTCTTTTTTACACTTTAGTACAATGCAGAGATAGTCACCTCTTCAAAAACGACAAACGTGATTCCCTTCACATGATTACAAACATTCCACCTTGATGCTTTTGAGGGGAAAAACCAGTGGCTTCAAAACTTTTTTTTTTCAATATTTGGCTAAACTGACCGTGTTTAAGTAGCACTAATGATAACTGTTAAATTTTAATCGGATCAACAAAACCGTTTTTTTTTCTCAAGAAATTTCAAACTTCAGTATAAAGAAGGAACCTTTGAGAGGTATGGGGGGAATATAACCTGAAATGACCTACTTTTTTTGGCGTATTTGAAGACGTAACTCTCTCCGCATTGTATTAAAGTGCAAAATAGAATGATATGTCGACTATTTTGTAATTAATTATGGAAAAGACTGCACTTTTCATCAAGAAAATCGGTCAATGCATGTCTCTAAATCCACGAAGTCGTGGCAAAACTTTAAGGTGATGGACTGATAAGTATTCGGTTCGTATTTAGAGACGTTTAATGGGGAACATTCATGTGACGTCACACGGTTTGTTATGCTCAGCTCTTGACCCACGCGCTAATGTTATCCTATACAGCTATCGAAACACGTGCTTATGTTTTCCTACTACTCAAACCTGTCTAACCGCTTTTTTTCATACAGCGATTTGGAATTGAAGCTCAGATGGATATGGCGTAAATGTCCCCCATTGTACATTTGACGCAAATATGATTTGAATAAAGATTTAAAATGGGCTATATTGTCTGTTTGGTGTAAATTTGAACCTTTATTGTTATTAAATTTGTTTAGTTCACCGGATATCGTGTTTTTTTTTTTAATTTATCATATAAAAAATACATCAATAAAAATTCGAATTATGCCATCTACTTTAAATTAGCATAATCTATTATTAGTATTTTTGTCTATTTAATCTACTATTAGTATTTTTGTCTATTTAATCTATTATTAGTATTTTTGTCTAAACTTTTGCAACATACAGATTTATCTATTTCATGAAAATAAATTATTGCTATTAGCAAATCAAATAATTATATTTCAATTATAGCAATTCAAAATATTTATTTAATATGTTAGGATTTTTTTGTAATTCTACTATCACAATTCTAAATTTTACAGCTAAATTATGTCATTGCCAAAACTTTTGCATCGCGGTGTAACAACAAGCACGAGCTATTACAACTTTTTTTCCTACCCTCTCGCTGCGGTATGGTTTTGTATGATGGTTTACTTTTTATTCCGAAATTTATTTTAGTATGGTCGAATTATCGCTAGATTACGCAAAGCTATACAAAAGCTATTGATAGGTTAGGTTTGAATTATCGTCGCACTAGAGCTACACGGGGGCTATTGGAGAGCTATTGATAGGGGGCATCGTAATTCGACCGCAGTCAAGTGACGAGGCCCAAACCTGAGCTGCATTCAATACAACCGTATAGGGCCACCGTACACGGCGCAAAAACTTTTAACTATGCTAGATTTAACGTGCACTAATCCGTATACAGGGTGGTTATGAAATAACGCTCGCTATTCGGAGTGGTCTGAAGCTTGAATGAATAATCCAAATGCATCAAACATTGAGACACTTACTAATCAAGGAGGGGGGAAATAATGGAATCAAAAATAACATAGAATCATAAAAAAAAAATCATAAAAAAGAATAATAAAAAAAAAGACAAATCTCTTGACCAGGGTTCTAAATTACGAGGTGTAGCCAATTACGACCAACACAACTAATTATGACTCTTTATTTAGAACCCTGGTCAAGAGACGAGTTTGTTTCAGAGGCATAAAATAGAATGGACTGCGCTTTAATAGTAAAGCAGCTTAGGGATGGAAAACCGAAACCTTTTTTTTTTTTTTTTTTTTTGAAAAACTGGTGTTTTGGCCCCGGTGTTGACAGAAAAAAACCGACTTTTTATGAGGCCGGTCTGAATCAGAAACCAGTTTTTTAGGGGAAAAACTGACGGAAACCGGAAAGCCGTTTATTTCTCAAAAACCGCCATCCCTTGAAAATTAGCATTGTGTCCTAAACATCACAAATCGCTAAGAGGAGAAAGGTTGCTACATATGGCAATTTAACGCTACCGTTTCGTTACGAACTATTCCAAATTGTCGACAGACCTAAATATCAGATGGCAAGCCAAAGTGGTGACTTGCATCTATTTCAAAGACACGTGGGTTTCTACCAATCACAGCCGCTTGGTGTTTTTTATTGTTTTTGCAGACGATTTTTTTGCGCATAGTTCTTATTTTTCTCTTTTGGCTGTAAAAATAAATATTTAATTACATTCTTTTGTTCTCTGAGCATGTTAACAATCGTGAATGTTATACTCTTAAGGTAGGCGAATACCCAAAATTTCCCAAAATTCTAAAATTTTTACTATTACTTTAATCTTTTCCAAATTTGGCATACTGATTTCAAATATAATGAATAATACTATTTCGGCTTTTGTTTTTATTTAAATATAATTTATTTATTTTAAACGGTGTTTTTCTACTAAAAAAAGAGGTTTACGCCAACAAGTCTACCACATTGAATTTTCATCCTATGAACATTTATTATGTGTTAAATTCTTCGTTTTGAACTGATACATGCAATGACCCTCTCGAGTTACATACCAATCACAAGAAAAAAAGTTATTAAGAAAAATGTTATAAATTAACCACACAAAAAAAGGAATTTTTTCGATTAACTTACACTAGGACATTTAAAAAAAAAAACTTGTAAACTTACACCAGATGTTAGAGGTTCATGGCACAGATATATGTTGAAATAGCATCTGAGAAAATTTTCAGGTAAATTAATGTAAAACTTTTTATGCTAAAAGTATTGGCGTAAACCCTCTTTTTTAGTTGAAAAACACCGTTTAAAATAAATCAATTATACTTAAATAAAAAAAATTGCCAAAAAAGCATTGTTCATTATATTTGAAATCACTATGCCAAATTTGGAAAAGATTAAAGTAATAGTAAAAATTTTAGAATTTTGGGTATTCGCCTACCTTAATTCAGTAACGTTTCGTGCAAGATGCCAAATGCTTGTGCAATTCCTAATTGTAAAGAGAGGTGTAAAAAAGGATATGTCACACTTCAGAGGTAAAATTTATTTAGTTCTGCATACTTTTAGTGATTGTGTTCTTCATAAACTATAATTTCTATCGAGGGAATTTATTCTAAAAGCTCTTTTATACTGAAGAATCATATTCATGATTAATTCAACGTTGTTATAACTCTAATAATAATTAATCTTTTGGGCCAAGTCAATTAAATTAATGTTCTGAACATTGACAGCTTAGAAATAGAATATTTTTTGTACAGTTTGGTCAAAAAGAAACCTGTTTTTGCAATCGCAGTTTTTGAGTTATTTATATTTAAAAAGTAGAACATTTGTTGAATTTGTTATATATTGATGTGTTTTAGGAAGTTGAATTATTCCAGGTGAAATAAAAGGAAAAAGCAATATTTCAAAAAATATGTATTTGAATTTTTTTTAAATCGGACCATTAGAACGAAAGTTATAGAGCCGGCTGAAAATATTCACCATGTCAATAACCAACTTATATTACAGCAACACTACAAACACCTACTAATGTTCTTTTAAATTAATTTTTAATAAAGAGTCCACGTAATTCAATTGTTAAAGTAATCTTAAATGGACGTACAAAAGCAAAGTAATAATCTGATATCTATTAAGAAGATCTTAAAAAAACTATCGATTCATCCTTGATCATTTCCAAGCTTCTTTATCATAACATTAGATTGTCGGCCTCATGTGTCCAGGTCGTTGTGGAAAAACTCGCCAAGTGTTAAACTCGCCATACATGCGAGCCAAACGCGACACAGTCATGTGACTGTGTAAAGCCTCGGTTTCCTCGGAGTCCGTCAACAGATTTAAGCGTTCGGACAAGTGCGGTGAGTGACGTCATACAAACTACTGACGTTGATTACTCTAGAGTGGTTTCCTCGGAAGCGTTGCCGGACAACTCTACACTACCTCGAGATTGAGTTGCTGCTGAGTGCGTTGGGGAAATCCTGATGACAACGTTTTTTGCCGTTGTCTGTTGTGTAGTGTGCTTGCCAAAAATTCAAAATTTGAGGAAATGACAGAAGGCGAGAGTTGTCTTACTCTTGCAGAGGAAGAAATGCTAATTGATTTTGCGAGATATCACGAAGAACCCAAATTTTCCATTTTTGACATGCAAGGACGAAAACCAAAACAACAACAGAGTTAGTTGAGTGAGTTCGCTAGGTTTCCCGTTTCGTGTCCACGTAACGTTCCGATGAAGCGGTGGCCGGGAGAGTGACGTCATCCACGTATAATAGCGGTCGTATTTTTTTGGCGACAGACTCCGAGGAAACCAAGGCTTAAGTTAGATGATGAGGACACTTTAGGTTTGCCAATGCGCAGTCCATTCTATGTTATGTCTCTGGTTTGTTTTTTACGATTCTATTTCCTTCTTGAATAGTAAGTGTCTCAGTTTGTTGCATTTGGATTATTCATTCAAGCTACAGACCACTCCGAATAGCGAGCGTTATTTTACAATGACTCTTACATAGCAATACTCATTTATCGTCGGGAGTTTCTTTCAATCCTCAACGAGGATGAGTCCGACGGTTTCACCTGTTGAAACTCAACAGCTTCCAAAGCCCAAAGTTATGTTCCCTTTTGATTTCTCTTTGGAAAAAAAATTATATTGATAGCTGCAATATTTAAAAAAAAAAGTTAAAAGTGTCCCCCTTAAGATGTACACTTTCGAGAGGCGCTCTTTCAACTGATTATTTAAGGCAACCCGGAATCTCGCAGAGCTCCCATAGACTGTAATGTTAAGTTAGTCCCTTTTTAAAATGGTTTTTCCGAGAATTTGTAAGACATATTAAGTGAAATTTTTTACAGTGGTACAGCTGTGAAAATAAAAAAGTACCCACTAGTGATTATTTCGGCCGTTAGTCATCCTATAGAATCGAACCTTTTTGACTTTGTGAACAAATGACATTCTAAATTAATTGCATGACACAAAATTTGTATAAGGGGCCGTCTTCATATTACAAACATTATGAACTTCAAAATTTTCAATAGCAACACCCCTTTTTGAGTCCATATTTCAAATGCATGACATATTTTAACGCTAACTACCAATTTTGTTATGTTTTAAGCATTATTAGAGGAGTTAGAGACATGCAAAGTTTAGGGGTCGTAATGTTAACCCTTTCAGTCCCAGTGATGCCATTTGGCATCATCACTTTCAATATTTTTTTCAAAATGTGTATGTCGCGTTATGACATCCAAACACACATCGTTCGATTCTTCACACTTTGTTCTATTAGACAATATTTTACATTAATCTCAATAGAAGTCAGAACTACTATTTTTTTTATTTAGAAAATGGCCAACAAGCGTTTCACCTGATTTTTGATAAGTTCACTTCAGTTCCACATATTTAAAACACAATTTAAACTAATTTTTTTTAATAACATGGTCAGATACCTTAAAATCTATAACTCGAAGTGTTTTTAAGGTAATATATATTTTTTTATTTTGTTGTTTTCCACAGTTAAAAAACGGCTATAAAAATTATATCCAGCTTTATCTGGCAACGGCTGGCAGCTTTATCTGCCTTTAATTATAAATCCAGTCGAAGAATTTCGCGCGACATTTAAACTTTAGTTGTAGTCAAGGGTGTGATACTACCGATTTCGAAACAGTGATTTCGATAGATACAGCTGTGGGCAAAAAAAGTACCCACTAGTGATTATTTCGATCGTTAGTTATCCTATGGAATCGGACCTTTTTGACTAGTTAACACAAATAATATTCTGAGTTAAATGCATGACACAAAATTTGCATAAGGTGCCGTCTTCATATTAAAAAGGTTACCAACTTCAAAGTTTTGAACAGAAACACCACTTTTTGAATCCATATTTTAAATTTATGACATATTACAACACTAACTACCAAGTTTTGTTAGTATTAAGCATTCTTACTGGAGTTAGGGATTGGAGTTAGGGATTAGGATTAAGAGTTGAGTTCCAACCTTCCATTAAACATCCTTCAAACGTATATTTGCCTTATTTTTACTTGGAGCAGACTTTTTGCTTTTGGTCGTTTTCTGTTCAACTTCTGTATTATCGGTTAGAATGAGATTTTCCTTTCTGCCTCTCTTGGTTTGTTTTCGAGAAGGTGTTTTGAAAGTGGTCAAATTTCTTCAAGGTATACGGAAGACCAGGTCTGTGGCCTCTGATCAGAAGTTAAGGACATTTGAAAAATCAGAGAAACAGTAACAGGCACAGTACGCAACAATTTACAGTGCAGCAGAACAATTGGTTGTACCTAGGGACGTCCCTAGGTACAACCTAAATACTGTCCCAAGGAACAGCACATCGGGTAATTTTTTTAAAACGCATTGTAATAAGAAAGTGTTAAGTTTTGAAAAACACAAATAGGATTAAAAATTACTTCAAACATGGCTTAGTAGTACTAAAAAGAGCCGACATGAAGATTAAACCGACACGTAATACAAAATATAAAATGATAGTAAAAGTTACTCGAGATGTGTGAAATCAATAAATCCTGTTTATTATACCCCCATTAACTTTCGACGACCCTTCTTTAACAAGATAAGATAAAGTTTTGTTAGTAGTGTTGCCACTAAAAATACAGGATTTTTTTCGATTTCCCTAAAACGAGTTATTCCCCATGTCCCCAGGTACAACTGTCAAAAAGCTGAGCACTTTCCCCTAATAAATTATTTACTTTTTTAAAGATAATTTAGCCAGTATTCTTAATTCAAAATATAATTATTTTTAATTTGAATTAAATAAGTTCGAATTTGTATCAGAAAATATATTTAAAAAAAAGACTAAATCACACGTCCGTCTCTCTCAAATATATAAACTAATACTTTACTACAAACTACAACTTTCAGCATGCCAACGAATGATTAATATTCTATAATAAATAATAAAAAATAGATCTTTATACACAAGTTTACCAACTAATATATCTAGACTCAAAGCATATTGTGTGGCTCCCATAAAAATACGTATTGTTGTGTTGTCGCGTTATTCAATGGCGTCCAGTGTAGGAATCCGTGGCATGCACCAATTTTAAAATTTAAACTTTATAGTTACCATTTTAATGAACTAGTTTTATTAATTTAATAAGAATAATAATAACAGAGATCTGCAATCCAATTGTTAAAACATATAGATTCTTATTGTCACAAAAACTATATGTTATTCCCATAATCTTGCAAAACATCAACACTTCCACCATCTAAGGTGACCAGACAAGTGTCAGAAATTGGATGCAAAAATTTAGGAGCAATTCATTCTACTAACTAAAAAATCTAGGAGCCAGTGCACATTTTTTGGATCACCGGAGTTTAGCAATTTCAGGAGAGCTGGAGTTCTTAAATTTTAGGAAATGCAAAAAACGATCGCCAGTTTCTAGATTTTATGAACAGAGTATTCCATTGCGTATCCCCAGAGTTTTGCAATTTAAGGATCACAGTATAGAGAATTTTGACAAACTTCATATTGTTTCAAATTGCAACTTTAAAATAATTTTTGGCAAGATCTTTGGAATTCATTTTAAAAAGTTGATCGTGACATTTAAGAAAACTAGTTGCAATAACTAATTTAATTTGCAAAATTGTAGGATTTGCGACTAGCAACAGTAATTTCGAACCTGGACCAGACATGCTTTTTGCAGTACAGTACAACATTTTAATGTCATTTCTTGCCTGTTTCAATAAGATCTACACTGTTAAAAAAAATTACTGAATTTGAAGGAAAAAGCCCGGCAGCTGAGTTGCCGGGCTTTTCCCGTTCCGTTAAGTATTTTCCCGTTACGAAGTTCCGTTTCTTATTTCTCCGTTTTTAAAATTTTCCATTTTGAATTTTCCCGTATATTTACAGAAGTCCCGTTTCTTATTTCTCCGTTATTAAAATTTTCCATTTTGTACAGGGTGGCCCAAAAGTAGCCTAACAGTTAATGTTGTACTATTGGTAAGAACTTCGGCTTATCTAGAACAGGTATTTGACATAGTCGTGCTTAGTTTTGTTGGTTGGCTAAAATAAAGTCGTAACTAAAACTAAGCACGACTATGTCAAATACCTGTTCTAAATAAGCCAAAGTTCTTACCAATGGTACAACATTAACTGTTAAACTACTTTTGGGCCATCCTGTATTTCCCCTCGTATCCACCGTAGAATATAAAAATAAATTTAAAACCAGTCCATTATCTTCAGTATAATATAATTGTCAAAATTACATATTTTTTTCAACTATAATATATAATTAAACTATTTTAAAAGGCAACAAACTGTTAGATATTAAATTATAGTGATTTAGCACATTGACTTTACATATTAAAATTACTTTGAAAGAAAAACAGCAAGTTTCAAAAATGTAATGCATCATAATACAAAAAATTAAATTTATCTTTCAATGTAAAACTTTCTTGATTAATAACCAGAATTTAAGACACAAATTATGCATTGTAAAAATAATACTTTTAACCATAAAGAAGTAGAGATTAAAGTTTTTCATACTGTTTTTCTTTTTTAGCAAGTAATAACTAAATAATTTTATAATAATATATATGTATCGGTTGAATAAGAAACCAAAGCAATTTACAGAAAACATTTTTATTTCAACAGAAGAAAGTATTACATTTACACTTACCTTGATTAAATTTTTAAACAAAATAATCCAAACATTTCCAACAAAAAATGTAGTTTCACAATTTCCAACACACATATTTTAAAAACACTTTGAGCTTGTATATGAAAAAGATTGAACATTACGTCTGTGAAAAACATCGAAAGTGAGAATATCGAACCAAGCAATGCGACGATGGGACACTTACCTTAATAATTTTAACATAATAATCCAAATAATTCCAACAAAAAATGTAGTTTCACTACTTCCAGCACACATATTTTTAAAATACACTTTGCGTGGCATTAAGTTTGAAATTCTAGCATATTTAAGTGATAAGACCTCGAAATAATACAGCGAAAACCACGGTTTCCTTTTGTAGAAATCGAAAGTAATGAGCAGATGCTTGACACCCGGCTTTTCACTGCAGTATAACTTCGAACATGTTTATTTTCTTTTCTTCAGTTAGACATCATCTGTAGTCATAATAGTTCTGTACAACAAATTCTAAATCCGATTTCAGCTGCCGGTAAAAAGTCGTAACAAAATGTATGTTTTAAAATCATCCTCTTTAAGTTGGCTCGAAACATTATCTCACAACTTTTTACAATTTTTAATATGTCTTTTAATCCATATTCTATCACATGCTGATTCTGTCGAAATCATCGAGAGAAAACGAAAAAAATAATTATTCTTTTTGCATAAGAGGAGTTGAGCAGTACCATGCAATCTTCAAAAGTTTTTCCAAACGATTTACAAATATTTAAAGTTGCTTTAAAAAACTATTTTTAATTATTTAATGTGTTCTAATCGTATTTTCAGCAAGAACTGTTTGCTTTACATATTGCTTGCATTTTTATTATACGATTTTTATCAAACTGTTTGATAGAAGTTTGCGAAAACAAAGCATTCTTTGACTGCGCTAAAGCTCAATTCAAGAACGTAGTGTAAATTGGACTGAAAAGCAGCTGCAATAGTAAACAATAGTTATAATTTTGTTCTATCTTTACAATACTTACATATTCTAATAAAGACAATCAGTTTTGCTATTAAAAACATGCAATTTATGTTCTGAAAGGCAAAATTTAAAATTCGAGTTGCTTGTATACGTGCTATGGATTTTTATGTTTAGGCCTAAACTTCAATAAGCCGCCATTGTTTGTAACACTTCGCGTCTAAAAACGGGAAAATTCCGTTTCCGCTCTTTACGGACATTTTCGGTTTGGTTTACGGACATTTCCCGTTTTTAGAAGAAGAAAAACCGTTTTCAGAAGAAACAAACCCGTTTTCAGTAGTTACCGGAAAGTTCCGTTAAAATCAGTAATTTTCTCTCCTGAAATTTCAGGTTTTTTTTAACAGTGTAAATGCTTAAATGCTATTTATTACAAAATGTACTGCATTTCTGGCAAATAATTTGATAACAAAACATAATTTTAAAAAAAAAATGACAGAAATAGACTAAATCTATTCAATTCATGCATTTTATACAAGATAATGTAACCAAATGTACTCTTTTTAATGAATCCGTTTTATATTTTTTCTAGGTATACTTCACATGAGTGGAAATCAAATTTTTTAGCATTAATATTTAAAAAATTCTGGTCATTCTACCACCATCACGAAACTTCTGCAATACCATTATCTCGAAACTTCGGCGACTTTAATACCCCGAAACTCAGGCGATTTTAAAAAACCGAAACTCCGCCGATATTAACAACCCGAAACTTCAGCGATCTCAATATCCCAAAACATTGCGATTTTAATACCCCGAACTTCCAAAGATTTCAATATCCCGAACTTCCGGCGATTTTAACATCCTGAAGCTACGACGATTTTAATATCCCGAATCTGTGGCGATTTTAATATATCCCGAAACTCCGGCAATCGTAATACCACGAAGCTCCGGCGATTTCACGATAGAAGAAATTTTACGATTCTGGGAATGTAATTGCGGCCTTCCGGAGATTTTTCGAGGAAAAATGCTTGAAAAAATAAGTTTTAAAATTGGAGCAAAAATCGAAACAGTCGCCTATCCTTGAAAATAGTTGACAAAATGCTGAAAATAGTTGGGCTTGATTTTGTCCAAAAAAGTCGAAAATAGTAGCAACTAGTCTCCTTTTAGTCGCAACCCTGAAAATAGAATGGTTTTTTAAAACTCGTTTCGTTTCAGACCATGTCAGTGAGTGTTGTGCTGGCCCTCCTGGTGCTGCCCTTCTGGACCGACGCCCTGGCTGGGAAGCGGCAGTTTGACCCGTGGGGAGGCCGGAAGCGACAGTTCAGCCCGTGGGGGGAGCTGGCCGACAGCGCGATAGCTTGGACGCTCGAGGATGTCAACACGGCAATGCGTGGAATAAAAAGAGCGGGGAAAAAAGAATTATTGAATCGTCGTTAGAGGAAAGAACCAAAAATGATTTCATACATTCAAATTGGGCAGCCTTTTGGAGTTAAAACATTGGTTACAATTTTGCTCCTCAAAAAAATATCGAAATAAAAAAAGGCTATGCTACCCTAACTTTTTCTTCTATTTTTTTGTGTGGATGAAGCTGAATGCCAAGCAACTAAATTAGTGTTTAATCATGTACTCATTAAACCTCAATTGTTAAAAAAAAGTACCATTTGCGTTTTATGTATGCACATTGCCATCCTTTTTGAAATTAATGATCAACATCCTCTTGCTATTAAAAGCAAAATTCTGTTTCATCATTTATGTCAAAAAAAACTGTATGCTATAAAATAGATAAATGTACACATTTGTTTAAAAAAGAAGAAACATTTCAAGTATGTACTTTTAATGGACTAAGGGAATAAAGAAGAAGCAATACAAATATATCTGTTTTCTTATTTATTAATTTAGCTTTAAAATGTAGCCAATTTTAGTTAAACACTATTATTATTACAATATCAATTATGTATTAAGTATATTCAAAACATACAGACGCTTTAAAATTTACGCTTTCTTATTTACTATTCACTGTTCCATTATACATAGTAACTAAAACTTCTAATGAAAATATAATTGAAATAGTAACAGTTATATTTAATAAATTTAATTTTTATAGTAAGATTTAGGGTTAAAACTAGTTTTAATTAATGCAATTTGGATTTATGTGTTTGAGGGATTTACATGTACTTTTGCTTTGGTGTATTTGATAGCACTGATACGTTTCCTTTTGCTATAAAAATTGAAAAGGCTTACTACTTAAGGTAGGCGAAAACCCAAAATTCTAAAATTTTTACTATTACTTTAATCTTTTCCAAATGTGGCATTTTTTTAAAATTTAAATATAATTTATTTATTTTAAACAGTGTTTTTCCAAAAAAAAGGGGGGGGGGCTACGCTAACACTTCCAGAACAAAAAGTTTTACATTAATTTACTTGAAATTGTTTACAGATGCTATTTCAATATACATCTGTGCCATAAGCCCCTAACATCTGGTGTAAACATAGTAGTTTATTTAATGCCCAAGTGTAAGTTAATCGAAAAAAAAATGTTTCGTTGTGACTACTCATACGCACTGCCGGAAACCCATTGCCCTTACGGCACCATCTGCGCATGCTCGGCATCTGCCGGAAATCCATTGCACTTACGGCAAAACACTGCGCATGCGCAGACGGATACTGAAAGTGAAAGATTTACTTAACCCTATGAGCACACATAAGCACTTTAATTAGAATGAGGAGCTAATAAATGCTTAAAAATATAAAGTAATTAAATCTAAGTAAAATAATATTTAAGGTAGGCGAGTACCAAAATTGTTTGAAAAAATCATTTTGGGGGTTTGGGGCTATTTTTATAGCCCCAAATGTTTACTGTCATAACCAGAAAACAGAAGTAAATTATCTTACGTATTTACCAATCTTCCGGGGCTGGGGAGCCCAGTCGGTTAGGCACTCGACTCGCCTAGCATGGTCCAGGTTCTGGTCGGGTCATCGCCAAAATAACTGCCGACCTATAAACGGCCCGTGCAGCCAAAAATGTCCGACGAATAAATACCCCGTGTAAGAGAGTGCACGTTGCCTTTAACGGTTGCGTTGGGTTCCCATTCAGGTGTCGGCTCGTCACTTGACTGGTTTTAAACGACGAATAATTTTTTACGATAATTCAAACCTAACCTTTATTCTTTCTAAACGGAAGCAAATCAGAAGCAAAATTTAGTTTTAGTTTCGGATTTAAAAAAAAAACTTAGTATGGTAAAAAGTAAGTAATTTATTTAAATAAACATATAATTTCAAATGTATTTGTGAATCTGGAAAATGCTTTTTTAACTGTTAACCATAATTGCCAAAGCCATGGTAAATGGTGTACGTTAAATCCGTCGTGGTCACAAAGTCCTCCAAGTTCCCATACCAAATCAATACCTCTAGGGGCGACGTCAATGGACAATTCCCACATTTTTTTTATTATTTTTTTATTCGACGTAAATAGGTGAGACAAAATAAGGGCCGAAAAAATTTTTGCTCTCCGATGCGTAGTTATTTTTTTATTTGATTTTAAAGTTAGGGTTTTTAAAAGCGCGCGAAAAACAGTACGTTCCGCGAGGAATCGACTGTGACGTAGTACATGTACACCACACGTGACCAAATCTCCTCAGTTGCGTATAGCGTTAGGCGGGATATTTCACAAATCGTTTCGCAAAACTTTATATTTTCGTTTTCTTTAATGCAGTAAGTTTGTATTTATTATTTAATAATGGCATATTGCTACTGCTTAGTTCCCTAGTGTCGAATACGGCTACAGAAAAGAGAAGATATATTTTAACTTGCCAACAGAATCGGTACAGCGAAAACTATGGTTTTCAGCCATGCGACGTGATCCAAAAAAAGGAACCAGTTTTTAATAGGATTTTGGACTGACTTAAGGGGTCTAAGGAGTCTTAAAAATGTGCAAAGAAGATACTACAAAGCAAAGTTTGATCTATCCTGTCATTTTTTAACTACTCAATGTATAAGTATAATTTTTTTATATGTAATTCTAAAAGATTTATTTATTATAAAACAAATTTTAAAATTTATGAAACTTTAGCCAAAACTAAAATAAATGATATTAAACATGAAGCTATTTGAACACATTGTGATTAGGCTTGCGCGGCAAATTGTGAGGTCAAAATTGAAAAAATGACCAAGAAAATGACTTTATATTGTACAAATATGTACAAACAAAGACTTATACCTAAATTCTCAGCTCAATTTTCATTAGAAATTATTTTAAAAACTTTTTTCTAAAAAAAATAATAAAATTTTAAAAATTTTGATTTTAAATGATTTTTTAAATAATTTCTAATTAAAATTGAGCTGAGAATTTAGGTATAAGTCTTTGTTTGTACATATTTGTACAATATAAAATCATTTTCTTGGTCATTATTTCAATTTTGACCTCACAATTTGCCGCGCAAGACTAATCACACTGTGTTCAAATAGCTTCGTGTTTAATATCATTTATTTTAGTTTTGGCTAAAGTTTCATAAATTTTAAAACTTGTTTTATAATAAATAAATCTTGTAGAATTACATATAAAAAAATTATATTTATACATTGAGTAGTTCAAAAATGACATGAAAGATCAAACTATGTTTTGTAGTACCTTCTTTGCACATTTTTAAGACTCCTGTGACCCCTTAACTATTCTTTAAAAATATAAATTTACATGTTAAACATGGTAAAGAAAAAATGCAGAGCCACAAGCGCACAAAATTAAATTAGTTATTAGGGTTTTTTTTAAGTATATCTACGGATAACATGTCAAATGTAGCAACTTAGGATATCTAAAAACATTGTTAATAATGTTTACTTACAGACTTCTACGTTAATAGTATTAATATTTTTGAAAAGTTCAATATTTTTTTTTCCAATTTTTCCTTTATTCCGATGGTTAAAACTAAAAGTTGTGCAAACAAAATATGTCACGCTTTTTACACGTTCAGACGAAACTAAGCAATTTTCTGAAAATTCAGGACGGCGACTTTTTGCTTTCTACAGTAGTACCTTTATTCATATTATTTTAATGTATGACTTGAATTAAAAGAGTAATACTAAAATCCGACGGATAAATTATGATATTTTATCAGACAAGGAAAATTGTGTTTTGTAAAAACGATAATTTTGTTATGAATGACCTGTGTTTAATTAGAACATTTTAACAGCACAAAATACTATTAAAACTTTATCAATAATAACACAATTCTATAGGTAAAACAAGAAAGAAATAACCTTTCAGAAAAACAATTTAAAAAAACCGAGTAAACTACCCAGGACACCTTTAAAACAATGAGCTTCTTGTGTGAAATAAAAAAAAAACTTGGAAAAAACATTTATACCGCGAAAAGGGATTTGAACCCGGGACCAAATGAATAAGAGTCGCTTACGCTACCACTAAGCTACGATGCCCGTGATATTTAAGGGGTCACAGGAGTCTTAAAAATGTGCAAAGAAGATACTACATAGCATAGTTTGATCTCTCTTGTAATTTTTTAACTACTCAATAAATGAGTATAATTTTTTTATATGTAATTCTACAAGATTTATTTATTATAAAACAAGTTTTAAAATTTATGAAACTTTAGCCAAAACTAAAATAAATGATATTAAACATGAAGGTACTTGAATACACTGTGATGAGGCTTGCGCGGCAAATTGTGAGGTCAAAATTGAACAAATGACCAAGAAAATGACTTTATACTGTACAAATATGTACAAACTAGGACTTATACCTAAATTCTCAGCTCAATTTTAATTAGAAATTATTTTAAGAACTTTTTTCTAAAAAAATTAATAAAAATTTAAAAATTTTGATTTTAAATTTTTTAAAAAATAATTTCTAATTAAAATTGAGCTGAGAATTTAGGTATAAGTCTTTGTTTGTACATATTTGTACAATATAAAGTCATTTTCTTATTCATTTTTTCAATTTTGACCTCTCAATTTGCCGCGCAAGCCTAATCACAGTGTGTTCAAGTACCTTCATGTTTAATATCATTTATTTTAGTTTTGGCTAAAGTTTCATATATTTTAAAACTTGTTTTATAATAAATAAATCTTGTAGCATTACATATAAAAAAATTATACTCATTTATTGAGTAGTTCAAAAATGACATGAAAGATCAAACTATGTTTTGTAGTACCTTCTTTGCACATTTTTAAGACTCCTCTGACCCCTTAATGCTTAAATTGCTATAAAAGTTTGAGGGAGTTATTTTCAAAATTGAAAAAACAGTAAAGTTTAAAAAGAAATTCAAAATTTTGATTTAAAAAAAATGAAAACAACTTGTAAATATATGTTTTTATTGCTTTAAAATGATTATTTATGGTAAACACTATACATAAAAACACTATAATTTACAATTTTATGTAAAAATTACTAAAATGTTTGCGGTACCGTATCCCTTTAAAATATATCTCTTAAATTATTTTTTTTAAATCGACTTATGATTAAATAAATATTAAAAGAAAATAAACAAGAATAGAAAATTAATACAAAAGAAAGTTATAAAGCAAAAATGAACCTTAAAAAAGCATGGGAGAATCGAAAAATCGCAATGACTGAAGTAGCTAACGAACCCTACGTGGTGTACATGTACGCCACAATCGCTTAGCCAATAGCAGAACGTTTCAAACAAGAACTAAAAAATTGACGATTTTTAACTTTAAATATTTAATAACACATTTTTTTTGTACATTTTAATCTAGATATTTGAAATCAGCGTTGTTTATTTTATCGAAAAAATGTATTTTTAGTAGTTTTTAAAAAATATGGGAATTGTCCATTCAGGGGATCCTCTAGTTGGCCTCTGTCTCAGATGGATCCATTTATGTGTGTTGAGTCCTTCTTACTTGACCGGGTCTCTGACTAAGCACAGAACCCTAAATATAAATGTCTACCAATCAAGGCATGTTGTTTATTTTAGATAGAATTTTTGTTGTTTTCGTTGTCAAGTATCGTAAGCTGATCTTATCAATTTCTAGGATTATGTGGATCTGTTATAATTCAATAATACTATTACAATCCAAGAACGCACACGGCCGGCGACGGTAACGCTTGATATTCAATTTTTGATATTCAATAACAACCTAAACTTACACTCTACAACCCTAACTAACAACTTGGCAATATGTCACTTGGCTGCTCACAAAAACCATAGAGCTAAGAAAGACAGGAGGGAACACTCCCTATTCCCACCCATAGTCTCGCTTGAAGTAACTGTACGGGAGTGGCGGTCATGTTGGATCAACCAAAAAGAACGGCGAGAGTGTGGGGTAGCGATGTGTGGGAAAGCAATTTTTCGCATTTCGCACTTTTCTTTCAAATTGACAATAAACTCACTGGCACTTCTTGTATAATATGGACTTTAACCTTTTAATCAATTAAAAAAGTATTTGACATAGTGTTAAATTATTATAATTTTAATCAAAAGATAAATAAAAGTTTTGGTATTTGATACTAATAGTTTAATTTTTTAAAATTTAATTTTTATTTAATTCTTAATTACTAATAGTTTTGTTACACAAGAGTGTTTTTAAAAACACAATTATTTTTCGTTTTATTTTGTAAGCACAGGCTTTTTCTTTTTAATTTTAAAATTAGCTTTCTATATGAAAATAGTTTCATTCCTTTTTTAAATAAAAAATTTCACATTTCAATTTTTAAAAGAAATTTTTTTCTAGAAACTTTAGTCATAACAATTGTATTATTTTAATGAAAAGGCTAATTAAAAGGTTTTGTTAGTATAAATAAATAGAAACAATTGTATAAAATTAAAACCTCAACATTTAAAATTGATAAATAAAGTATATTCCTTGTTCAGACACAAATAAACAATTATATTTTTCTGTTGTTAAACAAATTTTTATTATTATATAATACAAATAAATTGATTTTGTGTAAATTACAATTTGTACATGGAGATTGTATTATTTTAATGAAAAAGATAATTTAGTTTTTTTTATAAATATAAATAATTATAAAACCATTTTATAACAAAAATATAAAACCACAACAAATTTAAAATTGAGAAAGAGTATTCTTTTTTCAGACAAATGTAAACAATTATCTTATTTTTGGTTTCAAATATTTAATTTTTATTATTGTATAAGAGAAATAAATTTATGATTTGTAGGATGACAATTTATATTTGAATTCAATTGACATAAGTACTCTGTAAAAGTAAATTTAAAAAACAAAATTTTTTCTCCTGATTTGATTGGCGATTTGTTAAGTCTTCATTTACATTTGTCACAGTTGATAACACATGTACATTCTCATCTAAAAATTTCTCTTTGTTAAGACGCGAAAGTACTTCTGTTAAATTTTTCAATTTTTTTCTTGTACCGTCGAACTTTTCGCTGCAAAACTTTATTTTCTTATTTTTTTCTTTAATTATGCAACCAAGCTCCTCCACTTTACACTTATATGTTGCTTTAGTAGGGGATTCTGACGAAGCACTAGCTACTATCAATCATTTCTTCGGGAAAGTATTAGGAACAAAGTTTGTTACATCTTGAAGGTTGCCAGTTTTCAGGCGGAACAGCAACTATACTTACCACTTTCGATGAGTTTCATCTTTGGAAAGCTACAAAAAATATGAATGATTAAAATACAAAAAATAGGTATAATACATAAATATAAATTGTGTAAATTTTAAAATTAGTCACTATTATAAATTATATTTACTGTTATTTTGAAGCATCGTTAAAACTATAAAAATACTTGCATCAGTTTTAAACAAACAACAAAGAAATGTTATCCGACTATCATTCACAATTAGAAAGTCAATTATTGCATGCACAATGGCTGCAGGGGTTTAGTGTTTAGCATGTCTGACTATGATGCTGCCGACCCAGGTTATATTCCCCTTGGCAGGTATAAATGGGTCGACTCAGTGTTTATTCCCTTGGGTGTCAATAAATGAGTACCAAGCTTGCTTGGGAATGTAACGGGGTATACAGCATTTGACCAGCCACTGAACATGGACACCAACAAATCTAGAACTTGGCACGCTTGGCTACAAAGCGAGACACATTGGCTCGGACAAAATTTACACCATAGAAGCATAAGATAAATAATCAATGTGCATTTAAATACCGCAATGAGCATAATGATAAAAAATGCTATTCATGTAACATTAGTGTTGATATCAACGTGCAAAATTGTCTAAATAATAATTCTAAATAGTCCATATAACCACAAGGCAAATACATGTACATTAAGATTAAGTGAAAAACACACAAAATAGAACGGAATAGCATTTGTGAGATTTGATTGTACAAACGCTTTTGATCTAAAATGTAAACGTAGCAAGCTAATTTAAACATTCTCATTTACAGTATACATAAGGTAGTGTTAATATATATACAAAACATTTTTGAATTGCTAGAATACTGAAGTTGTTTTGATTATGTAAAACATAAGAAATAAACTGCACACAAAATAAGAATAGTTAGTTATGAATGAAAAGGAAAGAAAGAAAAGAAATGTCGATTCAAGAAAATGTCATGCAACGTCAACAAAGATTGAAAACTTTGCTAAATTTATGATTGTTATCTAGAAAAGTTACACAAAAAAGGTTTAAAAATCAGAATTTAAAACTCAGTCAGTAATAATGTTAATAAATAATCAAAGAAGTCAGGGGGAAATATCTATTCTTAACAATCACAACACAAAATAATTTCGTTTTAGGAATATAAAAGCAGACTTACCTATACTCCGAGAAACTTCTTTGAAAACATGTTGAAGAAAGAATAACTAAAAATATCTCTATATTTGTGTCTGAATCAAAATTATTTCTAAATAATATGTTACATTTCAGCAGCAAATCAAAGAAGTGATCAGACAGTATCGCGATATGGAATGTTTTGCTTCTGGTTGATCCAATATGGCGTACCGGTTACAGTGATAGCTTCAGAATCTTGGGCCAATGATCTCTCCTTCTTATTTCTTACCTCTATGACAAAAACGCTTCGCTATCAAGTCGAGATATGCGCATGCGCAGATTTCCGGCAGTGCGGTGAGATTAGCTACAGCATATTCGTTCCTCACAAAAATTTTCTTAAAACATTCTTGTGATTGGTATGCAACTCGAGAGGGTCATTGCATGTATCAGTTCAAAACGAAGAATTTAACACATAATTAATGTTTATAGGAGGAAAATTCAATGAGGTAGACTTGTTAGCGTAAACCCCTCTTTTTTAATTGAAAAAACACCATTTAAAATAACTAATTTATATTTTAATAAAAAAACAATGCCTAAATAGCATTGTTCATCATATTTGAAATCTAGATGCCAAATTTGGAAAAGAATAAAGTAACATTAAAAAATTTAGAATTTTGGGTATTCGCCTAAATTAACTCTAGGCATCTATGTCATGTATTAAATGATATAGATGCCTGTGATGAATATGATTTAAATAACAAGACTTGAATGTATTTGATATGTATCAAACAAGAGAATCAGGGTCACTTGGATTTTATAATGCGGTTGAGTTAACTTTAACGAGGAAGAGTGGAACCCAAAACATATTTTCATATACAAATTTCAAATTGTCCAAAATACCTACAACATAAATATCTTTTACCAATATAATACACTGCTCAAAACAATTAGGGGAGCACTTTGCGTACTTTTGTTCACCCTTTCAGTTTCAGCGTTTTGTTTTTCATTCTAAAATAGGGTACTTGACTAAAATTTTTTTATTTGCTTAAAATGTTCCGATTCCGAAAATATTAGACCCATATTTTTTCTTTTTTTCCAATACCCCATAAAAAGGCAGAAAAATGAATTTAACAATTAGGACGAAAAATCACTGGTGAAAACGCTTTCTGGGTGTCACGTGGTATCTGTGATGTCACTATGAACTATAAAAAAACTTCGAAACACCACTTTGGAATCGATTTTAGGTAAATTTGAAAGATAAGCTTCTGTAAAACAGCCCAACATTTTCTCAATATTTATTATTTCAATAGTTATTAGATTAAATCAAGTTTAATCAGAAAACAAAAAAAAAATCACGCCGGTTTGTTTATAGTTCATAGTGACGTCAACCAAACAACGGACGTGTTTGTGATCACGTGAAAAAAGGGCCCTTTTAAAACTTTTTTTTTAATGATTTAGAGATTTATTTCGCAAAAATTATACATGCATTTGTTATTTTTAACTTTCAACTATAATTTAAATAACATCGGAAGGTATTTTAGCCATACAGTCAAGTACCCTATTTGTGAAATAGATTCATTATGCATCCAGAATGAAATGGTAAAAAAATGGCCGGAAAAATATTAAATTTTTTTAACTGAAATTTAATGGGGGGGGGGGGAGGGAATTGGAATCGAAAACTAAAAATAAATTATAACAATAATTTTTTTCAAATTTTTATTTGCAAAAAAGAGTTAAAATCAATTTTTAAACATCTGAGAATGCAAGTGTGAAGAATTTAGGGTCAATTTATTTCATAATTTTTAAATTTTTTTTTTATTTTACCATGTTTTCATATTTTCATTTGATTAAAACAAACATTATTTACATCCTCAAAAGACATGATTCTTCCATCTAACGATAAATTAGTGCAAGCTCAACTTACAGTCAACCCCAGATTGAGTATGCAGTTGCGCGAGCATCCGCGGAGGAAACGTCGTGAGTAAATAAACCTCACAATCCATTCAGAGCAGGCGACAAAATTTCGTCTGCTCTGATTGGCTGCCCTTTGAGATACTCTGATATTCGTGCACCTTGTTACGTCAAAATTGGAAGAAAAAATATTACATTCTAACTGAAAAAAAAACTAACAAAACTAATACAAATATGTCTTGAAATATGGAATAAAGTGGTTTATTGAGTTAGTCCAGTCATTTGGTAGTTTTCAAATGCAAAAGGTGGGGTCAAAGGTTTTATGCTTTTAAGGGGTCACAGGAGTCTTAAAAATGTGCAAGGAAGATACTACACAGCATAGTTTGATCTCTCTTGTAATTTTTTAATTACTCAATAAATGAGTATAATTTTTTTATATGTAATTCTACAAGATTTATTTATTATAAAACAAGTTTTAAAATTTATGAAACTTTAGCCAAAGCTAAAATAAATGATATTAAACATGAAGGTACTTGAACACACTGTGATTAGGCTTGCGCGGCAAATTGTGAGGTCAAAATTGAAAAAATGACCAAGAAAATGACTTTATATTGTACAAATATGTACAGACTAGGACTTATACCTAAATTCTCAGCTCAATTTTAATTAGAAATTATTTTAAGAACTTTTTTCTAAAAAAATTATTAAAAAATTAAAAATTTTAATTTTAAATTTTTTTAAAAATAATTTCTAATTGAAATTGAGCTGAGAATTTAGGTATAAGTCCTAGTCTGTACATATTTGTACAACATAAAGTCATTTTCTTGGTCATTTTTTCAATTTTGACCTCAAAATTTGCCGCGCAAGCCTAATCACAGTGTGTTCAAGTACCTTCATGTTTAATATCATTTATTTTAGTTTTGGCTAAAGTTTCATAAATTTTAAAACTTGTTTAATAATAAATAAATCTTGTAGAATTACATACAAAAAAATTAAACTTATACATTGAGTAGTTAAAAAATGACATGAAAGATCAAACTATGCTTTGTAGTATCTTCTTTGCACATTTTTAAGACTCCTTAGACCCCTTAAGTGGTTTATATTGGTGCTAATAAAAAGAAACTATGGTTGCCCACCAAAATTTCCAAAGGCACAATTTTGGAGAGCCAAAAAACTGAGATTTTTTGGGACTTTTTTTTAGTTTTTTTAAAATAACTCTGTAACTAGAAATCCAATGGCTTAGCCATCGATTACTATTTTAAAGAGCATAAAATTTTCTACAAACTGCCCTATCTAAAGTTCCCCCAAACCCCACCAGGACGCAAGCTACAGCTTTTAAAAAGGGATGTATTTTTCCAACATCTAACAAAATCGCGAAAAATCGCACCCCTTCACTTTCGGATTGATTAAATGCATATTTTTTTGTTTGAATATTTTTACTTTTAAATAATATATTGAAAGAAGAATGCTTTTAAAATATTTATGATTATTTTTTTTAACTTATTTTTTCTTCGTAAAAAAAAACGTAATGTAAATCGAAGCTTAGAAGCAAGATTTTATTTTTTTTGGTGGTTTACATTTATGCTATTAAATGAAAACTATGTTTGCCCACCAAAATTTCTAAAGGCACAGCTTTGGAGATGGTCAAGTGCGCTTTTTCTGTCGTTTGATGGACGGCCTTGGCTCATCTTCATAGAAAACAGCGGGTGAACTAGAGGGGTGTGGAATGGAGGGTGGAGTTGAATTTGAGAGTACTATGTTTTTTTTTTCTTCGTCAACGTCATCCAATTCTTCTTTCTCCAGAGTCACGTCTTGTACGTTTTCGCGGTTGACTCCACTGCAGTACTTGCAAATCGCTGAGCACCTGAGGCCGGCTTTTTGGCACGAACATGCCCTCCTACAGCCCTTTTCGCAGCTACACGAGACGACACGGAGCAAGCAATCAGGCGCTGGGTCCTGGAGCATCATAGATGGCCGGAGACCCTCTCGACAGCGGATCCACCCCCATTCCTCAGGAGGGATTGGTAAACGAGAGAGGGTCACCTTGGTCTTTGTGAGTTTCCTCGCAAAAATCTCGTAACGCAAGGTGTTGACTTTTACTTCGCTCAATGATCCACTGTACAGGGCCACTAAGAACCGTTCGCCGGCAATCATGACCTCTTCTGGAGTGGCCTCTGGTTTCAGGTACACAGAGACTGTCTCCTGAAGCTGATCGTATTTTTTCAGAAGTATGGCGAATTTCTTTTTTCCCTGTCCAAAAAGAGCAGATGTTGTGTCGCATCTGCTGATAGCGTGAAGGAAGAGCACACTGCTGTTGTCATATTTGTATGAAGTGGGTGAAAAGCACAAGGCTTCATCCTTTCCTCTTCCCGATTTTTGGAAGTACAGGTTGTCAAGATGCTGCCCCAGGCCCGTCATAATTATTAGCAGGTCAACGTCTTCTCCAATTATAATGACACTTTCGAAATATTGTGTCTTTGAAATGGCTGCGTTGAATATCATTACGTCAGCGTCTTCTTCTGGCTGGTTAACTTCAATGTTGGCATTTTGAAATTCTGTCTTTAGTAGTGCGACGAGATTGCTCTTATTCCTGTCGTTGGATAGAAATTTTTCCTGGCGGGGGGGGAAATTTTTCCTGAGGGACCTGGCATATAATTTCCGCTTCAACAAAGACTTCAACTGAAGAATGCATTATGGACCGGCGATATCTTTCGGCACTTCTTGTGCCACTTTGTTGGCCTTCAGATGGATACCCATCAAATACAACAGCCAATTGAGATCCAAAATTTCTTTGAAGGTAAGAAATGTAACTCTGAGCAATGCATTTGAGGGAAAAATTTCTTGGCCAAGTTACTTTATGTAAAAGGTACCCTCCATCCACAACAAAAAAATAATCCTTTTCAATAAGTTCCACGTTGTTTAGTGGGATAAATTCCTTGTAGAACAGGGATTTAGTCCCTTTTCTCATGCCTTCCTCGGTGAACAATGACATAGGATGGGGCGCAAGCTCATAAGTTACAAAATCTTTCAAATCTCCGTCACTCTGCTTCATCAAGCAAATCCTTTGAAAGAGGGTCAGTGGATCAACAGCTTTCACTTTAATGTTTCCGAAGTTGAATGTGCTGGGTGACAGAAGCCAAATTTACCACCTTATCTTTTCTTTTAAACTTAACACTCTGAAAGTTGTCTCCAGCAACTATTCTTTTAACTCCTTTGATCCCCACTTCTTGAGCTAGGTGGCAGTTGACATCAGCACCTTCTACAAAACCACTGCTAATAGACATTAAGCATACGCTTTGAGGTAACGGATGATGTATCAACAGCCAATTTAAAATTTTGGTGAGTCATGCTTATCTCTACTAGCCTTCTGCGAAATCAAACGGTGTTTCCCGTGTACTCTTCAGATATCAGTTGACTAAGAATCTAGTGCGCGTCCAAAGCATTTCACGTGACAAAATAGTCGCTCGATTTTTAAAGCGAGCGCCCGAACAATGGTTTCTAAACTTCGATTTACATTGCGTTTTTTTTTTACGAAGAAAAAAATAAGTTTAAAAAAATTAATCATCATAAATATTTTAAAAGCATTCTTCTTTCGATATATTATTTAAAAGTAAAAATATTCAAACCAAAAAAAAATATGCATTTAATCAATCCGAAAGAAAAGGGGTGCAATTTTTCGCGATTTTGCTAGATGTTGGAAAAATACACCCCTTTTTAAGAGCAGTAGCTTACGTCCTGGTGGGGTTAGGGGGAACTTTAGATAGTGCAGTTTGTAGAGAATTTTATGCTCTTTAAAAGAGTAATTGATGGCTAAGCCATTGGATTTCTAGTTACAGAGTTATATAAAAAAAACTAAAAAAATTCTAACAAATTCGCGGTTTTTTGGCTCTCCAAAATTGTGCCTTTGGAAATTTTGGTGGGCAACCATAGTTTCTTTTTATTAGCATCAATATAAACCACTTAAAAGCATAAAACCTTTGACCCCACCTTTTGCATCTGACAGACTATTTTTCTGACAAAATGACTGGACTAAGTGTGAAATACCTGTTTTTATTCGATTCTCGCACTCGGAAATGAAAAATATTTACTCCTTTTTCCGTAGAACATTTACATGCTGCAAACTTAATGTAAGTTTTACTGTGTAGTGAGAAAAAAATTGCAAGCTTATGATTAAAAATGGAAACATTGGGGTTAAAAGGGTTTAAACCATGCGCTAATTGTTGTGAGTAGTGCATTTTGATGTTTTTTTACTCTGTACAAAAAGACAAATAGGACATATAGTTATCATTTTAACATAAAAACAAAACCATACAAAGTCTGACCAGATTTGTTTCCGTGATTAATTTTTTGGAAGCGCAATCATCAGTAAATTTTCACAAATCATATTTTATTGGTTGCTTTTGTTTGAAAAAATGAATATGAGACTATTAGCAATTTTTTTTATCTAGATAGTTTGGTAACAAACTGTACCGCAAAATGCAATACCTATCACCCTACATACAACTGGATATAAAGTGATAGAAGAAGGACTGCATTATATTCATAGAAACAGATGTTAAGTACATCTTTTTCAAATTTTCTTATTAAAAAAAATTTATTGGTAGATGACCAAAAATTAAAATACATAAGTTTAGTAATACAAATTACTTCAACAAGCTTTGACTGGTTTTCCTAAACTAGAAATATGTAGACAAAAGTAATGGCTTAACTTTCTTAGAAATTAATATATATAAAAAATGAAAGAAATGCATTTGTGAGAAGGCAGTTGCAAGGATTTCGAAATCTTTTGAAATTAAAAAAAAGCATGAACATCACTTCACCATGCATATTACTTTTTCATAGATTTTTGGTTAACTTTTTGAAAAGTTTGTGTTTATTATATACAGAATAACTAGTAAAACAAGTGATTCCTTTTGGAATATTTAAGTTGTAAAAATAATAATATTTCACTTACAACCATTTGATCTAGTGAATATAACATACTAAAATTACAAAATCTATGTTGAATAGTTGTTCAAACAAAACAAAAATAATACAGTTACTATATACATTCTTTGGTCTAACAATATGACAATAGTTAAATTAGAACTTTTCAAAAAAATATGATTGCATCAAGCTTTAACAAAAAGCATTGCAGAACATTTACAAATTATACACATGGTGAAAACCTACAATATAAACAGTACTATACATAAGTTTATTTTCTTTGAAAAAAAATCAAAATTCCATTTTATATTAACTAAGTGTTTTGGGTATTCCAGTAATGCCTATTTAAACAAATTACTTGGCAATATTGCAGAATATTTATTCTTAAGTTGGCAACCATTAACAATTTTGCTTAGGAGGACTTATTATTGCTAATTCGGAGTAATTATTACTTAAATCCAGTTGCAACAAACAAAAAGGCTGTAGAGCATAGGATAGTTTAGACTATTAAAAAAAGAAACCGCCAACACAACTTTTTTTTGTATTTAAAAGAACTGTTGTATATGACACTAATAATAATGTAATGTGACACTCATAATTATGTAATGTGACACTCATAATTATGTAATATGACACTCATAATAATGTAATATGACACAAAATCTTATGCATTTTTCTAATTAACAATTAGTTTTTCATACATGCCATGTTTAACACAATATTCAAAGACTAGAAGTACACGTTAACTACATATATTTCATACTAAATAAATATTTTACTACAGTACTTGAAGGATTACATTGATGCAAACAATGCTAGCAGTTCCACATCTAAAATAAATATCTACTAAAACTGTTTTACAGTCACAAAAAAACAAAAACTATATACTAAACATCATATTATTATTTAATACATCATGAAAAAGTATCAATAAAAAGTGTTGCAAAAATCTAAAATTCATCAAGCTGAGGCCCTATCTTACAATCTACGTAAAGATAGTGGTATGTAAGTGTAAATATATATATGAAGTTGGGCTCTCAAATGATTAAAAATGATAGAAAATGCTAAATATTATATCTAGTATGTAGTTGTTAGCATAGTATTTTACAAGGCATTAAACTTATTGCTAAGAAATTATATCAACTTACTCCTCACAATATTAAAAATATAGAAATCTAATAAATGGTTTAACCCACTGGCTACTAAAGGAAAACATGTAGCAACAAGTTTCTGTAGACAAAGGGCTAAATCACATTGTTAAAACCACTTTATCATAAAAGTAATTACTAGGTGCAAATGGAAAGACATCAAGATTGTCGTCTCAACTTAGTTGTTAAGTAGCACTTTGAGTAGAATTCGATTCATTGTCCATGGAAATGGATTCACTCATATAAGTTGATGCATCAACAGATGAATCGGACAGGCTGATGTTTTTGTGAACAGTTTGAACATGAGCAAAGTATTCAGAACCCAAAAACGTTCTTTTGCATATACCACAAACTCTTGTCCCTCTTTTTCTTCCACGCTTACAATTATCAAGATTTTCTAAAACAAAATTGTTTTAGTTATGTTTAAAAAGAAAATTTGCAATTAAAAATTTCTTCCATTTATTATACATCAAAGAATGTCCAAAATTACAACTTACCTTCAGAACCAGCTGGATTTAATCCGTGAAACTTGCTTCTGTGAAGGCTAAGTGCATGTTTACTCAGCAAGGGTTTTTTGCATACGTCACAAAAATACCACATTCTTCGGGCAACTCGTGTGATTCCACCTGGACCTTCATGTTGTTCCCTAAAGTGTTTCATTAAAGTGGCAGGCCAAATAAAGAGTTTCGGGCAGAGCAGGCACTTAAATTGAGAAGTGCGACAGCTTGGACTGGAGCTCAGGTGGCTTTGAGCATCACTCAGAGTATTCATGACGTAGGCACAAGTCGAACACAGAAGGGGCAGTTTTAATAAATTCTTCTCCGTGACAGGTTTAGTTTCATTCAAATCTGTTAATAAAGAATTATTCAGAAGAAAAAAAGATATATCATTTGATAAAGATCAACAAAATCATTAGACTGTGAACCATAATACGACCTTATATTAGGCAGATCCCTTTACAGTTGGGTGGGCCGAAAAAAGTAAATTTCTTAGCAGAAACTTCTAATAGGGCTTTAAAAGTTGTGTATTGTCATGATTGCTGGAAAATTTAAAAAAAAAACCCTAAACAAAGAAAATAAGCTATCAGGGATTTAAACAAAAATATAGGAACAAAAGAGGTCGACAAACATTTTATTTGAAAAAAAAGTTTATATTCCACGGCTCAGTGGCTGAGAGGTACAGCTGTGGAAATAAAAAAGTACCCACTTGAGGTTATTTCATCCGTAAGTCAACCTATATAATCGGACCTTTTTGAGATTGGGTACAATTAACATTCTGAGTTAATTGCACCACACAAAATTTGCATAAGGGGCCGTCTTCATATTAAAAATATTACGATCTTTAAAAAATTTCCAATGGCAACACCCAATTTTAATAACTTAGAAATGTTAAGCACTCTTGAAAACCCTTAAATCTAAGTTTTTGTTAAATTTGGATGAATATTTGACGAGTTATTCAATCGAATCACTTGTGGACCTTTTGGGGACCATCTCTGAAATGACAAGCACGCATTCATGCAAATTCGTCTTTATTTATCAATTACACACGTAATCTTATACACAGTCCCCTAAAGGGTAATTAAAAGTTATTTTGTGATTTACTCAGCAAATTATGAATAAAATTTTTTTTTAAATTGGGATTTCGCTTAATCTTCTTGTCTTAAATTTATTTCTCTAAAAATATTAAGGGGTTTCTATTCATATTTTTTTAAAAAAATTAATATAATAATTACTTAAAAATTGTTTTAAATAGCCCAATATTGAATGCATTTTGTTTGGGTTATTATAATTTCTTTTCAGTAAAAAATTCGTTTCATTATCTTAATTATTTATAGATCGGGATAGTTTTTTATGTGCAACTCATTTAACATTATGGGACCTAAACTTTGCACGTCTCTAACTCCTCGAAAAATGCTTAAAAACTCACAAAATTCGGCATTTCGTATTAACATAGGTCAGAGATTTGAAATATGGATTCAAAAAGGGGTGTTGCTATTGGAAATTTTAAAGTTAGTAACATTTTTAATATGAAGATGGCCCCTTATGCATATTTTGTGTCATGCAATTAACTCAGAATGTTAATTGAACAATTAACATTCTGAGTTAATTGCATGACACAAAATTTGCATAAGGGGCCATCTTATATTAAAAATTTTACTAACTTTAAAATTTCCAACATTCTGAGTTAATTGCATGACACAAAATATGCATAAGGGGCCATCTTCATATTAAAAATGTTACTAACTTTAAAATTTCCAATAGCAACACCCCTTTTTTAATCTATATTTCAAATCTCTGACCTATGTTAAGACGAAATGCCGAATTTTGTTAGTTTTTAAGCATTATTAGAGGAGTTGGAGACGTGCAAAAATTAGGTCCCTTAATGTTAAATGAGTTGCACATAAAAAACTATCCCGATCTATAAATAATTAAGATAATGAAACGAATTTTTTACTGAAAAGAAATTATAATAACCCAAACAAAATGCATTCAATATTGGGGTATTTAAAACAATTTATATTTTTAAATAATTATTATATTAATTTTTAAAAAATATATGAATAGAGACCCCTTAATATTTTTAAAGAAATAAATTTAAGACGAGAAGCTTAAGCGAAATCCCAATTTTTAATTTTTTTATTCATAATTTGCTGAGTAAATCACAAAATACTTTTTAATTACCCTTTAGGGGACTGTGTATAAGATTATGAGGTAATTGATAAATAAAGACGGCTTTGCATGCATGCTCGCTTGTCATTTTAGAGATGGTCCCCAAAATGTCCACAAGTGATTCGATTGAATAACTCGTCAAATATTCATCCAAGTGTAACAAAAACTTAGATTTAAGGGTTTTCAAGAGTGCTTAACATTTCTAAGTTATTAAAATTGGGTGTTGCTATTGGAAATTTCAAAGATCGTAATATTTTTAATATGAAGACGGTCCCTTATGCAAATTTTGTATCGTGCAATTAACTCAGAATGTTAATTGTACACAACTCAAAAAGGTCCGATTCTATAGGGTGACTAACGGATGAAATAACCTCAAGTGGGTACTTTTTTATTTCCACAGCTGTACCATGTGTATGTCTTGTAAGCCCAAAATCGTGGATTTGAACACTATACTGTATTAACTCAAACAGTAGAAAGAAGTGTCAAACTTGGCACAGAATCTTCAAGAAAACCATATCGACTAACAGAAAGGGTTATATTCTTTCGTAACTTTGCTTTTTTAATCTATAATGCCACAATCAAATAAAAAAAATCTTAAATGGTTTGTATTTGAGCGTGGCGTAAGCGGGACACTAATTGCAACTAAACCACGGTATTGGGTCATTTAAGGGGTCTAAGGAGTCTTAAAAATGTGCAAAGAAGGAACTACAAAGCATAGTTTGATCTTTCATGTAATTTTTTAACTACCCAATATACAAGTATAATTTTTTTATATGTAATTCTACAAGATTTATTTAATATGAAACAAATTTTAAAATTTATGAAACTTTAGCCAAAACTAAAATAAATGATATTAAACATAAAGCTATTTGAACACATTGTGATTATGCTTGCGCGGCAAATTGTGAGGTCAAAATTGAAGACATGACCAAGAAAATGACTTTATATTGTACAAATATGTACAAACTAGAACTTATACCTAAATTCTCAACTCAATTTTAATTAGAAATAATTTTTAAAATTTTTTTAAATCAAAATTCAAAAATTTGTAGAATTTTTTTTAGAAAAAAGTTCTTAAAATAAATTCTAATTAAAATTGAGCTGAGAATTTAGGTATAAGTCTTTGTTTGTACATATTTGTACAATATAAAGTCATTTTCTTGGTCATGTCTTCAATTTTGACCTCACAATTTGCCACGCAAGCCTAATCACAATGTGTTCAAATAGCTTTATGTTTAATATCACTTATTTTAGTTTTGGTTAAAGTTTCATACATTTTAAAATTTGTTTCATATTAAACAAATCTTGTAGAACTACATATAAAAAAATTATACTTGTATATTGAGTAGTTAAAAAATTACATGAAAGATCAAACTATGCTTTGTAGTTCCTTCTTTGCACATTTTTAAGACTCCTTAGACCCCTTAAGGGGTCACAGGAGTCAAAGATGTGCAAAGAAGATACTACAAAGCATAGTTTGATCCTTCATGTCATTTTTTAACTACTCAATAAATGAGTATAATTTTTTTATATGTAATTCTACAGGATTTATTTATCATAAAACAAGCTTTAAAATTTATGAAACTTTAGCCAAAACTAAAATAAATGATATTAAACATGAAGCTATTTGAACACATTGTGATTAGTCTTGCGCGGCAAATTGTGAAGTCAAAATTGAAAAAATGACCAAGAAAATGACTTTATATTGTACAGCTGTGGAAATAAAAAAGTACCCACTTGAGGTTATTTCCTCCGTTATTCATCCTAAAGAATCGGACCTTTTTGACATTGTGAACAATTAACATTCTGAGTTAATTGCATGACACAAAATTTGCATAAGGGGCCATCTTCATATTAAAAATGTTACTAACTTTAAAATTTCCAATAGCAACACCCCTTTTTGAATCCATATTTCAAATCTCTGACCTATGTTAATACGAAATGCCAAATTTTGTTAGTTTTTAAGCATTATTAGAGGAGTTAGAGACGTGCAAAGTTTAGGTCCCATAATGTTAAATGAGTTGCACATAAAAAACTATCCCGATCTAGAAATAATTAAGATAATGAAACGAATTTTTTACTGAAAAGAAATTATAATAACCCAAACAAAATGCATTCAATATTGGGGTATTTTAAACAATTTTTATATTTTTAAATAATTATTATATTGATTTTTAAAAAAAATATGAATGGAAACCCCTTAATATTTTTAAAGAAATAAATTTAAGACACGAAGTTTAAGCGAAATCCCAATTTTTAAAATTTTTTATCCATAATTTGCTGAGTAAATCACAAAATACTTTTTAATTACCCTTAAGGGGACAGTGTATAAGATAACGTGTGTAATTGATAAATAAAGACGGCTTTGCATGCATGCTTGCTTGTCATTTTAGAGATGGTCCCCAAAAGGCCCACAAGTGATTCGATTGAATAACTCGTCAAATATTCATCCAAATGTAACAAAAACTTAGATTTAAGGGTTTTCAAGAGTGCTTAACATTTCTAAGTTATTAAAATTGGGTGTTGCTATTGGAAATTTCAAAGATCGTAATATTTTTAATATGAAGACGGCCCCTTATGCAAATTTTGTATCGTGCAATTAACTCAGAATGTTATTTGTACACAATCTCAAAAAGGTCCGATTCTATAGGGTGACTAACGGATGAAATAACCTCAAGTGGGTACTTTTTTATTTCCACAGCTGTACAAATATGTACAGACTTGGACTTATACCTAAATTCTCAGCTCAATTTTAATTAGAATTTATTTTAAGAATTTTTTTCTAAAAAAATTAATAAAAATTTAAAAATTGATTTAAAAAATTTTTTAAAATAATTTCTAATTAAAATTGAGCTGAGAATTTAGGTATAAGTCCTTGTTTGTACATATTTGTACAATATAAAGTCATTTTCTTGGTCATTTTTTCAATTTTGACTTCACAATTTGCCGCACAAGCCTAATCACAATGTGTTCAAATAGCTTCATGTTTAATATCATTTATTTTAGTTTTGGCTAAAGTTTCATAAATTTTAAAGCTTGTTTTATAATAAATCTTGTAGAATTACATATAAAAAAATTATGCTTATACATTCAGTAGTTCAAAAATGACATGAAAGATCAAACTATGTTTTGTAGTATCTTTTTTGCACATTTTAAAGACTCCTATGACCCCTTAATAAAGAAAAGAAAAAAGAATTGGGTGAATAGCTACAAAATATGGAATTTGTTTTTAAGAAAGGACAGGGTGGTTACAAAATCCTAGGAAAAAAATTCCCTGATATTTCCATGACTTCCCTGATTTTACAATTACCTAGAAAACATGTAGTACACGCAATTCAATGCAGTTCAGAAAATTTTAATTAAGGGGTCACAGGAGTCTTAAAAATGTGCAAAGAAGATACTACAAAGCATAGTTTGATCTTTCATGTCATTTTTGAACTACTCGATAAATGAGTATAATTTTTGTAAATGTAATTCTACAAGATTTATTTATTATAAAACAAGCTTTAAAATTTATGAAACTTTAGCCAAACTAAAATAAATGATATTAAACATGAAGCTATTTGAACACATTGTGCGGTCAAAATTGAAAAAATGACCAAGAAAATGACTTTATATTGTACAAATATGTACAAACAAAGACTTATACCTAAATTCTCAGCTCAACTTTAATTAGAAATTATTTTTAAAAAAATTCTAAATCAAAATTTTTATTAATTTTTTTAGAAAAAAGTTCTTAAAATAATTTCTAATTTAAATTGTGCTGAGAATTTAGGTATAGGGGAGAGTGTTGTACCTTGGGACGCTTGTACCTTGGGACACTGACAATTTCTAAGAATCTATTGGCAATATTCATACATTGTTTATTTTTAATAGTAGCCTTAACCAACAGACATCATCATAATAAAATTTAACACTAGCATCATTGAATTGATGAAATGGTGACAAAAAATAATATTTCATTACCCCAAAGTAAATATATTTCTCATTCTAATATAATTTTTTACCTTAGTACTCTTACAAAAGGTCAACTGCATTTTATTTTCTTCATAAAAGAGAAGATTTTAAAATATTTTGGTTATGAGAAAATAATGATAATGCATTTGGATTGGCCACTATCTTGCTTTTATTTAAGGGGTCACAGGAGTCTTAAAAATGTGCAAAGAAGATACTACATAGCATAGTTTGATCTCTCTTGTAATTTTTTAACTACTCAATAAATGAGTATAATTTTGTTATATGTAATTCTACAAGATTTATTTATTATAAAACAAGTTTTAAAATTTATGAAACTTTAGCCAAAACTAAAATAAATGATATTAAACATGAAGGTACTTGAACACACTGTGATTAGGCTTGCGCGGCAAATTGTGAGGTCAAAATTGAAAAAATGAATAAGAAAAGGACTTTATATTGTACAAATATGTACAGACTAGGACTTATACCTAAATTCTCAGCTCAATTTCAATTAGAAACTATTTTTTTAAAAATTTAAAATCAAAATTTTTAATTTTTTAATAATTTTTTTTTAAAAAAGTTATTAAAATAATTTCTAATTAAAATTGAGCTGAGAATTTAGGTATAAGTCCTAGTCTGTACATATTTGTACAATATAAAGTCCTTTTCTTATTCATTTTTTCAATTTTGACCTCACAATTTGCCGCGCAAGCCTAATCACAGTGTGTTCAAGTACCTTCATGTTTAATATCATTTATTTTAGTTTTGGCTAAAGTTTCATAAATTTTAAAACTTGTTTTATAATAAATAAATCTTGTAGAATTACATATATAAAAAAATTATACTTATACATTCAGTAGTTCAAAAATGACATGAAAGATCAAACTTTGCTTTGTAGTATTTTCTTTGCACATTTTTAAGACTCCTTAGACCCCTTAAACCATGTAGTGTGTTGTACAGCTGCGGAAATAAAAAAAGTACCACTAGTGATTATTTCAGCCATTAGTCACCCTATAGAATCGGACCTTTTTGAGATTGTGAACAATTAACGTTCTGAGTTAATTGCATGACACAAAATTTGCATAAGGGGTCATCTTCATATTAAAAATGTTACTAACTTTAAAATTTCCAATCGTAACACCCTTTTTTGAGTCCATATTTCAAATCTATGACCCATGTTAATACGAAATGCCAAATTTTGTTAGTTTTTAAGCATTATTAGGGGAGTTAGAGACGTGCAAAGTTTAGGTCCCATAATGTTAAATGAGTTGCACATAAAAAACTATCCCAATCTATAAATAATTAAGATAATGAAACGAATTTTTTACTGAAAAGAAATTATAATAACCCAAACAAAAAGCAATCAATATTGGGGTATTTAAAACAATTTTTATATTTTTTAATAATTATTATATTAATTTTTAAAAAAATATATGAATAGAAACCCCTTAATATTTTTACGGAAATAAATTCAAGACAGGAAGTTTAAGCAAAATCCCAATTTTTAAAAAAATTTATTCATAATTTGCTGAGTAAATCCCCAAATATTTTTTAATTGCCCTTTAGGGGACTAAGTATAAGATTACATGTGTAATTGATAAATAAAGACGGCCTTGCATGCATGCTTGCTTGTCATTTAGAGTTGGTCCCCAAACGATCCACAAGTGATTCGATTGAATAACTCATCTAATATTCATCCAAATGTAACAAAAACTTAGATTTAAGGGTTTTCGAGAGTGCTTAACATTTCTAAGTTATTAAAATTGGGTGTTGCTATTGGAAATTTCAAAGTTCGTAACAGTTTTAATATGAAGACGGCCCCCAATGCAAATTTTGTGTCATGCAATTAACTCAGAACGTTAATTGTTCACAATCTCAAAAAGGTCCGATTCTATAGGGGGACTAATGGCTGAAATAATCACTAGTGGTACTTTTTTTATTTCCGCAGCTGTACCTTGGGACAGTATTAATAATTTAATTAAATTCTTAATAATTTGGATAAATAAAAATATCTTTATTATTTATTTTAAGAGCAATTCCACAAAACATGAAAAATACAACTCAGCTTTGTTTTGGATATATTTTATAATGATTGAAGTTTGAAAATATGATTCTGGCAACACCTGATAAATCTTTTTCCTTCCGTGTGATAAAATGTTCTAAATAGCACATTTTCTGATGTATTTTGAAATAAAGTTTGTTTCCTGACCCAAATTAGTTCAAGTGTTTGACTATTGACGGAATTATAAAGCATGTCCCAAGGTACAACATGATGTTGTACCTTGGGACAGTTTATCCTCTCTACTTTAAATGAGTGGCAATTTTTTAATTTCAAGCTGCCAGAATTTTAAAAAATATATTATGGAGGAATATATTGGTGTGTTGAAATGCTGCTTTTAAATTTTTACTTTGACTATAATTGTCGAAAAAAAAAATTAAAATGTAAAAATTGTCCCAAGGTACAACACTCTCCCCTAAGTCTTTGTTTGTACATATTTGTACAATATAAAGTCATTTTCTTGGTCATTTTTTCAATTTTGACTTCACAATTTGCCGCGCAAGCCTAATCCCAATGTGTTCAAATAGCTTTATGTTTAATTTCATTTATTTTAGTTTTGACTAAAGTTTCATAAATTTTAAAACTTGTTTTATAATAAATAAATCTTGTAGAATTACATATAAAAAAATTATACTCATTTATTGAGCAGTTAAAAAATGACATGAAAGATCACACTATGCTTTGTAGTATCTTCTTTGCACATTTTTAAGACTCCTGTGACCCCTTAAGACTTTCCAGGCTATGGGCAAGCCAATCTAACTTTTCTACATTTCCGAAAATCTGTGTTCAGAGGAATCGTGTAATAAGAGAATCATGTTAAAACATGATTCGTGAGAGAGATCCTTCCTCCAAGATCAGTCCTTCAGGCAAATCGGATAAGAAATTTTTTTAAATAAAATGTCCGTTAGTAGTGATCACAATAACCTAAACCTGTTGTTTAAGTAATCCAAAATGGAAAAAATTCCCTGATATTCTTCAAAATTTGAAAAATTCCATGAAATTCCCTGATATTTTTCAAAATTTGAAACATTCTATGAAATTCCCTGATTTCCAGGTTCTGTTACCACTCTAAAAGCCTTGTTCAGATTTTTTGTGTGCAAAATATTCATAATTAAGATCGCATTTTACAAATCGAACCATGGTGGAACTGACCTATGGCCCAGATTTTCCATTATAAATGTTATACTGCTGCTTATATTGGGTAACATAATATAAAGCTCCTATTTTGGTGTATAGAAGCACTTTTTATAATTTTAATTTCCAAACAGGTTTGGTTTGCAAGCTATAAATTTGTGATTTTTCATAAAAATCGCATATTTTTTACAATTTTTTCGCCAGTTTAAAATTTTCAATAACATTTCTGTAACATATTTTATGATAATGATGAACAAAATTATTTTTTAAAGCATGAAATTAGTAAATACTGAATATTTTTTTAAAGTTCAACTGCTTTCGAACCTCCTTAATATAGTTCAGTAAAATAATACATGTTGGTATGCAAAAGGTACGGCAATTCTGACCATTGAATCTGTGTTATATATTGGAGGTCTAATTAAAAATCCATATTTTTTACCTTGGGGCTCTGCCGCTGGCTGTACTCCAAGGTCAAACGTCATTCATTTTAGTTTTTTCTTAATTACAACCAAGTAATGAATACAAAAATAAAAGTATAAATATGTTACAATTTGAGCACAAGATGGTATTTTTAAGCCTAATAGTTAGTTTTTGAGATGCATCTCAAGGACTTTTTTTATGCCCCAACCAGTTCTGATCATGAAACCTTGCGCATATTTTGTTGGAGCAACCATTCGAGACTGGACCTCTCTTTTTTGTTGCTGATTTTGTAAAAAGTTGGTAATGCAAGTCATCGAGATCACATGCAGAGTTTTTAAAATTACCTCGATACAAAGGAATTAGGACAATTTCGCTTGCCTTAGCCACTTGGTCACAGGTAGCTTCATGGTTGAGAAACACTTGTAATTCATTTTGCATGAATTAGTTTGGGCTTATCAATGAGTGCGCAAAATTTGCCTTCGACAAAAGAGCACAGGTAGTACCACACCCACTGAAAGCGCATATAAAAAGCTTAATTTCACTGCACTTGTATTTAAAAGAAGTAAAAGAAATAACATCAGGCATCTTGTCTTTTCCAAAGTACAAGTTCTACATCATTGGAGCTAAGGGGGCGTCTATAGATTATGTGATATGATTTCACCTATCTAAGGAAATTTCACAAAATCTGTACATTTTTTAGATAATTTACACCTTAATTCAATATTTTTTACTTACCGCAATGCTATTATACCAAGAGTAAGGAAACATACGTGATAAAATATGCTTACAAACACCACACTCGAATTGCTTTAAACTACAAATTTTCTACAGTATAAATATTTTCAAAGATAGCAGTGCTCCTGATTGCTTAGCTTGAACTATGTTTAACGACAACGCATCTTATTGGATGGTTCTTTGCAACGGGATCCTTGGCAGGGTGGAACTAATTGGTTTAGTTTTTTAATCCGAATTTTACATCCATAGTGTTAACGTAAATTTCATATTTTTGTTTTTTATTCTATAAAAAAGAAAATGCGACAACAACAAAGGAAAAAGGCAAGCGATTTTTTCCTCTTTTTTTATAGCAAAATGAATTGCTCCATTGAATCATGTGTCAATTTTTTTTATCTAATTAATAATATAAATTTAATTATATATTTTTTATTTTTATTGTTTCCAACAAATAATTTGATAGTTTTACTTTTTAAAAGTTAATAATTTTTTTTGATAGTAATAAATAGGTACGGCCATTTTTATAAAGTTCTAAATGGGCAGACGATTTTTTTCCTCATTTTACAATAAATGGATTTGTTCGGACGTGATTATACGTTTTCTTTTAAGATTATGATTAAGAACAGTGATCAGAATTTGTAGACTCCGATTTGGTTTAAAAAATGCAATATGTTTAAAAATATTTTGCTTAATCAAGTATTCAATAATATGCGACTCGCAATTATTTATAGTTACAAATAATTTACTATGTCATCCTGCATATGCCAAGCAACAATCAAAACTTTTATGCTAATTAGTTCGTTGTTAAGAATTGGAGGCGCTGCGTTAATGAAAGAGTTGGCGGTCCAATACCTTCTATTCTCTATGGTAGCAGTTAGCAGAGTGGACACAATATAATTCATCATCGCTTTTTAAAATGAAGTTAATATAAATAAAAAAAATTTAGCTAATCGTAATCAGATTCTTAAGGGCTTTAAACAACACTATGACTTTATACTTAAATAAGCTCCAGTTTAACAAAAACACGGTAACATAGTGGTCATTGAATAATTACACTAACTTTAATTTTTCAAACTTTTGTTTTTTCCTCCCTAAACCAAAATTTTATGAGAAAATTGTCAGGCATTTCTATAATAAGTGTCTATGGTGGTACATATTTCAGCAAAAAACTTCATTTTTGTGCAATTTTTGTCATGAAATTTTGGTAACAAAGTCAACAAAAAAATTCTTTGATTCTGTGGGACACAATATATTAAGCTACAAAAGAACTTTTTTTAAAATTGGTGGATAAAAGCTTATTTGATAGCAAAGACACTTGTTAATCAACATAAACATCAATAATTACGAAATATTTATTTTAAGTTACAATTATCCTTCTCTTGTTCTTCAATTTTTTGTCAAGAAATACGTGAATTTTACTGACTATGCTCCTTTAAATGACGTCTCCAACTTTTGCTTCAGTATTTTTGTGCTTTTAAAATATTGGTACAATAAGTTAAAAGTGTGTTCTTTCATGCAGTTCAAGTGAACATTCCGTAGCAATAAAATTAAAAATACTACAGGAAATGAAAGCTGTGGGACACCACTTGTAACATTTTTTGAGAAAGTCCCAATTAATATTCAGCAGAATATTTTTCCAAGACATCAATGAAACACACTTTGTTGCTTTGGCAAGGCTTTTCTTTATGTTAAAAACACAACACAAATATAAAAAAGCACCCGAAACTTTAAATTATCATAAGGCAATTTTACAGCAATAATTTTGCCATAAAATCAATCCTATAGTGGAAAAAACTGCTAGATTTTAGAAAATGAGAATTTTTTCACAATTTACACAAACTTAGAGGAGCTATATCTCCAAAACTATTACGCCTACAAACACCATCTTGAATTCAAATTGTAGCATATTTATTCCTCTTTAATTTCTTTGTTTCGTTGAAAACCAATCCTTCAGAGAGTAAATCAGGATAAACTCAAATAAGTCCAATTTGAGTCCTACTTGGTGCAGAGCCAGTGACGGTGCCCCAAGGTCAAAAACTAGGATTCTTAATTAAACCTCCAATATATAAAACATATCCAAAAATCAGAACTATCAGACCTTTGTAAGTTCACCACCCAATTTTCATGAGAGATTTACTAAATTATAATATTGGGAATTTCGCCATTATTTTTCTTAGTAATCAGCGAAACAATACACAATTTTGGTTAGGTTAGTTTTGAATTATTGCATTCGTGTTACACCAGTGCAATTGGCAAGAGGTACCATAATTTAGAACCAGTCATGTGTATGATACCAGGGATATAGTCCTAAACTAAGCGTGGAGGTTTTTTGAATTAACACTGTACAAGTGTTCAGTGGCGTAGCCAGGATTGTTCTACGGCTAGGCCCTGACGGCGACAACTAAAACAAAAATGTCAACAAATTTCGCACGCATCCCCATACAATTTGTATTGGCATGCGCGTGCATGGAGGATGAAAAAACCGCAATTCATACACTGTGACTAAACCTTGACGCACGGTGACTGCACCTCAATTGCGACGCACGGTGTTTTAGCTATTAATGCATGCCTTAAGTGTCTACGAGAATACTCTAATTCGGTGTGTCTTGCGCTATGGTAACTTCAGAGAGAAAAACCTAATTTATCATTGGAAATTTTCAAAAAATCAAATCGGAAGCCAAAAAAGCAATTAAAATTTCCATTTCGCCAAGTAACCCTGAAAAAAGTTGTCAGAAACAATCGAAAATCCCGACAACTTTTCATATTTAAAGCCATGTTAATTTGTTGTAGGGTTGCTTTTGTCAATAAAAAAAATAAAAGGGAAAAAATAAAAATAAATGGTAATTGAAGTAGAAGAGCATAAACTATTTTCAATCAATTGAATTTTAATTACATTTTCAGAACCTTAAATGTCTCCATTGATATTTATGTGTTTAATTTTTTTTCTTGTGTTTTTTATGCATTATGATAAAAACGTTTGTCCAATATGATATGAAACTGGTTTAATATGATTGATGATTTTGATACTGATTAGTCAAAATGTTATATAAAGCGAAATAAAATAATGGTGGATAAATGTAAATGTTTTAAGGTGAGGTTAGGTTTTGAATTATCGTCGCACTAGAGCTACACGAGGGCTATTGGCGACGGGCGTCGTATTTTAGAACCACAGTCAGGTGACGAGCCAACACCTGAATAGGCACCCAACGCAACCTAATGTTTTAAGACTTGAAAGTGTCTAGGGGCTGGGGAGCCCAGTCGATTAAGCGATTCGCCTAGCATGCGGAAGGTCCCAGGTTTGGGTCCGGGCATCGCCAAAATAACTGCCGGTCTATAAGCAACACGTGCAGCCAAAAATATCCGACGAATAATACCCCGTGTGGCGGGAGTGCACGTTAAATATCCTTCAAGTCCTATCCCTGCGTACGATGTCGCCCATAATGGTTGCGTTGGGTGCCCACAATACTAGTTTTCGTAAAGCAAAGGGGATATAAACTTCGCCCGCAAAAGCTAATTAATATAAATATGCACTATTGTATCAAATATTTTTTAATTAAACTATCAAAAACATTAAAATCTCTCCAATACAATCTGTGCTTAAAAATCTGTGCTTTTAACTAACCATTTTATTTGTTACACTGAGTTTTAAAATTACTAACCAAATTAATGTTTTTGTATCAATGTTGAAATCAAGGTCACGCGTTAAAGCACGCGATTTTCATCCCATTCCACTTTTCTTGCACAACACTGGCATAGGGCAGACAAAACAGATCTCCCAGGCGCATGCGTTTGGAAAAATAACCTACGATTTGGCGAAAAAAACCGTCCGCTATTGCCTCGTTTGGTGATGCCAAGTCTTTGTTTTAGTTGTCGCCGTGAGGACATAGCCTACAAAAGATCAATGTTGCGACTCAGCTTAGCGAAAGCTAAATTAACTATGTTTAATTAAAAATCAAATTTAAATTCATTATAATTAATTTACTGAAATGGCCAGTTATTTTTAATTAACTAAAATGGCTAATTAATTAGTATTAATTAACAATTCTATTAAACATTATAAAAGAAAAAGATTATTTGATACCAAATAATTTCACTATAATGATTTTAAACTACCATTTTTAACACATATTAAAGAACACTTTAACCCTCTCCTTCCAATTAAAGTTAATAAATTACTATTAGCAAAAAAAAATTTTACTTGTATTGGGAAAAATCTAAGGATGACGATTTAAATAGATGACAATTAAAAAATACACTGCTCAAAAGAATAGGGGAACGCATGGTTTAGACTCTATCACCCTCAATGATTATATTCGGCATTATCAGCTTCAGATTTTTTTTTCTCACTAAGTTGAGCTCGCACTTATTTATCTTTTGATGGAAGATATGATACATGATAAAATAAAATTATTCACTTTCAAAAAACTTTATGAAATAAATTGACCTTAAATTCTACATGCTTGCATTCTTAGATGTTTACAAATAGATTTTTTTTACAAATAAAGTTTTGAAATAATTGATTTCATAATTTATTCAAAAGTTAAGAGTTCAATTTTTTCCCTAAAGTTTAGTTAAAATTTTAAGAAATAATAAGATTTCCCCCCCCCCTGTTTTTTACATTTCATCATAGATATATAATGAGAATCTATTTCACAAATTTAAGATTTTCTGGTAAAAAATAATGAGTTGGGACTGAAAGGGTAAACAAAAGTACGCCAAGTGCTAGCCTAATTTTTTTATAGCAGTGTATAAGCATAACATTATATTAGCCCCTGCATAAAAAACAATTCAAAATGAAAATTATAAACAAAGGAAAATAATAATATAAAATATAACAAACAATCACTTGCGTCTAACGCCTTGAAGAGTTTCGTGATTAAAAGTACGGAATTTCCGTTTGCAAAATTAAGTAATACATGGGAAATAAAGTTTTAGTTGCTTATTCAAAAAATAAAGATTTCACCTAACTTACTTTTCTCTAATTTCCGGTAAATATTTCGGCAATGTGCCTGTAAACATGTTTAGTAAAAAAGTCATTTTTTTTTTCACTTTAGCTCATATTAGCGACGTTAGACTAAAGTCGGAGCTGAATGGGTTTGGTTTGTTTTATTTTTAGCATTTCATAGTTAATCTAATTTAAATAAACTATTCTTTGGTCAGATTAATTATGTTTTACATAATATGTAAAATATTATAAATTACTATATTTTTCATGAAGATTATGTAAATGCAACATGATTGACTGGTTGATGTATATATATGTATGTAAATGAGCGGTACTATCTATACAGCTGTGGTCAATCATGTGGTATCTCTTTTTCCTTGCCTGTTGTTTGTAAGGTGTTTATGCTCTGTGAGCAGCGATGGGTGGAAGTGGCACATAAATTTCTTTACACTGGAGAAAAGTTTTAAGCCTTCTTATTTATTAGTCATTTAAAGAGAAAAACTTTCGAGTAGTAGTCTTAAAGGGTTCGTGCAAGCTCTGCAATTTTTTAGGACTGATATTATTAGTGACTATCAAGTAATTTTGGTTCTTTAATTTAAATAACCAATCTGGCCTGCACGTCAGCCATGTTGAGATCTACTTGAGAAGTTTTGTAGAATAAAACAGTACTAAAATTGTGGTGTATTTTTTCAAAAGCTGTTATATTGAAATCTATGGCTAATAGCTTTTAGAATTTTCTAGGCGTTGATTATACTTTTGTAATTTATAAACTAGGACCTATTTATTGGTAGATTCAATATCTCATTGTCGAATTCTTTAATGTCATACTTCATTTTTCTCAACAAACACTTATAAGTGGCCCATAATTACGTATTAGTAATTGAAGTAATAGAACATCATTAAATTGCAGTAATATTAAATTGAATTGTGTACCTAATTGTGCATTTAAAAATCTCAATTTTACGGTTTTTAATATTAATTAATAAAACTTATTTTTAATTATTTAATCATTTAGTATAAGGATGAAATACAAATTTTAATATACCAAATAATTTACCTTTTCAAAAACATTTTTAAAAAATAATAATAGAATTGGATTAAGGGCCATTTATAAGTGTTTATTGCAAAAGGCTGATTTTTTCTCCCTGAATAAAAATAAATTAAAAGTAATAATGGTTAATTATAATGGTTACGTATTATCAGCATCGAAAAAAATTAAAAAAAGCTGGCCATCGACTGTGATACAAAAAAAGGTTAATTTTAGTACAAGTCTATTCTACCTACATAACTCCCCGAGCATAGCTCAACATCAACTTAACAGGAGAAAAGAGTTATAGTCCAGGCAACAAAGGCTGAAAAAAGGGTCTAGAGGGAAAGTTTTGGAACACAATTTTTGACTTCATAACTTTGTTTAGACTAGTTAGGAGGTAAACATATCAAAAGTCCCCGCCCCTAGCCCCTGTGCTGAAGGGGGGTTAAATGTCCCATTTTTCGGTTTTTCGCTTATATCTCGAAAACTATGAGTTCTAGCTATATAATTGTAATACACAAAAAGAAAGCTGATTAAATTTGCTACAAGCTCCACCCCTCAAGTGTTTTAAATATATTGTATAGTTTTCGAGATATCCGCTCTTGAAAGTCAGTAATTTTGGAGAAAACACTTCTCCCTCCACATTTTTCCTCTTTTTTGACCGGATAACTCTTCAATAATGCACCGAAACACTAAATTTTGGCCCTAGAGTGGTAGAGAATTTAATTCTTTTCAATAATATATCTTATTTTACGAGTTTATCTATTTTCCTTCAAATTTTAAAGCGGTTTCAGTGTTGAGTGAAGAGGGTACTGGCAGTCCCATAGAGCTAATGCATAAGTTTTGAAATCGCAACTAACGGAAAACAATTGCTTCGCCATGTTATTCCATTTTCACAAGGTATTAGAATCATCATAACATCAATTCAACACAAAATTGAATAGGAAATAACATCCGGTAACTTAATTATTAATTAATAATGTTTTAAAATAGTGGCGCCATCTGCTGTATTTGTTTGACATTTTAAAGTTTCAAAAATATATAATTAAATAACTAGATAATATTTTCGTTTCAAATTTGTTTCATTTTGATTTAATGTTGATTCCCGTACCTGGGCAAAAAGGGCTAACATGGCAAAGCAATACATCTGTGGAAGTTGTTATTCCAAAACTAATGCATTAGCTCTATCGGACTGTCAACCCCTCTTATGTACACTTATTCTATACTGAACGTCTAAATAATACTGATACTCATTTTGTAGGCACGTTGTTACTTTAATATTTTATCTATTTTATTTCATTCATCAAACCCCAGTGGGAAAACTGTCAGATGCTATTCCTGTTCTTCATCTTCGGAGTCAATTTGAGGGACCCCATTGATGCTGTCCCAATGGTAAGTTTGGCATGCTCTAGGACCTTTGAGGCTTGCTATTTTTGCTGCTACACTTGAGCTGGCACAGTCTTTCTTGCATCATCCGAACATAATTTTCAGAACATTGTCATGTGCTGCTGCTAACTCACTGTGCACTGGGACCAGCAGAAGCGCTATCGACTCAAGAAGTCGCAGTCGGTTGATATCCTTTTCACTGAAGACACCAAGATAAACGTCAAACAAGATGATTTTCTGTCGACCAATTTAAATAAAATAGTCTCATCAACATACTTAAGGTGTAGCTTGAGGACAATTGGATGTAGGACCCTTTGAGCAGAAAGTGATGTGGTCGTTCTGATAGTGGATACGGCATACGGCTGTGATAATGTCGGAAACAACACAGATATGTACTTATTTTGCTGGCACGTTGTTATACTTTAATATTTTGTGTCGACCTCACAGTCCTCTTGATGGCTACAGCTGATGTGCATAAGGACATCGGTTTCATAAAGCCTGGACGTGGGAAGACAAAAGATTTTTTTATTCTCATCCCAAGAGTTACAGCAACTGGGTTTAGGACGTGCTATTTTTGCAAACACAATAGCTGGATGCGACACTACATCTTTCACATTTCGAAAAAGCAGGATCGCATTTGCTAAGTTGTGTACGAAGTCGTCAGAGGTTCAGAAAGCAGCAGCGGTCTTTTCATACCCTTCCTTAACCACCTATCAGGTACAAAAGGCAGGCAATACCTGCATCTTGAGGTGTTATGGGGCTCCAACGAAAGAGGCCTTCCCCAATGACCCAGGTATAATTCATTCTTGAAATCCGGAGCCGCACTCAAGCCTGATATATCGTCTTCTTCCCAAAGAGGAAGTAGTAAAACAGTATTTCCTCTGAATATTACACCACGATGAGCTGTGGCTGGGAAATGACCTGCCTCCTCTTGTGTATGATTGGAAGATTGAGAATAACTGCCTGATGGTCCCAGTGCACAGTGAGATAGCAGCAGCACCTGACAATGTTCTGAAAATTATGTTCGGATGATGCAAGAAAGACTGTGCCAACTCAAGTGTAGGAGCAAAAATAGCAAGCCTCAAAGGTCCTAGAGCAAGCCAAACTAACCATTGGGACAGCATCAATGGGGTCCCTCAAATTGACTCCGAAGATGAAGAACAGGAATAGCATCTGACAGTTTTCCCACTGGGGTTTGACGAATGAAATAAAATAGATAAAATATTAAAGTAACAACGTGCCTACAAAATGAGTATCAGTATTATTTAGACGTTCAGTATAGAATAAGTGTACATAAGAGGGGTTGACAGTCCGATAGAGCTAATGCATTAGTTTTGGAATAACAACTTCCACAGATGTATTGCTTTGCCATGTTAGCCCTTTTTGCCCAGGTACGGGAATCAACATAACATTGAAATGTAACAAATTTGAAACGAAAATATTATCTAGTTATTTAATTATATATTTTTGAAATTTTTAAATGTCAAACATATACAGCAGATGGCGCCACTATTTAAAAACTTTATTAATTAATAATTAAATAACCAGATGTTATTTTCGTTTCAATTTTGTGTTAAATTGATGTTATGATGATTCTAATACCTTGTGAAAATGGAATAACATGGCAAATCAATTCATTTCCAAAAGTTGCGATTTCAAAACTTATGCATTAGCTCTATAGGACTGCCAGTACCCACTTCACTCAACACTGAAACCGCTTTAAAATTGGAAGGAAAATAGATAAAATAGTAAAATAAGATATATTATTGAAAATAATTAAATTCTCTACCACTCTAGGGCCAAAATTTAGTGTTTCGGTGCATCATTGAAGAGTTAACCGGTCAAAAAAGAGGAAAAATGTGGGGGGAGAAGTGTTTTCTCCAAAATTACTGACTTTCAAGAGCGGATATCTCGAAAACTATACAAGATATCAAAACACTTGAGGGGTGCAGCTTGTAGCAAATTTAATCAGCTTTCATTTTGTGTATTACAATTATATCGCTAGAACGCATAGTTTTCGAGATATAAGCGAAAAACCGAAAAATGGGACAATTAACCCCCCCCCCCCTCCCCCCTTCAGCACAGGGGCTAGGGGCGGGGACTTTTGATATTTTTACCTCCTAACTAGTCTAAACAAAGTTATGAAGTCAAAAATTGTGTTCCAAAACTTTCCCTCTAGAACTCTTCGTTGCCTGGACTTTTAGCTCCTTACTACCCTTACGTCCAGCTCCTTTAGAAACTAGAAAAATTGTGAGAGCACACACTCTTAGCTACGTTACTGATTACTGACTGACCCATCTCACTTTCGTTCTGAAAATACAGACTTTAAATTTCTTTACTTCCTCTAAACTACAAGTCCCCCTTTTTATAAAGCAGACTCCTACAGAGTTTTCTTACCTTGGGTCATAAATGCTTAGCCCAGATGCTTATTTTGTTACAAAAACAAACAAACTTGGAGCTGCCTTTCTCAAAACACTAGCAGTTTGGGGGACTTCCTCTTCACAATGAGGCGGGGGTTATTTCGAGATAATTAGTGAGAGGGTGGAATTTCGCTCTCCGGACCTTTTTCGGACTTTCAAGCAGACTGCAAAGGTCCATTCACTTTGAAATTTTGCTTCTTTGTTTAATATTTGCTTCTTTGAGCAACTTGTTCCTTGTTTTAAATTGTATAAATTTTAAAACTTCAAAGTATCTGGGGATGGGGGTCAAAGGAAAAAAGCAGATTATTGAGAAGGAATTGAATCGGTGAGTGTTGAAACCACTTCAGTCAACAAAATCCGAAAACTCGTTTTCAATGAAAATAAGCGAAGAAAGGCAAGATGCGTGTTCGATACAAAAACTACGTTACTCTATTGAGTACTTCCGTAAATACAGGATGTTTGTTTCGAGTGTTGAGTGCAGAAATAGAGGAGGAGTTATTAAATTTTTTTTCACTCCTGAAAAATTTGAAATTTGTGACTGACGTTGTTTCTGCACTCACCGATTCAATTGCTTATTAGGGGTTTGACAGATATGGGGGGGGGGGGTTCTGACCCCTCCCTCGCTACCTAACTGCAAGTGTTACAAAAGGGCATCAGAATTTAGAACCACAGTCAAGTGACGAGCCAACACCTGAGTACGCACCCAACGCAACTGTCAAGGGCGACATTGTACAAAGCCCTGGGACTTTGGAGCATATTTTACATGCACTCCTTCCACACAGGGTATTCTTCATTACAAACTTTTGGTTGCACAAGCCATTTATAGATCGGCAGTTATTTTGATAGTTAGGTTTTTTAACCCCAACCTGGGACCTTCCGCATGCAAGGTGAATGACTTAACCGACTGAGCTCCCCAGCCCCATACATACAATGTTAGAGCCCAATTAGAAATTTGTACTCAAAAATTCACTTTCTATCGACCCACCCTACCATACAGATGTCAAATATCTGCCTATTGTTATGAAAAAGAATTAATTTAATAATACGCCAAAAGAACTTAGATATTTATTTGGAACCTTAACTGATTTAAAAATTTTCAATATTGCTAAAGGAAAACTTTTTTAATCACTCCCATAATGAAATATCCTTTTGCTCTAAAAACAGTTAGCAATTATGAAATTGGATGTATCAGGGTAATTTTAATGCAAGTTCATGCCCAACTTGGCCAAGTTTTGCTTTAAGACATTCCAAGAAAATGCAGAAAATAATGATCTTCAAGATAAAAAAAAATAGTGATACAATTCATTAGCCGTGAACAGAGCAATCAAAAGACCAGCTCATATAAGGAAAGTGACAAAAAAAGAATACATGTGAATAGTATATTGATCCATAAGTACAATCACTAGTCATTAGAAAATTATACAGCTCTAACAACATACCCAGGAGAACAGGTGACTTGGTTGAATCTTCAAAAGACGAAGTACTTTTGTGTCCATCCATGTGCTTTTCCAATTCACTTTCACTGTGAAATACACGCTTGCACACAACACAAAGCCTGCTACCAGGTTTCCTGCCTCGCTTGGAACTATCAGAAAGGCTCTCCAGCTGCAGTGCACCAACTGGAATTGCAAAGAACGAAAAATATCGATTAACCTATGTACTGGTTAACATATTTATAAGCAATTTTAATGATTTACGATGAGTAGAGGAATGTTTATCTAATTTGGCACTAATTTCAATTCACACGAATAAGGTTGAGACTGAAAAAAAATAGATATAATTGCACTAAGGGCACAAAAATATAGGGAACTAATTTTTGTAATTTGATAAATAAGAACAAGAGTTTGTGAAGTAATACTTATTGCTCTATCAATCATATTTTGTGAATTTTAATAAACAGCAAAATGTTACTTGTACCATATCCATTTCTATTTTGAAGCCCACAAGATAAATCACTTTCAGGAAAACAATTATAAGTATCTATTTTGAATTATTATTGATCGTTAAATAATAATAAAAATAAACTGTTAATCTTTTATAAATTATTAAATTTGAAACTTGAAAAATGCTTTGAAATTTGAATGCATCTTTTTAGAAGAGATTAAAATTTTTCTTTTTTAAGCAGTGTGGGTTGTTTGAATTAACGCTGCACCAGTGTTACAAAAGGGCATCACAATTTAGAACCACAGTCAAGTGACGAGCCAACATCTGAATATGCAGTTATGCACCCCACACAGCTTTTAGAAGTGACATTGTACAGTATAGGAACTTATGAGCATATTTAATATGCACTCTCTCTACATGTGGCATTATTTGTTGAATTTTTTGATGATTCTACTATATTTTAGTCCTGTATATCTTATCAGACTGGATTCTATATTTTTTCCCCTTTCTTCTTTTTGGAGGAAACAGTTTTTAGAGAGGTTGAGATTAAACCATTAACAGAACCGAGTTGATCAGGCAACTTTCGAAGAACAAATATTTTCCCCCAAAAAAGGCAGGAGACTGCATGTATTTTTCTTTATAATGTATATGTTTACATGTTAAGGTACTCAGGGATGTGCTTGGTTTGTTCAGCAACCTTACATTTTTTATTAGATATTCCTGGTTAAAATTACATTAATTATCAAGTTTAAATTGTCATGTCTCCTAATAGGATAGGTTAAAATTCTATTATTTATCAAGTTTAAATTGTCATGTCTCTTAATAGGATCAATCAACAAAATTTTTGGCGAAATACTTTATTTTCATAGTGAATGCTTTATATTTAATCGAATCACTAACTCAGCAAATTGGCACGAAATGCAAATTTTCTGTAACTTTGATGCATGAAATTAAAATGCAAAAATGCCAGATTTAAAAAAGTATGATTACAGGGCAGTTTTGTACAAACAATACATAGAAAACAAACTTTGGTATGCTGTTACAATACGGAGATATAGGCCCATTTAAGTTGTGCCATTTTATGTTTGATGAGAAATTATCTGTAAAACTGTAAGCGCTCATATTTTCTGAACGAAGGTAATTGTTTAAGGGGCTCAAACCAAAAGTATTCATTATTGCAACAACATAAAAACTAATCGATAAAAAAAAGCAACTATGAAAATTTAGAGGTTTTGTTACAGAATATTGTGTCTCCTAAATGATATTTGAACAGTTTAAATAGTTCAAATGTAGTCCTCCAAAAATGATTTAGTATGTCACTTACCACCTTCAAATGACTGGTATGCTTGACTGGAGTTTTCTTCCAATGGGGGACTCCCTTGTGGAGAACTCTGGGGTAGTTGGATATGTACACTATCGTAATCAATATTCTTATCTTCATGTTCAGGCGAATTTTCCAGAAAAAGCTTTTTGGCAAAACCCTAAAATATTAATCCATTTAAAAGCAAGCACGAAGTTCTTTGACAGTTACAAACAATAAATGGCATACATTCAACTGCAGTCTTCAAAGGCACGTTGAAGTTAATTTAAATTCTAATTTTCAAAAATTCTTTATTTGTTAGTATGACTGTTTTCCTTTATCTACATTTTGTAATTTTTTTTAAATTTAAATAATATATTTTTAATGTAGGCAATTATCTGCTATCAGTGACGGATGGGTTAACCAAACTTTCACAAGATAAAAACAATTTTCAAAAAATAAAAACTGATATTTTTATTTAATGCATTTTGTTATTTACCTCATCATAAAACTTATTTAAATTGAAATGAATGTATTAAACATTAATTAGGTACTTCCGTCTGTACCCTTCCCCCTCTATGTAATCAGACTGTCAACTATAGTTTTAGCAATATGCAAATCATCACATTTGCACAAATTGTCAATAGTGGCAATTTATTTTCATGTGGCAGTTGAGGCCTAATAAAAGTTTAAACCCAATATAACCCTATTAGAATACATTATATGCAAAACATTATTGTAAGCAATGATACAGTATATATGTTATTAAAGAATTTTTTAATTTGGAATTTGGTTGTTTGTCAATGGTAAAGGTCAATTCATGTATCGGAATTATAACATATTTTTATAAGCTCAAACTTCAACAATTTCACATGTTTAAGATTTTTTTTTTGTCTTATTCTAGAAATACAACTATATTTACATGTAAACTACTCACCAGAGTACATATTAAACCATAGAATTTTTGAAAAAACGCACTAAAAAAGCAGTAATTTGGCTCATTAAGGAAAAAACAAATTCTCTTACACCCAAAAGAATATTGAGAAGGTATTTCAATTGTAATAAAATTTAGTTTAGGAAAAATCTATTTCAATATAGTTGACCAGCTTTAACACTGGAAATACAAACCTGGGGAAAATAACTTCTCCGGTTTGTAATTCCAGGTTTAAGGTAATTTTTTTAAGAAAAAAAATATATGAAAATAAACCTTAATCTAGGTTTCTATCAATAGAAGTTGCAACTTAGCTTTGATTTAAAACTTTATCTTTACATATTTCACAAAAATAAAGCATGAAAAAATTAACTTTTAGATGTCAATATTGTTTTACTCTATGAGGGCAACTCATACCAAATAAAAATAAAAAAGATAAATATTAAACAGTAAGAAAATATTAAACAAATAATCACCCCATTATAAAAAAAAATTATAAAGCATATTTATCAATTCTTATAAGAAGTTCGAAGTTGGCCTCATGCACAGTTAGAAATCAGTAAAAGGTACAACAAATTTTCCTGCTTAAAAAAAATCAAACAATGAATAATGAGTTAAATGTATTCGGAATTAATAACTATCAGATAAGAAATAGTTAGCTAAAAACTTGAGCTGTGGCTTTTAGCATGTCTTCCGGAATTGGTGTAGCTCTAGCTTATTTGCTTGGGCATCCATCGCAATTAGAAATAACGAAAGAATGCAGCAGTTTAAAAATCAACCCCGGATATCTAACATTCCAACAGATTCGATACCTAAAATAACCTCAATTAACTAAGATACGTTACCTCCCCTCTTGAACACATCGACATATTTATTTGGCTTTTTTTATTGAAGATTTGTTCCCACATAAATTAAAGTCGGGTTCATGATGTTTCATTTTGCCAGGTTCTATCACGATCGTATAGATATTCACATTGTTTCTATTGAAAAATGTATAAAAAAGCAGAGTTCATGAATTTCACTTGATTGATATAAAAGCACTTCATAAACCACATCAAATGATGACAATTAAAAATAAAAGACTACTTACCGTCTCTTCTGTGGTCATCGACTGCTCCATCAGCTTGGAAGGATTGAAGTCCTTGTGGTCCTCCTCGACGTAGCTGTGGTCCGAATGGATCTCTTTGAAGTCGGATGAAAGGTAGTTACCCAAACCTTTGATCTTTAGATTTTCTGCAGCTTTTAAAATAGCCGACAGTTGATTTTCAGAGACATTGACACGACCATGGTACATGAATTCAATTAAAGTTTTGAGATCCGAGTACTTCAAGTCCGAAAGAATGACAATCGGATTGGTCGATGGGTTGTCCAGAAACAACTGATGAAAGAAAGGGCTCGAGGCAGACAAGACAAGTTTATGTGCTTTAAGACTTAACCCATCGCAGGCAATGGTCACGTCGCACAAAGCTTCAGTACTTAAAAAAGTTGCAAACTTGCTTGACATATTGGAATGATGCTCGCTCCATTTCAAACAAAAATATTCTTCTTCCACATGTTCGACCATTTTTCTGTAATATTTTCAAACTTTTATTTAAGTGATCTATATTATGAAATATTTTTTAAGTGCAATAACCATTTCAAGATTTCAATAAACAGATATCTACTAAGACAGTTGCTTTCAATTTAGTTTACTAGGTAAATATCTGGTGATTGAATACCTTTCTGCTAAAAATATTTATGTAGGATAATAAATATCGGCCGATTCATTTGTTCAAAAGAGGGTTATTTATGAAAAAAGCGATGATAATTGAAGATTTTAAAGTTCATTCACAAGAGAAATACAGCTGAATTGAGGCAACATAATACTTACATTTCTTCTTTTCACTTGGTGGTATCTGATGAATATGTGAAAAAATATCACACTTTGTTAGGCGTATGTTTCAAAAGAGAATGCTTTTCATTATATGAAACAATTTTAAAATTAAAACTAGATTAATAATCGATGTCAAAATTTCAATTTACCACTTCACTTCAAACACGGAAACTGATGACCTGACCCATAGACTAAGTATTTTCTAGACGGCCAACTCAATGCGCAGCCAGCGTATTTAAAGTTTGGTTAACTAATATAAAATTAAAAATTGATTTGGTGATTGGCATATTTGAAATCCAGCCGACAGCACATTGGAGCGGTTTCTCGCTGGCATGGCGATTCGTCACTAGCGATTTTCCGTACTGCGCATACGTTAAGCAGCCGCTGCGAAAATTTTCTACTCGCGTTTTGTGGCTCGCGGGATTTTTTGCGTGTAAAAATTGCTTTGCTATACTTTGGCGCATGCTCAGAATGTAGGGAGCTACTTGATCATTAGGCCGCTTTCACACTGGACGACACGACACCGATATGTATCGGGTCCGATTCTGCACCGATTCCGTGTCGTTCGTCTAGCGCCTTTTCACTAAGCGATTTTCCATCGAAAAAAACGTTATTTTTTCTCTCATTTCGTGCTCATCTGTTGCAGAGTGCGGACGTTTTTCTGCGACCTCGTCCTGCGCATTGAATTGTTCCTTTAAATAATACGATTTTTTGTGTGTGTTTTTTAAAAATCGAACATAAATAATTATTCTGAATACCCAATGTATTATGATTTTATTTTTCAAAAAATATTTTTTTAATTGAGGACATAAAAAAATATATTTTAGAAAAATATTCTGTAGTTAGATTTATTTTAATTTTTAAATAATTTGTTCTTAGTTTAAATATTTTGGATGATTCCTAAGCAAATGTAGTTTTAGTATATATTTAATTTGATTGAAATGGTTCAAACACAACTTTTAATTTTTGTTCTAGGTATCTAAAATTTGTGAAATAGACTCATTATACATCCAAAATGAAATGGCAAAAAAATCTTAATTTTTTTAAACTAAAATGTAAGGGATTTTTTTTTTGTTTCTTCCTTTTGAATACATTATAAAAATACGTTTCGAATTTTAAAATAGTTTCATAAAGTACATAAAAAATATTGCTTTGAAGCGAAAAGAACATAAAAAAAACAGTTGAGGGCCCGTCCGTGGCCGAGTGGTTAAATTCATCCTCCTCAGGATTCAGCCTTCTCAAGAGTGCGGGCTCGTCTGCGGGGGTTCGAATCCCACCTACTGCCAGTCATCCTATAAATCAGATATCTGTATTGGGAAAGAGTAGAAAATCCAACTCGTGACGGATGGGCCCGAGTACACTGGGACAGACGTGCTCGTTAAATCTGTGGAGTCCAAAGTCCCGACGGCGTCAGCGTACGATGTCACTCGAAGTTCCGTTGGGTGCCCGCTCTGGTGTCGACCTTGTCACTTGACCAGGGTTCTAAATTACGAGGCATTTATTGGCTGTGTTAAAACTGCTAATGGAGGCTAGAAATGGGCAGCCGGAAATGCACAAAACAATTGTCTCCAGGCCTCTTTCGAGTCGCAATTTTCTTCTTCTCCTCCGCAATCCTTTTCGAAAGCAGCTCGCATTAAGGGGTCATAGGAGTCTTAAAAATGTGCAAAGAAGGTACTACAAAGCATAGATAGCATTTGATCTTTCATGTAATTTTTTAACTACTCAATGTTAGTATAATTTTTTATATGTAATTCTACAAGATTTATTTAATATAAAACAAATTTTAAAATTTATGAAACTTTAGCCAAAACTACAAATAAATGATATTAAACATAAAGCTATTTAAACACATTGGGATAGGCTTGCGCGCCAAATTTCGAAGACAAAATTGAAAAAATGACCAAGAAAATGACTTTATATTGTAGAAATATGTGCAAACAAAGACTTATATCTAAATTCTCAGCTCAATGTTAATTAGAAATTATTTTTAAAAAAATTTTAAATCAAAATTTTAAAATTTTTATTAATTTTTTTTAGAAAAAAAGTTCCTAAAATAAATTCTAATTAAAATTCAGCTGAGAATTTAGGTATAAGTCTTTGTTTGTACATATTTGTACAATATGAAGTCATTTTCTTGGTCATTTTTTCAATTTTGACCTCAAAATTTTCACCATGTGTTCGAATAATCTAATCACCATGTGTTCGAATAGTTTTATGTTTGTTATTATTTATTTTAGTTTTGGCTAAGATTTCATAAGTTTTAAAATTTGATTTATATTAAATAAATCTTATAGAATTACATATAAAAAATTATACTTGTATATTGAGTATTTAAAAAATTACATGAAAGATCAAACTATGCTTTGTAGTACCTTCTTTGCACATTTTTAAGACTCCTATGGCCCCTTAAATTAAAATAATTAGATCAAATTATCACCCAACCAAATGTAATTCCAGAAGAACCAAAATGAAAAACATAACGCTGTAATTATTGCCATACACATGGCGTCAAACATGCTCACTGAAATACTTCGAATTCAAATTTTTGTTCTGAGATTTTAATTTGTCTTTTCAATGCGCAGATTTTTGATATGCCAAACTTGTCTGCAGCATAGCTCTATGAAAGTGAGTGACGGACAGACAGACGGATTGACATTGACTTTTGCGTTATAAACTTAGCGTGGAAGCTATATTGATTTTAAAATACGGAAAATTCAACGTTTTGCTTGCATTTTAAAGACTCTGAATGACATCATTGCTAGCATCAAGTCGTAGTTTTCTTTCATTTTTACACTTAGCTTACTTTGAAATGAATCGTTGTATGACATAAAAAAGGAAAAAACATAACATAATGCATACAAAATTAAAAAGTACGAACAGATAAGTTACCGATTTCTTAGGTTATGTATATTGATGACGTTGTCCAATATTTGGAAAGGATTATTCAGATCGAATGATGAATGATCCTATTCCTATTTTGTAGCTCTTTTTTATATAACGGTAATTAATACCATATGAATTTTACTACTGTATACTATAAACTTCGTCAAACGGAATACACATAATTAGCACAAGATGCGCGCGCACGTTGGAGTCGGGCGCATTTTTCAAAAAGTCACGTGATTATTAGTTCGAGCTTTAGTCACTTGGTTGCGCAATCATTAGTTCGAAGTCTAGTCACTGGGTGACTGGCACGTGACTTTCTGAAAAAGAAATTCTGATTGGAATGTCTGTTTACATTGATTGTCTGTGGATCAGTGGTGTGGTGGATGAAACAGCCAGAAAACAGTACTTTTGTGATAATATCATAATAGTTGTGTTTAAAGTGTATTTACATAATAGAGTAAAAAAAAAAAAAAGTTTCATTTTTCTACTTATTAACGTTGGAAGTTAGATAATGACACATTAAGTTTTCAATTGTGCTTTTACCGAACCCTAATAACATTTGTATCAGCTGTTCTTATTTGCGCATGCTTTTGTTTAATATTGCGGAAAGCCGTTTCGACAGAAATATATGTATTTTTTTGATATGGTAAGACGTTTTCCTCTCCGTTTATCATTTGTATTTTTGAGTGTAACATGATTAGTGACTTTTCTTTGCTTGCAGCATAAACTCAAATATACTCAAAAGGAGAAAGTAAAGCAGTTCATCGCCTTTACTCAGACGGGTGAAAAGACTGCTATTTATTGTCTCACGCAGCATGATTGGAAATTAGATGTGGCATCTGATAATTATTTTCAAAACCCAGAATTGTATTTTAGAGAACAAAAACCATCTGTAGATAAGAAGAAGTTGGATAACTTGTATTCCAAGTACAGAGGTGAGTCAAATCTCTAAGTGTATCATGCTAAACTATTCTACTCGCTTAGTAGCCCATTTGAAGTTTTTGTAAATGATTGAGTAACAAGCCAAACCTTACATGAAACCAATTTAGTTGGACAGACTCTAATGTAAAATAAATGCAAATTCATGTAAGAAAACACTGGTGTTTATTGAGATTCTTAATTGTAGATTTTACTGTAAATCTTCTGTTCGTGTGACAAAATTAAATTTGGTATGCACTGAGCGACCAAAGTAAAATGTTGCCAAGTAAGAGCATGATAAATAGTTTTTATATTGCAGTTGCTCGTTTAAAAAAGGAAAAATTGGGGAAATTTTTAGATAAGCAGTAAGAACAAGACACCGCTACATGGCAGTTAAGTCATAAACTAATTTAAAAAATAGGGAATAGTGATTTCTCAAATTTGTAGTAAATTAATCATGCTTACGAGAACTTTATAGAGTTTGGAATTACAATTTCATTTGTATACTATTTGTATAAATAAATTTCCAATATTTCCGTAATCAAGTGCAAAAAATATTATATAAAATATATTGACATGTATGAAACAGTTTTAAAAGATAAACTTTGTTTATGATTATTAATTGAAAAAAAGGGTTTGCTTTTGAATATTAACCTATTTCGTTAATCTTAAGAATGTGGTGCTTCTGTCGCCATGGGATTTGTAGGGAGCGATAAACAATTTATTGGGCTATACGGTGAAATTTCTTTTCGTCCAATTGTCGGCGCTGGTAATGCTTGTGCGGAATGGGGAACTTGCATGCATTTTTTTTTTATTCTTTTAAAACGTTCTCCATGCTATTCTAAGAACATCGACATAAATTTTACCTCGATTCGACCATTAGTTTATTTTTAATTAATTTTCAAAGTTTGCGTTTGGCCCAGCCCCTTGAAAACGCTGCCTCTGGCCTTCCCTCCCCGCGTGACGACACACGACGCAACTGGGAAAGCCAGAGATAGGCTTCCGCTATGTTTTACGAATGTCACTTTTCGTAATGTTTTTTTTAATCCCGTAGAACCCATTACAGTGACTTAAATTCTGTGAAATATTAGTGAATACGAATGCTGCATAGTACCTTCTTATAATAGTACCACTTGAAACCCGTTAGAAAAGCTGTTTTTTAATGTTCCTTGAGTTGTAAAAAATGTGTGTATTGATACATAGTTAGATTCAAGAACGTTTGAATTTGAAGCAAATAGGCTATTCTTATTAGTAACAGGCTTATGTTATAAAATCAATGTCTATGCAATTATATTATGTAACTATGTATTTGTAACTATGTAATTTAAATGTAGATTAAAATTAAATGATTGAAATACCAGTATTGAAGATTGGGAAATATTATTCATTATTACAGGGATTCGACAAAACAATGTACACACATTGCAAGTTTTAAACTAAAAAACATATTTCATAAGTAACTGAGATATAAGTAAAATGCTTTTAACGACTTGTAACGCGTGTTACGACAAACATGTTCGAGAAAATATATAGTATCTTATGTAATTTCCGTAACAAGTTCATCCAATGCCTGTAACTATGAAAAATAATTCCCATTCTTAAATACAGTTATTTCCATCAATTAAATTCAGTTTTAATTTGTATTTGAATTTCATTGAAGCATTTAGTTTAAAACATAAGAATGTTACAATTAAGAACAAAAATATCTGCTCCCTTTTCGAACGTTGTTGAACCTAACTATCAACACGTATTTTTTTTACATCTCTAGGAAAATTACAACAAGTTGGTTTGTAACAGTAACTATCACCTGACACCGCCTTCACACACGAGCTATAATTTTTTTAAAACAAATTTAATCGAATTAAAAATGGCCAGATAATTTATCCAACTCCCACTGTCTTTAAAACTTTTTAAAATATGGTATACATAATAATTTCTAGCCTCCGTGGACCTTTAAAATGTGCATTAGTGTTTTTTTTGGATTTGCAAATTTTAAATTTAATTTTAACTCGAATTTTTTAAATGATATTTGGTTTAATTTCATTATTGATTTAATTCATTTAGTTTCTGAAAAAACAAAATTAAATTATTTAAATTATCTAATGAGTTAAATGTTCAATAAAAACATTCTGTAATTGATTTTTTCCCTATTTATTGCACTTAATTTTTATTTTAAAAATAAAACATTAATTGTCTATTAAGTAAAGCAAACATTAGTAATGTAAAAGAAAAACTAATTAATGTTCATAATTAGTAATAATAAACTAGCAGCAAAAAACTATTTACATTTTAGTTATATAATTTTTTAAAATTAAAAACGATTTTAATTAAAAATGATTTTGTTTAAAATAATATTAATTAAAAATATATGAATATAATTTACGACAACAGCTTTTTTAGTTGTGCCCCAGATGACGGTAGGACCTATAGCATTCTTAAAAGCTTCCACTTTTAACATTATTGACATACTGTGAGAGCTGAAGTAAATGTTATGGTGTAATTTTTCATGGTACTATTAAAACAAGGTATTATGCAACATTCGTATGCAGAATATTTTCCATAATTTACACAACTTTAATGTGTTCGACGCTATAAAAAAAAACATTATGAAGAGTGACATTCGCAAAACACAGCGGCCGCCTATCTCTGGCTTTCCCCCTTGTGTCGTCACGCGAGGAGGGAAGGCCAGAGGCAGCGTTTTCGAGGGGCGGGGTTTAGCGCAAACTTTGAAAATTAATTAAAAATAAACTAATGGTCGGATTGAGGTAAAATGTATGTCGATGTTCTTAGAATCGCATGGAGTTTAATTCACAAATGGTATTTCGCTGTTCGCATTCGCATTATTTTGTTCTTAATTTATTTTTCGTCCAATTGTTGGCGCTGTAATCATAGATTTGTGGGTAAGGTAGCGCGAGTGATGTTCGTATTGGAATTGCAATTACGTTTGGCTTTTGAATATCCGGTTATTATAGATGGTGTGTGTTTCAATTCTGAATTTTTTATCGATTTGAAGAGGGCTAGCCAGCTAGCTGTCATTCAGTTTTGTATGTCTGTTTGGACTGCTTTCTGCTGTTGGGCCCACGAGCCCAAAATGTGGAAAGATTATGCAAAATTGCATTTCATTAGTTTTGTTCAATGGACCCTACAATACTGCCCGATGTTGGATACTGATGTTTTTTTAGAGAAAAAAAATTGCCTGGGGCCCCAAACGGGTATTTAGGCTTTCAAAGGGGCCTATAAAACTGTCTGCGATCCATCAACCCTAGAGATCAGTGAAAGAAACTACGGTTACTGCATCGGCGTGAAAGAATCTGTTGACTCATAAGTCAAGTATAGTTAAAGATGCTCAGTCAGAACTATAAAATTAAGTTACAGAAAATAAACAAGCCAAATGATTAGACCTTGAAACAAGTTTAAAATAGAACAATTTTTTATTGAATCGAAAATTACTGTAAATTAATATTGTACATATATAATGTAAACTAATTTGTAGAAGTATATCAAACAAACAAAAATATAAATATTGCACGTTTTAACAAGTTCTCAAATTCTCAAAGATAAGTTTAATTAAATCTGGCTGGATTAGGTTTTTACTGAAATTAAATTATATGAAAAATTTTAAACCCCAAATAAATAAACTACGACGTCAAAAAAATACCCGAACAGCTTTACAAAAAAATAAATCCCAAACCCCAATGTTAAAAATACATTTTCAAAATTCTTTATAAGCTTTAGTTCAAAATTCAAAAATAACAAAGAATGACATACAATCTTTTGTCTTCATGCAGGCCGTGACAAAAAACTTACGTTGACGGCTACCGGTACATTTTACACCAAGAGAGGACACAGACATGGAAAAACTTAAAAAATAACTTTCTTCACAAAAACACACACACAGGAGACCACCGACCAGCGGCAGTGAACTATCACTCAAAAATATTCACCACATTCTAATCAAATACTTGCCGGTCTCCTTCTAGAATTAAAGTTAAAAGAAACAACACCTCAGAATTGAATAGTAGAAAATATCTTAACACCCGTTTATAAAGCCCTCCTCAACACCTGGCTAAATGCTATTCGTCCACAAGCAAAACCGCCCAACTTCCGTTCATTACGTCATACTGTTGTGACGTCACAGACCGAACGTACCTGTAGGGACCTGTAAGGCAAGGACGGTTAATAATTTGACTCCATTAAGTTAAAGGAAAACATGCCAGCTTAAACAATAAAAAGTAGAATTTAATGAGATATTAGAAGTTACAATTTAGATTACATATTAAGTAGTTAGCTGAGATACAATAAGCGGCCACGAGAAAGCTCGAAGGAGCAGCGGCAAGAGAGTTCCAAATTCAATGAATGTCTCGTGGTTCAATGTTCTCGGCGAAGTAGGAAGGAACAGAACAAGTTTAGCTGTCTCTCTACTTCTGTTGCTACTGAGCGGCGAGTATAGCGGCGGAGGTAGTGACGTGTCGTCAACCGCTGCATACCTAACGGAGGAAAATTTGCATAAACGTCAAACCGCCGATGATCGGAGCGAAAATTCAACAGAATCTGGCAATCGGAAAGCACGCAAGTTTTGCCAAGGATTTGTTGTTTTTGGACATGCGCCAAGCAGCATCTGATTCTTAAGGTTTACTCAAAAATAAATGAATTTGGTAAAGGTCAGATTATTAGAATTTTATTTAAACCGTTAAGTCAAATGTTAGCGATAATATTTATATAAATATTCATGTCCTCATGTTTAATTTCTGATTGGTAGGTGGGATCGACGCAGCAGAGATTAACAGCACATGCACATCTTTATTATTTCAATTATAACACTGCACAACACTATAAAACCTGTCGACACATTCCAGCTACATTTTATCAAGTGTCAAAGTGACAGTTGAGTGACCAAGTTGGAGAAACGCGCACAATATTGTTACCAAATTTCTGGGTCCTTTAAAAGCATGACACAGCTTGCTAGAACAATTTGCTTTATTGCAGAAAATATAACATTCTCACTAACAAAGTTCACAGTTGGCAATATGCGCACATCCAGGATTTTTTCAAGGAGGGTGCTTTACTTCAGAAGGGCACTTTTACACAAATTCCTGAGGGTCAGGAATCTGGGGCGCAACTAGAAAAGAATTCTGGGGGGGGGGGGGGGGGGTTCAGTTTTTCAATATTTTTTTCACTTAATTTTTTAATTAAAATTAAAATTAATTATTTAATTAAAATTAATTATTTAATTAAAATTAATTATTTAATTAAAATTAATTATTTAATTAAAATTAATTATTTAATTAAAATTAATTATTTAATTAAAATTAATTATTTAATTAAAATTATTTATTAAAATGTATTATTTAATTAGAATTATTTATTAAAAATTATTTTTTAATTTAAATTATTTTTAAATATTTCATGGCAATAGGATGTTTTTCTATTAATTTATCTGGCAAAAGTTCCGTGGTTTTGTTTTCATTTTTCTTGAATCACTTTTGTTCTGGTATTCGAACAGGAGTTTTTCAAGATTATTATAATTTTTCAAGAAAACTTGCATGGAAATAAAAGTTTCTTTTTCCTCATTCTGATCGTGAATTGAAAACGAAACAATCAATCAAATCGCAGTATGGAAAGCGTGACATCATAAGAAACCTTAGCATTAATTATAGAATATAATTATTGAAAATTTAATTGCTTGGATAATTGAAATCTCCTGATTTGTTGTACAAAAATTAAATGATAAGTTCTAAATATTGCATATCATTTTAAGAATAGATTAGTGTAAAGATAAATTTAACATTTATTTTATTTGTAAAAAATAAAATAAAAAATATTCTGAATACAAAACTAATTGCATAGTAATTTGTAGAAACAAAATTTATAAGTTTAATTGGCCGACATTTAAATGTTAAAGCTCAACAATAAAGTGATAATTAAATGATTTAATAATTCAAACTTTAACGGAGCTATTTCCTATTTTTAATTTAATTTACGAAGTTGTACAGGCGAAATAAATTAAAAAAAAAAGCATTTATGACGTTATATAAAATAGCAACCAATTTATGTAAAACATGTTTTAAATATTGAAAACATTTAAAATATAAAAAACAGAACCGAAAATACAAAACTAATAAAATCAGAACAAAGCAGCCATTTCTGGATTTATATTTAGCATTCAGACAAAAACGGTAAAAAAAAAGAGAGAAATAATCACCACAGTTCCCGGCAAACTTTCATAGCTTCATATACTTTTTTGCGGTTTTAAGAAAGAAAAATAGATATTAAAAGCATTTGACATAAAAGCCTACATGTAATCCCATTCTAAATATATTTTTAAACTGAAAATATTATATCTAAATATTGCAAATCATTATTTATTTTCTACTACATGCAGAACAAGTTCATTTACAGGACAAAAACAAGACATATCACAAATAGAAAAAACAACTAAATGGGAACATAAAGAAAACGAGGAATAAAAATAAATATCAAAATACAAAAAAGCCAGTAAGGTCTATTATAAAACATGGTAAAACAAAGAAGAAAGTAAAAAGTGTACAACAAGAATTAAATTAAAAGGACAAGATATTAAACAAGCATCTTTTCTAAAACTCAGTACAAAAAAAAGGCAATAATAAATATTTATATCAACATTATGAAATGAAGGTTATTATAGCATAGTTTAGTTTTAATTATCGTCGCACTAAAGCTACGCGAGGGTTATTGGCGACAGGCGTCGTAATTTAGAACCACAGTCAGGTGATGAGCCTACATATGAATAGGCACCCTATGTAACCGTTCGTTAAGTGCGACATCGTACGGAGTGTCAGGACTGTGAAGCATATTTAACGTGCACTTCCTCTACACGGGTATAATTCGCTGCACATAGGTCGTCAGTCATTTCGGTGATTCCCGAACCTGAGAACTTGAAGGTTATTATGGAAAAGTTTCGCTACCTATATATACAAGTCATAATTAAATTATCAATAAAGTTCTTATCTCATTAACCGGAATCTCATACATCTCTCTCAATATTTATTTACTCCACTCAGTCGTTAAAATACCACCTTTATAAATATTTCAAGTTCAGCAACTTCACACAAAATATTAACGTATTACATATATTTTTTAATATTATTGAGGCGATTGCCAGTAAATATTATAAGTTATAACTTACTTATTGATTAAATGTAGAAACCAATGTCTTTATCTTTTGACAACCTCCTAATGAAACATTATCACAATATTTTCCAAGGAAAAAGCGCGAAAACATCCTGCTTACACATAATTTATTAACATTATAACTTTAAAAATAAAAGATGGGAAAAAATATTAATCTGATAGCACGTGCGAGTAGAATTTCTTTGATTTCAGAGTAAAATCGTCGACACAAAGGCTCCACCCCAGTAGCAAAGAAAGAATTCATTTCCTGTAAAATTGCGCAACATCGTTTGAGTTATTACCGATGAGAGTATGAGAGTTATTACCGATTTGTGAATACACCATATTATAGCAACTCATAAAAAAAAACCACAAAAAGAAAAAGAGAGCGGCGCCATCAGGCATATCTTACCAGAATCCGCACGCTTTAGGTTAGTGTATTTTACAGTAAAACCGTGCGCTATCGCCCACTATAAGGGTTATAGTGGGTGAAAGCGCACGGTTTTACTATCTCCATGGTATTTCTCCATGGCGCGCCTGTCAGGCCCTTTGGAATTTTTTACACTTTGGCTTTGGGGGGGCTTGACCCTAACCCCCCCCCCCCCCCCCCCCCCGTGGTTGCGCGCCTGTCAGGAATACCCCCAGGATCTTACTAAAATCAGGGTTGGAAAAACACAAGGTTTTTTTTAAAAAAACCAGGTTTTTTTCAAAAAACCAGGTTTTTTCCCAAAAAAACCAGGTTTTTTCCCAAAAAAACCCGTTTTTTTTTTTTAAACCAGGTTTTTTTGGTTTAAACCAGGTTTTTTCACAAACTTTTCTGGTATTTAACTATTTTGTGTATTTGCAGGACTCTAATGATGTTTATATTAATTTCAAACTTTATTTTATGGTTTACTTGAAAAATAAGATTCCCATATATTTTTTAAATTTGATATTTTATTAATATAAAACTAATTTTTGGGCATAATGTACTCCGATTATTTCAATTTCCACATAGTCATAAATAACAGCCATTAAAATTAATAATGGATGTCAATTAAACCATTCATAGTATTATAACCTTAATTGAAATAACTAAAGTAATAATGAAGTAATAATTCCAAAATTTTAAACAAAAAATTTGCAGCTTTTTTTTTATCCCAGGCTTATCATCAATTTAGACTGCACTATCCAAAAGAGGAAAAATTGAGCTCAACGTTAGCTGTTGTTGCCTTAGCACTTTAGCAGTCAGAATGAGACTAAAAACGTTACTGTTAAACTTTTTCCTATCAACTGCTTTACCAATATATTGCAGACACCTCTTTTACATAATAACTCTCAAAAAGAAAATTTCTGAAAGTCACTACAAGCTCTAGCAGAATATTTCATAACAAGAGTAACACCAAAGAGTTATTAGGGAATCTGTGCTTTGCATATTCTAATGCTTCTGCTAAAAAAATTTGGAAAAAAACCATCTTTGGTTTTTTTTTTAAAAAACCATTTGGTTTAAACCTTGCCAACCCTGACTAAAATTACTGGAATTCAGAAAATTGGCACAAAAATATTTCTCATATTAGAATTGGAACACCAGGAAAAATTATTAAAACCAATGTGTGTATATATATATATATATATGCAAATTTGTGAGAGGGGGTAAAAAGGAATAAAAGAACCAATTAAAATTCTCTGATATCTGTCACTTTTTGACATACGATTACAAAATTTTTTTAAGCTATTTTTTTTTTAATTCTGTAACTTAGGTTAGTTAAGAATTCGTTCATCTACCTAGGAATTGAATGACTTCCAAAAGCTATGGTATAAAGCAAATTTTAAACGTTGCCATTTCCGTCAATTGTTAAAAACAAACCCTTGTCTAAAAAGATGCATTTAAATTCAAAAGCATGCTACAAGTTTCAATTTAAATAATTTATAAAATATAAACAGTTACTTTTTATTATTATTAAACAATCACTAATGATTTAAAATAAATACATTTAATTGTTTTCCTGAAAGTGATTTATTTTGTGGGCTTCAAAATAGAAATGAATGTGATACAAGTAACATCTTTGCTGGTTTATTAAAATTCACAAAATATGGTTGATAAAGCAATAAGTAGTACTACAAGTATAGCAGGTTGGGTTTCCCTAAATTTTTGTCGTTTGGCCAATTGGAGAACATTGATTTCAAAATGGTGTTTTAAACAAGGGCTTCTGCCTTTTAAAAGATAGAGGGAAAGTTTTCTAATGCCTTTTCGCACATGTCTAAAAACATGTTTAAAATCTTTCGCTAGTTTTACAGCCTGAATAAGTTCTAGAGGCTTCGTTTACGTGACAATCCGTATCAAATGATTGATTTTGGAAAGTGATTATGAGCAACGTTTTTGGTTCCATTTTTCAGGAATATTGTGAAAATTTGCCTTTTTTTTGCATTAAATTACATTTTTGTCAATTTCATTTTTTTAAATTACTCAAATTTGGGAAAATTAATTTGGACAAATGGGCACTTTGTCAGAGTCAGGGGGGGTTGGCATCTGTATTGACACAGACAACAATCTTCTAACAAAAACACAACCGATCTACTCTGAATTTCTCCACTTCAGCAGGAGCAGAACTTCAATTACGCCTGTAGCACAAGCCAAGTGTTTTTATGTGCTCTGGCGATCTTACTGGAAAATTCCTGGGACGTTATGTATGACAAAATGACAGTGAATGCACCCTCTAGAAGGGAGAGTGTATGCTTTATAGCCCATTACCCAGCTCGCCTGAAGAGCCAGTCACAAGAGACACACAAAGAAGGAAGACACAAACACATAGACAAATAACAACATTTATTGACAAGCACAAACATCCATGCCTTTACCGGGATTCGAACCCGAGCCCAGCAGCTCCAAAGGCTAGTACACTAACCATTGCGCCAGTGGGCGGCAGGGACGTTATGTATATTCTGTTGCAGGATCTCCGAAACTTGGAGAACGACGTAATGTCACCAACCTCGCTAAATTGTCGCCAACAGTGCGATGGTGTTTTCCATCGGCATGTACTAGGGCTGATGCCATTAGTAAATCTAAAATACAATAAGTTGAAGTTATTTACAATATTCGTAACAATAGGTACTTTTGCGCACCTGCTTAAGGATTATGCAATTCTTAGATTAAAAAGAGAACCCTAATAAAAGTATCATCTAAATCATAGTTTTCCAATAACATTGACGTTTTGATAATGCTTAACATATTTAAAATTCAATCGAATTGAAACCGAAAAATTTAATAAAGAGCCTATTTAGTGAGTTATTTGATCTTGTAATCATAATATAGTTTAATTAGTAGAAAATAAATTTGAAAAAGAAAGTTGTTTAGGACTTGTGCCTGCAATCATGTGGTTAAGTAAAATTATGGACTCGGAAGCATTTTTAAAAAAAAAAAAACTTGGTTGTGTTAGGATTTTTATTTTTTTTAAATGTGCATTTAGCAACATATTAAGGCCATCCTAATTAACCCCAGTTAAGAAAGCATTATAATTATAATAAACACAGAATTTTGCACGCACAGTTTCAAATTCTAGATGGTTTTCCCCAAATTATTAAATTTTTAAAAATGTCTCCATGTAAGTGCCGGAGACATGGGTAACTATCAAAGACGAGTGGCGATTGTGGCTAAGAAAGAAGTATTATGTGCCCCCCTAATCTATAATAATAAAAGAGTCTGTCTGTCGGTCTGTCTGTGTGTATGTCTGTGGATCACAAAAGTCCTACTTAGACTGCTCTAAAAAATTCGAAATTTTTAATATAGATTCCTTTTAATACCTACGTGTGCACCTGAGGCTTAGTTTTTTCATATTTGATTGTGATTTTTAATTATAATTAATTTCAAAAAAACGTCATCCACGTGGGATTGCGGGACCATAACAGGGTTTGAAAATACATGGACCGGGCCGAAACGGGGGCTTGACGCCATCCTCTATTAGTTTGATTGGTTGAGATATATGCACTCGCCCTAAGGCTGCTTCATCCTCTATTAGTTTTTGCTTTTTTAAGTGCGCATGGGCCAACACGAATTTAATTTTGTTTTGGTTTTGAGGGTATTTTCACAAGTAAGCTTGCCTCTAAAAGGAAGCTATGCGAAGTTAATGGGTTCCCAGTAAGGCGGGACCATACTGCTAGTAAGACATAAGTTTATGTTAGACGTGCATGCCATATGTTTATGTGGCATGTAAGTGATCCTTTGAGTACCGATTTAGTGTCAAAATTGGTAACAAGAGTCGCCTAGTTGGTGAAACAAAAAAAGGCTCTTAGTACTGGAAAATATGCTGCGTCTGCAAAGGCTTAGCCGCCAATAAAGCATTCCAGTTGGAGAAAAAACAAGTATTTTCTATTGTCGTTGTGTGTTACCCCTATTGCTGGGTAAAATGACTTCGGTAAGGTTTTGTGTGAACATAGTTGGATATGTGGTTATGTCATGGCTTTTAGTAGCACCATTATTTTTTATTAACTAAGATTTCCTGTCTTAAGATCCCCATGAAAATGACAAGATAACGGCTGATGGTGTGATGAGATTTCTTGAAGATTTAAATCTTTCTCCTGACAGTAGACTTGTACTCCTGACAGCCTGGAAGTTTAAAGCTGCAACACAATGTGAATTTACAAAGGAAGAGTTCATTTGTGGAATGAATGAACTGGGGTAAGGAATGCATTTCTTGTTTTAAAAATGCTTCTACTGGTTATTCTTTTTTTAATATTTCTAAAAAAATTATTTGACATGTTTGGGTTATATTGGGTTTGTTTCTCATAGAACAGTAGCGGTATTGCATGTTTTACGTGTTACATGCATAGTAAAGCTTATTTAGTTAATAATGTAAAATTTAATTTTAGACAAAATTGAAAAGTAATACTGACTTTTGCATGTCTAACTTAAATTCTAACATTATTGTTTGAAAATGCATCATTAAGTTATAAAATTTATACAAGTTTAACGTAAAATTATATTTTAGGTGTGATTCAATTGACAAGTTAAAGTATAAACTTCCATCTCTGGAAAATGAATTAAAAGATCCTTTTAAGTTCAAGGATTTTTATAATTTTACATTTAACTATGCTAAAAATCCTGGACAAAAAGGTTTAGGTAAGAAATAAATTTTATATAGATATATTTATTTCCTCAATACAATCAAACCCCAAGGACAATTGGACAAGAACTTGAATAGAATTTCAAAATAGTTCATGTCAACTATCAGAAAAGTTTTGATATTTAATTATTAAATCTTTAAGTGTTAAAAAAAATATTACAATTTTTTACTTCACATATTATAGGATACACAATTTATAGTATTTACTGAGAAGAACAACAATTGAAAATGTATGTGGATGCATATTAAAGAAGTAAAACCCTTAGATGAGGTATTCAGAGTAAATAGCTATTAATGCATTAACTTCAAGACTATCCATCGAAAATTGTCATTGATAGATGTTTATGCAAAGTAGAAAAACGCAATTTTTTAAACTAGTTGTATAAAAGGAACTCAACTCTTCCTTTTCGAAAAGTAAAAATATAAGTTTGAGGTCTTGGAAAACTAGGCACAGTAACTGCATTTAAATTCATTTTGTTGTCGCAACGTTGAAAGATCTGGTTGCATTTTGCAACTAGCAACCGTTAATTCTGAACCCTGGTAGTGTGCCACAGTACTGGTTACCTTTCTGGTTTTTTTTTATATAGTTCTTTCTTTTTGAAAAAATTTAAGCATCCCAATAATACTTCATGTTGTAGTTGTATTAAGAAAAATGTTATTTCATTTGTATTTTTTAAAACATAAGAATATAACGCATATGACAGAGTGATATCAATATAGTTATTATTTTTTAGATTTAGATATGGCTATTGCTTATTGGAATATTGTTCTACCTGGCCGTTTTAAGTTCTTAGATATATGGTGTCAGTTTCTTAAGGTTAGTATTACTTTCTTTAGTAAATCATAGTCCTACATAATTTATATCCTTAATATGGATGTACAGTAAAAGCCTGTTTATCCGGCTCCCGAATAACCGGAAAGCTCAAATATCCGGAAAATTTCAAATTCCGATTTGGCGACGGAATTTGGCGATAAAATTGTATATTTCTCGCCAAATACAGTGAAACCTTTTCAGATTTTTTTTCCAAGAAAAATTTCATTTGGCGACCACATTTGGCGCAAAAAGTGTTTTTGGAACTGAGTCGGATTTATCGCCAAGTTGGCAGAATTTCAACTTTTTTTTTTAGTGGTTTTCCACTATATGAAATCTTAACCGGAATTAAATTAGGGAATCCGGTTAACAAGTCCACATCGAAACGTAACTAAAATAAATTAATATGTAACGATTTTAACACTTCCGGAATTGACATATTATCTAGAACTAAATTAATTTATTTATCCGGACTGCTATTGGAAGTTTAATTCTAATTCTACCTAGATTAAATAAAAAAATTTAATTGCCGGTAAATCACTTTCGTTAACCGTTTAGTTATCCCGACTTCTACCGATGTCCCTCTGTTGCCTGTGCTATCTGTGATGTCGGCCTCGTTACTTGATCGCAGTTCTAAATTACGAGGCCCGGCATTGAAAATCCTCATTTAGCTTTAGTCAGGCTATGAATAAATTCTTCCCGGAATTTAAATTTTTGATCTATATACTATGGGGAATTTAATTCTAGTTTTATTCGAAATAAATTTTATTTAATTAAGCTTTATTCATCCGGTGGTTGCCAGCTCTGATGTCGGCCTCGTCAATTGATCGCAGTTCCAAATTACTCTAGGGCCTAGGCTCGGAGCCGAAAAAACTAATTTAGCTTTAGTGTGATGTAAATTCATCTAAAAATGTTACCAGGAATTTATCAAGCATAGACCGAAATTGATTTTCTTTTCCGTTATGTATTTTCCGGTATTCCGGCATGTAACTGGTTTTATTCAAGATAAATTTAAAGTAATTTAACTTTATTCAGATTGCTACGGCTACCGATGTTGCTCTGAGATTGCGCTGTGCTAGCTCTGAAGTAGGTATTATCGTTTGGTCGAAGTTACTAATTACAAGGCACAGCATCGAAAACCCTCATTTAGCTTTAGTGAGACGTAAATTCATTTAGAATTCTACCGGAATTAAAATTTTAATTCTATGTTATATCCATAATTTAAATCCAGTTTTAATCGAAAGCATTTTCCCCTTATCCGGAATAAATCAATGATGATTTTTAACTAATTAGCTGCGAATTTTTTATGTTAATGCATGTTTTTCAAAAACTATTAAAGAATTGACCGGGCGCAATGGTTTAAGGCTTCATGCCACGATGAATAACTTCGTAGATTCTAACCTCAACTTAGTCGCATAAACGGATCGTGCTCAAATAAATAATGCTGAGTGTATGGGACTGGTGCACTTTAAATCTGTCGATGTCACTATAAGTTTCGTTGGGTGCCAGACCGATTTTAGACCTCAACCACGGTTTACAATTATGTGACTATTTGGCAATATCCCTCCTGTAGCTCTAGTGCAACATAAATTTATCCAACATACAATAAACCCCTCAGGTAAAAATAGTTGCTGCGAATCACAAAATCGACAATATCTTTTCAACGGAACAAATTCCAAGGGCGAATTGCTAGGCTTGAACCAGAACTTCAAAAAAGATTACGAGGCTGATTACACTGGTCAATTATGGCTTTAAGTTCCAATTTTGTACAAATTATTTAGAATATACTATCAGCATTTCAATTATGTTTTATAAGAGAAGACATTCGGATAAAACCAAAACTATGATTAAGTCGATCCAAAACTACATTACGGATAACTGAAAATTGCTTTTGGTTAAATCTAAAACTGAATTCCAGTAGTATTCCTGGTTTCGCTCTAGAACTACATGAGCTATTGGCACCGGGCCTCGTAATTTGGGATCGAGGTCAAGTAATGAGGCAGACATATGAGCTGCATAGCACCCAGCGCAACCTTATAGAGCGACATAGGTAGCAGTCCGGATAAAGGTTAATTAAATTCCGGATAAAACTATACGGTTAACGAAAATGCTTATACCGACAATACAAAATCGTTATTTATTCAGAATATAAGTAGAATTTAGTTTTGGATAGAATTCCTGAAAAACGAAACTCCAGATTAACGAAAATATTTCAAAGGTTTAAATTTATTTTGCTTATCCGGAATCAAAACTTATTAGGAAAGTTGGGAAGGGGGGGATGACACAAATAATTAAAAGTTAATTGGCCTAATATCTCAAATTCGCTAGGATCCAAACATCGATGGAAAGTCGTCGTCAAATCGCCTGATCGCGATTCTAAATTAAGTGGCGATACATATTTCTGATCTTATTTCAAGTATTTTCTTAAATAGTTTATATTAATTCACTACCCTGATACCTTAAAGTTTATTAGTTAATAGTTTTCTTACATAATTTACCCACGGTTATTGAAATATCGAAATTTACGCAAATAGAATCAATGCTCAAAAACTAACAAAAAATTTTAACCAAAGCAAATGAAAATAATTAGTTAAAACCTTTAAACTGAATGTGTTATTATATCGGGAAATCCGATTCTTCTAAAAGAATATTTAATGCCCCCCCCCCCCCCTCCCTCTTGTGCTGCTTAATTAGATTGGCATCTTTATAGCTAAAATACATCACACTTTATACAGAAATTGAAATTACTGAGCACTGATAGCTTGCAAACCCAAAAGAGTGTCAATTCAATGTTTGTTTCAAACGCTTTTCTGCACATTCTCAGCCGCCGGAGGCAATGAATGTTATCAGACAGAAGAAGGGGGATCAGCGCGTCGACAATGGTCCCCTAATATTTCGGAAATCCCACCACAGTAGAAAAAAGGCTGTAGTATTTATAGTATAGCTTTGAACAACTACCTTTTTACTACTAAGATACTTTGATTTTTTTTTTTTGCTGTTCCCACATGGTTACCATAAATTTCGACCCCTTTCAATGGAAGTGATTGCACCAAGCTTGGCTGCTGCTAATATTATCAAACATTCCGTATTCAATGGCCAGTTTCGGCTTGTAGCGTTGCGTCGCTCATTTAAGATTAAAATAATGGCTGATGCCTTAACAAATACATATATAGTTAAATCTTGTTAAGTTAATGTCAAATAATTCTCTGATTTGATCCAAAGAACATTTTTCAAACAAACAATAGTTTTGAATTTTCAAGAAATAGTAAACAACCCTAATCCAAAGTAAGTTATTTTTATAACTTAATTCTTTAATTATTCTCTAGATTTTGTTTCATTTTAAAATATCCTACTAGTTTTAGACCATGAGTTAGACGATTTATGTATTTAGATTTAGCATTTGAAAGTGAAGACAGACTTTTTTTCTTAATAAATATTAATATTTTTAATACAAAATAGCGTAGTAACTATTATATATATTATTATTATTATAAATGCAACATTGCCTATTTGCATTATATAAGATGCAGCTATTATCTCTTTTTCCGGAAAAAATCAGCATTTTTTGGTAACCCTATTTGGCGACTTCCAATTAACCGGAAAATTCGATTATCCGAAAGAGTCAATTTCCCGAGCATTCCGGATAAATAGGAGTTTACTGTATAATGATCAATTTTGTGAAAAGTGAGACAATTTACGGATGTAATGAGGCGTAGCAGATCTGAGGACAAATAAATAAGTTATAATATCAATCACATGGCTCCCACTAAGTCACTATTCTCAATAATATAGTAAGTCATTTTTTAAATTTCAAAAGTCACTATTGCAGTAAAAGTCACATGCAATAATGAGCATTCTGTTTATCTAAATAAACAAAATGTGCGACAAACGAAGAACATTGCCCAGAACAATTTATGTAGGACAAATTAACTTGCACGAAAATCTAATTTTAAAAAATTAAAGTCGTTTTTATTCAAAAATGGATTTGTTAATAGTCATCATTTGTGAATTAAAAATGAAAATATCCTTGTGCTTGAAATTCCAACTTTGTACCTAACTGTATAAACACACATTTTGTTAAACACTTAACGGATAAAAAAACTCAGCTATTCTGGCAGATTTTTCGTGGTGCTTTTACAACAAGATTAAGAGATGACGAAAGCATCATTATGAATGACATTCACAAAAATTCACATTGCAATTTCTTACGGGCCCACGGAGGGGAGAGGCTGTGTTTCCAAAGGGGAGCTAAGCTCAATCTTTGAAAAATAATTCAAAATAAACTTAATGTTGGATTGAAGTAAAATTTATGTTGATGATTTTCAAATCTCGTACAGATTCTTTTAAGGGAATAAAAAAATTGCATGCAAGTTTCCCATTATTAATCTTTAATTTAATGTTTACAAAGAGGAGTTAGTTGTTCAGCAAAATAGGCTAAAAAAATAATAAGGTTATCTGTAATTTTTAAATACTGTATCTCCTTAATTTGTCTTATCACGTCTTTTCTATTTAGGAACATCATAAACGTTCTATCCCAAAAGATACATGGATGCTTCTTTTAGACTTTTGCACTGTAATTTCTGATGATATGAGCAATTATGATGAAGAAGGTATGGTTCATATTAATAACATACTTTAACGTTTTAAACATTTAAATGAAGCTTTTTCAGCCTTTTAACAGTTATTATTCTTAAAATTAATTTTATGTTTATTAAACTATTTTGGATTTCCAATGAGACCATGAAATAGAAAGATTGGTTAAAGGTGCATCAATTAATTCCTACCAAAGCATAATAAGAACTTAATAAGGTGACATAAAGGTTTAATAAAAAATTATGTCCTCCCTTGGGGTATCTTTAATGATAATTATTCATTTTTTAGGCTTTTTATTTGTAAACAAAATATTTTTTTATCTATTTTCTAGGTGCTTGGCCTGTTTTAATAGATGATTTTGTTGAATGGGCTCGACCAATTCTTAAAGGCAGCCATAGTACACAAGTATGATAGTATTTGAATGCAAGTAAATGCCTGGTCCTTTACATATACACCTTGTTACTGCTATCAAATGTTATTTCTTTTGTTGACAGATAATGTAAATACTATTGATCTATGTAAATAATGCATTTTGTACATTCACTCACACACACAAAGGCTACGAAGACTTTTGAATTTAAAAGATTTGATTGCCTCTAAGCAATAAGGTGTGATTTTGCAGCCCCAGACCTTGAAATTTTTTAATTGTTTCTCTCCAAGCTTTAATTTTGTTTAGCAATAATAAGTTGTAATTTATATTTGATCAGATTTCTTAGTTCCATGTTTAAAACAAGCCAGCTTTATTAGTGCCAATAAAAAAAACTCCTAAGAGTTACTTAAGAGTACTAAAAAAGTTATAATTTATTTTTACAATTTATTGATAATGACATTGCTATGTAACATTAGATGTTTGATATACATAATTGGCTTAAGTTTCTTTCTTTAATACAAGTTTTATGAATTTAATATTGTAACAGATACTAATTTTTCTTCATTCGCTGTGTGTGTGGTTTTTTTTTTTTTGTAGCTATTGATTAAAGTGCTTTATATATGCTGTCAACCCTTATCTTTATAACTGTTTTATGTCTGTTATAAATATATTTACATAAAGCCAGGAGCAGAAAATTTATAGTGTTCTTCTACAAGACATTTAGACAGATTAAAGGATCACCAGAAAAGTTGTTGCAAAATCTGGAAATTTGAAAAGTAAAGCTCTTTACAAGAGCTTTTCCTCTTGAAACAGGTTCCCACTGGTCTTTGAAAGTCCTTAAGAACTTTTTGATTTTGGATTTCAAAGACCCCTTAATATTCCTTGATTTTTACCATCAATTGTTAAAAAGTCCTTGATTTTCTTTGTTCGTGACATTCAAATTTTGACAACTAAACATGGCCTACTTGGTGCTAAATGGTACACTTAGCACTTCATCATTTTACAAAAGAATGCTTATTAACTGGTTTCATTTTCGATAAATCCTGTGTTTTTATCTGGTCTGATTGCTGTAAGACCTGGCTTTGGCGATATTTCAAACACTATTTTGTTTTATCGTAATATTGCTATGGTTTTTTCTTGTTTTATTCTTTGTTATTGATACAGCTTTTGAACATGTTTTTAATTACAATGATTGTTTCGTTACATAGTTTTTCTTAACTTTTGTTCTAAATAGTGCGCTTAGCACTTCCACATTCTACAAAAGAATGCTTATTAACTGGTTTCAATTCTGACAAATCCTGTGTTTTGTATGTTCCTTTGTTTGTATCCTGTGTCGATGTACACATGATATCTTCTGAAAAAAAAATTACACAATTCTGCTGTTTTTATATTTTTTACGGATGCAACAACCCCTATGTCACACATCAAAATATTTGAAATTTCTTAGCATAACCACAGTAATGTCTTGTTATTTTAAAATATAGTTTTAATCATGACAAATGGTTCAACCAAACTTAAATGCCTCGTAATATTTGCATGTTCGCATCAAAATTGCAGTAGAGTAGTGTCTCATTATTTTTGTAGTTTTGGGGGGCACATATGTTGATCAAACTTCAACACCTCGTAATTTTGCTTGTTTGTGGCAAAATGCAGTAGTGTCGATTTTGTTTTTTATTAAAATAACAGCAAGGTTACATTTGTAGGCCAAGAATGATTTTATTAGAAGAGCTAAAGAAACAAGACACATATTTATGAGCTTGGTTATACCATTCAACTAAACGACCAATAAGATTAAACATTGAATGGCTGATGCATTATATTGGGTGCGATTTACATTATAAATAATAGGAAATGAGGAATAGGCATACATAGACTGATACAACTTGAATATGTTACAACAACATTTGAGTTTTAGTACAGGATAGATCAGTCTCTCAAATCTCAATGCCTCTTTTTGTTTATTGTCGCGTAGTAGCAGTTAGTGTTCCTTATTTTAATAGTTCGAGATAGGTCAACCAAACCTCAAGGCTGTGTCTTCTAGTTAGCGACATAAACACACAGTGGGATCGGAAGAGTTAGAAGTAGTTCAAAATGTATAAGAAGTTAAAATAGAACTAAAATAGCCTAATTTCCTGTTAATTTAATACTTTCTGTTTGTAACAGTAATTGTCACCTAGAACTGCTTCTACACAAAATTTATGCTCATTTGAAACAAAAATATATTGACGAACACAGCATCCAGTTTCAATTTAAACCTTTAAGAACTAACTATTTTCATTTTTAAACAAATAATGAAGAAACAAAATATCACATTGTGCTACATTTTATGGCATCATTTCAAACTGATTTATAACAAAAATAAATTTTGCTTCAAATATTTTTAAATAAATCTTTCTCAAGCTGTTCTTGATGTGGAACAGCAAAAACAATTGCTTAAAAATCAATTTCAATGGGTAGTCAGTACACCAATGTCCGTCCTGATTTTCAGACAAAGTATGAAAGATGGTTCTCTGAGGTCATACCTTTCCAACAAATATTTTTTTTAAGGGGTACAGACTCACATCCACAGCTTGTCTATACCTACTTTTTCCTTTAGAAAAGTAGGTTAAAAATCCGTCCATTGGACAATTCAGTCTTTGATAAAAATGCAAACAAGCATACTGCAATACTATCCACCTTTTAATTAGATTGAACCCCTATTTTACTTGCTTATTTTTACCCAATGCGGAACATGATTAAAGAAAGAATTTCTTCTTTCTGGCCAACAGAAAATTTTGAACTGATGTTTTTTCTTAAATTTTATTTCATTATAAAATGAATCTTAAGCATATAATTTTTAAATAATTGTTTGGTGTTGTTTTTTGTGGTAAATTGTCAACTAACTTTATTGATTATTACTCTTTGATTGCAAATAAGTCCTAAGCATGTTGTTTAAATATATTTTCAGATAATATGTGTAAATGCAGCTTCAAAATAATACATGTACATTGCATTAATAATTTATGTACTGACAGTACTTAAATGGTTAATTCAGTACTTAAGTACCAGAAAAAGGTATCACTTAAAAAGCTGCTGTTTCACTTCTCATTGCTCGATTTGGAGAAAACGGGAAAAGATGAAACTTTTTGATTGACATGTTCGGTTTTTGCACATTAAAGACACAAAGGTAAAGTAAATTCTTCCGAAAACCTTTAGTTAACCTGCAGCAAATGTTTTCTTCTACGCAATTCCGACCTCACCATGATAGAAGAAAAAAACAGGTTTTTACCCCTCTAGAGAAGCATTGATTTGTTAATTCTGTGGTGGTAACTTTTTAAAATATTTTTTTTTAATAAGTATATTTTTGAAGCATTTTGTATTGATAGTCTTCATTTTGGGGAGTCACATAGTGGAAAATCGGAATATCTGTGTGTTTAGAGGAAAAGTCTTAAAAAATTCTATGTTATAAAATGTTTCCAATTTAGAAGTATAATTTTGTGGATCTTCAAGAATCAGATAATTCTGTATTCATAAATGTTCATAATATTCATTGATATCCTTATATGGCAAATCGCGGAAGTCGTAGTTGTCTTGAAATTCATGAAAAACAATTTTTGGGAATTGTCCTCAATTTTCACACATCGTCCTGAAATTTTTAAAAGTACTAGCAAACATAATTTTTTATAAAAAAAAAGGGAGGTTGATACGTTTACTGGGCTGCCGCTGGGGACTATTTAGGCTACTAAAGTGACTATTTTGAAGGGATGGCGATTTTTGTGTGTGGAAAATTTGAGTTAAAAAGCGATTATTTCAGCGTAAACGTCTATTTTTTTTTCAACCATCGGCAACTGTTTAAGGTTGTATAGGACACAAAATCTTCAAAAAAATAAAAAAAAAATATTATTATCATAAAAAATAACACAAATATTTTAGAATAATTTAAAAGAAAAATTTTATTTATAAATGCAGGAGAACGTGAGATGTGTAGTATTTTGTGTCATAACATCTGTGTTGGCCAACTACGTTTATAATCTTTGCTTCCTCGTAATTTTAGATAGGAATAACGTTATCGAATCCTTAGTTGTTCGGTCGGTTTGGAGCGCTTCAGTAAGGAAAGGGAAAAACTTCAAAGCTGTTTTTCTCCTTGATCGTGTTTTCGATGATTTTTTGACTTTAAATTGATCTAACTCAAAATCTACTGCCCATAAGTGTCAAAATTTTTTCCAACCATATTTTTCAAACATCTATCTTCAATTTATTAGGGATTAGCTGTAAATAGTTTATTTTTTTATTTATTAATTTTTATAAAAAAAAGTGAACCTGTGAAGTTATTAAAAAAAAACTATGGCAAATTAAAAAAAAATCGGTAAAGACAGTTTGTTAAATACATTTTTTTGTTTATAAAAATGCTAAATTTTTGTTTGTCAATGAATAAGTTTTTGACTTATAACAAAAATAAGAAACATCACTTTTTGACACATTTTATTTTTTTTTAAAAATAAATAATGATAATTTAAAACATTTGACTATCTAAAAGTGTAAATATATTTAGTATACATTTATAGAAAAAAAAATTATAATGATATCTGCAATATTAAAAAAAATTGGTATTTTCAAAATTGGCAATCACGTTGCGGAAAATTTTGATATCCAAGGCAAGGGATTTCTCACCCCGGTTACATAATATAATGATATTATTAAACCTACACTCTTCCAACCTTGTAGCAATTAAAAAAAACTCGATTTTTACACAGCGACCCCAAATTTTGCGCAACATTAACGCTGCCGAATTTTTTTTCTATTCTCCGTTTATATCAGAGACATAATAAAATGGACTGCGCATTCATAGTAAAGCAGCTTACTAAAACTGAAACCGGTTTTTGAAAAACCGGTGGTCCAAGTTTTGACTGAAAACCGTTTTTTTTTTTTTTGTATGAGACCGGGCAGAACCGGAAACCGTTTTTTTAGGGCAAAAAAACCCAACAGAAACGGGTTTTTTTTTTGCCAAATCTGCCATCCCTTGCAAATTAGCATTAAGTCAAGTCCGAAACATCACAAATCGCCACGAATAGAAAGGTTGCTACATATGGCATAGTTCGTAACGAACTACCGTTTCGTTACGAACTATTCCAAATTTAGCCAAACCTGAATATTATCTAAAAATCCGTAATAATTACTATCATGTATAACCAAGTCACGTGGGTTTCCAGCATTCACCTGGCAGCCTATTGGTTTTCTTTTGCAGGCGATTTCTTTGCGTAGAGCTCCTCTTCTGGCATTATTCATAAATCTTAAACCCTTTCAGTCCCAGTGATGCCATTTGGCATCATCACTTTCAATATTTTTTTCAAAATGTTTATTTCCCGCTATGACATCCAAACACACATCATTCGATTCTTCACACTTTGTTCTATCAGACAAAATTTTACTTTAATCTCAAAAGCAGTCAGAACTACTATTTTTTTTATTTAGAAAATAGTCAACAAGCGTTTCTCCTGATTTTTTATAATTTCACTTCAGTTCCACTTATTTAAAACACAATTTAAACTATTTCGGTTAAAATAATTACTAAATTTTTTTTTAATAATATGGTCAGATACCCTAAAATATATAACTCGAAGTGTTTTTAGGTAATATATATTTTTTTATATTGTTGTTTTCCACAGTTAAAGAATTTTGGCATTGTTTCAAAAACCATATAAAAAATTTAAATGGATTTTTTTCCCTTATGGAATTCGTATATTTGACCTAAAATAAGCTTATTTTGTGAATATCAGATGTTTCTGTAGTGTAGTAAATTTTTGGGACTGAAAGGGTTAATTACATTCTTTTACTCCCTGAGCATGAAAGTAAACATGTTTGTTATACTCTTCATTCAGTAATATTTTGTGCGCGGTGCGAATTTCTTGTGCGATTCGTATTTGTAAAGAGAATTATTAAAAATTAATTGTCACACTTCACAGGTAAAATTTATTTAGTTCTGCATACTTTTAGTAATTGTGTTCTTTATAAACTATACTTTTTATTTTCTTCTATTCTTTTATACTAAAGAATCATCTTCATAATTAAGTCAACGTTGTTAGAATTCTTTTGGGCCAAGTCAATTTAATGAATAGTCAGGACATTGACAACTTAGAAGCAGAATATTTTTGGTACATTTTGGTCAAAAAGAAACCTGTTTTTGTATTCGTATTTTTTTAAATTAATTTTAATAAAGAGTCCACGTAATTCAATTGTTCAAGTAATCTTAAATGGACTCACAAAAGCAAAGGAATAATCAGATATCTATTAAAACGATCTTTAAAAAATAGCGATTCATCCTTGTTCCTTTCCAAAACTTCGTTATCATACTTTTGAATTGTTGGCCTCATGTGTTCTGGTAGTTGTGGAAAAAATCGCCAATTGGTAAACTCGCCAATGGTCTTACACAGTCTTGTGACTGTGTAAGTTAGATGATCAGGCACTTTAGGTTTGCCAATGCGCAGTCCATTCTATTCTATGTGTCATTTCTATATCAATAATGAAAACTACACTCAAATTTTAATCAACAACAAACTTGAATATTGAATTTCAATATTAAAGTCAAAAAATTAAGTTACAAAAAATTAAGATGAATTGAGATTAGGAAACACTAAGTTGTCTTTAAATATCGGCCTACGGCCAGTGCAATCCCCCAGATCATCTTTTATTGATATGCAGTCTAATAAATGCTTCCTAATTGATCTGCTTATTTGTTGCCCAGTAATTTTCCCAAAATCCACCAATGACGTCACATTGCCTCGTAATGATTGACAGTTTTGTGGCTATGTGTGATCGGAAGAGTGTGTCGTTATTTGCATAGCTTCGATTCATTCCAAGTTGGACCAACCAGAATATTTTCTTCTGATCAAATGTCCGCGAGTCATGAGCTTATGATAACAAGATTAAGTTGAATGTTATAATTAAAATATTTTTTATAATGGCTTGCAAAAATCCTACTTTTACATTATAATTTCAATATCTGATGCGTGCAAGGGGGCTGGGGAGCCCAGTCGGTTAGGCACTCGCCTAGCATGCGGAAGGTCCTCCGAGCATCGCCAAAATAACTGCCGACGAGTGGGCTGCAAAGTGGGGCATGCCGTTCAGTGTGAATAAATGCCAAACCTTGCATTTGGGTAAGAACAATGTTAATTATTCTTATGTTTTACAGGGAGAAAGTATTCAAGACAGTGAGTTTGTTAAAGATTTAGGAGTTTTTGTGAGCAATGATTTTAAAATGAGTAAACAATGTGTTGAAGCAAGTAAGAAGGCCAATCGAATGTTAGGATATATTAGAAAAAGTATCACTTCTAAATCTAAAGAGATTATTTTGCCATATGTGGTAAGGCCACATCTGGAGTATGCTGTTCAGTTTTGGTCCCCCTTTCTCAGAAAAGACATTGAAATGCTTGAAAAGGTTCAACATAGGGCTACAAAAATGATTAAGGGTTTATCGGGTATTGATTATGTTAATAGATTAAGATCGTTAAACATGTATTCCGTGGAAAGTAGGAGAACAAGGGGTGATTTAATTCAGTTGTTCAAGTTCATTAAACAGGGAGACATGGAGGGCTTAGGTTTTACCTTAAATAGCAGGACCAGAGGGCATGGTCAGAAGTTGAATAAATCATGCTTTAGAAGGGAGGTTAGGAAACATTATTTTTACAATAGAGTCGTCAATGAGTGGAATGCTTTACCAGAACATGTTGTGTATTCGAAGAGAGTGGAAGATTTTAAGAAGAATCTTGATAACTATTGGAAACTGGTAAGGAATTAGATTTATTTTGGACCAACCTTGCTGGGCCTCTGGCCTGTTGTTGGTCGACAATTTTTGTATTTGTATTTGACCTATAAACGGTCCGTGCAGCCAAAGTGTGCGGCGAATAAACCCCGTGTAAGGGAGTGCACGTTAAATACCCTTCAAAGTCCTAACGCTACGTACGCGATATCGCCCTTAACGGTTGCGTCGGGTGCTTATTCAGGTATCAGCTCGTCACTTGCCCAATAGCCCTCGTGTAGCTCTAGTGCGACGATAATTCAAACCTTACCTACCTACCTGATGCGTGCAAAAAGTTAGACTTTTTGAAGCTGTGAAAAAAAATGTTTATCTTTGAAACTTTTTAAGCACTTTTATTACTTAGGTTTATATTGGGATTGATTTCTGATTATTGACAGGTTTTAGTATTTTAATGTAAAAAAAAATGGAGAGCCAGCTCTTACACGATTTATGCATCAGATATTATGCTATTAGAATTAGTAATTTTCGAATTTTCCCGACATTTTTCTTTGAATTTCTTGGATAGTGCTTGGAATTTTTTTCCTAACAAGTGTATGAACCGTGTATAACAGTGTCAATAAAATCGGGATTTGTGTTTGAAATTTTTCTGTATTTTTATTGCTTAAATAATGTCCTGAATTTTTCTCAAATTCTTGTCCTGTGTGTTTTTCTACTACGACCCCTGAAATCGTCATAAATTATGTTCTTTAAAAGTAGGGTAATTGAAATCCAAAAATCGGAGAGAAGTGCAACTTTTTTGGTAAAGTTTTAAATTGCCAGTGATTGTCAATTAGAAATTGGCATATCCCAAAATCTGAAAAATCTATAACTAAAATCGCAGACACTTTAAAATCGGGTGATTCTCAAATTATCTTTAACTTTGAAATCAGTAAAAATTGTAAGTTCTCTGGAAACCACAGATCAATGAGCTTGGAAAATCTTATTTCAAAAGTTTGCAAATCAAATTTTAAAAAAAAAAAATGCTCTGCTCTAACGCTGGTTGTTCTCCAACATTTATCACGTTTTGACCATTTTCTGCTCCTAGGATATACAAATTTAATTATATTAAAAAAAATTAGTTTGCATTAACATAGTGTTAACTATGGTATCAATTTGTAAGTTACTTGGCGGCAGAAAACCGGTTTCTCTCTTTCCTCTTCGCTTGGTCCAAGCGTTAGGATCGCCAATCGCCTGAATCTTGGTAGCTAGGAACCACAGATATAGTAGTTAAAAGTATTAGCGTGGCATATCACGTGACCTACAACACTGACTTCATTCTGGCTCTTCTGGGAGCTCCTTGCGTGTCCCGTCGTTAGCATTGGAGGTCACGTGATCTGCCTCTCTATTTCTTTAACTATGATATCTATGGTAGGAACTGGTTTCCTTACACAAGTTTAGGCGATCACTCGCTATCATCGCCAAAGTGGCCTGCTTAGGAAACTTCTCTGCAAAATCAATCGGTTTTTCCCGTGTACTCTTCACTTGTGTTTATAAATTTTTAAAATTATACCCCATGTAGTTGAAAATAAAACGAAAATGAAGTGTGGCCCTCAAATTGTTAACTTTTTCCTTGTTTTGTGGTTTGCTCCTGACATCAACACTTACAAGGGAAATTCCTTCAGTGTTACTCTTTAGACCATTTAAAGAAAATACATTTTAATTTATGTTGAAAAGTGTGTTGAATCTGCCTTTAAATAATTTGTTATAATATCTACATTAATATTTCGATTTGCATGTATTAAAGCATTAACAAGTTGTCTCTTGTTTAAAAAAATATATTTGTTAATTGCTTCAACTGTTGATGTTAAACTTTTTTATTGCTTTGTGAAAATTTATATAATTCTAGATTACTCTCTGATGCAATTTGTGATAGTTAAGTTTTTATTTTTAAATTGTACCAAAGTGAGTGTATATACATAAAAATGTGAACTTTTAGTGGTATAGTTTGTATATTCCTCTGAAAACTGAGGGTTGACAGTATGAGTTAAATTGATGATATTTCAATAGTTGGATTTTCTTTGTCAATGTTATTTTTCAGTACTCTTGTGAAATGTTTGCAATGGTTATACCTAGTGTATATATTTTAATTTCTTATTAAAAATGTTTCTAATAATCAATAAAGACAAGTTCATGATGTTTATGTAAAGTGGTTGATTTTTGATACCAAATTTAAAGCTCTGTATTCATAGGTACCAAAGTGACATGATAGATGTGAAAATTGCTATTTGGGTCTGTTCCTGCATGACATATTGATGAATACCAACTCATAATTTAATTACTTCATTAAACAAACTTATAAAATGAATAAAGATTTTGGAGCTTTTTAGATTAGAGATTTAGAGCCTTTGAACTTAGAATAAATTTTAGTAGTGTTTATATGAATCTTAAATGTGTCGAAGTAATTTTTTGTGTTGAGTTTGATACATTTGTGGAATGCTTCAGTATTCCAAACTTTCAAAATAATAATAATAAAGTTAAATAGCACAACACAATATATACTAAATTTTTCAAATTATGTTGGAATTTCTTAACCTTCAGACTTCAGATTTTTTACAGCTATTCATATTTATCAAAATCAAAATTGGTTGCTCCATACTTTTAGAAGATCCTTTGGGAAAGAGATGGTATGTGTTAATAAGACAACCTACACTGTAAAAAAAAAACACCTGTTGTTTTTACAGTTAAAAACTGTCAACTTTGACGCCAGTTTATAACTATTTACTTTACAGGTTAAAACTGTAATTTTTTACAGTTTAAAACTATAATTTTTACAGTTTAAAACTGTTATTTTTTACAGTTTAAAACTGTAATTTTAACAGGGAGAAACTGTTAATTTAGCATTGAAAAACTGTTTAAAATAAAATACCCTGTACTAGCCTTAGTGACCAGGTGATTACGTTATCGCAGGCGGCACAGTATTGGGCTCGCATGCAAGAGGTATTAGATCTGGCCCGGTTTTGATCCAGGAACCTCTTGTGTACGAGTCCAATACTGATCCGCCTGCGACGAAGTAATTACTGGTCATGAGGGCTAGTATTGGGTTGGTATTTGTGCTTAACGATGATCTCAATCACGTGACTCTTTGCATGTCTAATTTAACAGATTTTCCTTGCTGAAAAACAGTTTCTGCTAGTATTGGGTATTTGTGCTTAACGATGATCTCAATCACGTGACTCTTTGCATGTCTAATTTAACAGATTTTCCTTGCTGAAAAACAGTTTCTGCTAGTATTGGGTATTTGTGCTTAACGATGATCTCAATCACGTGACTCTTTGCATGTCTAATTTAACAGATTTTCCTTGCTGAAAAACAGTTTCTGCCTGTTAAAATTACAGTATTCCTGTAAAAAAATGAGTTTTTAACTGTAAAAACAACAGGTTTTTTTACAGTGTAGTGGCAGGGGTATCGAACCCCGTTGTGTAGGCAGAGTTCATAGCGGCATGAAAAAGCGCCTTATGGGTGGGGCTTTTATAGATATTTATATCACTTTTTACCGGCAGTTTGTAAAAACTAATTTTGGAAATGAATTCTCAACCGATCCGCGTCACTCGAAGAAATCCTGTGCGGAGAAAAGCGTGCCCATTTGCCTCTTTAGGTGACGCCTCTTTGAGGTGACTTATCACTTAATACATTCCGCACTGCAGGTATTTTATTTGCGTTTTTAAAAAAATGATTTATGAAAATGTATTTTTAATTTCATCGTTGAAAGTTAATTACTGAAACAAATGATCCCATCTTAAATAGTTTTACATTTTTGGAAACATTGCCTTTCATTTCATGCAGAAAAAAATCTCATTCCAATTTTGGTAATACAATAAATGACATTTGTATTCGTACGAGCATTTTATGACAAAAATCTGCTTCTGGAACACCTAAAAATATTGAAAATAGCTAAATAAAACACTCCATATTATTTGCTTATTTATGGGGATGACACCATTTGTTTTTATGCCCTATTTAAATATTGGTTACTGGGAAACGCAATTTCGTCCCTGAAGGAGGGGCGCAACTACAGGACTACATTTTGCTTTCCTTAAATATCGTGTCAAGTATTGGAGTTGTTTCATTTCGTAGATGGCAACAACTATATGTTGTCATTTGTTGCTTGAAATTACTTTTTGGCCTCTCCGTGGCGGTTAAGGCGTGAGTAGATCCAACCTACTCAGGTTCGAATACCACTTACTACCAGTCATCCTATAAATCGGATATCTGTACTGGAAAGAGTAGAAAAAATCCAACTCGTGACGGATGGGCCCGAGTACACTGGGACAGACGTGCTCGTTAAATCTGTGGAGTCCAAAGTCCCGACGGCGTCAGCGTACGATGTCGCTCGAAGTTTCCGTTGGGTGCCCGCTCAGGTGTCGATCTCGTCACTTGACCAGGGTTCTAAATTACGAGACGTTATTGGCTGTGTTAAAGCTCCTGACGGAGGCTAGAAATAGGCAGCCGGAAACGATTACATTACATTACTTATGTTTTGGTGTTCGAAAATGATTTTCTTACACAATGTTGAAGTTGCCGACACGGTTTAAAGGAAACTTCATTCTAATAATTATCAATGTAGCTTTTAACTGAAAATGCTAATTAATGAATATCAATAATTATAACTAATTGTAATTATCTGTTTAAAACAAAATTAGTTATAATTAATAACATTCATTAATTCGCATAACTAAGTGCTAATAAATTAAAATTATTTATTACAACTTATTAATAAAAAATTACATTATTTATTACAAATAAAATAAATTTTAACATAAGAAGAGGCAAATTTCTTCATTAATGATGAACTTATATACATGGTAACTATTGATAAACAAGCTTAAACACACTTATTTCGGATTAAAAATATTGGTGTATTATAAAGTTAATGAGGATTAAAGTTACTGATTTATATCACTTAACAAAAACATTCTATTGGCTAAGTAGATAAATGATGGGGGTGTGCATCTTTCCAAGAAAAAACAAGACGTGTTTTCTACGCGTAATGCTGATAGTGCCTTCTGCTAAAATGTGAATGGTCAATAGCACGTGAGATCAAGAAGTAGATATGATACTAAGAATCCCCATCCGAATGGGGGACACCCTTAGGAAATGACCCCACCGGAAATGAATGAAACAAAATCTCCTTTATGAGATTTGGTCGTTCATGTCCTAAAAAAATTGCTTGTCTGCCCACAGAACAGAAAAACAGCTTTTCTCTTCATTTTATGGAGTCTACGGAAAAGTAATTAACGGGATATTTTTTTAATGAAATATATAATAATTATTGAAAAAACTGTGACAAATAAATTATACTATATGTTACAGAAAAATAGCTTTACGGTATTTCATTTTTATTCTCATTACATCCGAAATACAAAAAGAAAAAGACAAAATTTTGAAGCAGTGTGATTTTCTAACACTCATTTCATAGACAAAGAATACTCTAGACCAGTAAGTCAACCTGATGCCTGCGCACCAAAAGTGATTTGTGGAACTAAACGCTATTAGCGACTGATTTGGTGATTGGTATAATTGTACTTTCCGTTGTTGCGCTGTTTCTTCGTAATGTACTATAATATTAGGTCAGTGTTTAACTGATAATTGAAAATTTCGATTTTATGGCTACCTAATTCTCGAAGTTAAATTTATACAACGCTAATCATTTATTTGTTGCTAGGTATATTCGGAATTTCACATCCTAAAAATTTCGAATATATTAAAATCGAGAAGTCTGGCAGCAGAGAGTAAATTTTGGTTACCATGACGATTAAGTTGATAAATGCATTTCAGAATCCTGTTAAAATTTGTTTCGTCTTGCACAATTATTATTTCTTTTAATTCTTATTTAAATCGTACACTTCGAAGAATTTTCAACAATCTTGAGAATAGATGACAGTAAGTATATTCCATGTAAATAATATTGCGAATTCCTATTCTTTTTTTGGGGGGGGGGGGGTCAGATTATTGTTTGGAACGATAGAAATTTTTTTTCATGTTTTTTATGGAAATCCAATGTAATTTATCTATTTTAAGAGATAATTCAGTGTATATCTAAACTTATATAACAGTTTTTCTATTGTTTCCAAAGTTATAAATCGTTAAAAGATATTGTTCCTAAATTGCAATATATTTTGCAAAAAAAAATCTAAGTCCCACTAGTTGCTGGCTTTAAAAAATTGTTTTATTATGTAAAGAATCTATATGTATTCATTTTTATTTTATCATTTAGAATTGGTAAAGAAATGATAGGAATTAGTTCTACATGAAGAAATGCTTTTTCCGTCCTTCATACTTAGAGGATATTGCAGCATCTTCACAGAAACTGATAAACTTATCGGCATAAATCATAATTTTACTGCTATGTAATTGGAAATTGTCTTTCTGTATAGCAGATTAATAAATAAATAAATAAATAATAGCATGTGTTAAGGAGAAGACATGAAGCAACTAAACCTCTGCCTGTTCTTGAAAATAAATCCGTCCTGCTGTTGTTATTGTTCTTTGCTGCCTCTTTTGATTTCTGCTAAATTATTGCTATTTATAACAGGTTATGGGGCCCTTCATACTCTATTTGGCGCAAAATTAGTACATGATCCTTGTGAAGATAGGTAGAACTGTTTGATTAAGAAATTGATCTGATTCTTTTGAATTGAAAATTCGTTTTAGCCTAATCATCATGTATGATCCGAAAATACAAGCTGAAAACTGTGTGGAAAAGAAACTGGAGCAAGTGGAAGTGGCAGATGCAAATGGAATTTGAACACTATGAACTAAGAGCGATTGTTCAAGGAAGTCGAAAGTGTCCTGAAGAAAACACGACGGAAGCGGAACAGAAGAAGGTGAGCGAGTGGCGCCGCGATAACGCCAAAGCGGTGGCGTTGATAGCATCCTCCTTAAGTTCCGCAGTAGCTGATCCTGTAATAAAGTATTCAAGTGCTAAAGAAATTTGGGACAAGCTTGTTAGTGTTTACGAGCAGAGCAGTATTCAGAGACTGAATCTTCTCATGACACAGTTCTTTCAAGTGAGTAAAGAGGAAGCAGATAACGTCGCGACACACGCCGCCAAGGTAGAGAGAATATTTACCGATATGAACAATGAATTAAATCGCATTGGTTCGGGCTCAATTCTAATTGAACTGTTACATGGTAAAATTCTGCTCACTGTTGGTCAAAAATTCAACGATGTCTGGGAATCCTTGGATTCAGAAAAACGCACAACCAACAATCTGAAAAACTGTGTACGATCGAACAACGTGTCACGTCTTCTGCCACTGTGGACTATGGTGCATTTGCAGCTCGAGCTCCTGCTGTGAAGAAGAATGAACCTAGTCGTGGTGCTCCTCCAAAAAGTAACCTTGGAGGTGAAGGACCCAAGCAAAATATAAAATGCTTCAAATGTGGTGGCGGACATTTCTGTAAAGATTGCCCGAAGAAGAAGAATTCACAAAATGAGTACCTTTTCAAGAAACGACAAAGGAGCATTTTCGGCTTTTGTCAAAGGTACTCAGCCAGACATCTGGATTTGCGACTCTGTTGCTTCACATCATATGACAGCAAACAAGCAGTACTTTGTTACCTATGAACACTTTTCCTGTACCAGTGGAAATTTCTCTTGCTGATGTAAACAGATCTATGCATATGGATCAGGAAGAATAAACATCGAAGTATGTATGTATCCATGGAAAATGGTATGAAGCTCATATGGAAAATGTTTGGTATGTTCCAGATCTTCGAAGACATCTCTTTTCTGTTTAACAAGCATCGAAGCATAATGTTGAAGTGAGAATGAATGACAAAACTGTGGAATTTCATCAAAATGGAGAGCTTGTTGCAGTCGGTTCCTGGAAGGATGGCACATACGTGATTTCCATGCGTGTAGTGTTACCTTCATGTCCAGCTGAAATAAGTGTAGCAACAACATCTGAAACTTTGCAACTGTGGCACGAGCGTCTGGGTCATAAGAACAAACGTCATGTTCGAAAAATATTGGATAAAATGAACATTCGTGTGCCTTATGCTTCATCAAGTGAGTTTGTGATGTGGGTGTGCTTTTGGTTTACAAAGAGCACATCCATCCCACAGATATTCTTTCAAACCCGACCATACCGAGCTGAATCAGTGGGTGAAATAATAAATGCCGATGCAAATGGACCCATGTCAGTTGAGTCTTTGAATGGTGCAAAATATTTTGTGTGTTTTAAAGATGACTACAGCAAATTTCGTAGAATTTTCTTTCGTAGACAGAAAAGTGAAGTCAGTTCTTGTCTGCGCATGTTTTTCAATGAAGCTTCTAATCTTGGCCACGTTGTGAAAACATTTCGCTGTGATGGTGGAAGATAGTTTAACTGTGGTGAAGTTCACCAAGCTCTTGCTGAAAAAGGTATTGCTCTAACCTTAAGCATACTGTGGTGCACGCGTTAACGTGTTGTACAGAAAACGACAATCAGAAGGTTTATAATCAAATGCCAGCTTAAGTTTAAGAAATTGTATTTATTATTAGGAGAAATGGATTACGTTAATAAGTTACAAAATTAACAATTAAGCTTAACACAATTCCGGAGCGCGACATTACAAAGCCGGTTTAGGCGAGGGCACTTCTTCGGTCAAGGACAGTCTAGCATAGTCTGGAGTCTCGGGAGTTCTGCTCGTCCTAGTGATGGGCGATTATGAATGACGACTATTCGATCATTCGATTGTTGAAATCATTCGAGTTATTCGATTATTCGAAAATAATTCGGAAATAATTCGAAATAATTCGAATCATTTTGTTGTCTACGAATCAAGAGATGTTCGAATGATGGTATAATTCGAATTATTTGTCCGAATGAGCACTATCGAGAAGTTCGAAACATTTCGATTATTTCGAATCATTTCGAGTTACGACACTGTTCGAATCATTTCGAGTTATGACACTGTTCGAATCATTTCGAATGAGGACAATCGAATCAATAAGTATGTTTGTTTCTATTCGATTGTGTCTGCTTCTCGTTCGTAAACATTTATTATTGCTATAAAACGTATTTTAAAACATCAATATGCCTGGCTGGTTTGAGAATACTTTACAAATACAAAAAGCAAACTCTCTTAGTTTAAATTTATTAATTCTGATTATTCTGAATAAAAAAACGGAAATTAACTGATATTTTGAAAAGCTAAAAAAACCCTCTTCAGTTGACATAATATTGCAGAAATAATGAAAAATCACGGCCCTTCAATTGCATTTTTGAGGTTATAGTATCTCATAATAGCTTTCAATGTTTGTTTCAATACAGGCCATGAATAAAAACCAAAATTTCAGCTGGAAGCTCAAATACTCATTCAAATTGAGTGTGTTTGGTATCAAAAGAAAGGGTTTAGCCTCCACAAATAGAAAGCATCAAAAGTTTTGGCACCACATGTCCTCAGAAAGCTCAGGGTCCAAATGTGTCATTTGACATGGCCTCGGTCAACGGACAGGGCTTTTCGCAGAGAAACAGGCTTGGGTTTTGAAATAGGCATTTATATGTGCCAAATCTTGTGTTATAAGTTAGCTCTGGTCTAGGTGGTGGTGTACAGCTAAAAAAACAATACTTTGAAACAACAAATAGTTTATGGTTGAAGTTGCGTTTTTTCATGAACCGAGGTTTTGTCGAGCAATGAAAGCCACATTTTGATCTGTGTGCCTAAATACTCACAGAAGTTGACAATGTGACACATCACAAGATTTATCTCTGCCTGAAGAACAGGAACACCACAACATTTTTGGCAAAATATGTCCCCAGTGAGGTTTGGGTCCCCTTGTGAGATTCAACGCAGGCCATGAGTAAAAACCCAAATTTCAGCTGCAAGCTTAAATACTCTCTCAACATGGGAGTGTGTGGTATCAAAAGAAAGGTATTTGTCTCTACAACCAGATGACAATCACAAAATAGTAGTAAAAATGACCAGTAAATTTTTAATCTTCAAGATAACATTCAATTCTGTGTCGTCCAAATGTCGACACATAGAAATGCTTTTCAAGTAACTGAGTAAGAGGGCACTGTAATAGATTTTTGGATACCTCTCAGCAAGGGGTGTACGAAATTGATTGTGAAACAATTACATTCGAAACATATAAGAGTTTGCTTGCATAACTGCAGAGAAATGCTTTTCAAGTAACTGAGTGAGATGGGCACTGTAATACATATTTGGAAACCACTAACGGCTATTCTAATTAGCTTTGGGGAGAATATGTGTTAAAGACTGTTCTTGCAATTCTACTTTTTTAAAAGTACTTATTTTCGAAATTTCGTTTTTTAAGAACCTCTTAAAGCAATAACAGTTCAGTTCAATGTCGCTACCTCTATCACTCAATCAAAGTATTTTCTCGACACAATCGACCCTATTCGAATTATTTCGAATTATTTTCTCGACACCATCGACCCTATTCGAATCATTTTCTTGACACAATCGATCCTATTCGAATTATTCCGAATTATTTTCTCGACACCATCGACCCTATTCGAATTATTTTCTCGACACCATCGACCCTATTCGAATTATTTTCTCGACACAATTGACCATATTCGAACTATTTTCCCGACACACAATCGATATTGGTATAGCAAAAGCTTTCTAATTTTAAACACAAACAATCGCTCCATTTTCTGCAACAGCAAAAAGTTTGAAGATTTTTTATGTTTTGAAAGATATTTTTTCGTCACTGTACCGTGGTTTTAATCTAAAAGTAGCTTGCTTTTATGCCTTATACTAACTGTAACCGTAAATTAATCGAATAAATAATCGAATAGCTATAATTCGATTATTATGGAAAATAATCGAACACCATTCGATTATTCAAAACATTCGATTGTTCCCATCACTAGCTCGTCCCCGCGAGAGCGTTTTCTCCCAGCGGCAAGAGGGTTGCCGGTCTGGTAGTGTGTCCCCAACTCGCAAGCGTCCGTCGCCAAGGCAGCCGCTGCACACTCCCCTCGCAGTGCCAGCGTCAACGGTACCTTGCCGGAAAATGAACAGTTCTCCCCGTACGTGTGGTCCTTGGTTGTTGAATTGCTGGAGCGTCACTTGCTGCTTCCGTGAGACAGTCTTTCGAAGGAGCCTGTCGACGCTCGCTGGAAGAAGGTGTCTGCCGACGCTCGCTGGAAGAAAGAGTCTGTTGGCTCTCGCTGAAAGGAGGAATCCACTGGCGTTCGCTGGAAGAGGGTGTCTGCTGGCGCTCGCTGGAAGGAGGTGCTCGGGTGCTGCCAGAAACCGCAGTTGAAGTGGAACGTTGAGGAGCAGACAATGGCTTAGGAGGGTCATTTTGGCTTTCTTCGTCACTCGGGAAGAATGCAGGTTTCAAGCGGTCGATGGAGATGTGGACTGCCTTTCCTTTGATTGCAAGTTGGAAGGTCTTGTCCTTGCGGCAGAGAACAGGAAATGGGCCGTCGTATGGCTGCTACAATGGCATCCTAACTCCGTCGTGTCGAACAAAGGCGTGGGTGCATTCTTTCAGATGATGGTGCACGAAAGTGGCTCTTCTCCAAAAGCTGGATGTAGGGATGGGGCGCAGACTGTTGAAGTAGGTCTTCAGGTTCTCCACCAGTTCTTTGGGTGATTCGTCTGCGGGTGTGGGGTCAAAGAACTCCCCCGGCAACCTGAGTGTTTTTCCGTAGACCATCTCAGCTGGGGTCGCCTGCAAGTCTTCTTTGAAGGCCACACGGAATCTCAGGAGCAGAGTCGGGAGTGCATCTGACCACTCCTCTGTATTGTAGGCTTTCAGGGATACTTTCATCGGTCGATGAAAATTCTCAATCAAGCCGTTGGCCTGTGGATGGTAGGGCGTTATCCTGTGCCTCTGGATTCCGAAGAGTCTTGAAAATGCTGAGAACAGCTCACTCTCGAACTGTCGTCCCTGATCGGTTTTTATTTTTAGAGGACAACCGTGTCTGGTGATCCAGACGTTGTAAAATGCCTTTGCCACCGTTTCCACTGTCATGTCTGGCAAAGCCACAGCCTCCGGCCAACGCGTAAACCTATCGATCAAAGTCATGCAATAATGGTTTCCCCGAGATGGCGGGAGCGGGCCAACCAAATCTATATGTACATGATCGAACCTCTGTGATTGGTCAGAAAATTTATCTAAAGGTGTTTTGCTGTGTCTGGTTATTTTAGATTTTTGACAAGGAATGCATTGCCTAGTCCATGCGGCGCAGTCTTTCTTTATCGATGGCCAAACAAACCTTGAGCGTATTAATTTCGAAGTACCGCGTATGCCAGGGTGGGATAAGCCATGCAAGGAAGCAAACACCGCCTTACGAAAAGGCTGGAGAATATAAGGCCTTGTCGTCCCTGTAGAAACGTCGCAATAAACAGGTTCTTTACCGTCTAGCAGATTGATTTTTTGGAATTGGAGAACCTCAGAGTTCTCTATTAAATGTTTCAATTCAATATCGTCCTTTTTTGTGCATTTGAAATTTTAGCGTAATCCATAGGGTTTGGCATAGTTATAACCTCTATTCGAGACAGAGCATCTGCGACTATGTTTTCAGAACCTTTAATATGTTTAATGTCGGTTGTAAATTGTGATATGAAATCTAATTGACGACACTGTCTAGGTGAACATTTTTCCGAGCGGTGCTTAAAAGCATAAGTGAAAGGTTTTTGGTCGGTGTAAAGGCAGAAGTCTCGGGCTTCTAGCATATGTCTAAAATGTTTGATACTGGCGTAAGCGGCCAACAATTCCCTATCATACGCGCTATAGTTTCTTTCTGCCGGCGACAGTTTCCGTGAGAAAAAGGCAAGCGGCTGTGAATCGCCATCAACGATTTGCGAAAGGCAAAGGAGGATATTGCAGCATCTTCACAGAAACTGATAAACTTATCGGCATAAATCATAATTTTACTGCTATGTAATTGGAAATTGTCTTTCTGTATAGCAGATTAATAAATAAATAAATAAATAATAGCATGTGTTAAGGAGAAGACATGAAGCAACTAAACCTCTGCCTGTTCTTGAAAATAAATCCGTCCTGCTGTTGTTATTGTTCTTTGCTGCCTCTTTTGATTTCTGCTAAATTATTGCTATTTATAACAGGTTATGGGGCCCTTCATACTCTATTTGGCGCAAAATTAGTACATGATCCTTGTGAAGATAGGTAGAACTGTTTGATTAAGAAATTGATCTGATTCTTTTGAATTGAAAATTCGTTTTAGCCTAATCATCATGTATGATCCGAAAATACAAGCTGAAAACTGTGTGGAAAAGAAACTGGAGCAAGTGGAAGTGGCAGATGCAAATGGAATTTGAACACTATGAACTAAGAGCGATTGTTCAAGGAAGTCGAAAGTGTCCTGAAGAAAACACGACGGAAGCGGAACAGAAGAAGGTGAGCGAGTGGCGCCGCGATAACGCCAAAGCGGTGGCGTTGATAGCATCCTCCTTAAGTTCCGCAGTAGCTGATCCTGTAATAAAGTATTCAAGTGCTAAAGAAATTTGGGACAAGCTTGTTAGTGTTTACGAGCAGAGCAGTATTCAGAGACTGAATCTTCTCATGACACAGTTCTTTCAAGTGAGTAAAGAGGAAGCAGATAACGTCGCGACACACGCCGCCAAGGTAGAGAGAATATTTACCGATATGAACAATGAATTAAATCGCATTGGTTCGGGCTCAATTCTAATTGAACTGTTACATGGTAAAATTCTGCTCACTGTTGGTCAAAAATTCAACGATGTCTGGGAATCCTTGGATTCAGAAAAACGCACAACCAACAATCTGAAAAACTGTGTACGATCGAACAACGTGTCACGTCTTCTGCCACTGTGGACTATGGTGCATTTGCAGCTCGAGCTCCTGCTGTGAAGAAGAATGAACCTAGTCGTGGTGCTCCTCCAAAAAGTAACCTTGGAGGTGAAGGACCCAAGCAAAATATAAAATGCTTCAAATGTGGTGGCGGACATTTCTGTAAAGATTGCCCGAAGAAGAAGAATTCACAAAATGAGTACCTTTTCAAGAAACGACAAAGGAGCATTTTCGGCTTTTGTCAAAGGTACTCAGCCAGACATCTGGATTTGCGACTCTGTTGCTTCACATCATATGACAGCAAACAAGCAGTACTTTGTTACCTATGAACACTTTTCCTGTACCAGTGGAAATTTCTCTTGCTGATGTAAACAGATCTATGCATATGGATCAGGAAGAATAAACATCGAAGTATGTATGTATCCATGGAAAATGGTATGAAGCTCATATGGAAAATGTTTGGTATGTTCCAGATCTTCGAAGACATCTCTTTTCTGTTTAACAAGCATCGAAGCATAATGTTGAAGTGAGAATGAATGACAAAACTGTGGAATTTCATCAAAATGGAGAGCTTGTTGCAGTCGGTTCCTGGAAGGATGGCACATACGTGATTTCCATGCGTGTAGTGTTACCTTCATGTCCAGCTGAAATAAGTGTAGCAACAACATCTGAAACTTTGCAACTGTGGCACGAGCGTCTGGGTCATAAGAACAAACGTCATGTTCGAAAAATATTGGATAAAATGAACATTCGTGTGCCTTATGCTTCATCAAGTGAGTTTGTGATGTGGGTGTGCTTTTGGTTTACAAAGAGCACATCCATCCCACAGATATTCTTTCAAACCCGACCATACCGAGCTGAATCAGTGGGTGAAATAATAAATGCCGATGCAAATGGACCCATGTCAGTTGAGTCTTTGAATGGTGCAAAATATTTTGTGTGTTTTAAAGATGACTACAGCAAATTTCGTAGAATTTTCTTTCGTAGACAGAAAAGTGAAGTCAGTTCTTGTCTGCGCATGTTTTTCAATGAAGCTTCTAATCTTGGCCACGTTGTGAAAACATTTCGCTGTGATGGTGGAAGATAGTTTAACTGTGGTGAAGTTCACCAAGCTCTTGCTGAAAAAGGTATTGCTCTAACCTTAAGCATACTGTGGTGCACGCGTTAACGTGTTGTACAGAAAACGACAATCAGAAGGTTTATAATCAAATGCCAGCTTAAGTTTAAGAAATTGTATTTATTATTAGGAGAAATGGATTACGTTAATAAGTTACAAAATTAACAATTAAGCTTAACACAATTCCGGAGCGCGACATTACAAAGCCGGTTTAGGCGAGGGCACTTCTTCGGTCAAGGACAGTCTAGCATAGTCTGGAGTCTCGGGAGTTCTGCTCGTCCTAGTGATGGGCGATTATGAATGACGACTATTCGATCATTCGATTGTTGAAATCATTCGAGTTATTCGATTATTCGAAAATAATTCGGAAATAATTCGAAATAATTCGAATCATTTTGTTGTCTACGAATCAAGAGATGTTCGAATGATGGTATAATTCGAATTATTTGTCCGAATGAGCACTATCGAGAAGTTCGAAACATTTCGATTATTTCGAATCATTTCGAGTTACGACACTGTTCGAATCATTTCGAGTTATGACACTGTTCGAATCATTTCGAATGAGGACAATCGAATCAATAAGTATGTTTGTTTCTATTCGATTGTGTCTGCTTCTCGTTCGTAAACATTTATTATTGCTATAAAACGTATTTTAAAACATCAATATGCCTGGCTGGTTTGAGAATACTTTACAAATACAAAAAGCAAACTCTCTTAGTTTAAATTTATTAATTCTGATTATTCTGAATAAAAAAACGGAAATTAACTGATATTTTGAAAAGCTAAAAAACCCTCTTCACTTGACATAATATTGCAGAAATAATGAAAAATCACGGCCCTTCAATTGCATTTTTAAGGTTATAGTATCTCATAATAGCTTTCAATGTTTGTTTCAATACAGGCCATGAATAAAAACCAAAATTTCAGCTGGAAGCTCAAATACTCATTCAAATTGAGTGTGTTTGGTATCAAAAGAAAGGGTTTAGCCTCCACAAATAGAAAGCATCAAAAGTTTTGGCACCACATGTCCTCAGAAAGCTCAGGGTCCAAATGTGTCATTTGACATGGCCTCGGTCAACGGACAGGGCTTTTCGCAGAGAAACAGGCTTGGGTTTTGAAATAGGCATTTATATGTGCCAAATCTTGTGTTATAAGTTAGCTCTGGTCTAGGTGGTGGTGTACAGCTAAAAAAACAATACTTTGAAACAACAAATAGTTTATGGTTGAAGTTGCGTTTTTTCATGAACCGAGGTTTTGTCGAGCAATGAAAGCCACATTTTGATCTGTGTGCCTAAATACTCACAGAAGTTGACAATGTGACACATCACAAGATTTATCTCTGCCTGAAGAACAGGAACACCACAACATTTTTGGCAAAATATGTCCCCAGTGAGGTTTGGGTCCCCTTGTGAGATTCAACGCAGGCCATGAGTAAAAACCCAAATTTCAGCTGCAAGCTTAAATACTCTCTCAACATGGGAGTGTGTGGTATCAAAAGAAAGGTATTTGTCTCTACAACCAGATGACAATCACAAAATAGTAGTAAAAATGACCAGTAAATTTTTAATCTTCAAGATAACATTCAATTCTGTGTCGTCCAAATGTCGACACATAGAAATGCTTTTCAAGTAACTGAGTAAGAGGGCACTGTAATAGATTTTTGGATACCTCTCAGCAAGGGGTGTACGAAATTGATTGTGAAACAATTACATTCGAAACATATAAGAGTTTGCTTGCATAACTGCAGAGAAATGCTTTTCAAGTAACTGAGTGAGATGGGCACTGTAATACATATTTGGAAACCACTAACGGCTATTCTAATTAGCTTTGGGGAGAATATGTGTTAAAGACTGTTCTTGCAATTCTACTTTTTTAAAAGTACTTATTTTCGAAATTTCGTTTTTTAAGAACCTCTTAAAGCAATAACAGTTCAGTTCAATGTCGCTACCTCTATCACTCAATCAAAGTATTTTCTCGACACAATCGACCCTATTCGAATTATTTCGAATTATTTTCTCGACACCATCGACCCTATTCGAATCATTTTCTTGACACAATCGATCCTATTCGAATTATTCCGAATTATTTTCTCGACACCATCGACCCTATTCGAATTATTTTCTCGACACCATCGACCCTATTCGAATTATTTTCTCGACACAATTGACCATATTCGAACTATTTTCCCGACACACAATCGATATTGGTATAGCAAAAGCTTTCTAATTTTAAACACAAACAATCGCTCCATTTTCTGCAACAGCAAAAAGTTTGAAGATTTTTTATGTTTTGAAAGATATTTTTTCGTCACTGTACCGTGGTTTTAATCTAAAAGTAGCTTGCTTTTATGCCTTATACTAACTGTAACCGTAAATTAATCGAATAAATAATCGAATAGCTATAATTCGATTATTATGGAAAATAATCGAACACCATTCGATTATTCAAAACATTCGATTGTTCCCATCACTAGCTCGTCCCCGCGAGAGCGTTTTCTCCCAGCGGCAAGAGGGTTGCCGGTCTGGTAGTGTGTCCCCAACTCGCAAGCGTCCGTCGCCAAGGCAGCCGCTGCACACTCCCCTCGCAGTGCCAGCGTCAACGGTACCTTGCCGGAAAATGAACAGTTCTCCCCGTACGTGTGGTCCTTGGTTGTTGAATTGCTGGAGCGTCACTTGCTGCTTCCGTGAGACAGTCTTTCGAAGGAGCCTGTCGACGCTCGCTGGAAGAAGGTGTCTGCCGACGCTCGCTGGAAGAAAGAGTCTGTTGGCTCTCGCTGAAAGGAGGAATCCACTGGCGTTCGCTGGAAGAGGGTGTCTGCTGGCGCTCGCTGGAAGGAGGTGCTCGGGTGCTGCCAGAAACCGCAGTTGAAGTGGAACGTTGAGGAGCAGACAATGGCTTAGGAGGGTCATTTTGGCTTTCTTCGTCACTCGGGAAGAATGCAGGTTTCAAGCGGTCGATGGAGATGTGGACTGCCTTTCCTTTGATTGCAAGTTGGAAGGTCTTGTCCTTGCGGCAGAGAACAGGAAATGGGCCGTCGTATGGCTGCTACAATGGCATCCTAACTCCGTCGTGTCGAACAAAGGCGTGGGTGCATTCTTTCAGATGATGGTGCACGAAAGTGGCTCTTCTCCAAAAGCTGGATGTAGGGATGGGGCGCAGACTGTTGAAGTAGGTCTTCAGGTTCTCCACCAGTTCTTTGGGTGATTCGTCTGCGGGTGTGGGGTCAAAGAACTCCCCCGGCAACCTGAGTGTTTTTCCGTAGACCATCTCAGCTGGGGTCGCCTGCAAGTCTTCTTTGAAGGCCACACGGAATCTCAGGAGCAGAGTCGGGAGTGCATCTGACCACTCCTCTGTATTGTAGGCTTTCAGGGATACTTTCATCGGTCGATGAAAATTCTCAATCAAGCCGTTGGCCTGTGGATGGTAGGGCGTTATCCTGTGCCTCTGGATTCCGAAGAGTCTTGAAAATGCTGAGAACAGCTCACTCTCGAACTGTCGTCCCTGATCGGTTTTTATTTTTAGAGGACAACCGTGTCTGGTGATCCAGACGTTGTAAAATGCCTTTGCCACCGTTTCCACTGTCATGTCTGGCAAAGCCACAGCCTCCGGCCAACGCGTAAACCTATCGATCAAAGTCATGCAATAATGGTTTCCCCGAGATGGCGGGAGCGGGCCAACCAAATCTATATGTACATGATCGAACCTCTGTGATTGGTCAGAAAATTTATCTAAAGGTGTTTTGCTGTGTCTGGTTATTTTAGATTTTTGACAAGGAATGCATTGCCTAGTCCATGCGGCGCAGTCTTTCTTTATCGATGGCCAAACAAACCTTGAGCGTATTAATTTCGAAGTACCGCGTATGCCAGGGTGGGATAAGCCATGCAAGGAAGCAAACACCGCCTTACGAAAAGGCTGGAGAATATAAGGCCTTGTCGTCCCTGTAGAAACGTCGCAATAAACAGGTTCTTTACCGTCTAGCAGATTGATTTTTTGGAATTGGAGAACCTCAGAGTTCTCTATTAAATGTTTCAATTCAATATCGTCCTTTTTTGTGCATTTGAAATTTTAGCGTAATCCATAGGGTTTGGCATAGTTATAACCTCTATTCGAGACAGAGCATCTGCGACTATGTTTTCAGAACCTTTAATATGTTTAATGTCGGTTGTAAATTGTGATATGAAATCTAATTGACGACACTGTCTAGGTGAACATTTTTCCGAGCGGTGCTTAAAAGCATAAGTGAAAGGTTTTTGGTCGGTGTAAAGGCAGAAGTCTCGGGCTTCTAGCATATGTCTAAAATGTTTGATACTGGCGTAAGCGGCCAACAATTCCCTATCATACGCGCTATAGTTTCTTTCTGCCGGCGACAGTTTCCGTGAGAAAAAGGCAAGCGGCTGTGAATCGCCATCAACGATTTGCGAAAGGCCCCCCCCCCCCCAATTGCGAAATCCGAAGCATCTACGTGCAAAGTTAGTTGTTCGCCCTGTTTTGGGTGGACCAATAGAACAGCGTTGGCTATTATAGCTCCTTACATTTTTGGAATTCCTCTTCTGCTCTTGCAGACCAGTTCAATTTAGTTTTATCGTTTTTTCTTTCGCCTCTTAAGAAAGAAGTTAGCTCAACCTGATGTTGTGCGATATTAGGCAAAAAACGGCGAAAAAAAGTTTTAAAAACCTAAGAAACGTTGTAGGTCTTTGACAGTTTTAGGTTGGGGGTAATTTAGGATGGGTTCAACTTTTTCGGGAAGAGGCTTAGTGCCCTTATTGGTTACTAAGTGGCCAAGAAAAGAAATCTCAGAAACGCCGAAAACACATTTGAAGACATTAACGGTCAAGCCGTACTTGTTTAGTCTCTCAAGAACGGATCGAAAATGGGCCTTATGCTCTTCCTCATCCTCGCTAAAGATTAAAATATCGTCTAAATAGACATAGCAAAAGCTTAAATCACCCAGGATTTATTCATAAAGCGTTGAAATGTTTGTGCGGCACCACAAAGTCCAAAATTAAAAAAAGGAAATTCAAAAGTCCAAAAGGCGTGCATACTGCAGTCTTTTGAATGTGGTCCTTATGGACAGGAATATGAAAGTATGCAGGGACTATGTCGAGTTTAGAGAAAATATTTTTGCCATTCAACGCGTTAGAGAAATCCTGGATGTGAGGAATCGGGTAGCGATCAGGTATGGTGCAATTATTAAGATTTTTATAATCCCCCACCGCGCGTATGCTTCCCGAACTCTTCGACACAACGTGAAGAGGCGACGACCAAGGAGATTTTGAAGGATGACATAGTCCCTGAATTCGAAATCTTTTTTTACTTCGGCATATTTCTTAGGATCTAATCTCCGGGGTTTGCTGTGAACGGGTGGACCCGTGGTTTCTATGAAATGAACAGTGTCATGTTTAATAGGCTCAGTACCCGGATTTAATTTAGTGAGGTCGGGAAATTCCGACAAGATTTTATGGTACACCGTATCGCCAGAGATCAGTTTAACCGAGAAAACATTCAGTGAATGTGAAATAATGCCAGGTCTGTTTAGTTTTGTAATATTATCGTTGAGTCTTCGTCGCTTTAGGTCAATTAAAAGATCAAAATGCTGTAAAAAGTCCGCACCTATAATTGGTGTAGGTACATCAGCAATTAAAAATTTAAACGTAAAATCGCGCCTTAAACCCGAATCCACATTAACCAATTTGGTTCCGAAGGTGTGAATTTTGGTATTATTAGCAGCAAAAAGTTGCAGAGAGTCGGGTCTCATAAATTTAGACTTGTCAGTGACAGGGATGCAACTTACATCCGAGCCACTAGGGTCAAGTGGGGTAAGTGTGATAGGGTTTCTGCATTTTTCATTAAGAAAATTCTTTCTCTGCTTCAAGTAAATTCCAAATCCTGAAATTGGTAGTGAATTATTATAAGAAACATACATATGTAGAAAAAAAATTATATGTTTGAATTCCAATTTTAAGTGTACAAAATTTGCATTTCAAAATCCATCACACTTACCCCACATAGGAAGACCCATATAAAAAGAAGACAGTTGCACTTAAATTCAAAAGCTCAAAACTTTCTTTAAACAAAAAATAAGGTCAATGTTTCTTTTTAGTTTAATTATAAGTGGTCTAATGTTGTATATTGCAAACTTTCAGATTTTTAGAATGATTTCCAAAGTTACAAGAGCTGTTTATCACACTTACCCCCAATCACACTTACCCCACTTGACCCTATCTATAAGAAATCTTAAATGTGATTTCTTATCAAATACGTGTAAGCGATTGGAAATAGCGACCGCCGCTGTTTCGGCGACAGCCGCTCCGCTGTGTGTGGAATCCAGCCGCGAATCGCGCGCTTTTTTGCCAAACTTCCAATGGAAGTGGCAGAATCGAGCTCTCCCGCGGGGAAAAGACCGCCTTCTATTAAAAGGGTGCCCTGTCCCGTTCCCGGGACGCATATTTCTATTCCTTACATTCAACTGACACTATGACAGTGACGTCAGACTTGCTGGGCGGGAACGAAATAAATGTAACCAATCATTGGCCGTCTTGGTGCAATGAGCGTTCAGCGTTGTGTAAGAATTATTGTCTTTAGTTAGGGTTTATCATTATTTTGAGATTTTAATTATTCGCACAAAAACTACCAAAATTAGCTGAAAAAATATTGAATGGTGTTTATCTGTAAAAATTGAAGTGATGATTATTATAGCTAGATAATTTTAGATGTTCTGAACGCTAAATGACAGATTTTAGATCTCGAATGTTCGCTCGTGCTGCCATCTATATTCAAGTACAGCAACTAAATCCTGCATAATATAGCAAACATTAAAAAAAAAACATTCTTGAATTTTACTAAAATAGTTTTTAAAAATATTCCTTTTTCCGAATACATCGGAATTAAATAAGAACTCCCCTCCCATTTTAATAAATGTTTTTATTTAATTTTTTAATCGAATGTGCAATTAATATAGAGGTTTCAAGGCTTCTGCCTAATATCATGTACCTAAAAATAGTTAAGCTTCATTTTTACCCTGCTAAAACATGTTCGCAAATAATACACCGGATTCGAAATCTATGCCTATATTCGAAATGTATTTCTATATATTTCACAAAGCCTGTGATAATGTAATTACATTCCCTTAACTGGGGATTCAGTAAATATTTTAACTAGAAATTATTTACTGACAATATATTATTGATATTAATAACATAAAACACTTTGTTTCTCATTCTCCTATTTAATGTGATTTAAAAATTACAGAATGCATGTTTCTATGAATTAGCTATAATATGTGTCTATTAGATATAATAAATGTTCTGTTCTATTGAATGATAGTTAATAGTAGTCATGTTGTTAGAAAAAATCAATACGAACCCTTAAAAATTTGTCAGTCTTCTTTGACAATCTCTAATTTAACCTTTAAGTAAATTTTCGCAGTGCAATCACAATTTTTTGATTGCCCTTTATCTCTTCTTTAGACACTTTCATAAAGACTTTTCATTTCCCCGCCCAGTAGCCTGACGTCACTGTCATAGTGTCGGTTGAATGTAAGGAATAGAAATATGCTTCCGGCATAACTTGACTGCTCAAGGCAGCGATCTCACTCCGCAGATCCATGGGAGATCCTTGTAGAGAACCGGTTCAGACCGGCCCAGATTGGGTGGTATTTTGCTGTAATGATAACACGTTAGCGGACGCGATTCGCACTTCGGCCGTCAGCCATCTTGGCTAAATTGCCAAGGTTTTCGGTACTGATGGATAGGATCGCTTGCATTTCGGACGGGAGTCGCTGCATCCACAACGTTTTGAGTAGCTCGTCGCCGACGCGAGTACCACCTAATTCACGCATCTTTCGTAAGAGATGCGAGGGCTTGTTATCACCCAATAGACCGTGGGCCGAACAAGTCTATCGTGCAACTTCGTTACACTATCTTAGTGGCAATTTCATTTCTGACTGAAAATGCACTAAAATGATAGCTCAATCGTAAAATAAATTTCTCTGGAATCAAAAGTTGCACATTATTTTCAAATTACTTAAAATAAAATGCACTATTTTTTTCTTGACCGCATCACACAGTCCAATCAGAAGCCATGTTCTATTTTAAAGCTACTCGGTTAACCAATCTGCCGTATTATAAGATTGTCGATCCGTCAAAATGTAAACAAACCGATGTCATATAGGAGATTTCGAATGCTTTAAAGCTTTAAAAATTCACTTATTTTTGAGAGGAAAAAGAAAAATCCAAATTTAAATCAGATTTTTGTATTCAAATCGGACCTACAGAAAGAAAATAGATTTGGAATTGCTAGTAATTAAATAACACTTAAGTTAATTTACTAAATATACACCTTTTAAAATTACTATACACAAACAAAACTTTTTTTTCCTGGTAAATATAAACAAAACATACAATAATCGTATTGTAAAACATTTACATTTTAAATTCTGTGTTTTTATAAAATATACCAATGAGGATTAAAGTTTTAAAATATCAGTAAGCAAAAAAAAAAAACTATTATGCGATTGTAATGGAAGAGGCTCTCTTGGTCATTGATATAAAAAAAATACATTTATCTCATGCATACTTGTTTTAATAAAGATACACTTACGAAAATACTAATTTATTCACCAACATTAACTTACATTTAATAATAAATATATCTTACCTCTGTAACAGATCACTCAATAAATGTTGTCTTCGCTCACAAATTTATTACTAAAATTAGGGAAAATGATACTATATCCACTTTGATAATAATAAATTACATGAATCAATCTCAAACCCAAGAAAACCCAGATAATATAGACAAATTGAACTCAGAAGGAACACACAGTGTTTATTTTAGCAGAAAAATTTTAAGAAACAATTTGATTTCACAGACACTTTAAAAAAAAATGCTTAGTAGTGATGGGAGATTCTTTTAGCACTATTATTTATTAAAAAAACGAGCACACAATTGAGGAGCTGAGTGGAAGAACGTGCTAAGTGACATTTTTGAAAAAATTGAGATTTTTGTGCTATTGTTTATGTTATTACCTCCTTTATACATAACAACTTTCAAAAATTTAGAAAACATTCGATTTCGTACATTTTTCGCAAACGAAGTTGGTAGGTGCTCGCGTTTTCGCCACTTTTTCAATGGAAGAAGATGCTAAGCGCCCTTAGCATTTTTTCCCTCCGAAATCGTCCGATTACGGAACGATCGTTTGGTGGAAGAAAGTGCTAAGTGACATCGTTTTGCGGAAAATTTCGACTTTCGCTTGCATTAATAGCAAAACAAATAGTTCTTTTGTAGTTTTAATCAAAAAGAATTTAACAAAATGTAATTAATATTTACTAATTAACTGTATTTATTAAATATAACCAATGAAATAAAATTTATATTGCTTAAAACCTGGTTTTTAGTGCATTTAGCAAAGCAGGAGAAAATGCATTTTTATTTTACAATTATTCGGAGTTAAAGGTTTTACATTTTAGAAAATATCGTCTGATTTCAATGTCTTCTGATTTTTATTGTAATAAACACAGATAATTTAGCAGAGAACAGATGGTATAATTAAAACAAAGCTGCACCTGCCCTATGGAGATCGCAGTTCGCGTTAAAACAACATTGCGGTCCATGAACATTCAAAGCATCTGCCTTCTTAAAACAATGAATTATGGGTACAAAAATCATTTAAAGCCATTTTACGTTTGATCTCTAAAGCTATCGAACACATTTTGTGGAATGTCCTAAACTCCTAAAATTATTAAATTGGATTTAAGAAGCAAGCGGAAAGCTGAATTTTTGCTTGAACGTGCATGCGAATAGCAGCTTATATGGTAAGTGCAAATTTAATCCAGGTATTGCTTTGTTATGTAAAACTACAATATTTTTATTATAATTGATGTAAAAATAAAGTAAAAATGAATAAAACGCTATAAGTTCTTAATATTTATTAAAATATCGATGACTTTAAAAAAGTACTATGCATCACGATTGTAAAAATAAATTGTTTAAACGATCATGTTGTATTGCTGTAGAAATGCTGTTAAAGTATATTTCTTAAAATTGGTTAAACCCATTGAAAAGGAGAAAGAAAAACGTAAGTATCCGTAGGATCTGTATCTTGCCACACAACTTGTTTTTACTTTTTTTTAATATCAAAGTTTGTTTTTAAATTCGATTATTCTAATCTAAAAATTATAAAAAAATTTATTTTGGGAAAACTTGCATCATTAAATTTATTTTATTCATATGCATTTATGTTTCTTTTACTATCTTTTTGTATACTTTTCATTAAGTTGATTTGTATTATTATTATATTAAGTATTTAGTTTATAATTTCAGTGATAATGTATTTTTTAAAAAATATTTTCAATTATAAACTTACTCATCTAGCATACACTCTCCCTTCCAGAGGGCGCAATCGCTGTCATTTGTCATACTCATCTAACATTAATAAGAAGTTCTAAAATAACTTATATAACCTACTTTCTTTTAGCTTAAATAATCAAAGAAATCGCAACAGTAGGGACAGACGGACGAACAAAAAGTATAAAATAGGTGTCTAATATCTTTAAAAAAAACTAGGGATGTGTAACACTATATTACTTTCAATTACCGATTAATAAATCGAAACGCTCATTTAAAAGTCATTATATCCCTTATAAAGTATTTTCAATAACTTTGAAACCTAAAAAGTTCTATGTCAGCTACTCCTTTTACATGCATAATATTGCAGAAAACATTATTTTCACGTCCGACTAGTACACGTGTATGAAATTTGAAGTCCGTATCTATTTCCGTTATTCAGAAATACCTTTAAAACCAAAAAAGTTTGTAGCAGCCTCTTCTTGCGCATGCGCAATTTTTTCGGAAACCTTATTATGACTTCCAACATGAACTAGGAACCCGTGTACTAAATTTGAAGTCCGTAGCTCCTTTATTTTGAACTGTAAAGTAATTTCAAACAGACGGATCAATGTAAAAAAAACCATTTTTTAGTATGGCACAAACGTGTAGAAGGCAGAAAAAATCTTCATTTTGTAATATTTAACCCATCGCAATACTTTTATTACCTTATATTTTATATTAGGTAATTGATAGTAATATTTTTAAAAATTGGACGGGTACAAAAGAAGTTGGGGGGGGGGTAGTAGGACGTACGGACAGAAACAAAATAACAGTCAGACGTACAGGCAGGTGGCCAAACACTAATTGTAGTCATCTATTTTTTTACGTTTGAACTAAAAAAAGAATTGTCAAAATCAGGCACTTTGTATCGGAGATTGAAAGGGATATAGACGGACGGACAAAATGATGGACGGACAGGCAAACGATTAAAAAGTATAAAAGATATCTGTGAAGATCTGTCTTCCAAACAAAAAAAGAATTTTGAAAATCGAAATGTTAGAACGGAAATTATGAAACTCGTATGGATCAAATGGACCTAAAAAATGACACTTAGCATGTTCTTCCACTAAACGACTGAAAAAATCTGAAGCATTTCGGAGGAAAAACATGCCAAGTGCAGGCGGCGTCACGCGCGTTCCGTAAATGACGCGTTAATACGTAACCTACGGCTAAGCCAAAAGACAACAAGTATTTTGAAGAACCAAACTAAAATATCATGCCGAAAAAACTATGATTTTGTGAATGACAGAAAAGTTGCAAACTAAAAACTTTGAAGCTCATTATCTCGTTTTCACCTTTTTGTCACTTAGCACGTTCTTCCACTAAGCTCTTCAATTATCCTCTTCTGGATTGGTGAAGACGAGCTACAGATTGATTTAAGTTATAATAACTTCGGAAGGTAGTACATAACAGTTCTTCCCTTTAAGATTGGTCACACCAAATAGTCCGCTAAGTATTTTGGAGTAGTCTTTGTTCGGGTAGATCGACGGTTACTGATGGTGGGTGTATCTGCCGATGGATCTGGTGGGTCCGTCTATTCTTGGAGTTCTGGAACTGGTGTGTAAATGTCCAAGTTGAACGGGGTCGGATTTGGTGGAATCTGTTCTGGGATTTCTGGCGTCATAAGTTGGTACTGGTGGCAGTTGCGAGACCTCTCTCCTAGGCAAGATGGGTTAAATTGAAATCACACCACATAGTCCGCTAAGTATTTTGGAGTAGTCTTTGTTCGGGTAGATCGACGGTTACTGATGGTGGGTGTATCTGCCGATGGATCTGGTGGGTCCATCTATTCTTGCAGTTCTGGAACTGGTGTGTAAATGTCCAAGTTGAACGGGGTGGGATTTGGTGGAATCTGTTCTGGGATTTCTGGCGTTATAAAGTTGGTACTGGTGGTATTTGCGGGAGGCAAGATGGGTTAAGTTGAAATCACACCACATAGTCCGCTAAGTATTTGTTTAATCGGTGAACTTATTATAACACTTCTGATGCAAACCAATAGAAGAGTCCTTAGGAATAGTCAATTCAGTGTCCACTGAAATATTCTGTAAGTTAGAAGCAATTTTTGCTTCTTCACCACCCAAAGGTATCCATTTAAGAATACAAGTAGAAACTTTTGTCCAAGTGGTTTTTGAAAATGGATTAATTTTATCCACAGCAGTTGGTTGGTTAGTTTTTCTAGCTGGATTGTAGCTCCACGCAAGGTGTGCATTTTCCAGACATCATCCAAGTAGTACTAATAGTTCAAAGAGGGAATAGTCACTCTTAAAGGTGTTCAGTCATCCCCAGTATTAGTAAGATGTAAACAACAAGTGTCCGGAGATGATACAGACATTTTCAAATGTTTAGGTAGGTATTTGTTTATACGAACTTTTTTGCTAAGAGTTAAAAAATAAATTCAACGAAAAATGTAAAATATGAATGTGTGCGATGCTTTCAAGAATATCTCGCGAAAATTTCTGTTTGTTTACAAACAGAACGAGCTAAGTGTTTAAAAGTGCGATAGTACAGCGATCCTAATTGGTTGTTACAGAAGAAGTAAATGAATCGGAGGTTATGATTGGAGAGTAGTATCAGTGGAAAGCAAAGGTGTAAAGCGGTTAAATGAGTAAATAGTGCGCTATATTTCTTGAAATTTTCAATTAATGTGCAAGTTTCTTTTCCAGAAAAATGTATTTTTCAACTGCCCACTTAGTTTTTAAGTTATTACCGTACTTTTCAGATTGCCACTCGATGAGTGTAACGAAAGTGCTTAAAAAAAGGGTTTTTTAAGCTTGGCCCACGGTCTACAAAACTGGAGTGATGTATCAGCGAGCCGAAACCTGAGCGCCTACTTACACCTTTTGCCCGGTTCTCAAAAAAAAGAGGGACTATTTATCCTCCTCCCTATATCTCATTGGTCTGTAGGCGAAGCGAACCGGGCGAGCAGTGATATTTTCCTACGCGTTTCGTTTTCGAAACGGCTCGTTTTCCTCCCTGTTAAGTGGATCGCACACCTCACTCCACTTTTTCCTCTAGCTCATTGACAAGTACATTTCCGAAATGAGGCGCCTTATTTGGTCATTTTCGGAGCCCGAAATAAGGCGCTCTTTTAGTGTGCAGTATTTGTTTGAGGCCGGCGGGTTGAGCAAAATATCTGAGATGGACGTTAGGGTCTCCGGATCAATTGCTGACACCAAGTGGTTGTACTTAGTAGTGTCATTTGTAACGTTAGCTAAAGAAAAATTAGATTCAAGTTGAGCAAACCAAAGTATAATATTTGCTTTCCATAAAGGAGGAATTTTTACAGCGACATGCGATACCTGGGTTTCAAATGGTGGTATCATTGCGGAAACAGAATTAGGATTTAGGGTTGGGGCATTTTGCTTATCCGCATCATCTGGCGCCATGCTTAAACGTTTTAAAGAACACACACCGAGAATAAGAAATCAATGGGAAACGAAAGTAATTGCGAAAATAAAGGAAAATGGTAGCATTACATACGAAAAAAAATACAATAATGACCAATCACAGATAATGAAAGTTCGAACACATATCTTTTTGCTGCGAAGTCCACGTTGGTTGGGTAATCCAATAATAATAAAAATAATGACACTGTCGGAATTTACAAATTAATCTTGTTTATAAAAAATAGTTGAATGCTGGGCTTCGGAAAATTTTGAAGATGTAATAAGATTAACATGTTCACGTCGGGTGACCAATTGTGGTGCACGTGTTAACGTGCTGTACTGAAAATGATAATCCGAAGGTTTATAATCAAATGCCAGCTTAAGTTTAAAAATGGTATTTATTATTAGGAGAAATCGATTACGTTAATAAGTTACAAAATTCCGGAGCGCGACATTACAAAGCCGGTTTAGGCTAGGGCACTTCTTCGGTCAAGGACAGTCTAGCATAGTCTGGAGTCTCGGGAGTTCTGCTCGTCCCCGAGAGAGCGTTTTCTCCCAGCGGCAAGAGAGTTGCCGGTCTGGTGGCGTGTCGCCTACTCGCCAAGCGTCCGTCGCCAAGGCAGCCGCTGCAATACCATATACACCAGAGCAGAATGGAGCTGCGGGGAGGGAAAACAGAATGATTGTAGAACTAACTCGCTCTATGCTCTCAGTGTCTGAGCTTCTTCGATCCCTGTGGGCTCATGCATCTGAAACAGCAGCTTATCTGCTTAACCGAACTGGTGTGTCTTCAGAAGAAGGTATAGGTCCACAAGAGCTCTGGACTGGCAAATTGGTCCCTAGCTTGAATCATTTACGAGTGTTTGGAACAGAGTGCTATGCTCACATACCCAAGAACTTAAGACGCAAATTTGACAACAAAAGTGTTCCATCTCATTTTGTGAACCATGTAAATGAAAAGGATATGTATCAAGTCTATGTATCATCTATGAATAAGATAATCAAATCACGACATGTGGATTTCAAGCCTGAAAGACTCTGCACAACTTATGTTTCAGTGGAGGGAAACTTCCGATGATCAACTGAGATGGAGGAAGAACCGAGATGATCATCTGAAGTTGAGTAAGACTCGAATGGTGAAGAAGATGATGTGGTTGAAGACAGATCTTCGGATGTTCTCAGAGATTAGGCAACAGTTCGACAATCTGAAAGAAAGCGAGATGTACCTGCTTGGAAGACATGAGACTTTCTATTTGCAAGTGCTGCTTCTGTAGAAGAATCGGAAAATCCATCGTCATACTCAGAAGCTGTTTCCTCTGATGAAAAGAACTTGTGGCTAGCTGTCATGTAGAGATGTCAAAAAAAGAACACTGTTCTTTTGAACAGGTTCTTTAAAAAGAACTGGAGCAGTATGCTCCTTGCTTTTGAAAGAGAACCTGTTCTTCTATAATTATCGATTTTTCATCATAACTGATTTTTACGTTAAACAAAAAAAATTACATCTATCTTCCAATTCTAATTCCGCTACTCGGTAAATCATTAATCATAAAGTTCCTAACAAAACGAGCAATAGCCTCTCCTCATAGTTGGTGAGTGGGTTTGGACGAAAAGACTTCTTATCATCTTACGTCACGAATGCCTTGAAAGGCTATGCCCACAATTTCAGCAATGAAACAGATTTCAAAACGATTTCGATTAATAGCACTGAACAGGGTGTTCTTTTGTATGCTCTTTGATACTTTTTGCACTACGATAGCTCTTTGATGTTTTATCGTAGAGAGGTAGCTATTTGCGTTTCGGAGTAGCCGAGTAGCTCTTTTTTAGAGCAGCTCTTTTTGGAACGGGACAGTTCTTTTTTTGCGTTTCACAGGTTGCTCTGGGAGACTTTTTTTTTGCGACGAGTTGCTCTTTTCACAGGTTGCTCTGGGAGTCGTTCTTTTTTGCGATAAGCAGCTCTTTTAGCATTGTTTTGAACGGTTTTTGTTGAGCTCTTTCATGCGTTTAAATAGGAGGATCGGGTATTATCGTACTTGTGTTTTGGATGTGTCCGTGTGACATTTTTTGTTTATTCATTTTTTTTTCTGTGATTTTCTTTGAATTTCAAAATTTTAAGTATTTAGATCAATATCAAGTTTTTTAGAGAAATTATAAGTATCAGTTTTAAAATTTCAAATTGATTTTTTAAAAAATTGTATACATTTTAAGGTAGGCGAATACCCAAAATTCCCCGGAATTCTAAAATTTTTACTATTGCTTTAATCTTTTCCAAATTTGGCATGGTGATTTCAAATATAATGAATAATGCTATTTAGGCAGTTTTTTAAATTTAAATATAATTTATTTATTTTAAACGGTGTTTTTCAACTAAAAAAAGAGGTTCACGCCAACAAGCCTACCACATTGAATTTTCCTCCGACAAACATGAATTATGTGTTAAATTCTTCGTTTTGAACTGATCCGTGCAATGACCCTCTAGAGTTACAAACAAATCACAAGAATGTGTTTTACGACAAATTTTATGAATTAACTTGAAACAAACACAATGTGGCTAATCTAACGGCAGTGCCGGAAATCTGCGCAAGCGGATATCTCGACTCGAGAGCGAAACGTTTTTGTGAGCAGCCAAGTAAAATATCGCCAAGTTGTTAGTTAGGGTTGTAGAGAAGGTTTAGGTTGTTATTGAATATCAAGCGTTTACCCTCGCCGAACGCGTGCGTTTATGGATTATAATAGAATTATTGGATTATTACACTGTCCAATTCTATAAGCCTATTTTATTCTGGGATCAATTGATGTAAGACTTTACATAATCAGACCCGCTTATAAACCTTCGTCAAGCAAGAGAGATACAACACACACACTTAAATGGATCCATCTAATTTTTAGAGACAGAGGCCAACTAGAGGATCCCCAGAATTGACTTGTCACATGTATTGATTGGGTATGGTAACTTGGAGGACTTAGTGACCACGACGGATTTAACGTACACCAGTCATTTAGCATGGCTTTAGAAATTATGGTTATCAGTTAAAAAAGCAACTTCCAGATCCATAATACATTTTAAATTATACAGGGTGGTTATAAAATAACGATCGCTATTCAGAGTGGTCTGTAGCTGTACTGAATATTCCAAATGCAAAAAACTTTGAGATACTTGCTAATCAAGAAGGGGGGGGGGGGGAAGAATGGTATCATAAAAAACCAACTCGTCTCTTGACCAGGGTTCTAAATTACGAGGCGTAATTGGATGTGTTGGCCGTAATTAGCCATAATTGGCTGTACCTCGTAATTTAGAACCTTTGTCAAGAGACGAGTTTCTTATTTATGATTTCAATCTTTTTCGAAAAAAAAACCCTCGTCCCTTGACCAGAGTTCTAAATTCCGAGGCGTAATTGTTGGTCGTAATTGGCCCTAATTGACGATGCCTCTTAATTTAGAACCCTTGGTCAAGAGACGAGTTTGCTTTTTATGATTATTTTTTAATGATTATTTTTTAGGATTCTATCTTTTTTTTATTCCATTCTTCCGCAACGAGGATCGATTTCATCTCAATCAACATGTTAATTTTTATTCCCAAAACCTTATCAACTTTGGGCGATAATAAGCCAACGTGACAAACTATCTTTCCCTTTCAGTATCCGTCTGCGCACGCGCAGTGGTTTTCCGTAAGAGAGCTGGATTTCCGGCAGATGCTGAGCATGCGCAGATGGTGCCGTAAGTGCAATGGGTTTGAGGAACTTACCGTACTCGCAGCTACCAATCAACAAATTTTTTTTTCGATAAACTTACACTTTGACATTTTTTAAAACAAAAACTACTATATTTACACCAGATGTTAGAGGTTCATGGCACAGATGTATATTAAAATAGCATCTGTAAAAAATTTCAGGTAAATTAGTGTAAAACTTTTTATGCTAGAAGTGTTAGCGTAAACCCCCTTTTTTTGTAGAAAAACACCGTTTAAAATAAATCAATTATATTTAAATAAAAAAAATTGCCAAAAAAGCATTGTAAATTATATTTGAAATCACTATGCCAAATTTGGAAAAGATTAAAGTAATAGTAAAAATTTTAAAATTTTAGGTATTCGCCTACCTTAATACATTTGAGAAGTAATATTAAATATTTTTTTTAAAAAATGCGCTGAGTGGTATGGCAATGGTTTCCTGAGCCTCAATAATTGTCGATTGTCGCTAAGTTTTAAGAACCGTCAAAGCGGGTATCTTTGGCCACGGAGGGTAACTTTGGCCACGCGTCGGAAAAAGATTTGTTTCTTAATTTCTCTTCATAAAATGATCTCATCTTAAATTGTTTTACATTTTTGGAAAGGTGGAAATATCGCCTTTCATTTCATGTAAAAAAAAATCTGATTCTAAATCTGGCAATACTACAAATGCTGTTTTCATTCTTACGAGCATAAAATGACAAAAATCTATCTCTTCCAACTTTTGTCTGGAACACTTAAAAAAAGATTGAAAATATTTAAATAAAACACTCTATTCGATTCTTTTATTAATGAGGAAGAATATTACACCATTTGTTTTATTCTAAGTTGACTACTTTTTATGCTGTAGTTAAATATTTGTAATTGGGAAGCTTTTGCCGATGAATGCGGGTAACTTTGGCCATAGATGTAAATATTTATTTATGGAACTTTGCACTTTAAAAAATGTATGTAAAAGTGTATTAAGTTTAACTATTTTTGAAAAAATTCTTACTTTTAGGATTACTCATTTTTTAAGATATTTTTTTTTAAATCTCATGATTTTAAACATTAAAAAGATAGATAGAATGCAAGATACGTATTCCACTCAAAATCGCAAATGTCGAAAGGTAAACATTTTCAAATTCTTAATTATAAATATATTATTTTTTACCTTTTATAATAAAATCGTTTGCTTTTTACAAATATATTTGTTATTAAATCTTGCTTCAAAAAAGTTCTTTTTTCCTTATTAAATTAAAATAGAAGTTTATTTTTCTTTCTTTTAAGCGACAAACAATACTAGTATTCAACGTGTAATGCCATTCCACGATGCACTGCAATGTAAATGTTAAGTTATATACCATTTTAAATAACTATAGGTCTTATAACTTTGTTATTTTTGGGTTTAAAGTTTTAATATTGCTATTTCAATCGTTAACACAGCTTTCAAGGATGTTAAAAAGTATGTTTCTTATGTATTTCTTGGGTGGCCAAAGTTACCCGCCCGGCTCCTAACAGTGTCTTATTTTTTAAAATTAATACCAATTTTTTATTAATTTATAAAATGTAACAAAAATGCCTGAAAATTATTCCTAAATGTACAATTCTTAAAATGCATAAGGATTTTTAAGTGTTTAAATTGTTTTTGAAGTTAAATTTGTCTTCTTTTGTGAAAAAAACTCTGATTTTGGCCAAAGTTACCCGCACTGACGGAAGTAAAACTTTAAATTATTTTTCAAAAACTTATAAAATTAGGCAAGTAGTTGATTATAAATTTAAAGTACATTACTTAATTTTTTTAGCTGTAAGCTATTTGTTGTAAACTATTTGATTTATTCAGATATTTCTTATTAGTCATAATACCTCCCCCCCTTCTCCTCCAAGGATCGATGTGAAGACATATTTTTGTTGTTAAAAAAATCATAAAATTTAATTAATTGGTATAGATAAATTTCTAGTTAGAACAAGCAATTTTTTAACTCTCAAAACCAACCAAATTTCTAACTAAGAATGCGCATTTTATTTAGGGAGAATTATTAAAATTAAATATCATACTGCGATTGGCAATTAATAATCTACTTAATTCAGTTTCTGTGTATTTAATTTGATTTGTATTATCTAACAAAAAAATTTTAGAATGAAAAATTAATTTTTATATATACTGGTAAAAAGTTTTAATTATTTAATATTAAATATATATTATTTATTAGTGGAATTATCTCATGGGGCCATCTGGTGGTGGTGCTAGAGCTTGCGAACTGCCGTATGGGATACTGGTTCATAAATGGCTTCACCGTTTCTCCTAGCAGCAGATCTGTTACTTTCTTAATCTATGTTGCTCTCTAATTACTTTTGGTTGATTGGCAGATCTATAATTAGGTTAGTGTGCTTGGTCAGCACCCAAACCAGATTATGTCTACCAACCAAAATGAAAGTAATTCGAGAGAAAGGAAAACAAGACCGTGGAGCTATTGCCAGATCCTCCGAGTTGTAAATTTTACAGATTTGATAATTTTGCTTCGGTAGGTATACAACTAAATAAAAAAAAATGACCATTCTTAATACTTCCCTTTTATCGTGCAAACGGTAAATCTTTTTTTTCTTCTGTTCTGATTTTCGAGAAACCGTCATGGTTTGTCGAAAACCAAAAAAAACAAGCGGTTTTCGATTTTAACCGAGGAAAAAAAAAGCAAAACAAGCACTAACCGGTTTAAACTGATATCGGTTTAAACAACCGGTTTTCCATCGCTACTTTGAAATGGCTCGGCCACCAGCGGGCAGGTGTTGACGAAATTCAATTGATTTGGAATCCTCGTGTAACGAAATCTCAGGTGATATTGTTGTATGCAAAGTACTGGTACGAACTCAGGTGCAAATGATTTGGTCCTCGAGTATTTTGTGAAAGTGCTGGTCCAAACAGACGTGTTTTGGCGAAACTCTTGCCAATGATTCGTTAAAGGTAAGTTCATTTAATTTGATGTAAGGGTTGATTGACTCAATGTTCTAATTAGACATTTTGAAAAAGTGTTGCAATTTCTGATCCGTCAAAATATGCCTTTCGAAAGTTGCATTTCAAAGGCTAAACTGTATTTTTCCTAATGTTAAGTATTTACTTTTTGATACGTATTAAACCCATGTGGGTTTAAAATATATTGGTCCGCGGAATCCTAAAAGTCGTGTTTAGTCACCATGGTCTTACAAAAAACTCAAAAAGCTATATAAAAAGCGCAGAATTTGGAAAATTTAGCTGTGCTTAAGAAAATATTAATTTGAAAATGAGTTTGTTATTGCTTAATAACAAAATTTTATGAAAAAAAATCACTTGAGTATCCTACAGATTTCTAAAAAGATACAAAACATTTGTATTTTATGAAAGGGGCAAAGATGTGATTCAGTGCCCCCAAGCTAAAACTTCTGCGAAAGATCTTTTTGTTTATCAAGGGGAACAACAAAACATTTCATATGAATTGCTTCCAGACTACTGTTGTAATAGTTTGACTTTAATTAGTAAAATTTTGTTATGAATAATGATTCAAATGAATAAATTATTTCAAATGAATAATAAAAAAAAAGTGCATGTTAAGCAAGGAACACCTTCCGTATTCAGGCCGGCGACTTTTGACGTTCAGGAAAACACAGCGTTGCTAGAGTTGGACTCAAACCGACCTCAAGTTGGCACAAATGTTTGACGAGGGTAAATAGTTCTCATTTTTGAGTGCGAATACAAAAAGATATTTCACATTCAATAAACAAATTGATTTGTTATTTCAAGACATATTTTTATTATTTTTATAAGTTAAGATTCAGTTAGAGTGTTATTTTAATTATTTTTTTCTTTCGATTTTGACGTAACAGGGCACATGAATATCAGGGTCGAAAGGAGCAGCCAATCAGAACAGTGGAATTAAATTTTTGTTCAAATTTCTTCATGTTATCATCTTCTGAAACGTTGCAAAATTCCCAAACAGGATGCATTTTCTTTTTTCATAGACTCAAATACTTAATTTTTTGTTATTTATAATGTTAAATCAAGCTCTACTCATGTTGTATTAAATGAACAATAATTACTGTATTGATCACAATGTGTCTCTTTGGAATGGAGGTCATTTTGAGTATGTTAAGGAGACTCTCTTGTTTCTAAATAGGCTGTCCTTCACCCCTGTTGTGACAAATGAGATTCCTGTGCAATGTTTGAAGTAAATACAAAAAGCCTTTTTATGTGCAACTCCTCGTGTTTTTGTGTACCCTATAGCATATAATAGAATCTTGTAGCAATTGGCGTTCCACACTGTTTTTATTTTGACATTTTATCATGCAATGAGCTGGCTTGTTTGTGTTGGAAATAAACAAAAAACAGTTTACGATTGTTTATTCATTAGATTAAATTATTTGAAGATCAATTATTGCTGTTTGCTTTTTAAAAAATGACTCGTAAAAATATAACGATCACAGAACTTTATTTCACATGTTGTTAGGAATAAGAATGTTGCCAATCGGCAAGTTACAAATCTTTGACTTTGAAGGTGGCTCTACATTTGCGAATTTGTCACAAAACATTTTAATTTCAGCACTCCTCCTTGACAAATTTCACACAAAATATTAACATATATAGGAACCAAAAAATATCTTACACATGCAATTGAACAAAACAAAAAAAAATTAAAGAAACACAAATTGGAACAATCAACGAAACAAATTTTCATGCAAATTATCAAAGTCACCAAAAATTAATTACAACTGGTATCAAACATTAAAACCTAGATGTTTTCTTAAGCTAAAAAGCACCTTTTTGCTAATGGTTTTAGTAAACAAATCTGCAACATTGTCTTTCGATGACACATATTCCAATTTGACAACATTTTGCTCAATGTAATCACGAATGAAATGGTACCTGATATCTTAATTTCAACAGTTTGTTCACTGTATCCTTCCTTCCATACTCAGCTTAAAACATTGATCTATACTTTTGACTGAATTTACAATCAAAAGTAATCAAAACACATGAAGTTTAAAAAAAAAATTGCACTTATTTTTAAGCATTTTCCCAGCAATGTTCAAGCTTATTTGCTGTCAGGTATTAAAAATCACTGCACAGGAGCAATTTCTAAAGCATGTGGAATAAACTTTTGTATTATTTATATAAAAAAAAGGATTAAGATGAACCAATTTTGGAATGCCTAAGCTGTTTTAGTGCAATTTTTTAAAATTAGCAATTGAACATAATTTACAATTCTTTTAATTGACATTAAACTATCCAAACGTACTCAATTGCCTTCCTTGCTGATTTCGCAACTCTGTCAAAAAAAGCACTGTTCCATGGAACAGCGACTGTTTTTTCTACCCAGGACAAGTAAGGTGTCCTCCCCTGTCTTGGACTTTTCGTCTGAATCCACTCAAAGCTGAATGAATGGATGTCTGCTCTTTTGTGTTTCGAAATCCCATAGATAGTCCAGGCAACGAAGAGTTATAGAGGGAAAATTTTGGAACACAATTTTTTACTTCATAACTTTGTTAAGACTAGTTAGGAGGTAAATATATCAAAAGTCCCCGCCCAAAGCCCCTGTGCTGAAGGGGGGTTTGAATGTCCCATTTTTTAGTTTTTTGCTTATATCTCAAAAACTATGTGTCTAGCGATATAATTGCAACACTCAAAATGAAAGCTGATTCAATTTGCTACAAGCTGCACCCCTCAAGTGTTTTAATATCTTGTATAGTTTTTGAGATATATCCGCTCTTGAAAGTTAGTAATTTTCTATGAAACACTTCCCCCCCTCATTTCTCCTTTTTTTGACCGTATAACTCTTCAATACACCTAACCACTAAATGTTGGCCCTAGAGTGGTAGAAAATGTAATTATTTTCAATAATATATCTTATTTTATATTTATCTATTTTCCTTCAAATTTTAAAGCAGTTTCAGTATTGACTGAAGAGGGGACTGTCTGTCCCATAAAGCTAATGCATTAGTTTTGAAATCGCAACGTTTACAAAAGAATTGCTTTGCCATGTTATCCCATTTTCACAAGGTATTAGAATAATCAGAACATCAATTTAACACAAAATTGAAAATAAAGTAACATCCGTTTATTTAATTATTAATAAAGTTTTAAAATAGTGGCGCCATCTGCTGTAATTTTTTGGCATTTTAAAATTTCAAAAATATATAATTAAATAACTAGATAACATTTTCGTTTCAAATTTAATTCATTTCGATGTTATGTTGATTCACGTACCTGGGCAAAAAGGGCTAATATGGCAAAGCAATACATCTGCGGAAGTTGTTATTCCAAAACTAATGCATTAGCTCTATGGAACTGACAATCCCCCTTATGTACACTTATTCTATACTGAACGTCTAAATAACACTGATACTCATTTTATAGGCTTGTTACTTAAATATTTTAGTAAGTTTTTATTTTTGAAAATTATGATTTTCGTAAATAAAATTATGTATGCTAGTAGTTAGGATAATTGTTAAAGGTTATACACTTTTATAAATTTGATGTGAAAAATCACGCACATAGATATGCAATACATATGTATCAATGTAGGAAATTCATTTGTGCCCTCTGCGCCAAAAGTCGGGCCCTGCTGACTAAACAGACGACTAAACAGAACGACTGACTAAACAGACGACGGCTTTCAAAAGTTGCTTTTTCCTGTTTCTAGGTCTACACAACTAAGTCTCTAGTTTACTTATTCAGAGGATAGAATGAGTGAAAAATTTTAAACGTGTTTTTTAGACATGTGCGGAAAGGCATTAGAACACTTTTTGTCTATCTTTAAAAAGAAGCGCTTGGTTTAAAACACGATTTTGAAATAAGTGTTCTCTGAATGGCCAAACAGCAAACATTTAGAGAAAACTAACTGTTGAAACTGCAGAATCCTATTATAAAATATCTTTATTTATTCTGCACGTTGACAAATAATAAGTAGCTGGAGCGGAGATTTGAAGGTAGTAGGGGAGGCCGGGGGAATCCCGCCACCCCTTGTATCTCGCCAGCTGCGTGTATGAGATGGAGGCTGTGAGTGCTGACATGTAGCAGGAAACAAAGTAATTATTTGTAGTAGAGACGCTAATGGCCTTGCAGTGTGTTGGTGTAAAGTTATTAAAAAATACAGTTTTTGGTGATTTTCATCTAATTTTGAGATAAGTGACTGTTATCCCTAAGTTGGATAAGTCGGTTACATTGATATCATTGAAAAAAGTAATTATTTAGCTATGTTATCACGCTAGGTTAGTTTGGACGCTAGGTTATCTACCTTCCCCTAAACAAGCTGTCCATACCATTTTGTCTTACTTGGGTAATGCCGCCACCCACAAAAGGATGGCGACATAACCCGTAAAATGGAAATGTCATATGCCACTGTGCAAGCTTTTAGAATTTTTTTAAATTCAGTTTCTATTAAAGATTTAAATTAAAAAAAACACCACAATATGGGTTATGAACTGTAGTATGCTATGCTTGTTACAATTTACATTGATTGCAACACAATTCTGCATGAAAATTCAATTTCCCTTAAGGTGACGTTATTCCCCCGGTCTAACCTATGGTTACTTCATCAAAATTTCAGTATTTACTTCCATGTTTCTGCAATAGGGCTACTTTTGATGATAGAAATGGGGATGGGAAATTTAATTCGAGAGAATTGAAAAGGGATTAATTTATTATTATCAAGTTGATCTTTGGAACAAAAAAGCGTGAAAGACCAACCAATTGAGTGTTCCTGGTATTATGTATATCCAATTTTGAAGCTTACAAAATCAATCGCTTTCAGGCAAACAATTATATGTGTTTGTTTTGAATCATTAGTGATCGCTAAGTATAATAAATAGAAAAAGTAGGAACTGTTTATCTTTTATAAATTATTTAATTCGAAACTTGAAATATGCTTTTTTTATTTTGAATTTAAATGTATCTTTTGAACGAGGGTTTGTTTTTAACAATTGACGGCAACGTGTAAAATTTTGCTTTATCCTATAGCTTTTGGGATTTATTTCATTTCTAGATAGATGAACGAATTTTAAACTAACCTTTAACTTATAGGGATATTTTTAAACAATCGCTGTTAGAAGTTTCATAATCGTATTGAAAAAAAAACCGACACAGATATCATAGAAATGTTTTAAAACATTTCACTCCTTTTCACCCCCTTTCACAAATGTGAATTTTTTTTTGGTTTTGACAATTTTCCCTGTAGCTCCAATTCCAATGTAAGAACTATTTTTGTGCCAATTATCAGAATTCCTATAAATTTAGTTTCCTTTGAGAATAATTATCAACCACTCACGGTCATAAGCGTTTTCCACAGCAGTCTTGTTTGTAAATTTAGTGTAATGACAGGTATTTAAAAATAGCATTTTGGAAGATTAACATTAAAAAACATTTCCCGGATCCCCCCCCCCCCTCCTTGAAAATTTCCTGGCTGCGCGCCTGCCTACACGCAAGTCACTGCATACTTCACATTGTTCGTGGGATCGACAAAGCAAGACGAACACTATGAGACACCAAGAATATAAATTTTTGAAAAGGGCATTCTTCTGGGTGCGACTTGAATTTCAAACAATTTTTCAAGGAAAGACTTCTTTTTTAAAGAGTAAACAGTTTCGCATCCTAGAACTAATTGTTTTTGTTATACATCCTGATCGTATCGCCTACTTTAATTTTAAGAACTAGAACATGCATAACAGCTATGCTGCATTTTCAAAAATACAATTGAAAATACCCATAAAAAATACTTGCAATAAATGCTTAAATTCATTTATTTTGATTACGAAAAGCTAATTTCATTTTAATAAACTATTAATATTATTTTCTCGAAAAATCCGTATTCTTTTCTCCCCCTCCCTCCATTTTCGGAAGGCGCTCAACCGAATCATTGCCTCGGAACAGGGAAAATTTGGATCAAAATAGAATTCATGTTTCTACACAAAATAAAATTGTCGAGCTGAAAATACATGTCGAATTAAGAATATGATTGCGTATTTCTGCTGTAGGGAAGGATTAAATTCAGAGCGAAAATAAACATCTTCCTTGTTTAACATATTTTTAGGGAGGGGGATACAAGGCTTATGAATTCTTCATTGGACATTTAATCTCATGTTTTTGAAAGAAAAAAAAGCCATGTTCAGTGCCAAAATATATAATCCATATATATTTACTTCCAGATATGTTCCGTAGGAAACGGGAAAGTTAGTATTTGCTTGTATAATAACTAATCTTGTTTCCCCCCCAATCCTGCAAGGAAATGGTATCGCATGTGTAGAGACCCCCATCCTATGTTCCCATTTGAACGGGCCTAACCAGCCATGAGTCGAAGGATCAAACAGTTGGTCCCCAGTTTTTTGCTTCATTTGAAAGCAACTACTTATGGCGTAACCAGTTTCAAAATTGGAGCTTATTTTTCCGCTTTTGACATTGCATTTTTATTCGCCAAAAAATTTGAAACACTAGTTTTTACAATTACTGACTTTTATTGAAACGGGAAAATAGAGATGATTTGATTTTACTTTCAATTACATAATATGAAATAAAAGTTTTCGGGAAAACCGTTTTTTTTTTGTGTATAATTTAGATACTCATTCAATTCTACAATCTATAATAATAAAATAAAGAGTCTGTCTGTGTGGGTGTCTGTGGATCGCAAAAGACCTACTTAGACTGCTATAAAAAAAATCGAAATTTTTAATATAGATTCCTTTTAATACCTACGTGTGCACCTAAGGCCTAGTTTTTACATATTTGTTCTATTTTTAGAGAAATTTTGAAATAACTGAAAAAATACACCACTTTCGCTCAAATCCGATAACTTTTTTCCTTTCGCGTTGCCATTTGTTTAAGAAATTAAATTAAGCACAGAGTAATTTAAAATAGGAAATGTTTATTTTATCAAGTGTTGCCATAACCTTCAGAAACTACATTCTCTATTTAAAAAAAAAAAAAATGATTCGAGGCCATCTCGCACTAGAGCTGCTTATGAGGATTTTATGTCTTCATTTTTTCGCCAAATGCGTTGCCAAAATTGCTAAAATATTTTCTAAAAACGCGCCAAATGGGTAATTTTTTTTTGTTTAAATAATTTAGCTGGTTGGTTGCTCCAAGATAATCGTGATTGAGCTGCATAATGTCAGGGTTTGTCGCTATATCTATATTTTCTCGCCAAATTATTACCAAAAATGTGCCAATGACCAAAATATTTCTTTTATCCTTTCGTTATTTATCCTATAGAATCATACCTAAATTGATTGCAAGACACAAAATTTGCATTGTGGGACGTCTTCATACAATACGAACTAAGATCTGAACACGCCACTAGTCTGAGTAGCTCTAATGTGAAGCTAATCCGATCCAACTAATGCAGAAACAGGTTTCAGGCGGCTTCAGGAGTTCTCGCCAAGCATTTCAACGTATTCCTATCTCTAGACCGGGACCACTTTTATTTGCCTCGTATAAATAGCTTCGATCAACTCCCGTATTTTGTAGCCATTTTGTTTTATTCATCAAGGTTAGGATCATTCCATGGTCCGTTAGGTTGCATTGCAACGTGCTGAAGGTTTCGTTTCACTTGTCTCAAATCTAGATGGCAGCACCACCCGATCGTGCACAGACATCTCGCCTTTGGAATTACGTTAATTGAAACTATTATTTTAAGACTAATGTTTTACTATTAGTTCGGTGCCCCCTCCCTTTCTAATGAACTATTATAAACTGCTCAAAACAATTAGGGGAGCTTTTGTTTACCCTTTCAGTTCCAACTCTTTGTTTTTTATTTTAAAAATTTAAAATTTGTGAAATGGTCATTATGCAACGAAGAATAAAATGGTAAAAAACATTCCGGGTTCGTTTTATTGGGCTTTTTTGGGTTCTATTGGGTTTTTTTAGGATTCAACCTTATAATGTCACTGTTTGGTTCAAATTTTAAGTATTTTAAGAAAAGAGCAATTTCAGTCAAGAGAAAAACTCATTCTAAATTAATATATATTTTTAAAATTAAATTTAATTAAAATGGATTTTAATGAAAAAATATTAATTATCATCGAAAAATTATTAATTTTCAACCTTGATTTACGCTTTTTTTTAGGATATTAAGAATATGAAAAAGAGTGAGTTTGCATGATTATTTTTTAATAAGGAAAATACTTGATTACAGAGTTTTACCTTGATTTAAGAAGCAATGACATTGAACCAGCTGTTTCGCCTTTTCAATTCCATGTACATTTTTTAGTACTTAGCTATTTTATTTTTATATTTACAAATTTAACTAAAGTGAACAAACTCGCTGTATGAACTGAGCGAAGTTGATAAGGTGTTCAATTTGAGTTGTGTAATAACATACTTTTTCAGGAAAGCAAAATATTTTTGTAACTGCCCTTAAAAAAAGCCTTAACCTTTGCCTAGTTACTTTACTACATAGTACTTTAGCCTGATTAACTAATACAGTAAGATGGTACAGCTGTGGAAATAAAAAAGTACCCACTTGAGGTTATTTCCTCCGTTATTCATCCTAAAGAGTCGGACCTTTTTGACATTGTGAACAATTAACATTTTGAGTTAATTGCATGACACAAAATTTGCATAAGGGGCCATCTTCATATTAAAAATATCACTAACTTTAAAATTTCCAATAGCAACACCCCTTTTTGAATCCATATTTCAAATCTCTGACCTATGTTAATACGAAATGCCAAATTTTGTTAGTTTTTAAGCATTATTAGAGAAGTTAGAGACGTGCAAAGTTTAGGTCCCATAATGTTAAATGAGTTGCACATAAAAAACTATCCCGATCTATAAATAATTAAGATAATGAAACGAATTTTTTACTGAAAAGAAATTATAATAACCCAAACAAAATGCATTCAATATTGGTATATTTAAAACAATTTTTATATTTTTAAATAATTATTATATTGATTTTTTAAAAAAATATGAATGGAAACCCCTTAATATTTTTAAAGAAATAAATTTAAGACAAGAAGTTTAAGCGAAATCCCAATTTTTAAAAATGTGTATTCACAATTTGCTGAGTAAATCACAAAATACTTTATAATTACCCTTTAGGGGACTGTGTATAAGATTACGTGTATAAATGATAAATAAAGACGGCTTTGCATGCATGCTTGCTTGTCATTTTAGAGTTGGTCCCCAATAGGTCCACAAGTGATTCGATTGAATAACTCGTCAAATATTCATCCAAATGTAACAAAAACTTAGATTTAAGGGTTTTCAAGAGTGCTTAACATTTCTAAGTTATTAAAATTGGGTGTTGTTATTGGAAATTTCAAAGATCGTAATATTTTTAATATGAAGACGGCCCCTTATGCAAATTTTGTATCGTGCAATTAACTCAGAATGTTAATTGTACACAATCTCAAAAAGGTCCGATTCCATAGGGTGACTAACGGATGAAATAACCTCAAGTGGGTACTTTTTTATTTCCACAGCTGTACAGCTGTGGAAATAAAAAAATACCCACTTGAGGTTATTTCATCCGTTAGTCACCCTATAGAATCGGACCTTTTTGAGATTGTGTACAATTAACATTCTGAGTTAATTGCACGATACAAAATTTGCGTAAGGGGCCGTCATCATATTAAAAATATTGCGATCTTTGAAATTTCCAATAGCAACACCCAATTTTAATAACTTATAAATGTTAAGCACTCTTGAAAACCCTTAAATCTAAGTTTTTGTTACATTTGGATGAATATTTGACGAGTTATTCAATCGAATCACTTGTGGAACTTTGGGGGACCATCTCTAAAATGACAAGCAAGCATGCATGCAAGGTCGTCTTTATTTATCAATTACACACGTAATCTTATACACAGTCCCCTAAAGGGTAATTAAAAAGTATTTTGTGATTTACTCAGCAAATTATGAATAAAAAAAATTTAAAAATTGGGATTTCGCTTAAACTTTTTGTCTTACATTTATTTCTTTAAAAATATTAAGGGGTTTCCATTCATATTTTTTTTAAAAAAATTAATATGATAATTATTTAAAAAATGTAAAAATTGTTTTAAATACCCCAATATTGAATGCATTTTGTTTGGGTTATTATAATTTCTTTTCAGTAAAAAATTCGTTTCATTATCTTATTTATAGATCGGGATAGTTTTTTTTATGTGCAACTCATTTAACATTATGGGACCTAAACTTTGCACGTCTCTAACTCCTCTAATAAGGCTTAAAAACTAACAAAATTTGGCATTTCGTATTAACATAGGTCAGAGATTTGAAATATGGATTCAAAAAGGGGTGTTGTTATTGGAAATTTTAAAGTTAGTAATATTTTTAATATGAAGATGGCCCCTTATGCAAATTTTGTGTCATGCAATTAACTCAAATTTTTAATTGTTCACAATGTCAAAAAGGTCCGATTCAATAGGATGACTAACGGCCAAAATAATCACTAGTGGGTACTTTTTTATTTCCACAGCTGTACCATAAATGCATCAAAAGTGTCCCATACCCCCTAAACGTATTAATCCGAATATGTATTCACAATTGTGAATTCGAATAGATTCATATTTGCAGGTGTGAATCCGAAATTTTGATTCACACCTATGAATATGAATCTTAATCTATTCGGATTCACATCTATGAATACAAATCCATTTGGATTAACATCTATGAATATGTATCCATTTGGATTTACACTTGGATTCACTGAAAAATTCCATTCAAAAGGCCAATATAAATAAATGTCTGTCTGTACCTCTCTATACTGTAAAAAAAAAACTGTAGTTAATAGAAAATATCTAGGAAATTCAGGTGTCATGGGCTTTTCTAGTAACCTTACTGCATTAAACTTAGTAAGTAACACAAACATTTCCTCAGTAACCATAATAAGAAAACTGCAGTAGGGTAAGGTGGGGCAAGTGGGACACCCCCCCCCCCCTCTCCCTGGCATTTCCCGAATTATGGACGTAAAAATAAATACGTTACAATATTTTTAAGCATTTACCCCAATAGATGCAGGAAACATTATGGCACCATTTTCATTAACGTATGTAACAAGGTACAATCCTTTTTGTGAATTTTTTTTTAAATTGCATCTTTTCGTAATTCACGCCATCATACTATTTTTATATTTATTTCCAAACAGTTCATGAAACAAAACAAAATGTCATATATTTTGAAAGTGTATAAAACATAGTATACAGCACCCCGCGTTTGGGGTAAGTGGGCCACCACAATGGCAGGGTAAGTGGGCCAGGGGTGGCCCACTTGCCCCAACTCTTTAATATACTTAAAAAAAAGTCATATTCACTATTCATAGTCCTATTCATTGACATAGGCCACTTTAAAATCTGTAGCCACTACATGCAAAAATGACACGATGAAAATTAACGTATTTTTTCTTTTAGTAAGCTTGCATGTCAGAAAAAGTTGCTATGGGGGGACTATTAAAGACTATCAAACGCTCAAAAAACCATGTAGATTATTCCACTTGCCAAACCATATATCTACCAGTTATGTGTAAAAATATATTAGGGGGGTGGTCCACTTACCCCACCTTGCGGGACAAGTGGTCCACTCGGATGACCAAAAAGAAAAACATATTTTAAAATTTATTATTTGCCAATTTGTGTTAAGGTTGCCATGGGTACAGTAATAACATATGAGAGAATGGACCACAAAAAAAAAAAGTTTTAAGGCCGATTACATCCAGTGGTATGAGGGTCTAAAGTCGAATTATGACAAAAAAGATGGCCCACTTACCCCACCTTACCCTACATTTACATGGGATTTTCGTGTATGTTTACTAAGAAACTATAGGCAGCTTCACCGGTGCTTTTCCTGTAAGTTTACTAAAAAACTTGAAGTAGCTTTACAGGTAGTAACTTTACAAAAAATAAAACAAGAGGGCCCCACTAATTTTTCTGTTAGTCAGGTATTACTATTTCGAATTTCCGGACCAGGACAGAACTCCCAAACTCGAGATCCGCTCGCTCGTCTTGCAAAGAGAAACAGCGCGTTTGTCCACGCGGCCATCGGGACATGCAGTTCATTTGCATGTAAATAATGAGGTTAAAATCTTGATCGGATATGAAGTTTTAGAAATAATTTAACGCAATTTGTATGTACTAAAATAAAAAAAAGCCTCGTTTTTCGGTTTCTTATCGTTGCGATATCGATTCGTCATAATTTTCCGATGAAACGTACATTGATTGAATTTTCACCTTTGACCGATATCGAATTGGACTTTTATCAATAGAATTTCGTTCACCGATGTCGTGTCTTTCACTTTCAATTTATAGAAGCGATCACCGGTTAGTTTTTGCTAAATCCGATAAACGATCGAACATATTTCGAGAAACAATGCAATAAGTGAAACTACGCATCTCCCGAAAAGATAGCCAGGTGGCGCTGTAGGGCGTTACATCAATTTACTTAGTAATACTACAGCAGTTTGTTTAGTATACCTACTATCAGAGATTGGTTACAGGTAATTTTCTAGTAAATGGTGTGATACCTGTAAAGTTACTAAGTAGTCGTTTGTAAATTCACGGCAAATTTTTTACAGTGTTCATTTTGAGTTTTGGCTGGTAGCGAATTTCGGATGTATATATTTATTGGCTGCAAACTAGCAATAAGTAATTGACCCGAAATGAATTTCCTACTATTTGGAGCCCTTTGTCGAATGCAACTGGTCCCTGGTTTTAGGGGTCCATAAGTAGTTAAAAATCATGATTTTATGATAATAAACTCTCAAAATATCTGCTGATTTTTTGGGTGACAAATTTGTATTTTGAACGAGTTAATCAACCTTTCAACCAAATCAGCCTTTTTATTATTTACTAACTAAATGTCACAGGAAAAAAGGAAATGCGGAAAAGAAAGCTGGATGTCACGAAATTTTGCGTTATCAAGGGACGGGAAGATGCTGTGTTATACTGTGCGTGTTCATTGTGAGTGAGTTGTTTTGTGTAAGTGAAAATTACAGAGGATTTTTTTTTGGTTTCGAAATAAATCCTTTTAGCTTCCACACTACCTTAAAAAGTAAAAAGTGGAAAGTATTATAATCGTTCAGTCCACCCGTCTGTATTCGTCTGTCACCCACTTTCACAGAACGAGCCGCAAGTGTCTGAAATAAGTGGGATACGTCATTTTGAAGCAAAAAATCTGACGAGGCTACATCCCAAATTTCATTAAAAAATTATAATTTAGAATTACATTTAAAATTTAATCAACTAAAAAAATTAATCTACATTAAAATAACATGCAAATTCTATTTTTCTTCAATATTTTCACTGTTGCCATTTCGTCAAACGTACGAGAAAATGTATTTAAAATAAAAATAAAACTCTTAAAGAATATTTATTTATCAGTCCAGGCAACGAAGGCTGAAAAATGGGTACAGAGGGAAAGTTTTGGAACACAATTTTTGACTTCATAACTATGTTTAGACTAGTTAGGAGGTAAACATATCAAAAGTCCCCGCCCCTAGGGGGTAGGAGGGTTGAATGTCCTATTTTTCGTTTTTTTGCTTATATCTCGAAAAATATGCGTTCTAGCGATACAATTGTACTACACAAAATGAAAGCTGATTAAATTTGCTAAGTGTTTTGATATCTTGCATAGTTTCCGAGTTATCCGCTCTTGAATGTCAGTAATTTTGGAGAAAACTCCTCCCCCCTCACATTTTCCCTCTTTTTTGACAGGATAACTCTTCAATAATGCACCGAAACACTAAATGTTGGCCCCAGAGTGGTAATTGAATTCTTTTCAATAATATATCTTTTTTTTAAAAAACTATTTTATCTATTTTCCTTCAAATTTTAAAGGACAAGCAGTTTCAGTGTTGAGTGAAGAGGCGACTGTCAGTCCCATACATCTAATGCATTAGTTTTGAAATCGCACCGTTTGCAAAAAGAATTACCTTGCCACGTTATCCCATTTTCACAAGGTATTAGAATCATCATAACATCAATTTAACACGAAACAGAAAAGAAAATAACATCCAATTATTTAATTATTAATTAATAAAATTTTAATTTTTTTTAAAAAATATTTTTGGCATTTTAAAATTTCAGAAATATATAATTAAATAACTAGATAACATTTCCGTTTCAAATTTGTTTCATTTCGATAATATGTTGATTCCCGAACCTGGACAAAAAGGGCTAACATGGCAAAGCAATCCATCTGCGGAAGTTATTCCAAAACTACTGCATTAGCTATACGGGACTGACAATCCCTCGACTTAATCGAATTCTATACTGAACGTCTAAATAACACCCCCATTTCACCTCAAGATGCGGCCTGCCTTTTGTATCTGATAGGTGGTTAAGGAAGTGGTAGGGTATGAAAAGACCACTGCTTTCTGGACCTAAAGATGTTGTGTCGCAACAATGTGTTTGCAAAAATAGCACGTCCTAAACCAAGTTGCTGAAGCTCTTAGGACGAGAATAAAAAATTCTTTTGTCTTCCCAAGGCTTTATGAAAGTAATGTCCTTATGCGCATCAGCTGTAGCCATCAAGAGGACTATGAGGTGGACACAAAATATTAAAGTATAACACTGTGAATACAAAATGAGTATCTGTGTTGTTTTCGACATTATCACAGCCGTATCCACAATCAGAACGTCCACATCACATTGTGCTAAATGGTCCTAAATCCAATTGTCCTCAAGCTACTCCTTAAGTATGTTGATGAACCTATTTTTATTTAAATTGTTCAACCGAAAATCATCTTGCTTGACGTTTATCTCGGTGTCTTCAGTGAAATGGATATCGACCCACTTCTTGAGTCGCTTCTGCTGGTCCCAGTGCAGAGTGCACTCCGAGCGAGTAATTTTAGCTCAGTCTGATTCATGCCTTTCCAGTGTCGAAAATGCACTTCTCCAACTGGAGTGGATTTCACTCTTTTGTTTTAAGAGTGTGAGTTAGCAGCAGCACCTGACGATATTCTGAATATATTTTTCTGCAGAAGCATGAAAGTCTGTCCCAGCTCAAAGTGTAGCTGCAAAAAACCAAGTCTCAAATGTTCCTCAGCATGTGCCAAAATTGCCAGGGGACTATCCTCAATAGAGTCTCTCAAGTTGACTCCAAAGATGAAGAACAGGAGGAGCATCTGACCGTTTTCCCACTGGGGTTCGACAAATGAAATGAAACAGATAAAATATATTATTAAAGTAACAACGTGCCTACAAAATGAGCATCTGTGTTATTTAGACGTTCAGTATAGAATAAGTGTACACAAGAGGGATTGTCAGTCGCATCTAGCTAATGCATTAGTTTTGGAATAACAACTTCCGCAGATGTATTGCTTTGCCATGTTAGCCCTTTTTGTTCAGGTATCAACATAATATCGAAATGAAACAAATTTGAAACGGAAATGTTGGATTGGATTGGATTGGTTTACATATATTTTCAGGCTTGTGTGGCTGGTCGCAAGGACCCCCTTATAAACCAGGGTTGGAAAAAAACCAGGTTTTTTTCAAAAAAACCCAAAAAACCCGGGTTTTTTTGGTTTAAACCTGGTTTTTTTGGTTTAAACCAGGTTTTTTCAAAACTTTTCTGGGATTTAACTAGTCTGTGTATTTGCAGGACTCCAATGGTGTTTATATTAATTTCAAACTTTATTTTATGGTTTACTTCACTAATAAGATCCCCATATATTTTTTTAATTTGATATTTTATAAATGTAAAACTATTTTTTGGGCATAATATACTCCAATTATTTCAATTTCCACATAGTCATACATAACATCCGTTAAAATTTGTAATGGATGTCAATTAAACCATTCATAGTATTTTAACCTTAATTTAAATAACTAAAGTAATAATTCCAAACTATTTAGACACAATTTATTATGATCAAGGACCACTACTATTCAACATTTTAAACCAAAAATTTGCAGCTTTTTCGATTCCAGGCTTATTATGCAATTTAGACTGCACACCAAAAGAGGAAAAATTTAAATCAACGTTAGCTGTTGTTGCTTTAGCAGTCAGAATGGTTCAACTTCACTAAAAACGTTACTGTTAAGTTTTTTTTTATATCAACTGTTTAGCCTACACCAATATATTGCAGACACCTTGCTTTACATAGTCACTCTCAAAAAGAAAATTTCTGAAAGTCGCTACAAGCTCTAGCATAATATTTCATAACAAGAGTAACACCAAAGAGTTATTAGGGAGTCCGTGTTTTGCATATTCTAATGCTTCTGCTAAAAAATTTGGGGAAAAAAACCATCTTTGGTTTTTTTTGGAAAAAAACCATTTGGTTTAAACCTTGGTTTAAACCATTTGGTTTAAACCATGCCAACCCTGTTATAAACCATCGTCAAGTAGAACAAACACAAGACACACACAAACACATATGACTGATGCCGCCATCTGTTGACAGATGGCAACATCTGTCTCCACCTCCACAATTTAGACATGTCCCTGAAGGGGAGGGAAATTTTCTCCACGAACCTGTACCCATGGTGAACTGCGCAATGACCGACCACAAGACTTTCGGACCCAACAGATTTTACGAGCACGTACTCCGCGTATACTCGGTAAGTCTTCAGTGGCAACCGGGGCCCGAACTCTCAACCTTTCGATTTCAAGTCCAGGGTCCGGACCACTAGGCTCCTTACAGCCCTACGGAAATGTTATCTAGTTATTTAATTATATAGGGTAGACTAACCAGTGAATGAACGTTTAAGACGTCACGCTCGCCAGTGAATGAACACCAGGATATAATGACCAGGACAACCAACCTTTGTCAGAGAGCTTCCTACTACATGGGAGGAAGTCGGTGTTGCCAATCCATATAGTGGAATGATTTTCAATCCTTATTTTTTAATTATATTTACCAAATGTTCATTCACTGGGGCCTGTTCACTCACTGGTCAGTCTACCCTATTTCAGAAATTTTAAAATGCCAAAACTCCTGTCGAGAAAAACTCTTGAAGCCGCCTGTTTTTGCATTGGTTGGATAGGATTAGCTTCACATAAAAGCTACTCATAGACTAGTGGCGTGTTCAGATCTTAGTTCGTATTGTATGAAGACGTCCCACAATGCAAATTTTGTGTTTTGCAATCAATTTAGAATGTTCTGCACTAACAAAAACGAAAAGGTCCGATTCTCTAGGATAAGTAACGACCGAAATAATAACGAGTGGGAACTTTTTTTTTATCTGCTTTATAGACCTTGTTTATATTTCATTTCAACTAGCTTCTCAAACCATAGCGTAGTTGCCGGCAAACAAGTCGCCGAGCGTTTGTTTGGACTTAACATTGAAGCGACCAATACCTTCGGTTAGCAAACCTGTTTGTGTATTGGTTTATAACTTGGCAACATTTATGTCGTATTCGTATCTCCACGTTGGGGCCACCTTTTATTTGCCTCTCCCTGTACTTTGAATACTGCCAAAGATGTAATTTCACAACAGTTAATAACTTCACTCTTTAATATTGAATACACTTTTACTTCTGTCATCTTTGAGGGTTATTAGTAACTAAAACTTCAAAATGGAATGCAATAGATAAAAAAACCCCACATATTTGTCAAGAGGGAACTCTACTTTAATAGAATAAAGCGGATTATGTTACTTGTTGCCATATGGCAACAGTATGCCTTAGAGGGTTAACAAACGATACATAATAAGTGAATTTTCTAAAGAAAATTCGGGTCTACAGGGGTAAGTGTGACTATCGAATTTAGTTTTTGACTTTGACAGAGCATAACTCTCCTATTAAAAGGTCTATTTCTATTTTGTAAATGGCTATAGCATGTTCAAGTAATGCATAAACAGTGTTATTTTTTTTGTATCACTTTTTTCCTTACAGTTTTTTTGTAAATAATATTTTTTAAAAATTTGATGTACTACTATCACACTTGCCCCAAAAATGGGGAAAGTGCAATTTCATGTGGGGCAATTGTGATATAATATTTTTTACCAACTTCTAACGTACTTACAGCTCTGGGGTAAATGTTATATTGAAGCATATAATTTGTACTTTCACGCAGATTCTTTTTGTACTTCTACCTAGTATGAAAAGGCTTTATGGGGTATTACAAAGATACCTTTAAAACAAGTAACGATAAATTTTAACAATGTTTTATTAAGCACAACTATGATTAACGCTTAAACCATACAACTAAATATGATTAAGTTTTAAACCATACACCAAAGTGTAGCCTACATCCAAAATCTTACTGGACTATAATAAAGCAAAAGCTTAGTCTATTACAATGTATTTCACACATTATAGATAAAATAAACCAATGGCACAAATCAAAGTAAAACACGCCGTTAGCAAAACACAAATGCCTAAACAAGGATGTTAGATTTTCACAGGTAAAAAAATGTGGCATAACAATTACTGAAATATATCGAGGGAAGGCAGCACTCCTAAAACATTGTCAAATTCGACAAACGAAACGTTCATTTGTTTTGAAAACAGTTTTGTTGTCACATTTCATACTCATAACCTCCGTCAGGATTTGACTCCTGTATTACCTTGTACAATGAACGATAAAAAATTGACCTTCTTCCACACTTCAATTTAGCCAGGATAATTGCTCCATTTGCGATGTTCTGTAATGTTGGTTCACTCAGTTGTACAGGATCAACAGCTCTCCTCATCTTCATCACACTGATTCAGTTCTTCTATAGAAACATCTGATGGAATCTTTTCCTACACTTATTGGTTCAGGTCCAGCATTTTTAGTTTGTTTTTTGTTGCAGCCGATTTCCTTTTATCTGCAGTCCAATTTCCTTTTATCTACCATTTCAATCTTTTTCTGTTCTCGTTCAGCGCTGCTCTTTTTCAGCCATCTTCCTATCTATTTTCCAGAACTTACCCAATTTACAGGATGACTGGAAGTAGGCGAGGCTCGAACCTCCACACTCCTAAAAAGGTGCAATCTCAAGGCAGATTGCCGTTAACCACTAGGCCCCGGAAAGGCATAGAAAACCATTTAACCCTTTAACCTCACAAGCTAGGAGAATTTCTCATCCCCGAAATACGAGTTTTTCTAGGCAAGAAAAAAGTGAAATGGAATAGTCCTGTATAAAGAAATACCCAATTGATTATTTCGGCCGTTAGTCATCCTATGGAATCGGACCTTTTTGACTTTGTGAGCAAATTACATTCTAAGTTAATTGCATGAAACAAAATTTTCATAAGGGGAGGTCTTCATATTAAAAATGTTACCAACTTTGAAATTTCCAATAGTAACACCCACATTTGATTATTTAGAAATGTTAAGCATCCTCGAAAACCCCTAAATATAAGTTTTTGTTACATTTGGATGAATATTTAACAAGTTATTCAATCGAATCTCTTGATGTCCTATGGGGAACCATCTCAAGGGTGTTTGTTTAATGAATTTTATCTTCCGTTCCAAGGCCGTATTTGTTTATCAAGTTCATATATAATCTTATACACAGTCCCCTGAAGTGCAATTAAAACGTATTTTGTGATTTACTCAGCAAATTATGTATAAAAAAATTTAAAAATTGGGATTTCGCTTAAACTTCCTGTCTTAAATATATTTCTGTAAAAATATTAAGGGGTTTCTATTCATAATTTTTTTAAAATTAAAATAATAATTATTTTAAAATATAAAAATTGTTTTAAATACCCCAATAGTGTATGCATTTTGTTTGGGTTATTATAATTACTATTCAGTAAAAAATTCGTTTCATTATCTTAATTATTTATAGATTGGGATAGTTTTTTATTTGCAAATCATTTAACATTACGGACCCAAAACTTTGCATGTCTCTAACTCCTCTAATAATGCTTAGAAACTAACAAAACTTGGTATTTCGGGTTAAAATATATCATAAATTTGAAATATGGACTCAAAAAGGGGTGTTGCTATTGAAAATTTTGAATTTGGTAACATTTTTAATATGAATGCGGCCCCTTATGCAAATTATATGTCATGCAATTAACCTAGAATGTTAATTATTTACAAAGCCAAAAAGGTCCGATTATATAGGATGACTAACGACCGAAATAATTACTTTTTTCCACAGCGTGCTTCCCTTCTTGACATTCCCAACACCCCTATTTGTGAAACGAAACGGCCGAAACCGGCCTTCCCGTCGTTTGCTGTTGAAGCCGTTCTGGGCCGGTTTTGAGGCGAAAGGGTTAAGGGGGAATGGGCGTGCAGGACCGGGGGTCTCCAAACTCAAGTGCCTCAATGTTAATCCAATGGGAAAAAATTATTTTCGCTGCCACATTTCTCCGGCTGTATTGAATATTTTTACAAGCAGATTTTTTTATGTGATAAGTGTAGCTGACTTACAGGCCTCTATCTTCCCACCTTTTTGAAATTGCTTCGAATATTTTGTGTAAAATAATTTATTGAATATTAAAAAAAATATTCGTACTAATTTCAAAAAGTGGGAAAATAGAGACCTGCAAGTCAGCTACATTTATCACATAAAAAAATCCGCTTGTAAAAATATTCAATACAGCCGGAGAAATGTGGCAGCGAAAATAATTTTTTCCCATTGGATTAACATTGAGGCACTTGAGTTTTTAGACCCCCGGTCCTGCACGCCCATTCCCCCTTAAAACGGTGATCACACTTTCCCCACATGACATATCACACTTGCCCCCCCCCCCCCCCCACACGCACAAGATAAAAAGCGGGGTAAGATTGATCAGCATCACAAAGGTAAAACAGCAAGCAACAACTAAAAAATTATCTCATACATGCACAGTGCTGTTCTATGCTACACTGAAGAAGAATTTTTATAAGAAAGCTTGTAGAACTGAATATATGCAAATGTGAACCCAAAATTTACAATTTGAACAATGAATTATCGTCGTACCTTTTTTGGAAAATGATGGTTCAAGGTGGGTACGATGTTGCTATAAATTGAATATGCTGCTCATTAGTATGCGAGGAATCACTCTGAATTATTTCAGGTCAAAGAAGTTTTTCTTAATTTTTTTTTATTTTTAACCCTTTCAGTCCCAAAAATTTACTACACTACAGAAACATCTGATATTCACAAAATAAGCTTATTTTAGGTCAAATATACGAATTCCATAAGAAGAAAAAATCCATTAAAATTTTTTATATGGTTTTTGAAACAATGCCAAAATTCTTTAACTGTGGAAAACAACAAAATAAAAATAAATATATTACCTAAAAACACTTCGAGTTATATATTTTAAGGTATCTGACCATATTATTAAAAAAAAATTAGTAATTATTTAAACCGAAATAGTTTAAATTGTGTTTTAAATATGTGGAACTGAAGTGAACTTATCAAAAATCAGGAGAAACGCTTGTTGACTATTTTCTAAATAAAAAAAATAGTAGTTCTGACTTCTATTGAAATAAAAGTAAAATTTTGTCTGATAGAACAAAGTGTGAAGAATCGAATGATGTGTGTTTGGATGTCATAGCGGGACATAAAAATTTTGAAAAAAATATTGAAAGTGATGATGCCAAATGGCATCACTGGGACTGAAAGGGTTAAACGTATCACAGTTACCCCGAATCACACTTACCCCTGTCGACCCTAATGTAAATGGAAAATTGTGGCGACTAAAAGATATTTGACTAATTCCATGTAAATGCAGTGATCACGATTTCAGAGCAGATGAAAAGCTTTTGAAAAATAAATCAAGTACATCACATTATTTGGTTTGAATAAGTGTCGATCAACTATTCCGCACTTTTTTTCGTTTAACGTTTTAAAAGTTGTAGTGATAATAACTTTTGACAAACGTGACTTACACTACAGACGGATAATTTTGCATGGAATTACCCATTTATTAAAAAAATATTTCATCATTATTCTTCGAACTTCAAACATTAGCAAACGATTAAGACATTAAATCTGAGAAAGGGTACTTTTGAAAATAGTTAATTATGGCGTTTAAAAGTTTGAATTATAACCAGTTAAAGTCCATGTTTGGCGAATTTGTTTTTGAGGTGCATAAATAGTTCGTTTCATACTGAGCACAAATGTTGTGTGGAAGCGGTTTAAGTGACAGGTTATGTGACAAACCAACTTGTTTAAGCAACTCGCATTAAGTTTGCAGCATGTAAATGTTCTACGGAAAAAGGCCGCAAATAGTTCTCATTTCCGAGTGCGAGAATCGAATAATAAAAGGCATTTTCACTCTCACTAAACTACTTTATTCGTTATTTCAAGACATATTTGTATTAGTTTTTTTCGGTTAGAGTGTAATATGAATTATTTTTCTTTCAATTTTGACGTAACAAGGCGCACGAATATCAGAGTATCTTAAAGGGGCAGCCAATCAGAGCAGGCGAAATTTCATCGCCTGCTCTGATTGGATAGTGAGGTTTATTTACTCACGACGCACAGTGTGTCAAGATACCAAATTAGCTGGCATTAATTCACTCAAGTGATTTATAAAAATTTTAATGGTTGTATTTAATGTAAAATAGTTAATTATGAATGAATAAGTACACTTTTAAAGATCTTTTTAGTAATTATTTTGTTTTAAATAAGAATTCTTACTTTTTCAACCAGTTCCCTATGAGACGCGGCGTAGTAAAATACGAAAGAGTTTTAATTAATAAGGTTGATTCACTATCCGGGCCATTTGGAAACTTTTTGGGATGTTCTGATAAAAAACAGAATTTTTCGCATAGGGTTTTGTACAAAGATTCTTTCTCATTAAATTATCTAATACCATTCTTTTTAAAACAAGTTCTTTTGAACGTAATTCTACAATAAAAGATGCAATACATCAATCTTGAGACTCGCTTAAAAAGCAAAAAATTAATAAAAAAACCTCAAGAAGTTACATTATGCTTTCATTCCAACATTATGAAGACATATATATATATACATACATATATATCATATAAGTTGAAAGAAAAAAAGCCTGCTAAACTAATTTTACAATTATCAATTAAAAAAAATTCACTATAGATTTCAAACTAGATCCAAGCTTTTTTGAGAATGGTGAGACAGTTTCTGAGACATCGTCACAACTCGACTTTATACACTATAAGTTACGGACAAAAACCAAGTTGCATGATATTTTCTTGATAATATGTTTTATAATTAAAAATATTTTACTAAAATTTTCACAAAAGAAATTTCTAGTTTAATGAATTTTAAGCAAAAAGCCATTTAAATGCGTTTTTATAAATTTTTGGAGCTATATAAAAAAGTGAATAAATCAAAATGGCGCAAACATGCACAACATATTCTTGTTGAACATCAATATATGAAGTATGCACTACAAGTTCCTGCAAAAATCGCCCTGGGGAAGTGCGGGGAAGTTTACTTTTACTCTAAGAGAAAATAAATTTACAAGAAAGAAAATCAAATTTTCTTAGCTACAACTAAAACTTTTTTAAAATATAACTTCAACTTACACAAACTGTAGAAAAACAGTTTATATTATCAATATCATACGTGAGGGTTCAGACTCCATTTCTTTTTTAATTTAGAAAGACTGTTCTTATCGCAAAACAAGCTGAAAAAGTAGAGACCCATATGCGAAATTACTTCACTTAATTACAACTGCAACACAAAGTGCATTGTTCGTGGTGGTGGGAGAAAGGGGGAAAGCACAGAAACCAAGAATTAGTCATAACACCAGGTGCCCCGAACTATACTGTTTATATTTATTAAGAATTCGCAGGTGAATGCATTATTTCATTTTTTTTGATTTTTTGCCAGCTAAATCGCGATTCTGACACACTGTGCGACGCGACGTTTCCTCCATGGATGCGCGCGCAACTGCAAACTTAATCTGGGGTTGACTGTAGAATTTATTTTAAAAGAAATGCAAAAATATTCGTTGAAATTATTCGTGCTTATTCGTATTTCGATTGACACGTGAATCAAATAAACACGCTGTTAATCAAATTCGAATTTAAAAAAGCTGCCGACCTATAAACGGCCCGTGCAGTCAAAAATGTCCGACGAATAATATCCCGTGTAAGGGAGTGCACGTTAAATATCCTTCAAAGTCCTAACGCTGCGTACGATGTCGCCCTTAACGGTTGCGTTGGGTGCCTATTCAGGTGCTGGCTCGTCACCTGACTGTGGTTCTAAAATACGACGCCCGTCGCCAATAGCCCTCGTGTAGCTCTAGTGCGACGATAATTCAAACCAAACCAAATTCGAATTTACGAATTCGCCCATCTCTGCTCTCCAATACTCCCCATGTGCAGCTCTAGTCTAGAAACAATCAAACCAACCAATATAAAAAAAGGATTTGGAAATTATTGGATAGTGAAGCAATTGAACGCTCAAATAATTTAGGAATTCGCCTGGGAGACTTTCCGGCGACTTGTTTTCTCGCATATCCCTGCATTCGTAGTTCTATGCCACTTTTATTTGCGCTGTATTATGTGGCTATGTTAACAATTTATAATTATATAACCGGGATAGTTTCCCTCCAAATTTGTTATGGCTACTATTTTCATACTCAGTGAAAAGGTGCTTCCTTTGTAATAAAGGGTTGATCATCTTGACCTTCCTTAACCTGTTACTGTTGCGTAATAAATGAAAAGGTCACGAATCATATTGTGTTATTTCTCGACACATTTTTCAAATAACTTATTCGTGCTTATTCGTATTTCGATTGACAAGTGAATCAAATAAACACGCTGTTAATCAAATTCGAATTTACGAATTCGCCCATTCGAATGAACAGGCCCCAGTGAATGAATAATTGGTAAATATTAATACATTTAAAAAGTAAGGATTAAAAATCTTTCCACTGGATGGATTGGCAACACGGACTTTCTCTCATTTAGTAGGGTCTGACATCTGATTGGTTGTCATGGTCATTCATTAAAATCCAACATGTTTATTTTGACTGGCTTTTGTACCACTTTTTATTTGGACCCCCCCAAATGACCGATGCAATATAAAGTCACCTTTTTTTTGTGACATATAATGACAGGAGATGTGTTCCCATTGTCCGAAACCCCTTCTTCAAACAAATTGTGCGTTCACTGGTTCCCCTCTTGCTTTCAGTGGAATGGCCAGCATGCTGGACGCCCGCAGCAAGCTGATGTCTCTGGTGGAGAGCACCAAGAAGCGCAAGAAGAATGCGTGGTCGGTGCCGCCCTCCAACATCGAACACCTGGTCTTCAAGAAGATCCCCACCTCGCCCATCGACGCGCTAGAGGTCAGCCCACCCTTCTCATTTTCCCTTGGTTCTGAAAATGCATAGTTTGATATTTTCATTTGGCATTTTTTTCTTATCTTGGTTAACTCATTTATTCATAGGAATATACCAACATTGTATTTACATTTCCGTTGTCCAAGGTCTAACTAGCCATTAGCTAATGTCTTTTTTTTAAAAAAAAAAGGGGGGGGGTTCTGAGAGTAATCGGAACTGTAGTGGGTCTTTTGGTGTTCGCCCAGGTAGCCAGTCCTCTAATTGGTCAAAATAGTGTCGCAATTTTGCGTGTTACGAAGTACCGTGATGAAAAGTTTTGTAAAATATAGGAGACAAGTAATGCCGACGTTGTTGCATATAGTAATTTCCCCATCCTCTTTCTGAAATAAAGTGTTTCATAAAAAAAAAGTCATTTTTTTCCCTACAAAACCTTATTTTATGTAAAACAGATTTTTCTTTCAAAATTGGAAATTTTCTAATCGTTACGTCACGCAAGCGATTACCCTACTCCCCTCCATGTCACTATCCGTCACGTTGGCACACCTTCCTTCTGAGCGTGACGTAATTTATGTACGTCCCATTTGACTGACTCTTTTGTTTCCTTGGATTCCCAAAATATCTTATAAGCGGGAGTATGTTCCTATAAATGGTTTATGGTGAGGCACAGTGCGGTAATAATGGGTGTTTTTGGACAAAAATCGGTATTTCCTCCAATATTATCCGAATCGGTTACAATATTTTAGGGTATGCTTTAGACATTATGTTAAACATATATAGTGAAAATAAATGTCATATTCTAATTATTTTTGAATTTATAATAATAAAAAAATAAATTTGTGAATTTTTAATAAAAATGAGCTATTTTCTGTAAATTTATTGCAATCGTTTATTATTTTTCTAGATTACGTTTCAGACATTATGTTAAGCATATATAGTGAAAATAAATTTCATATTCAAATTATTTTTGAATTTATAATCAAAAACTCAAAAAAAAATTAAGTTTGTGAATTTTTTTAAAAAATGAGCTATTTTCTCTAAATGTATTGCAATCACTTATAAATTTATAGGGCGCGTTGCAAAGATCATGCAAAATATATTTATGAAAATAATAGTCATATTCAAATTATTTTTGAATTTATTGTCAAGAACTCAAAAAAATATGTCTGTGAATTGTTAGTAAAAATTAGTTATTTTCCACAAATTTCTCTACACTCTTAAAACAAGAACTCCTAATTTAACTCAGTCTGAGTGGATTTCACTCCTTCAGACTGGAAAATGCACTTACCCGGAAGGAGTGGATTCTTTGTGTGTTAAGCCTCCGACAGGATCACTCCAAACGAGTGATTTTAACTCAGTCTGAGAAAATATGCATGCCTTTAGGGTGTCGAAAATGCACTTCTCCAACTGGAGTGGATTTCACTCCTTTGTTTTAAGAGTGTATATAATATAAAATTGTAATTGTCGGATGCTTGAAAGCCACGTGACTTACGCGGGTTCAGCCAATCAGAATTCCTCATATTAGTCTTTCATGTTTGTTTGCGGAGAAAACAAATAGGAATTGCGTAGCAATTCCCGGGTGTTGGCGAGCGGTAGCGAGCAGGTGCTGTGCCCCCTAGTATTAGAATTATATATAATTTTATTGGTTTCAGACATCATATTAAATATATTGAAAATAAATATCAGGTTCAAATTATTTCGGAATTTATGATCGAAAACTCAAAAATAAGCGCACGATTTGAATGCCGAGTGAAGTTATTCTTCAAACCATACAACGTGCCAACGCGCGCTTTCTTCGTTCGGTGTTTTTTTTCCACTAGGTTCGCAAGCGAGCAGATTGCGCAATCTCACTCGGCTCGCACCCTTGGATTGCTACGCCATCTTATTGGGATAGTGGGGGCATTGCTGCGCAAAATGCGCTCGCAAGAGGCTTCGCTGTGCGCCCCTCTGCGTCTGGCCGAAAAAAATATTGCATAGATACAAACGATTAAAAAGATCCAAATGAAACTTAATTATAAAACACTAATTAGTCTATGCAACGAAAATATGACATGATGTGAACGATTGTAAATAAAAGTCGTTCGACAAAAAGAAAGGTAGATTTTCAACTAAACAATATTTTAGTTACCAAACGCTCTGAAAATAAAAACAGAGTTTAAACACACACTCTGAAAATAAAAATAACGTAAACATTTAACAGACGCCCTAAAAAGTTGAAAACGAAACTTAATTTTAAAATCCCGTATGAAATAAGGAGAAATCCTATAGAGGTCCACCATCAACAAAACCAAATTATATTTAATTAACGCACTTAAAATAAAAACAATGTTAACATTTAACAGACGCCCTCAGAACATCTCTGTTGCTGATGCCATTGCAAAATTCATTATTTAATTTTCAAGAGTGATTTCGCTTAATAGTTGTTCTTGATACCAAAAAAAAAAAAAAAATCCAACTATGTATTCTAAAGCACATATAACAGTTACAACTGTAGAAAAAAAGTATTTTTTTTTCAGTTGTGGTATCATTTTACGTGAAATTACACCAATAAAAAATTTTTCATACAGGCTATTTGGTTTGGTTGCATACTGAAGTTAAGAAAGTGGAAATTGGTAGGCAAAATGTCATTTTGGGGTTTTTTATTATTTTTTTTAATTAAAAAGTTTAATTTGAATATGTTAAAAATATTTTGTGGATATAAAATTTGGACCATTTTCTGCGTTCATAAAAAAAAAATGGAGTTGTCTTTAGAAAATTGTGTCGTAGATATAAAAAAAAACATGACTTTAATTTTAAAAAATTAAAAAACCCGTAACTTACAAACCGGTTATATATTGGATATATATGCAATTACCAATTTGTTTATACATAAAAAGTCTATAAAATACTACAAATTCAAAAAATTTGGTTCTGCGAAAATTCATTTATTTCGAATTTAATAAAAAAAGCCCTTTTTTATTTTTTAATTAAAAAACTAATTGAATTTTTTAAGCAATATTTTGTCGACATGACTCGTAGACCAATTGAGACCTTCAATAGAAAAATTGGATTCGTACTCCAAAAATTGCGTCATATATAGATGCGTCAGATATAAAAAAAAAGCTTACTTTTTTTTAATATAGAGAGAAAACAATTTGTTATTAGTGATTGGTTTATTTTAAAGTTCCATGAATCGGTTGTGTAAGCATGTTACTTTTAACTAAGTTATTTGCCCTTTTAAAATTATATTATTTGGTTCAAAATTATGAAAAATTACCGTATATATTTAATTTTAACATTGCGCTCCTGTTTTACAACTTGTTTAGATGCTAGTATGTGTTTGAAATATTCATTAATAGGTCGCTTTAATGAAATAAAGAGCTAGATAATACAGTTTCAGAGGCTCATGTTGAAATCTAGTTATGCGATTCACTGCGCAACGTTAATTAAAAATTTGCCAAAAATAGGGACGCAAATGAACGCAGCTAAAAATTTGTATTTAAAGTTAAAATAGTTTAAAGACATACAAACTGGCTGCGTGGGGGAGGTTTTTTTAAAAGTCACTTTAAAGATGAAAAATAGCAATGGGTTTTGAAACTTCATTTTTAAGTATACAAATTGCGTAAGTTACAAATAAGCAGCCATGTCATCTAAAAATCTGCATACATCAAGGAACAATCAAAACTTTTATGTCATACTAGCAGTATGACTTACTGGGAACCCGTTAACTTCGCATTGCTTCCTTTTTGTGGTATGTTTACTTGTGAAAATACATTTAAAATCGAAACAAAATTAAATTCGTGTTGGCGCATGCGTACTTAAAAAAGCAAACACTAATAGAGGATGAAGCAGCCTTAAGGGGTCTAAGGAGTCTTAAAAATGTGCAAAGAAGATACTACAAAGCAAAGTTTGATCTTTCATGTCATTTTTTAACTACTCAATGTATAAGTATAATTTTTTTATATGTAATTTTACAAGATTTATTTATTATAAAACAAGTTTTAAAATTTATGAAACTTTAGCCAAAACTAAAATAAATGATATTAAACATGAAGCTATTTGAACACATTGTGATTAGGCTTGCGCGGCAAATTGTGAGGTCAAAATTGAAAAAAAATGACCAAGAAAATGACTTTATATTGTACAAATATGTACAAACTAGGACTTATACCTAAATTCTCAGCTCAATTTTAATTAGAAATTATTTTAAGAACTTTTTTCTAAAAAAATTAATAAAATTTTAAAAATTTTGATTTAAAATTATTTTTAAAATAATTTCTAATTAAAATTGAGCTGAGAATTTAGGTATAAGTCTTTGTTTGTACATATTTGTACAATATAAATAAATTTTCTTGGTCATTTTTTCAATTTTGACCTCACAATTTGCCGCGCAAGACTAATCACACTGTGTTCAAATAGCTTCATGTTTAATATCATTTATTTTAGTTTTGGCTAAAGTTTCATAAATTTTAAAACTTGTTTTATAATAAATAAATCTTGTAGAATTACATATAAAAAAATTATGCTTATACATTGAGTAGTTCAAAAATGACATGAAAGATCAAACTATGTTTTGTAGTGCCTTCTTTGCACATTTTTAAGACTCCTTAGACCCCTTAAGGCGAGCGCATATCTCAACCAAACTCAATCAATCAAACTAATAGAGGATGGCGTCAAGCCCCCGTTTCGGCCCGGGCCATGTATTTTCAAGCCCTGTTATGGTCCCACAATCCCACGTGGATGACGTTTTTTTGAAACTAATTATATTAATTAAAAATCACAATCAAATATGAAAAAACTAAGCCTCAGGTGCACACGTAGGTATTAAAAGGAATCTGTATTAAAAATTTCGAATTTTTTAGAGCAGTCTAAGTAGGTATTTGGCGATCCACTGACAGACAGACTCTTTCTTTTATTATTATAGATTATTCGTAGTTAAGAATTGGGGGCACTGCGCTCGTCAAAGAGTTAGCTTCTTTTTCTACGGTAACAGAGTGGACAATTTAAACTTTACTATCGCTTTTTGCCCTGAAGTTTATTAAATTTAAAATTTATTTTTAGCTTATCGTTATCAGATTCTTAAGGTCTTTAAACTGCACTATTACTTTATTCTTAAATAGGCTCCAGTTTAATAAAAATACGGTAACATAGTAGTCATTGAATAATCACACTCGCATTAATTTTTCAAACTTTTGTATTTTTCCTCCAATAACTAAAATTTTAAGAGAAAATTTTCAGGCATTTCAGAAATAAGTGTCTATGGTGGTACTTATATCAGCAAAAAACTTAAATTTTTTGCATTTTTTGTCATGAAATTTTGGTAACAAAGTCAACAAAAAAATTCTTTGATTCTGTGGGACACAATATATTAAGCTACAAAATAACTTTTTTTTAAAAAATTAAGTGGTGGATAAAAGCTTATTTGATAGCAAAGATACTTGTTAATCAACATAAACATCAATAATTACGAAATATTTATTTTAAGTTACAATTATCTTCTCTTGTTCTTCAATTTTTGGTCATGGAATATGTGAATTTTACCGACTATGCTCCTTTCAATGAAGTCTCCAATTTTGTTTTAGTATTTTTGTACTTTTAAAATATAGGTACAGCTGCGGAAATAAAAAAAGTACCACTAGTGATTATTTCAGCCATTAGTCACCCTATAGAATCGGACCTTTTTGAGATTGTGAACAATTAACGTTCTGAGTTAATTGCATGACACAAAATTTGCATAAGGGGCCGTCTTCATATTAAATATGTTACAAACTTTGAAATTTCCAATAGCAACACCCAATTTTAATAACTTAGAAATGTTAAGCACTCTTGAAAACCCTTAAATCTAAGTTTTTGTTACATTTGGATGAATATTTGACGAGTTATTCAATCGAATCACTTGTGGACCTTTTGGGGATCATCTCTAAAATGACAAGCGCAGTCTAGTTCTTCCTTTTGCAAGGCCGTCTTTATTTATCAATTACACATAATGTTATACACAGTCCCCTAAAGGGTAATTAAAAAGTATTTTGTGATTTACTCAGCAAATTATGAATAAAAAATTTTAAAATTTGGGATTTCGCTTAAACTTTCTGTCTTAAATGCATTTCTGTAAAAATATTGAGGGGTTTCTATTCATATTTTTTTAAAAAATTAATATAATAATTATTAAAAAATATAAAAATTGTTTTAAATACCCCAATATTGAATGCATTTTGTTTGGGTTATTATAATTTCTTTTCAGTAAAAAATTCGTTTCATTATCTTAATTATTTATAGATTGGGATAGTTTTTTATGTGCAACTCATTTAACATTATGGGACCTAAACTTTGCATGTCTCTAACTCCCCTAATAATTCTTAAAAACTAACAAAATTTGGCATTTCGTATTAACATAGGTCATAGATTTGAAATATGGACTCAAAAAGGGGTGTTACTATTGGAAATTTTAAAGTTAGTAACATTTTTAATATGAAGATGACCCCTTATGCAAATTTTGTGTCATGCAAATAACTCAGAATGTTAATTGTTTACTATCTCAAAAAGGTCCGATTCTATAGGGTGACTAACGGCAGAAATAATCACTAGTGGTACTTTTTTTATTTCCGCAGCTGTACAATAACTTAAAAGTGCGTTGTTTTATGCAGTTCAAGTGAAAATTCCGTAACAATAAAAATACTACAAGCAATGAAAGCTGTGGCACACCATTTGTAACATTTTTTGAGAATGACCCATATCACTAATGGTTGGGTAATGTATCCCTACACTAAAAAAAATGTTTGGTAATCTGAACTAAATTTTGGTTAAATCAACTAACATATGGTGCAATAGGGGACAAATAAATATTTGGTAAATGCTACCATTAAGATTTAGTAAAAAACATTTGGTAAATTCTACCAAATATTTAGGTATCAGACACAGATGACAATTTGGTAAATGCAACAATTTTTTTTTTAATTCTACTAAATACGACGCTGTTGTGTTTACTAACTATTTGGTAATTTATATTTATGCATTTGGTAGGTTCAACTAAATATTTCGTAAAGTTTACCAAATATTTTGTGTAACGAAATACAACGCTGCTGTGTTTACTAAAGATTTGGTGATTTATACTCATTTATTTCGTAGGCGTAACTGAAGTATTTTATGAATTTTATCACAAATTGCAAAAATTTACCAAAAATGTAGCTGTTGTGTTTAATAAATTTTTTAAAATTTATATTCATTAATTTAGTAAATATATTACCACATATTAGGCAAAACATAGCAAATAAATTATAAATAAGTTGAGAATTTAGCTATACACTTTTTTTAACGTAAGGAATTGTACCAAAATTATAGTTGTTTTGCTTCACATTTTTGCCAGAAAATTATCTAAATGAACTAAAAATTGTTTTTAACGTTAGCACAAAATTTGGTACGATACAATTAAACATGCAAAAGTATGTTGCATTACTATTTTAGCATTTTGTAAGTATGCAATGAAAGTAGAAAGTTTGTACTTTAAGTGACTTTATAAAAATAAGCAATAACTGACACTATTTACATAACAATTTCTTAAATCAATGCAGGTATCTGACAAAAAAAAGTATATAATATAGTCTGGATGAATTCACACGTATTAACCCATAAATGACTTGTGTGACACTATTAAACATAGTGACTTTCTTCTTTTTGCTAATGATTTAAAAATATTTAGAAAAATACTTTGTAATTCTGATACTTATCTCTTGCAAAACGATACTGACTATATATTTAATTGGTGCATTAGAAATAAGTTAGTTGAATATATCTATATGTAGTGTTTTAAGTTATACGCGTAAATCTAAGCCTCTCCTTGTTTCTTATAATATTTACTTTGACTAATAATAGTAAACTTGATTTTTCCGAACACATTCAAAATATTACTACTAAGGCTTACAAAATTCTGGGTTTCTTAAAACGCAAAACTACTAATTTCACCAGTAAGGCCTTCTGTATTTTGGCCTGGTCCGCCCTAATCTTGAATATTGCACCCCTATATGGGACTACGAGAATAGCAATAGTGTCATTGAACGTGTACAGAATAATTTTTTACGTATTTTAAGAGTTCCAACGCTGCTTGTCGGGAAGTGCCTTTCAGTGAACTCCGTAATATATTCCAACATCTGTACCCTTGAGTCTAGACGTCGATTATTGTCTTTTTATAAAGTTCTTATTAATAGGATTGATGCTAATTACATTACTAGGACTATAAAATTTAACGTGCCTTCCACAGTTACACATAATCGTTTTTTTTTTATTTGAATTCAAATCGGAATAACTGTATTCTAAATTTTTGTCTATATAAATTTTATAAAACTTATAACGGTGTGTCTGAGGAACTGGATATATTTTTTTTATGCCTTTTAATGTTTTTAAAGCTGATTGTTGGAGGCTATTCTCTTTGTAACACTGTCTTTTTAACATGTCCATCATTTTAATGTTTTCTTTTTGTGTGTTCTTGTTGTTTTACATTGTCTTTTATGGTGTGCATTGTAATTGGATTTTTTTTTGTTATGTGCATCTGAAACAAATAAATAAATAATTGAATGTAACGTATCTCACAAATTTAAGTATACACTATAGGCAGTGTAAAAGTCCTGGTTCCGACAATAATTTTGAAAAAATATAATTAATTCCTTTGGCTGATTTCCCAACGTTTAAAGGTAACTTACCAGGCAAGGTATCCAAACTGAAAGTAAGCCAGTTACAAGCAACTGCTGCATCAGAAATTCGGTATCCTCCTGCATGATCATGTTTAATTGTATTTTACAGATGCACAAAAACATGTTTATTACCAACGATAATTAATTCTCTGACGCAGAAGTGGTAGCTCATCATTTTGACGAGAAATAACACAAAATACGAGTTTGTAACCTATATCATTAAATGTAATTAGCTACTAACCGCTCACACATTTGCAGCTATATTTTATGACAAGTGTTTTAGTTATTTTTTTTACAACAGTTGAAATAAGCATATACTTTAGATGCTTAATGGATAATGTATCACGTGTTAATGTTTAGTCCATTACACTGCAATACGGCAATAAACACAATTTTTTTAGATGAACTACCGTCAAAGCGGGTATCTTTGGCCACGGAGGGTAACTTTGGCCACGTGTCGGAAAAAGATTTGTTTCTTAATTTCTCTTCATAAAATGATCTCATCTTAAATTGTTTTACATTTTTGGAAAGGTGGAAATATTGCCTTTCATTTCATGTAAAAAAAATCTCATTCTAAATCTGGCAATACTACAAATGATGTTTTCATTCTTACGAGCATAAAATGACAAAAATCTATCTCTTCCAACTTTTGTCTGGAACACTTAAAAACAGATTGAAAATATTTAAATAAAACACTCTATTCGATTCTTTTATTAATGAGGAAGAATATTACACCATTTGTTTTATTCTAAGTTGACTACTTTTTATGCTGTATTTAAATATTTGTAATTGGGAAGCTTTTGCCGATGAATGCGGGTAACTTTGGCCATAGATGTAAATATTTATTTATGGGACTTTACACTTTAAAAAATGTATATAAAAGTGTATTAAGTTTAACTATTTTTGAAAAAATTCTTACTTTTATGATTACTCATTTTTTAGATATTTTTTTTTAATCTTATGATTTTAAACATTAAAAAGATAAAGATAGAATGCAAGATGCGTATTCCACTCAAAATCGCAAATGTCGAAAGGTAAACATTTTCAAATTCCTAATTATAAATATATTATTTTTCACCTTTTATAATAAAATCGTTTGCTTTTTACAAATATATTTGTTATTAAATCTTGCTTCAAAAAAGTTCTTTTTTCCTTATTAAAATAGAAGTTTATTTTTCTTTCTTTTAAGCGACAAACAATACTAGTATTCAACGTGTAATGCTATTCCACGATGCACTGCAATGTAAATCTTAAGTTATATACCATTTTAAATAACTATATGTCTTGTAACTTTGTTATTTTTGGGTTTAAAGTTTTAATATTGCTATTTAAATCGTTAACACAGCTTTTAAGGATGTTGAAAAGTATGTTTCTTATGTATTTCTTGGGTGGCCAAAGTTACCCGCCCGGCTCCTTACAGTGTCTTATTTTTTAAAATTAATACCAATTTTTTTATTAATTTATAAAATGTAACAAAAATGCCTGAAAATTATTCCTAAATGTACAATACTTAGAATGCATAAGGATTTTTAAGTGCTTAAATCGTTTTTGAAGTTAAATTTTTCTTCTTTTGTGAAAAAAACTATGATTTTGGCCAAAGTTACCCGCACTGACGGTACATTTTAAAGTGCTTTTTTTTTTATACATTATCGATTATCCCATTTAATAGCAGGAGACCTATTAGTATATGTTGGGCTATAATCAAAACCAAAGATTCTAGAATTTTGCCCTTTCAGTCCCAGTGATGCCATTTTGCATCATGTTTCTGATCATAATTAAAAAAGTTAGGGCTGACATCTATTGGGGTTAATAAAAAATATTTTGTAATAGAAAAAAGTTTGAGGAATCAAATGATGCGCTTTTTGATAGTTTTATGAATTTACCGAGTCGTCTTAAAGCACAAAACTGTTCACATGAACAATTGTATTATTCAGCAAATGACACTCTCTCGAGCCGCGGTAGCTCTGTCGTGTGAAGCGTCGTGCTCGCATCGGAAGTGCTGTGGGTTCTGTCCTCGGCGGTGCTCACAATTCTGATGGTTGCTGGGTCGGCGCTTGTATTCGGCTAAAGACCGCCGTGTACGCTAAGGATGACCGGTGCACGTTGAATCCGTCGTGGTCACAAAGTCCTCCAAGTTCCCATGCCAAATCAATACCTCTGGGGGTGGCAAGTCAATTCTGGGGATCCTCTAGTTGGCCTCTGTCTCTAATAGTCGCTAATTTGTTGCTCTAATTCTTAGAAAGTTTGAGTTGAGTTTAACGATTATATCATAGATATTATATATTATGTATTTTCAATAGTGATGATTCAGAAAATTGTGTTTTCTGTAGCTACACAAGGGCTATATTTCGATGTAGGAAATAAGATTATTTAAAAATACTGTAAAGTAAAAAAATGAACAAAGTAAAGTTTTTCCTAAATGATGACACTGTTTTTGCCTTTTCTAACACAAAAATATTTCTTAGTTGTATTTAAAAATGAACTTATTTTATATGATGATTAAGCTTTTAAATGCTTGCAGTTTCAATGACTTAGAAATTAAAATATATATTTACCTATGATTACCCAACTTGAGCATATTGACCATGCTAATTCTTCATTTGCTATTTCCTTAAACACCTAACACAACACATTTGAAATAAAAGTAAAATTTCACAATACACAGTATAAAACACTAAAACCAAAACTTTGTTTTTATTAACAAAAAATTACACATTAATAAATAAATTAATATCCATTTATATCCAATTCTTGATAACAAATGGTTGGCTAGCTATAGATTCTTCTCTTGGCTGTAGGTTGAGACTAAATCCTGAAAAAGAAAAAAAAGAATTGTAAGAACACAATGATAATATAATATGACTAAATTATGAGCTACAACAATATAATTGTGATAATTTGGGACCAAACATGCAAGCGTCATTAGTGCTAACTAGGTTCAAGGCTCGACCGATGAGCGAAAATTCAAATGGCCGATGGGCTGATTTAACCTTCTAATGCATGAATTTTTTTTTCGTCCTGAAAAAATATATTTGTATGTCTTATGCTCATACATTACGGGAAAAATACGGGAAAAAATTAAATGCATCGTAATTTAAATAATTTCAATTTTTTAAATTGTTACCAAACGGTAACACCATGCATTAAGCACTGAATAGATGCTTAAAGTCCAGGGTACTAATATTTATTTTTATTCAAATTATTAAATTGTTTACTTAAGTTAATGAACTTTTTTTTATATTTCTTATAAATTATACTTACAAATAAAGCTTATTAATAATTGTATTATTATATAAGAAGTCGCAGAGGCACACACACAGTTTTAATCTTTAATGAAAACATGTATAACAAACAAAAAAGAGTATTAATATTTAGTACAATTAGATTTTGTTAAACAAGAAAAGTTAGTTATAAAAATAATTATGAATAGTAGTTACTTTCATAGTTAGTAGTTACTTGTCACAATCAACCGCCTGGAGGGAATACCAACGTATTTTTTTTTAAAAAAAGTGTTTCATGGGCTGAGTTTCTACATTCGATTGTCGAAGGATTTCCGAGTTTCACAACTCGCGGCGCAGACGGGAAAATTTTGTAACGTTTGCAAAGCCTGGACTGCCTAAAGGCAGCCCCATTGGAATTTTTCTTTAGTATATTTGGAAAACATAGTCACCTCTATAATCTTCTACTCAGACTTAGGCTGGAATCCATGGCAAAAACTTCTATGTACGAGAATCTGCGTGTTGATGAGCAGCTACAGCAAACTTAGTGTCTGACAAAAAATGAAAATAGGAATTAGTAAATCAGAATGCTACTATAATATTATATTTCAAAAATTGGAACAGCTATGATATAATGGGCGGTCTTAATTTTTAGATTTACGTTACGCTGGATGTGCTACATGATATGGAATGTTTACCCAAATATGTTAAGTATTAAACATCATTTATATTTTCTACAACTCGAAAAGTATAGCAAAACTACGTTAAATTTTCAAGCTCGGCAATGAACAGACCGGCCATTATATCATAGCTCTACACTAAAGTTCATGATATTAGCCTATTCATGAATTACTATGTAAAAAAAGGTGCATAAGTCAACCGAAAGTCCTGCACTCAAATCGTGAAAAGAAACATTAGAAAGTTCTCCAATAATATTGATCCTGTTTTGCATTTTTGCGATTGATATATCAGTAAATTTTATAATATACTATGAATATCTGGACAGACAAGCTATTATTCGTTTAAGTCAACTGTAAGAAGGGACCCGATTTTTTTTAATAAGTATAAATTCTTTGCATAAAATCAGACTACACGTTGATTGACTAGAATGTCTTGAAAAAAAACTTTATAACATTATCTTTATAAGAGGCAAAAATTAAAAATACATACACAAATTTAAATCTTAGTGTACTCATAAAAATTATATTCAATTTAAATTCTTAGTCACAAATTGAATTCTTCCAATAAAAAAAGTAATTATTTATATATAACATGGAAATATTTCTATTTTATTCTCTAAATATTTTTATTCTAAATATATCTATTTTATTTCAATTTTTAACAAAATATTAGCCTCAATGTTTATTTACAAGTAGGGCTCAACCGATGGCAGAAATAATTTTTTTTTTGTAAATTTGTCTTGCCTAAATTAAATTTTTTTAATGATTAGAACATTTCGTTTACTATTTCAGTTAAATATTCGCATTCCATTCACGGAATTTTACCATTGAAAACGGTTGCATTTTGAGGGGTCTGTTGTATATAGATTTTACCCAACTTTGATGAATTGTATCTCTGGAACCAGTTCAAAATACAGTACAAAATTTTTGTCATATGTTTATGTCATATAAATAGAGGTACTACCTGTATTAATTTCAAATATTTTCATTCAGTCCCTTTTGTGATATTCGACTTTAAAAAGTGGGAAAATACAGTTTTTGATCATTTTTGAAGCACTATATCTCTGGAACCAGTCTGAAATACAATACAAAATTTTTATCACATGTGTATGTCAAAAAGTTGTACTACCCGTATCAATTTCAAATTTTTTTCACTCAGTCCTTTTTGAGATATTTTACGTTAAAAATGGCGAAAATACGATTTTCAGCAATTTTGAAATTTTTTAAAAAATAAAAATTCCTCGATCTTTAAACTTCTACAACAAGTATTTCTATAACTGGTCTATATAGGAAAAAAATATCTGTGGCGAGTCTCTTTTTCTTTTACCCCAATTTCAGCGCTAAAACTCCCGTTTTAAGGTAGGCGAATACCCAAAATTTCCAAAAATTCTAAAATTTTTACTATTGCTTTAATCTTTTTCAAATTTGGCATAATGATTTCAAATATAATGAATAATACTATTTAGGCTTTTGTTTTTATTTAAGTATAATTTATTTATTTTAAACAGTGTTTTTCTACTAAAAAAAGAGGTTTACGCCAACAAGTCTACCACATTGAATTTTCATCCTATGAACATTTATTATGTGTTAAATTCTTTGTTTTGAACTGATACATGCAATGACCCTCTAGAGTTACATACAAATTACAAGAAAAGAAGTTATTAAGAAAAATGTTATAAATTAACCACAAAAAAAGGATTTTTTTCGATTAACTTACACTTGGACATTAAAAAAAAAAAACTTGTATACTTACACCAGATGTTAGAGGTTCATGGCACAGATATATATTGAAATAGCATCTGTGAAAAATTTCAGGTATATTAATGTAAAACTTTTTAAGCTAGAAGTGTTGGCGTAACCCCCTTTTTTAAGTTGAAAAACACCGTTTAAAATAAATCAATTATATTTAAATAAAAAAAATTGCCCCAAAAGCATTGTTTATTATATTTGAAATCACTATGCCAAATTTGGAAAAGATTAAAGTAATAGTAAAAATTTTAGAATTTTGGGTATTCGCCTACCTTAAGCTAATTTTAATTTTTCTGTTGCGATTTTTTTTATCTCCCGCTTCCTCACTAATTTGGTAATATTATGCGCTGGCAAACTATTTATTGCATTATTCTGATCATTTTCTTTTTTATTTCGTCTTGATATCTATAAAATCGACAGTTATATGCATTTTAAGCATAAATTATGAGCTCCATAATTTTTTTTACTTCGGTTTTGAACTCACTTAGTACTAGGAAATATATGGTAAAAAAATTAAGGAAAATAAAAAATGTCGAGCAACAGATCTGGGTGATTTGAAATTGATTTACCCATACAATAAAATGAATAAATTTATCTTTTAAAAATAGATTTAAATGATTTATATCTTACTCCTATCACAGTTAGTACTGCAGAAAAACACTAATATATATTGTGTACTACTTTATGATGTATAAGTTATCTGCATTTACACAGTCATAAATAGTTTTTTTTTAAAGTTACAAGCAAAAAACTTCGAGTTGGGTCACATGTCCCTGGTTCCCCCTATACAATTCATCTGTAGCTTGGTAAATAAATAAATTATGTGATTTAACTAAAATAAGATTTAAAAATTAATTTAACATACATTAACGCATGCGAAAATATATTATTCACGCTTTTATTTTGCACAATAATTAATAATAAGATTCTTTATGGGCTGTCTCGTATTACTATAAGGTCCATTTTTGATACTAAATCCATTTTACCCAATTTTTCCTGACAAAAGGGGAAAAAAAGTGGCAACAAAAGTGAATAAAAATTGATGTTTCAATTCGTTTTAACCCTTTCAGTCCCAGTGATGCCATCATGATTCTGATCATAATTAAAAATCTATCTATTGGGATTAATAAAAAATATTTTTAATAGAAAATAGTTTGAAGAATCGAATGATGTGCGATACCATAAATAGCGATCCGAAAAAAGTGCTGATGCCAAATTGTGATTTTCAAAACGGCATCCATTCAGTTCGCATCCCCTTCCGCGCATGCTAATGAAGCTGCCCACTCCACTGGAACAACTGGTTCGGTCGACCTCCACTCGGTCACCTCACCTGGCATGAAAACTAGGATTCATTTCAGTTTCATTCTTTTTATCGAGGGATGACGCCAATTCCTGAATGCATTTTGTGTTCCTTCCTCGAAATGAACCAATTATCTCTCTATTAGTGAGCTCGGACGGAACTTGTCGGGCTTCGATGCGGCTCATTTTCACCCTTCGCTCGCAACGAGGCGGTCCTCTCTGTTAGTGTCAGAATGCTGTTGTGCGTGGCCGGGGGTCTCCAGGAGGAACTTATTGGCAATACACTTCTAGTGCGCCCCTCGCTGAAGGACAAGGCCTTCACCAGTGCTTGGGCTCAAATTATGGAACTAGAAGGCTATCGAAGTGCAGCGATTGGATTGGATAACAAATATGATGCGTCCATAAATGATTCTGACGGGAACGCATCCCTCTGCGAATCGCATCACACCCATATGAAATCGAGTCAATACGACAAGGAGTGCAATGATTCAAAAAGTTGTGAAAACCAAAATATTCGACATTTTGAGATATGCGACATCAATTTCTCAACAGATTCCAGGAAAAAGGATTCCCATCAAACAGATGTAAGTTATCCGAACAATTCTGACGAAACTTCCAAACGCTGTGTATCCGTCGATACGAAACCGCTTCGATCTCGTGCATCCAAACTCCACTCGCGTAACAGAAGGAAAACCCTGCCAGATAACTCTCTGCCATCGAAAGACCAGCGAAGCCCGGAACACGATCCCAATGCTTCTTGGGTAGATATAATTCTCGAGCTATGCGGGATTCGGTGCTCAAAGTTGCTGAAAAATATGCAGAAATCGTGCACCTGAGGCGCCAAACGCGTCTGAAATTGGATTCTGTGTCGGAAGGCATTCAGTTAAGTAAATATTCATCTCTTAGTAGCTTCAAAATATCTCATTCAGAATCGCTTCTTAACCTTGAAGATAAATTACATACTAAAATTCTTAGTACCACTAATTATAAAACGGAAATACCATCGAAAAGCCTAAAGATAATAGACCAAATGACTGCTAAGGACATGAGCTCTGATAGGACTAATTTTACTGTCGATTTAGTTTCAATGGACCATACGAATGAATACTTATCAAATAATAGTTCACGTATAGAAAGAATTAAAATCCCCCCATCTGGCAATTTAGAGTTTGGAATGTTTGGTAATAGTTATGCTGCAAGTTGTAGTTCAAAGTGCGTTAAAGAAAGTAATATTTCGCAGGCTTTTCCATTGAGTTCGTCTAACAAGTTGCATAAAAAATATCTACCCATTGATTCTAAAATTGCATACGATAAAAGAACTAGTTCTGCGTATCATTTTACTTGCACCCAAGAGCTAAAGACCAAAATTTGCGCTGTTTGTGCTAAATACTCCAATGAAGCACCACCCATAAAGCAGTCTTCCTGCCGTTCCAATTTTGAGTTCTCTTCAATTCCATTACTAAAACCTCATTACAACGAAGGAAGTCAACTGTATGTCGCTCCAATCCCAAAAAAGTCCGCTTCAAGAAAGTGTACGATGTTAAGTGCTCAGGAAATGGCAGAATTAGTTCATGGAACAAGCAGCTTAAAAGCTGATGACTCTAAAGTGAGCCAAACCAAAGTGACAAAACTTGTGAGTAGTTGGATTCAGAAGCAGAAAACCAAACGCAAGCCAGTTTTTTTCATAGGGGACCGTGAAACCCATGCCAAGGGTTGTATGTCCAGACGATCCCTCTCTTTGACTAGCGTCAGGGAAGGGGAAGTCTCGCTTCACACGAGTCCACTCGAGGACCAAAATATCAAGCGGGCATCTAGCATCAAAGGGGATCTGTTCCGATCTCTGTTCAGGAACAGACGCACTCAAATGAAACCTCAAAACTGTGAAAATGTCAACCCGTGGTTTCGAAAGAGCGATTCTGAAAGCTGTATGATCGGAAAGTCGAATGCAAAACTGCAAACGGAAGAAAAAACGAACCCCTTGAAACAAATCAACTGTGCAAAAAAGTCCCCTCACGTCTCCCTCTGTGAAGTGAAAGCTGTCTTTAAAAAACACTCCTTTCTAACACGCTCAGCTTCACTTTCTTGGCCAAACAGAGTGCACAGCAAACATCCATCGCGGCATTTATTGGTAAGTGAGACCGTGGGCAGGTAAATTGCAATATCGGATCGAAAAGACTCTATGTGGATACTGCAGTTTACCTGCCCAGTTGAACCAAGCTTATTCAATGAGCATACTTATTCGACCAACCTTTTCTTTGCGCTTCAATATTACGACACGCCCTCCGCTAATTCAGCCAAAATAAGAAAAATGCCTAGTTGTACATATTCCAGAATTAAGGTGACAAATTGTTTGAAATAATATATTGATTCATTCCAGAATAGTGTCACTATTCTGCCGATGCATTTCAAAGAAAGTTATGGTATTAATGAGAACATGCAAAAACTATTACTAAAAACGTTTCGAATAAAGTGAATTTTCTCTGTTTACAAAGTATTCGCCGCAGGACTACAATCAGTTAGGCCGACTGTGTCCGAGTCACGAAGCTGGATTTTCTATGACAGGTAAGATGTTCATTTGTTACTCACATTATTGATTCGAACTATATGTATTTAAAATATTTCAAATAACTAGCATTTTAAATTAATAAACTATTCATTGCACCATTAAAGCAATAATGATATTCCACAGGAAGACTGTTTTTGAGAAATAATTACTTGTCATTTTATTAAAGTCCACTGAATTTATTTCAGTCTATCGTTAAAAATGGATTATGAAAAGGGGATTCTGCTCGAGGCTATTTAGTGCTTTCTGAGAGTGTTTTTCCATGCATAAACTGTATTTACATGTTATTAGTGTTGAAAGAAACAGTATCTGTATATTCTTATTGGAGTTGAATATGAAATGGTTGCTTCATTTAAATGGCTTGTTGCGCCCCCTTCAAAAAGAATTTGAATGAAAAAGATGGCATTGGTTTTGCTAATATAGATAATTTGTTCCAGTGGAATTAGTGCGTAAAATAATTTTTTTCGATGTGAATTTTTTTTAAATACAAGTTTCAATGCACAAAGTTCACAAGTTTTTTTTTTAATAAGCTTAACGCATAAACTACTATAACCCGTCTGTTCTTTAAATTGTTAGTTGCAGAAAAGGAAACTATTTCAGTTTCCTTACAATAAACTGAATATATTTTTCTGTTCTACTTCATTTGGTGTGACTTTGATATTTTGGTTGTTGGTTGCGGAAGTGACCCGCGGTGTGGCAGTGACCCGCCGCGCATTCCGAGAACGGGTTCACCTCTTTCTACCGAGTCTGGTTTGAATGCCGATCATTCAGTGGAAGAAACAACTTTTTCCCAACTGTGCTTTGTAATTTATATTTTGTATAATTCAGAAATTAGAAATATCATTAAAAAATTATTCAATTATTTTAAGATTAGCTAAAAATCTGATTAAGATCTGAAGTATGGTCCCCCATTTCAGATGCAAGTTTGGATTTTTTTTTCGTTTTGGAAAATTGGGAAATAAAGAGGGCTCACAAGCTTGTCCAGCCAACCTAAAAAACATACAAATTGAACGTCAAACAAAAAAAAAATCACGAGTCCCATATGAGTGTAATCAATATTGAATTTCTCAATTTTTGGTTTGACTTAGATAAGGTCTTCAAAGGTCATCAAGGTCTTCTCAATCAAAGGTTTCGTGAAATGGTTAGCCGCTTTTCTATACATTAAAGAAAACCAATAAGATTGCAAGTAAAACTTAAGGGAATATGTTCAATGTACTTAATATTACATCGCTAAAAAATATTACATTTCAAGGAGAAAAAAAATGGCACCTTTTTGAACGTTTTAATTTTTTTGAACATTTTCATGTACTACATTAATCGAGTTAAAACTATAAATTAACTTTATAATAACTTTTAAAAGTAGCATAAATATATAGGTATTTTAATTATCTCAAAAATCTCACAATTAAGCATATAAAATTGATACACGACCTTTCACTTTAAGAGTTGACAGCTGATAAACTAACTGCAAATCAGCGTAAACAAATAACTTCTAATTCGGCAGCCTGCCAATTCCATACGAGCATCTGTCTATTCTAATATTTTATAAGCATGATCCCCAACATCTTAGCATTATACAAATTTAAGTAAATTTTTTTTTAAAGTCGATTTTTTTTTAAGTTTTGGCATATTAGATTTCGATTTGGCTTACTGGCGGCCCGCTTTTTCAATTTAGGCACGTTGTTTTTTTTCTAGAGGGCCATTTTCCCAGGCAACCTGCACCCGTGGTACTTGCGCTAGACCGCCCACAGACTTTTAGGCCCACAGATTGAACGAGCATGTTCTCTCGGGAAAACACAATCTAACATTTCTAAGACATTAATATTAGGTGGAAAGTTTAAAGTTAGTAACATTTTTTATAAAGACGGACCCTTATGTAAATTGTGTGTCATGTTATCAACTCCGAATGGTTACGTATCCATAAAACAAAAAAATGTATGAGTTTAGATTTTGAATAACGAACGAAATAATCATTTGTGATCCTTTTTTTACATAGCTCTACAACTCTTCCCTCCACTTTTTCTTAAGAAATTGATGAAAGTAATATTTTGCAACTTAGTGCACCTTTAATATTTTTGAAGGTAACCCAAAAGGAAAGCCCAATTCAATCCACCTATCTAAGCGTTGCTGATATCTCGAAGCCAATAATAACTTTTCTCTATTAAATTAACAACCTTTCAAGCGATTTTGTCTATATCTGGTACAATCCTTCTTCTTTTGTACTTCGCGAATGAAAACAAATATATTAGCATGGATGAGCTGAATTGGTGGTTGGAAGCGGTTGTGTGGAAAATAACACCTGAGCACGGAAACTTACAAACACGTAGTGTTGTGATATGGGAACTTTTTTTTGTCTCTTTTCTTGTTTAGTTTTTTACTATATTTAAGTTGCCAATCAAAAATATTTTTTAATTTATTATTTATGGATCAACCTACCATAGATGTGTATAACTTTAATAAATTTGGTAAACTAAAATATCTTATTAGTTATAAACTTTATTCTAAGATTTGTCAGATAATAAAACTAGAATTAAAAAACTATTTAGAAAATATAAAGTACATTTACGTGATAATTTAAATTGCGTTTCACAAAATTTTTTTCAAATAAAATTACAATTTATTCACAAAGAATCGATAGCTGCAAAAAAAAGTTACTACTACCGCCGAACTTCATGTATGATAAAAAAAACGCATAAATAATGCAATGGCATAAACAACTAAAGAACAGTTTTTTTTTAAGTAAATATATCTTTAAAATCTAATGTTTTTAATAAACGCTTCGCTTCATAATGAGAATTGATATCGACTTTTATTTTTATTGACTTATATATTCCGCATTATCTTTATAACTTCCTTAAAAACTTTCAAACAAATAAATCAATACATTGCTTCATTTTAAAAATAATTTTTAACAAGTTCAAAAGAAGCAGTTTAAGGGGAGAACATAGTTAGCAAAAACCAAAAAATCGAATTTTTGAAACCTGTATTATCTGATAGATGGAAGCCTGATCTATCGAATGGAGACCAATTTTGTATCGATCCAATTAATTATTTCTTATAAAAAAAAATTAAAATTAGAAAAAATAAACAAATGTGGCCACGCCTCCTTTTCGAATTATTTAATTGTTTTCTTGCATATTAGTGTATTATGTTATAAAAATAAGATTTTTTTTAAAGTTGATTTTTTAAAACTATTCACTGGTGCAATGTAAGAAAAAATTAGCCTGACGTTAACAAGAAATTGCGGTTAACAGGAAATGTTTCGGTGGTCCATTCGAGTTCGTGTTAGCGGGGATCGACTGTATTTGTTTTTCGCAGTTTTTCTCAAAACTATAATTTTCAACACATCGGTACACTTTTCTCTAAATCTATTAAATATTTCTTAATTTTTTGTGTATTATAAACCATTCATTTAAATCATTTAGGTCACCTCATTTTCACCTCAAATCGCGTCTGAATAAAACACATTTCAAATTTTTTTTTTACCATGAAAAAAGTGATTTTTTGTGATTGAAATAGTTTTTATCGCAACTTCAATCACATATAAAAAAAATTTCGTACCTGTGTAAGGTATTTTTGTCATTCGATTTATTTATTTTACTATGGCTCATGAATTTTCTAGTTTTTTAATAAATGATTCATAAACACAGGACAGTGTGGTAAAATATTTCATACGATCAAGTTTTTAAAATCCGCCTTGATAATTTTTTTAAAGATTTCATACTAAATCTATGTTTCGCTTTAAACTGAAAAATTCCTGTATTATAAATTTCTTTTGTCCTTAGGGGAAAAAAAATGCGTTGACCAAAGCACATTTTTCATTTATTACAATTGTCATTATTTGAATTTTTTAAATTCTATTTACACATCAACATAAGTAACATACTATGACAATAGATATTGATTTAGATAGGGATTCATATTACTAAATAAATGAAAAATCCGATATGAATTATCGACACATTTTCGGTAAATTATTCAGTGTTTGGATAAATATGGTTCAGTAATTTTATGGGTTTTATGGGCTATAGGAAAGATTGCACTTTCACCAAGAAAATCTCAATGCATGTCTCTAAATCCACGAATACGGAAAACTGTAAGGTGGATAGCTGGTACATTTCTTCATTTAGAGATGTTAAATTGCAAAATTGAAAGCAAACTGGTACACATTATTTTAAAGCAAAAATAGTAAAAAAAATGGCTATATTGGCTTTTTTTGGTATGAAACTGAACCAAAAGAGTAAAATCTTTTAAAATTCCGCGGATAAACAGCTTTTTTTTAGTTTATAATAGCAAAAATTAATTCAATCAAGCGATAAATATGCATATCAGCATCAAATGTTATACAAATCAAATTATTCTTGCTCTTATTATATTTCAATTTACTACAATTAAACTGGCAACACATAGCTAAGTAAAGAAAAATTTCATTCAATGTAATTGTCAGTGCAATAAAAGAATCCGCTTATTTTAAAGTTTGTGAAATTATGATTGATGTTCTTTATTTGTTTGAGATAGAGGTTTTTTTGTTGGTAATTGTCACTTTCAACTATTAATGCAATTTAAAAGTTATTATTTTCCTCATGATTCAAGAGTACTTTTATTTATATCTTCCCGTAGCCTTACCAGCCACAAATTTTTGCTTATCAACCTCTTTTGTGAAAATTTTGTGATTTAAAAATGTTTTTTGTTTAACTTTTATGACAAACCTATATTTCTATTTAAGGGGGTATAGGACACAAAATCTTCAAAAAAAAAAAAAAAAAACAAAAAAAATCCAAAAACATATTATCTTAAAAAATAACACATAATTTGGAATAATTTAAAACAAAATTCTATTTATATCTAACAATAAAAAGCGAGAATATGTAGTTTCTTGTGTCATGACATCCGTGTTTGTCCAAACCACTGATAAAACTTCAAAGCTGTTTTTCCCTTGATCTGTGTTTTCCAGGAATTTTTGAATTCAAATTGATACTAACTCATTCTACTGCCCATATAGTGTTAAAATTTTCCACATTCATGAAGTAGTTTGGGAGGGGGGTGTTTACAAACAATATATCTTTAATTTGTCTTAGGGATTATTGTAAATAAATTGCTTTTTTTATTATTATTAATTTTTTAAAAATAGTGAACCTGTGAAATTTTTAAAATAAATATAAAATTTTTTAAAGAAAAAAAACTTTGACAAATAAACAAAAATAAAAATCGGTTAAGGGACAGTTTAGTTTTGTACATTGGCGCCTGTTTATAAAAATGCTTAAATTTTTGTTTTGAAAAGTGTTAGTATATTTAGTAACATTTATGGAAATTTTTTTTTAATGATATTCTAAAATATTAAAAGAAAACAGTTAATAGTAGTTCCCACCATATACCCCCTTAAAAATTTTAGATTAATTTTTTTGGGAATATTTCTTCATAGGAATTATTTTTTTCGGAATGGCCTTGTTGGACGCCCTTACTTTTTACGTTCTGATTAAGATAATATTGATTATTGTTATTTTCAAGCTATTTGTGTAATTAATCATATAGTAAACTCCCGATTATCGCGGAATTGGATGGCACGGATTCGAAGATAAGGGAATTCGCGGATTATGCAGATGTAGAGGAAAGATCGCAAAAATTGTTCGGGTTTTATAAAGTAAAAATAGAGTAGTGTTTTAGGCGAAATCAGCCACAAATTAGCGAAGCAGGATTCAATTAAAATTCGCGGAAAATGTAGTTGTTCAGGCGTGTGGTAATTTTTTTTCATATAAAGTTTTAAGTGCGCCCTTTTTTTATAGCTTCATACTAAATCTATGTATTTCACTTGACTACATTTTTTTTTGTACATTTGGCCATACGGGGGAAAAAAAGGCGTTAATAAGGACATTTTCATTTTATTAACAATTTTCTTAATTTGGAATTTAATTATATTATGCACTAAATAAGTAATAATATTACAATGATATTCGATATTAGTAATATGAATAATCTAAATTATAATGAAACGATATACTTATGATTCTATTTTTTGGTAATTATCATTGTTTGGATAAATTGTTCTATTAATTTTTTGTAGTCTGGTAGTTGAAATTGTACTGAGGGGAAAATCGAGGGAACGGTACAATTAAGAGCTTTTAAATATTTCGTGATTTTTTTTAAAATCAGAATAATTGAACATTTAAACAAATTAGAAAAATGACATTCAAGAAAAACATTTTATAAAAATTAATTTTAAATCAAAAATTTAAAGCTTATTTAGACAAATTAATAAATGTAATAAATAGAGAAAATTTTATTCGATCGTGTTTAGTTTTTTAAGCCTAAGATTATGTAATTAAGAGTTTTGTTTCACAAATAATAAAATCAGAATAAAAATAAATACTATGCCGTGCATTAAATAACATTTTTAATATTATATATATATTTATATATATTATTATATATATTATATATATATTATATATATTTTATATTTATATATATATATATAAATGTTTATATATCTATTTATATTATATATTTATATATATATATATTATATATTATATTATTTTTATATATATATATCTATATATTTATATTATATATATCAATATATGATATATTATATAGGTAAATATGCAACTAATCTTTTTTCTAATTACGCATTGAAGATATTAAATATTGTTTTTATTATGTAAAATAACGAGTACTTGAACAGTTGGTGAAACGATTGTCTTAAAATGATTCCGAAATGGTTATCATGAATGTGTATTTTCGTTTTTTGTTGCATTTAATTGTTATCAAATAGAGGAGATCCGCCTTTCTTGCGTTTTGGACCTTTTAAATTGGGGCAATTACATTAGAGGAAAGAAAAAATACAAAGCATCCGAATTTGGGTGTTAAGCAGGAATTTCTTTGTATATGCGAAGTTGTTTTTCTTTAAAGCATTTTCAAAAATTAACGGAAGTGGATTTACTAGGGTTTTAAGACGAAATTTGCCCGCCATTAGTATGTGTCCTCTTGCATCATTAGCACCAACGGCCCAGTTTAAAGGCCTGTTGGTGGACGCAGGTTCGGTTTCTAAGTAAAAAAAGATATGAAGCTTCGGGATGGCGAACCTGATTGAGAGGGTTGGGGGTGTCAGTATGGTTAATCGCAGGTTTTTTTTTTTTTATAGCGCGGTGGTTACATTCGTAACTTCGGCTTAACTCCATTTAATTGACCTTGAACTGGTTCAAGGTAAAGTTATTAATGTAGATCTTCTTACACTCAGTTGAAGCTGGTGTTCAAGGTAAGAACATTTTTTGCGGTTTTTTTTTGATTCAAGGAAACGTTGTAAGGAAAATAGCAAATATATTGGTTGTGTGTTATCTCTTTTTTAAGTGATTCCATTTCGAAAAAGTATTGGTAAAAACATCAAATTGAATTGTTATTGAGTTTTTTTTAATTTTTTCTTATTTAAAGCTAGGAGCATTCAATATTTTGATTAAACTAAAATTTCAATCACATATATGAATGAAATTAAAATTTGACACTGTAAAATTTGTTGATGATAAAGTGTTTCTATTTAATTAAAGTATTCAAACTCTTATTTATATCTTACCGTGATCAAAACAATTAATTTTTAATAAAGATTTTGTATTAAAATACTGAAACCTGGTTGAAGTTATTAGCTTAATCAGTTATTTTAATACAAAATAATTTCGAAATTTTTGGCGGACAATACTGAAAACTCTTTTTTATTTGACCTGATTTCAATCAGTAATACTCCGTCATTAAAAGATTTAAATATAAGTACGAAAAAGAACAGTCATCAAAAAATCAAAAATAATCCAGAAAAAAAATGCACTTTCCTATACACTTTAAAACAAAAAAAAATTCCCCGTAAAATATAATAAAGGGCAGGGACCGGCAGCAGAGATTCCAGTCATGCCCGTTAAAAAACAGTCATGTCCCGTTTCTTATTATTTTTTTTTTAATTTTTTTAAACAGTCATGCCCCTTAAAGTTAAAGATGGTACAAATAGTCAAAAACTGCACAAATACTGTACCGGAGTACCTTCGTCCAACTTTACACGGATCTTCTTGACAAATATTTTCTCGCAAAAATTGTCTGTGCATTACATGAAAAAAAAAAGATATAATTTCGTACACGCAAATGTAATGCTGTAACAAGCAGCAATCAAAATTTCTTCATCCATATTACAGCTGATATTCACAAACACTGAATAAAATCGCCGCGTTATACATCACTCGCCAACTTCACGCCAACAAAGGTCGAATGGTTGAAGGGCAAATTGTACAAGCCGGAGTTGAAAACAGAGTTGACAACAGAGTTGACGATGTATAACTGCTGTATTAGCCTTTTTGTAGGGTGTTTTGGAGTAGATGAGCAGAAAACAAAAATAAAGCCACAAGGTCAAGGGACCTTTGGCCGTTTCCGGTGGTGTTGGGTTCGGATAAAGTTTGCTTCTGGCTTCTTTATTTTTTTGTAAGCTGATTACATGCTCATTGAAATTATCTTGTTAGTGATATAATCCCCATATATTTGAAACTATATAAGGGTCCTTTGAGGTTTTTTTTATGGGGTAGGGGGGGGGGGGAGTTATCTATAAAATAAATTAATTTCCTATGCTAGTATTTACCAAAGATCTATTATTAATCTGAGATTATTTACACTTTTTTAATACAATTTACACAAAAAAAGCCGTATATTAACTTAAAGTTTTACTGTCTTGAAATTACCCAACCAACAACCCCCCCCCCCCAACTTGTTTCTGAAACCGAAAAAAAAATGCGTTTCTGCCACGAAAAGACCGCGTTGTACATGTTTTCTTTGAAGTTTACCGACTCCAAATGGATACGACGGTTCTGGACCGTCATATCCACCAAAAAGACCTCCATTCCACAGTCTTTAGAGGTTCTGGGGTGTCAGACGTATACGCGACCGATACGTGTGTTTTAGCCTGTACCAGTTAAACTGTCACTAAAAAAAAACTGGTATTGATCTTCTGAATTTTCACTTTGTTTTAGTATTGTCTGTTTTCATTTACTTTCCGGTTTTTATTGTTCATTTGAAATTTCAGTTTTACCTTTTAATTACGGTTTTTTCAAATGTTTAAATTAACTTAACACTTTACCTACGGGCGTCGACTGACCCATAGACTAAGAAGACTCAAAGTTTCAAACTCTCATTGGAGAATTTCTACATTGAAATTGACATAGAAACTAGCGCGCCCCCTTTGTGTCTAAGGGAACTAATGTAATGGTTTCTGGCTGCCTATTTGCAGTCACCTTTAGGAGATTTAACAGAGCCTATGACATCTCGTAATTTGGAACCCTTATCAAGTGACGATAGGGATCTATTTTTTACTACAACTTATTTTCGACTTTATTTTTGAATATATACAGCTACTCATTGACTTTTATATCCCTCGTAGGCCCATCCTCAAGATATTTGACTTTGTGCTTCTTTTTCTCCATTAATAAAACTACAGACTGACTACGCTTGTCATTTTAGACATGGTCCCCCAAAGATCCACAAGTGATTCGATTGAATAACTCGTCAAATATTCATCCAAATGTAACAAAAACTTAGATTTAGGGGTTTTCGAGGGTTTTTCACATTTCTAAGTAATTAAAATTGGGTGTTGCTATTGAAAATTTTAAAGTTCGTAACAGTTTTAATATTAAGGCGGACCCTTATGCAAATTTTGTGTCATGCAATTAACTCAAAATGTTATTTGTTCACATAGTCAAAAAGGTCCGATGTAAAAGGATGACTAACGGTTGAAATAATCACTAGTGGGTAACTTTTTTTTAACAGAGAACATTCCGAAGAAACAGTAGCCCTACAATTGAAAGTACAATTATGCCAATCAACAAATCAACCTTTAATAGTGTTTTAGTTGCTTTCGACACGTTAGAAGAGCTAGGCATTAGATTAAGTTGCTGGTCTAGAAGATTTTTAGTCTACGGGTCAGTCGACGCCCGTAGGTAAAGTGTTAAGCTACAGAAACGGTTTTTTTTCCGGCTTAACTGAAGCCAAAGTTCTGGTTTTCAGTTTAATCGTTTCCGGTTTTCCATCCCTAGTTTCTCCCGCGCGCGGAGCTGCGTCTTAGTGTAAGATTTGTTTTCAATACAGTCATTTCAAATGCGCGTAGTTTTGATTTGTTTTTCTTAGAATGTGGTTGAAACTATCGCGACGTAAATTATATGCCATTTTTTATAGTTTTTTCTTTTGTCAAAACTTATTCTATCTTTCTCTGTTCTTAACTTTTATTATTGTGTATATTATAAAAAATCACTTTTTAATTTTTTAAAAACTATTTTAATCATTTCTGTGTATTTTGCTTTTTTTTTACTTGCAAATAACTTATTCACAAAAAAAAAAACACTAAAGATTAAGCTTGTTAATTTTTTTATGTACTACATAAAGGTGAATATGATATTTTTTATAATGTTCATATTATAAACAAAGATAATTTTTACTTTTTTTTTATTTCATACTCGTATATCCGATTCTTATACATTAAAGAAAGAATTTTAAAATTTGTGCTTTCTATAAAAACTGTTTACAAGTTAAATATAATTTTTTGGGGTTTGATAAATTTTTTCAGTGTCAAAATGTTTCTGGGATCAGATTTACTGTACGGTAACGATTGGCGCGATTTTTCGGAGTTGGTGATGAATAACTATTTGTGGCAACCTTCGACTGATGATTCGAATTCCTTGACTTCGCAAGGGCACAAGTCATCTGCACTCCCCATCGCTTTAACCCTTTCAGTCCAGTGATGCCATTTGGCATCATCACTTTGAATATTTTTTTCAAAATGTTTATGTCGCGCTATGACATCCAAACACACATCATTCGACACTTTGTTCTATCAGTCAATATTTTACATTAATATCAATAGAAGTCAGAACTACTATTTTTTTTATTTAGAAAATAGTCAACAAGCGTTTCTCCTGATTTTTGATAAGTTCACTTCAGTTCCACATATTTAAAACACAGTTTAAACTATTTCGGTTAAAATAAGTACTAATTTTTTTTTTAATAATATGGTCAGATACCTTAAAATATATAACTCGAAGTGGTTTTAGGTAATATATATTTTTTTATTTTGTTGTTTTCCACATTTAAAAAATTTTGGCATTGTTTCAAAAACCATAAAAAAAAATTTAGTGAATTTTTTTTTCTTATGGAATTCGTATATTTGACCTAAAATAAGCTTATTTTGTGAATATCAGATGTTTCTGTAGTGTAGTAAATTTTTGGGACTGAAAGGGTAACAATGATCAACTCCACTGCTAGGAGGAGTCAAAGGGGCTAATGATTGATGACAATTTCGAAAATCTAGAGTACGATACCTCGCTTGAGACATCTTGTTGAGAAAGCTATGGCACTTAAGAAAAGAACAGCTCGTTCTTGTCATTCGTTCTTCGCTTAGGCAATATCCGTCTGTTTTTAAGCTCCATTTTACGATGACGAAAGGAAGTATTGATTTTTTAAGTCTTTACTAGAAAACCATTTGCCCTGATTTCTTCAAGTTGAACTTAGTTTTTCTCAGCGTCCAGAAACCAAAAATTTATATATTTTTATAGATAATTTAGAGCTTGCAAACAATGTATTCTATTTGCAATAAAAATATCTATTGCAATCAGGGCCCGACTTACAACTTTATGGGCCCAGGGCACGAGCAAGTTTGGGGGCCCCAAAACATGCCTCAATAAAATATTTGAGTGTATTTTCTTATCTTACAGTATTTACCAACAAAAAAGCCGAAGTAATTAATTTTTAAAGCATGCTTAATCCCCCAAAATAACTATTTTTATGGATTGATTAATTAGGAGTATAAACAAAATTTCACAATAAACTTTGTTCATGAATTTAATTTTTGTCGTTTACTTTAAATAAAAAAGTTTGGGGCAGATGTATTGAGCATAAATGTTCATGAAGAAAAAATTTGGGGCCCCCCTTGAAATGGGGCCCTGGGCATTTGCCCCGTTTGCCCTGCCGGAAATCAGGCCCTGATTGCAATAACGTTAGTTCCCAGGTAGAGAATTGGGTGCAATAGGTTTGTGTATAATGAAAGAATATGTGCAAGCAATATAATTTTTTAAAACTAAGTAATAATATTAAAATTTGAAATACTAAAGCAAATATTTTTTAAACACTTTGTATTATTTAAAAATGTAAGTATCTTGTACTTTTGAAATTTCAAGTAATATTTATATCAAATAAAAAAAATATTATAAATTAAAATTTGAAAGGAGGAAAAGACTTACATTTTTTAATAACACAAAGTATTTAAAAAATGTTTGCTATCATATGAGAAATTTTAATATTTTTTAATTCATTAAAAAAAATCTAGTAGCTTGCAAATGCACATATTCTTTCACATACACAAACCTGTTGTACCCATTTCTCTATTGGGAACTAATGTTATTCACCTCCGACTTTTAAAACAATAATTTTAGTAGGAGTTTCGGGAACAACAGCGCACTTTCCCAAAATGTTACCATTAGTAATAGTATTCCATAAAAAAAATGTATAAGTTGTTCCCAGGTTACCCTTTTTAGTTATACTCGTTCGAAAATACTCAATTTCCCATACACCACAATGCTAAATGAGAAAAAGTTAGGCTTAATTTTTCGGTTTCAAAAAATCAAACTTTCTTAATTCTTAGAATTTTGAAAAAATAAAAATACGTGTCGAATAAATGTGTCTCTAGTACTTGGAAAAAAATCAAGATTGAATTCTGTGCCATGAAGATTTTGAGCTGGTCGATTTGACATGGAATTCCGTGATTGTATCGGTAGCTTCGGTTTCACTCTCAATGTGCAATAAAAACAACGGTTATTTTGTATTTATTGTTTAAATAAAATCAAAGGAATTCACTATAAAAACATATACTGTTCAATTTATTTAGTAATTCAAATAATTCTTATGTTAAATTGAAATAATAAGATCAAGTTATCACCAAAACAATTGTAATTACAGAGGACCAAGAATGGAAACAATGCCACTGGAACTTTGCCACTCATGACGTAAAACTTGCACGTTATCTTCCACCTCCTATGTATAGGTGTCATTTAGCCTCTTCTAAATTTTAAATTTATTTTAAAGTTAATTACTGAAGCTTGAAATTTTGCCTACAAAATTATACACAAATCCTAGTGAGCTTGTTTCAACTCTTTGTCAAAGAAAGCAAAACAACCAATAAAATCGCAGTATGAAGTCTATGGTATGAAGAGCGTGACATCATAAGAAATATTCCCATTTTAGAATCGTACAATTTTCTTATTTCAGACGTTGTATTCCTTCAATTGGCTTATTTCAGATGACGTATTTCCTTCAACTTTCAGTCCTTTTTGATAGGTATACTCTAGGGTTACTGGAATATCTGCGTATGAGGGTTGTGACATGATGTTTCACCTAATTGGCTGGAGCGTAGCCATGCTCCCGAGATACGAAGCTGTTATTTTTTCTCCGTAGACATTACACGGTGACTCAGCGAAGCTCTACTAAATCGCTTCTAAACGATATAATCAAAGGAACTTAAGCACTATTTGTTATTGATTTTGTTTTTAATGATCTATATTCTCCAATATTTATTCTTTTTCGGATTGAAATTCTTAACGGTAAAGCTGTAATCCATGTTTTAATACCGCGTGTGTCATTGCTATGGAATACAAAAGTTGTTTAAACTCGGAAAAAGTGTATAAAGCTTTACTTTTTAATCTTTATATTGGAAATTTAACATCCTGTGGACTATTACATTTCTAAAAATAGTATTTTCTATCGTTATACTACCAGAAAATGCCATTTTTAATGTCGAAGCTAGCAGACTGTATTTGGCATGCGTTGGCGGAACAATAGTTGGCGGGGAACGTAAACAAACCGCAAATCAAAGTCATTGCTTACTTGAAAGTTGAAAACATTCTTATTTCTTCCAAACTAAGCAACAACATAATATTTACACGTAAAAAAATGGAAAAAAAATAACTAGTTTCGTTTTATTGGCGAGTTTGGCTGGGCGATAACGATTCTAGCATGGCACACCTGCTAAGCTCCTTGTCGTTACCCTGTACAGCACACAGCGTGTTGAAGGTACCCTAGTATACTCCGTTCCCACGTGCATTATTAATTCACCTATTGAGGCACGAAAAATGATTTATTTTCATTCCGCATTTCTCTTTCCCCTCAAAAGATAATTATTATTCAGAGCAAACTAAACATATGTTTTTAACCCTCCTAACCTCAAATTTCTCTAAATATTATCACCTATTAGTATCGCCTATTGTCACCATTTATTAATCTCTTCATTCCTGAAAATAGTTATGTACTTAGAAGTTTGTTTTGCAATTGTACTTTCGAAGAAAAAATTGCATTTGACATTTGCTGAGAAACACATCAATTTAGAGAAATTTGAGGTTAGGATGGTTAAAAACATATTTTTTAGTTTGCTCTGAATAAGCAGTCAACCTCTATCAGTTTTTTGTGTGATTAATAGAACATTTTAACTTATTTTTTTTATCCAAAATAACCGATAAATTAACAGTTGAAAACACTTAGTTTTTTCCAAAACCTCCGAAATCTGATTGACCTTCTTTATTACGTTATTTTCAATAAAGTAATGAATCAACTGCTGTTATATCGGTATTTTTGGAAAGTTGTAACATTTTAGTCGACAAAAAAAATTGTATTAAAAAAAAATGCACACAAAAGATGTGAAGTAAATTCTACAAAGGTCCGCGTATGTGTACCTCTTTAGCTAAGATGTGAAGTGAATCGTGTGTAATAATCAGTCAAGAAACGGCAAAAAAATACCAATAAGCCATAATTTATTAAATCTACTTTTCATGTTACAACATCGATGTTCTCATCATAAGTTTATCGATAGGTGCTCTGACCCGATATTAAAATTAATCATCCTTTACTCACTAATAAGTTTAAAACACGTGTTACCTATCATTGAGATTTGTGATGCCAATGGTGATTTAATTCTAATAAAAATGGCTTTCTATGCTTTTTAAATGAGCATTAAACTTTGCAGTTTTTTCTAATAATTGAAGTACTTCGAATTCTTTTCTGAAATTTTCAATGTATTCCAATTTCGATGCGCTGAATTTTTTGGAAACTGAAATCGACAAAAACAGAATTTGATTGTTTACGAGGACGTATTTCCTTCACGTGACATTGATAGGAACCAGTGAGTGCCCCAGTGAATGAACATTTGGTAAATAGAATTAAAAAGGATTGAAAATCATTCCACTAGATGGATTGGCAACACTGACTTCCTCCCATGTAGTAGGAAGCTATCTGACAATGGTTGGCATAGGCGCCGACTCCATAGGGCCTGAGGGGGCCCGAGCCCCCTCAAAAATTCGTTTAGGGGGGCAGAGCCCCCCCAATAATTTAAGAAAATTATTAGTTATATTATGCATTGTAAAATCACAAACTTATAAGTTGGTGCACACATTTTTTATTTCCATCGTTTGCGATAATTACTGCGATATTATTTATAGTGTCAGTCGGACGGTCGACATTTGCACCTTTTAAAGACACTCTAACCCTAATGATGGTATTTAGAGCCAAGAGCAATATTAAAAATCTTTATTAAATAGAGAAATAAATACATACAGAATGTTGAATTTTCAGTTTGTACTAGTTTAGTACTGTGTTACTGTATTAGTTATTTTCAAATAGTTAATTATTTTTTAGGGAGTAAGACCCAATTAAAACCCGCTATTTACATACTTTTTGACTGAAAGTATTGGGCACACTGTATCAACTGTATTAGCATTAACTTTGATATATTGTTTTTATTTAACGAACCCTAAGCCTCATTCAAAGTAATTTACTATTTCACTTATTAACCCTCTAGTGTCCAGTGCCATATGGCAACAAGAAACATAATCCACTTCATCTCTTCAAAAATATCTATACCAAATCAGCTGACTTGTACCATTCGTTATTTGTATAAAAAATGACTTTGTTTTTGAGGAGTTGCTGGCATTGATGCTGTTTAACTCATTTTTTTTCGATAAAATTCCAAATTTAGTATCATAATTTTAAATCAGCGCCATCTGACCGCCGGTCTAAATGGTTAATACATACAAAATACAGTAGAACCCCAGAAATTCGGGACTTGAAGGGTGTCGAGTTTGACGAGCTTACAGAAGTGATGGGTTGTACGCACAGAAATAGTCTGTGAGCATAATTAGTACTGTAAATTAATTTAGCTTTTTACGAAAATATCATGCGTGTTTATGTTTTATTTCGTTTTTTAATGCCAAACAAATGAGTCATGCTTGTCGAGTCTCGCGGAGTGTCGAGATTTCGGGTTCCTAATGGATGCTCAGCATATGACTCTAAAATGCTTAAAATTACTTTAAAACTCGCTATTTTGCATCTAAAATTTGGAAAATTTTCTTGGACAAGACCGCGGGTATGGGCCCCCGGCCCCCTCAATATTTTTGATAAGTCGGCGCCTCTGATGGTTGGTTGTCCTGGTCATTATATCCTGGTGTTCATTCACTGGCGAACGTGACGCCTTAAACGTTCATTCACTGGTTAGTCTACCCTAATACTATATATGTAATGTTAAAAACCAGACTTATACTCGCTGTATTTTAAGCAAATATTAGCCATAATTTTCCATTTAATTGAAAGTAAAACTATCTTCTTGATCATTATGTTACGAAATTAGGAACAGCTATTATACAGTTGCAGGTCTTGTTTTTTCGATTCATTACCAAGCGCCTAAAATTCCAAATGTGGTAAACATGCCACTTCATATTTCATACAACTCAATTTTTATAGAAACCCTACTTTAAATTTCAAGTTCGCCGAAAGTTGCTAGTAAACACACCAGTCATTTTATTATAGCTGAACCGAAAATCAATATTTACATACATACTCACTCGTATACATACATACATAGTTATATCATATAGTTTACTAACATACTCAAATTCATATTTCACAGTATAACTGTTATGATTTTACTGAACCGAAATTTTATTAATCAAACTTCTTATTTATAATAAAAACTTGTAAATATTTTTTGCAGCAAAACATTCCGAAAATTGGATTATACACTGCTCAAAACAATTAGGGAAGCACTTTGAGTGTTTTTGTTTAACCGTCCACGTCCAGTTCCAACTTCTTATTTTTTTATTATAAAATCCAAAATGTATGAAATAGATTCCTCATACATCCAGATTGAAATGGTAAAAAGCAGGAAAACAAATCGTAATTTTTTAACTAAAATTTAAGGGGCAAAAAATTTTAATCATAACTTTTGTATAAATTATAGCAATAATTTTTCAATTTTAATTGTAAAAAAAAGATAAAATTTAGATTTCTAAGAATGCAAGCGTGTAGAATTTAGGGTCACGCTTTATGAACAGTGCAGTTGACGAAATGCCCTTCGGGGTAACGATGACGTTTTCCGGCAACCCTATCTGACCGTTATTTGTTCATTTCGGTTTCTGCTCTGGAAAGTTGCCAGAAAACGGACTTTTGGCGCGATTTCGGAACCAATGTTTACCGTACAGTGAATTTCTACCCGTTAAAGCGTGAAAAACGCCCTGCTCCGCGATATCAGCGTCTTATCTTCGCTTGGGTGGTTCAATTGTTTACAATTATTTAGAACAGCTTGTTTATGTAAACAAACTGGATGTTTGGGTTCCTCACAAATTAAGGAAATCCCCCTTACCAAACGCATTACCATATGCGAATATTTTCTGAATCGTAATCGGTTATAAAAAACCAAAAGAAGATTCAATGTCGCCCTTAACGGTAGCGTTGGGTGCCTGTTCAGGTGTTGGCTCGTCACTTGACTGTGGTTCCAAAATACGTCGCCAATAACCCTCGTGTAGCTCTAGTGCGACGATAATTCCAAACTCATCCAAAAGAAGATTATGCATTCTGTGTGTTGCGATTGCAAGGGTATAGTTTACTTTGAGCTGCTTCCAAGGAACCATACTATTGATTCAAATGTTTACTATCAAAGTTGAATGAAGAGATTTAAAAAAAAATGCCTTGAACTGGGCAATCGCAAAAGAGTTGTTTCATTATGACCCCAGACCCCATCATCATTACCTCAGATCCCACACATCTTTGATAACACATCAAAAATTAATGGAGCTGAATCGGGAACTGATGCCACATCTACCCTATTATAGCCCTGACAATCGGAATGGAATGTTTTTATTATTCAAATGGTTCTTTCCACGCCACTTCGTGATCAGGCCAGCCAATTCCCATTGGATATTGGCCAGCCAATTTGCAAAGAAGCCGAATTTTTGCTTTGGCTTTGACAATTGAACATTAAATTTTTTCCTGGGTCACCCCATGTAGAAGGGGTATCTGCCAACAACGCTATCCCTGTAATTTATTGAAATTAATTGAAAAACCTAATATGTATGGAATTTTTTTTGTAAAAAAGCAGTGACAAGACTAGTACATTCGAACACCGCAATAGTGAACCTTGGATTTACCCTCGCTTGGTAGTGAACCTTTCTCATGACCTTTCCGAACTCCTATTTAACTAAAGTTATTTTATATGGATATAGATGTATTTTATATGTTGTTTTATATTGTTATGTACTGCTCAGAAAATGACTAATGAGAGTTCGTTTAAATAGTAGACCAAAATTTCCCTTTAATATTTTTTCCTTCATATTTCTATTTTTTAAGTTTTATAAGTGGCAGGTGGAAGTGAGATGACAATGTTAAACAGTGTGTCAAATTTTGACCTGTCCTTCTGATCTTGTTGCACTGGAACTGAACCTGTTTCATAGTAAAAAAGCAACATTGGGTTCCAGGAATCAATCTTTCTTTTCCACATGTTAATATTGTAACCACCTTACTCCCCCTCCAGCATTCTATGAAGTCATTCATCTCTGAGCCCCTAACTGTACTATTCTTTTCAAATACCTTTTGAAAACTGGGCATTAAAGCATGTCCAATTGTTCGTCATTTAACATGTGCTCTTCTGTCACTCTCATTTCCTTATGAAAGATTTTAGGTACATTTTGAAAAAAGAAAAAAAAAACGACACTAAAGAGAAGAGCTTTCACCATCGAAGATAACCAGTCAATCAAGCACATATAAAGATTTGCCCTTTATCCAAATACACAGTCTCTAACATGTGGAAAAAAAATCTGCTTTTGACTATTATTATTAATTTCGGATAAATAATTTCAAAAATTAATTACCAATTAATTTAAAATAAAAAAATTTTAAATAGTTTTTCAACTCTATTGTTTCAATTAATTCAAGATATGCAAAACCATCATCATGTTTTTTAAGCCTTATTCGTACAAAATTTTATTCCAGAAAAATTGGCTATAGTGACCATGGTTTTATAGAGGGTTCGCTATAGTGAGGTTCGACAGTATTACGGTTTCTTAAAATACTGTATAAGTATATGTAAGAATGTAAAATTTTCTACCCCTGTGTACTAAAATATTTGTTTTTGCTTTATAGAATGATGACATTGATGACAAATGTTGGGCCATAAATGGTAAAGAAAACTGGCGTGAAAGCACAAGAATGGGCTGGAAAACATTGGATGAAAATAGCACCTTAGAAGAAAGTTTGTCTTTTGAAAACTTAAGAATTGCAAGCTCTATGTCTATGAACAAGGATAAGACGCCCATTGTTCTACGACGTCTTACCAAGGCAACTAGTCAATCTGAAAGGCTTTTCAAGAGGAAAAGTGCCTTTGAGTTATGGGGACAAAATGAGCCAAAAGTTTCAACCACTAAACATGAAGCCCCAAAACAACGCCCTTCTTCACAATTTTTTGACCTGAACGAATTTTCTTTAAATGCTGAAGACAGTCGAATTGAGAAAATCAGCAATGTTAGTAGCTCCCATCCAACCTTGTGTGATAGTGATAATGGATCATCAATGCCTCAAACAACCGGTAACTGTTTATCCTTGCACACTTCAACTCCTCAACTATCTTCTCCCGAAGGTTTTTTGCAAAGATTTCGCAAAAGTTTTGCTGTTCGATTTAAGAAAAAATTGGAAGCTTCTTCCAAATGTGAGGTAAAGAAAGTACTCTCTCCTAAAGGCATTTCAATTCAAGGAAGTGGAATACAACAAACAACTTATTCTAATTATGTATCAATTAAAACATTAAATAAAAGTCCACATTTTTCTACCAAAGATATACCTCAAATAAGTAATCCGTCCAATCTATATAAAGATCTTAAGCCTACTATAATCAGCAAGAGATCGAAAATGAAATTAAGTTTCTGTCCTAGTGGATCTGGTGCTAACATAAATGCTTTGGAAAATTCAAATAAGTTAAGTTTATTTAAGGGTAATTTGGTAAGTTAAGTTTCAACTAATTGTGAAAAACGTTGTGAAAAACGTTTTTAATTGTTTTTCATAAAATCTTCAATTTTTTAAAAGTATTGTTGGGAGTTTCTGTAATGTGTATTGATTATGCCTCGGATGAATTGTTAATCTGTGTATGGTCATTTTTCTCCCACAATTAACATACTTTCTACAACCACAGCTATTATATAGATTTATCTTAGCCTTTGTACAAAAAAATCTTTTAATTAATGTAAAATAACAATTTTGTCATGGTTTTGTATGAAGAAAGAAAAGCATCATGAACAAACATTTAAGAATGCTGTTGTATTTATTTCAAACCAGTCAAGGGTTAAAAAAATCGCCACTTTTTAGATAATTACTTTTGGTATTTATTTACATGATGCATACTTATGAGAAGAAAACTTAACCTGATCAAGTTTATTTTTGGCTGCACTGCTCTTGGTACAACTCTCCTAGAAAGTTCAGAACCCACTATCATGGAACAGGTACTGTGGAAGAGTGTAAAGTCCTTCCTTTGCAACAAAAGCCATCGAAAACAGCTCTAGTGCAAACGTTTATTTAACCAACTTAACCTCCCTTGGAGTTTTGTGGCTAATTCTAGAATTAAAGAGAGTACTGTAGTTAAAAAAAAGTATCTTGATACAACCATGATCTCCATTGAAAACATGATATTATCTTAAAATATACATTTTAAAAAATGAATTAAGTGATTTAATTATGCTAATTGTGATAATTTTATGCTAATTAAATGTGTTTAATTTGCACTAACTATGTTTTGTGTGTTAAAATGAAGTGCAGATTTATAATTTATTTGAATTTACTGTTATCTAAGATGTACCAGAGAAATTTAGCATGTTGTTTTAAAAATGCATCACCTATAGGTTGATATTTAAGCAAAATCTCCAAACTTTAAGATATTTCACAATGCAACTGGCACTAGGAGAATATGTTGTTCAATGTCCTGAAGACGTGCACGATGTTGCAATGTGTTTCCTTTGAGCCAGCTAAGGTGACATTCCACTATATCCTAAACAAGTCATTATTTAGAAAACTCTACTCTGGCCATAAATGCATTAGAAATGTCCAACCCTCCCCCTCTCTTCCGTCATGTTAAAATGTAGCAATCATGCTGAGCGAATCACCAAATAGAAACGGTTTGTTGTCAAATGTGTGATTTCGTGGAAAATCGCTGCTCCACCTGAGGAGTCAGAGTGAAAGTAAAATTGCCTTTACATCATTCTTGTGTATTTTTGTATCCATCAATTGTTTTTAAAACCTTTTCATTTACTTATTTGCAGGATGGAAAGCTTGAAATGAATCGAACACCATTGGAATATACAAATTCAGCTGAAAATGAAAATAATGCGACTAGTCTTGATGTGGTATTTATTGATTAATTGTTTTAATTTTTAGCTATTTATTATTTATAATAATTTAGTTTAATATATGTCTTTAATGGTTTAGGCTTTAAGAGCAAACCCTGTAAAGTTGTGTGGGCCCCACTCTCGGCTGTTAATTTGTCATAATAAAGGCAGATATAGGTTGAGACGTTCTGTTAGCCAACCTGTTGAACTAGAAATGACTGGATCTATTCATAATCTGAAGGAATCGCTTCATGGTAAGGAATATATTTAAAATGGATAGTTATTTTTATTTGATAGTTAAACAGTCATGAAATTATGAGAAACTGTAATTTCACTTATAAAGTGTACCACTAGTGATTATTTCAGCTGTTAGTCACCCTATAGAATATGACCTTTTTGAGATTGTGAACAATTAACATTCTGAGTTAATTGCATAACATAAAATTTGTATAAGGGCCATCTTCATATTAAAAATGTTACTAACTTTAAAATTTCCAATAGCAACATCCCTTTTTGAGTCCATATTTCTAATCTATGACATATTTTAATATAAAATGCCAAATTTTGTTAGTTTTTATGCATTATTAGGGGAGTTAGAGAAGTGCAAAGTTTAAGTCCCATAATGTTAAATGAGTTGCACATAAAAAAACTATCCCAATCTATAAATAATTAAGATAATGAAACCAATTTTTTTCTGAAAGGAAATTATAATAACCCAAACAAAATGCATACACTATTGGGGTATTTAAAATATTTTTTTATTTTGAAATAATTATTTTAATTTTTAAAAAAGTTATGAATGGAAACCCCTTAATATTTTTGCAGAAATAAATGTAAGACAGGAAGTTTAAGCGAAATCTCAATTTTTAAATTTTTTTTATCCATAATTTGCTAAGTAAATCACAAAATACTTCTTAATTGCATGTTACGGGACTGTGTATAAGATTATATAGGATCTTTATGAACAAATACGGCCTTGCAAAAGGCAGAAAACATTAAACCAAAAACCTTGAGATGGCCCCCCAAAGGACATCAAGTGATTCAATTGAATAACTCCTTAAATGTTCATCCAAATGTAACAAAAACTTAGATTTAGGGGTTTTCGAGGATGCTTAACATTTCTAAATTATCAAATGTGAGTTTTACCATTAGAAATTTCAAAATTGATAACATTTTTAATATGAAGACCTCCTATTATGAAAATTTTGTTTCATGCAATGAATGTTATTTGTTTGCCAAAAAAGTCAGATTCTATAGGGTGACTAACGGCTGAAGTAATAACTAGTGGCAATTTTTTTTATTTCCACAGCTGTGCTTAAAATATTTAATCTAATATGGCTGTATTTATTATGCCACATATTTTGGGGTTATTACTAATTTGGAGTTTATGTAGTCTGTTATGCACTCTTACTACCGCTCTTTATGCTAAATTCTAATTACTTTCCGATTAACAAATATGGACACTTTCATTCAAAAATATGTTTGCATGTAAAATTTACTTTTGACTTCTCCAAACTTTGGATAACATACATATGTAAAATAATAAGTGTGAAAATTATGTAGATGTAGGGGACCACATGGAAATAACAGGCCCAAAAGGAATTGAATTTCAAAATGTCTTAATATAATCTTTTGATTGGACAGGCTCTGCAGACCAAGACAATTTTCAAAAAAGCTCACAGTTGTCTTCTGAGGATGAAGTTTCATCAGAAAGTGATATTTATCATAGCTACTGCTGTAGTCCAACAGACCATTCAAATACTTGTTGGGAGGTAACTTGCTGAAAACTATTTATTTAGTAATATTGTTTTAATAATTTATAACCATTTTAACAACTTCTTATTTATTCTTCAGTTGTCAGGTGATGGAAATATTTATGCTGAAGCCCTCTGGGAACATGAAACCCTTGATTCTGAAGAGTTACCATTTCAAGCTGGTGATGTGATTGAAGTTACAGATACAAGTGATCGAGATTGGTGGTGGGGAACCAAAGATGGTTTAAGTGGATGGTTTCCTTCTGCTTTTGTCAGAGTAGGTTTAATAAGAAAAATAATTTAAATTGATTCGAAAGAAATTTTTTTAACGTTTACAATCTGTTAGGTATTTTCTATTTAAAAATGTAGTCCTTTATTTTGACTTTTAACGTTTTCCCATTTTTCTCTAAAATTAACCTCAAAATCATGCAAATATTTTAGGGTTTCATTTGAGTTTGGCTAGGTGTTTTTTTTTAAATCCCTCCCAAAAATGATCAAATGGAGTTTCGTCATGTGAAAACTAGGATGAAGAGAGAAACAAATTAATTGTTAGCATATTAGCCAAGGTCCTATCAATAAGCTCTTCTCGAGTGCTAATTTTGGCAGATACAAAAATGCTTAAGCTTGCTATAGTTTGTTTTGAAGTAATTTTAATTGATTTGAAGATGATAATTTTTAATAAAAACTATAAGAAGGCTCTCTCTTCTGCTATTGATATATCTGCCCATAACTTTTTTTAATTACTTCTTAGAAATTACTAGTATCTTAATTGGTTTTGTAAAACAAACATTTAAATGAAATATTGTTATTTAATTTTAAAGTTTTTTTTATTTCATTACAATACATATTTTTATTGTTTTAATACTTGCTTTTTGCAGTTATATGTTAGTCATGGAGGTTCAGTTCTTCTTAATGGGCAAGAATCTGAGGATATTCAAGTGCCATTTTCTCCCTGCAAAGTTAACATAAATAACCTTAGTAGTGAACAAGTTAGAGCTAATATTGTGTTGGAAATTGTTGCAACTGAAAGAGATTATGTGAAGCATCTAAAAGATGTTGTTGAGGTAATGCATGATTTTTAAAAATATAAATTGGAATTGCTAAAAAAAGCAAATTTTTGTGCTAGCCAATAAAGACCTTTTTGAAAACTTAAAAAGAAATGAGGTATTCAAATAATATTTTACTTAAACAAAGTGGTACAACAAAAGGTACAAAGTAAGCACAACAAAAGGTAGTGCCTTCTTTGCATCTTATTGCATGATGTTGCCAAACGGCAGCATATGTAAAAACCAACTACAAAATTCCAATTTTGATAAGAATGATTAGAAAACTGCTAAATATATTTAAAAATAACCCTCTTGAACTTCTATTATTTTTTCAAAACAATTTATTTGTATTTAGAACTAATATTATTATACTTTGAATACTGCCAAAAACGTAATATCACAACAGTTAATAATGTTACTCTTCAATTTTTAATACACTTTTACTACTGTCATCTATGAGGGTTATTAGTAACTAAAACTTCAAAATGAAATGTAATAAATGAAAGAAAAACAGATTTGTGGAGAGGGAGCTCTACTTTAATAGAATAAAGTGGGTTATGTTTCTTGTTGCCATATGGTACTTTCTTTTTATGTCACAGCCAAGGCACCATTATAATTTTGATGCCATAGATAAGTGGTGTAACAGACAATTTTACTTATGAGTTATTGAAGATCCAAGAAAAAATGTAAACCAAATAGGCATCTCCTTATTTAAGGGAATTTGCATTTAAGTGTTCACTAAGTATAAGAGTTCAATTTGTGCTATTTTCTCAAAAGGTATGTTACACCTATTTTCTCTCTCAACATAAATAAGATTTAAGTGTTCTTTGAAAATTTGTATAGTGTATTATATAAGGAGGGGGTCCCCAAAGTTCAGCGCAGACAGACAACATTAATTGGCTACTAAATTAATACTAAACTGCAGCTGAATCATTCTGAAAAAAGTACGTTATACAGTTATATTAATGCGGAATTTGTGCTATTTTTTTATTAAATGTTTTTAAGATAAGCAGGCTATAAACAAATATCTAACCATTAAATAAGAAGTTTTCTCTGGAATTCAATTCAAAAAGTCTTTGAACAGTTTTAGAAGAGTAAATATTCTATGTTTATTAAAATATTTAGGTTTGGTGGCATGCCCAAAAACACCCTGATAATAAAAATCTATGAAATGATAAAAGAAACAGGGTCCTGTTCTCAAATTAGGGCAACATTACTACATTTTACACAAATGCAGCTAACTTTGTGGAAGGCCCCCTCATTTTTTAGTTCTCAGAATATGAAAGTTTTAATACTGAAAAACAACTTGTCAAAATAATTGCATTTTCTATACATTTATGAATTTAACGTTATTTCTTATTACCTTACTTAAAACTATATAGCTTCGAATTGAATCATGAAAAAAAATTCAAGACTGGTTTAATGCACACACAAAAAATGAGCAACTACTTTTAACTCATTTTTAAATCCCTATTTTATCTTAAGATATGCATTAAATATATCTTTAATATATGTCAAATAATAATTTTTTCATTAAAAAAAATTTGAAATAACATAAATGGCAAAAAGTCATTGTGATTTTATTTAAGTGCAAATGTTTCCTAAAGTATACACACCTGTTTCGTCTTTTGCAAGAAATTTACCTTATGTTTTGTTTAGTAAATTTTAAAAGAGCTAATCTTTTTATAGACTTTTTAATTCATTTAGGCTCAGCAGCTAAAGTATCGGACAATTGTTGATTTTTTCTAATTTAAGTATTTCTAAATAAGCAAAATATAAGACAAATGAAGACAGTAGTCCTGAGCAATTTATTTAAAAAACTTTTAGTTAACCTTTTTATATATATTAATTTTATTAGTGTGCGGAAATGTGCGTTTTAGGTTGTCAAAAGTAAGTTACGTATTTTTCTATGTATTTGTAAAGAATGTTTTAGAAATCGGTTGAAAGAATGTCAAGATTATTTTGAACACGTAAGATAATTTTAGATATCATTGTTTAATTGTATAAAATTATGTAATCTTTTTGTAAGTTTCATTATGTCTCAGGCTTAAATTTTTATCTTTAATTTTAGGGATACTTAAAGCAAGTTCATCGGCGACCTGATATGTTTAGTGTAGAACGAATTGAAACGGTTTTTGGTAACATTAAAGAGATATTTTCCTTTCAAAGTCAGTTTCTTCAACAATTAGAAGATTGCTTGGATATAGATTCTCCACATTTAAGTCAAATAGGAAATGCTTTTTTAAATCATGTAAGAAAATATTTTTTATTTGTGATAATTCTAATTGAGTTTTAAATATTATATAATTAAAAATATGCAGCAATTTTCAATAAAATGTTCATATTTTATCTATTTTCAACTTTATATACTTGCATGCAAAATTACCCATTTCTTTTAAACTAAATGTCTAATAATCTATCCAAAATTTGAAGCCTTTATTTATAGTGTAGATTCTGATTAAAAAGTTAGAAACTTGGGAAATGAGACTGAAAAGTGACTTTGCTATTTAAATTCTGTATTCTCTAGGGGGACACTCACCTAGACCAACAAAGCATGAACTTAGTCAAACACGTTTCCAAAAGGATTATGTGTTAATACAGCGTAGGTCATGTAGGCCTGACTTTTTTTGTGTGCCCCCTCCCCTTAAAAATATATAGTGAGTGAGTGAATGACTGTTTGCATCAATTATGAACATGCTGAGAAATTTAAGAAAAATCTGATCATAAAGAATTTGATATCATGATTTATTTTTTGGTCTGATGTTATTTGTAATTATGCAGCTGGGCATTTTTTTTGTTTTCTAACTTTTGCCCTGGTCTGGAAATGTTGTGTATCAGTAGTATTATCACTTTATTTAAAAGTAAAAATTAGTTTAAACTTTATTTTAAGTAAAGTAAGTAAAAATATTTGTGAAAAACCAGACCTATCTACAGGCTCTATTTAGTCATGAATGTCGGTTATTTTATCACAGAGTTAGCATTAAGTATTTTGTTTGTAGTTCAGGGTGAAAATTTTTTTCTCTTGACATGAACCAAAAATTTGGGTACATAAAGGGTAGTTCACTGATATATTTAAAGGATGCTGAAGCCAGAAAATGATGCTTCTTAAAAACTTGAGGTTTTTGGCTTTGACATCAGCACTAGGCCCTAAACTTGAAAGTACAGCATGTTTATCACAGATACTTTCGATAATTATGAACGTTTGAAAATTTCAATACAAAATAATCAAAATACTTAGTATGTACAGAAATGTTGGGTTAAGGCCAAAAAGGCAGTTTCTTCCTTGAACTACAAGGAAAATACTCATTATTTTTTACCCTGTTGTAAAATTTGCTGAAATTGGAAATCATACAAGTGTTTTGTTTTTCACAGAATTTTTTACACCTGATACCAGTGCAAAAGTTTTCCACACTAGGGCAATAGCATATTCGAAAAAGTGTTGTTTACACTCTACCGTATTATACAACTTCAAAAATAAATATAATTTCTGAAAAAAAAAAAACTTTTTTAGTTTCTTTCATTACTTACTTGGCTGCAAATGAGTTAATATAATTTAAGACCAAGAAAGAACTTCTCAACCCTCATTTTATTTGACATTATATTTATACACAATTTTGTTCAAAATTTCTTTCTTTATGAGTTACTTTATTGTGTACAAACAGATATGCCATATGAAGAGGTGATAGAGGAACTCAAGATGAACAAGAAATGATACAACATTATATTGATCTTTAACCGTTTCTTCTAACCAAACCATCTTTCTTAACTGATCTTTAACCGTAAGAAATGCAGGAAAGGAAAAAATATATTCAAATGTACGATAAAGTACATTTTTATGATTGTATTAGATCCAATATTAACAAAAGTGCCAATTTTTTCTTTTATTTATCTTCAGTTCATGCTGTTATGTTATGACAATCTAAAAAAAAAGTTATCTTTGCTAAATATGCATTGCTTGTTCTAACACATTGTTCCGATTTGGAAAACTCAAAATCAGTGTCAGCCCATGTCAGTGCTACTGCTGGAATTTGACTTGTTGGCATTCGTAGCACTTGACCAATCAATCTCCACCTTCTTTTTTTAATATTAATTGCCAGCAGTTCTTGATTGAGATACAGGTGGAGAAATGTTGGCAAAGTGCAACATTGATTTTTTGCTAAATCCTAGAAGCTGTTTGATAGCCTAGATTTGTTTCATCCAGAGTTGAAAACTGGTCCAAATTTTATTTTACCATCTTTTTAAAATAAGCCCTTTACATACCATATTGCTTTTCCAGTTCAGGGAAAAAATTAACTTTTTTTTACTTTCCAATCACCAAAAAAAACCAGCTAATATTCATCAGTACAATGCAATTAGTTGGATGCATATCGTGCTGTTTTTGTGATGGATACTAATTTAATATTATGGTCTTTTCCTGTTCAGCTTCTAAAATTAATAGTATGGGCGGACAGACAAACACCGCCAGTAGGGTGTCCCTTATTTTACGAATTTTCGAAATCGAAAAGACATACCCTCTTATTTTTTTCCTTTTATGTCAAAACACTCAGAAACGAAGTTTTATCTCATTCTGATATCGGGAACACGAGCCGCTTTTCATTTGAAATTTGCAAAAATTGCTAAAAAATCAAGTTTTTGCTCCATATCTCCAATTCTGTTAATCTAACAACAAAGTGGTCAATACAAAAGTTTTTAAACACACCTTTTTCTACAAGTTTTGTTTGACATAATTGTTCTACGAGTTACGGTTATCGAGATACATCGGAAAGAAGTGCGAACTTTTTCGGAAACTCGCAACATGCTCCAATCCACTCACCATAGTAGGATATAGAATTAAGCACAACAGCACTTCATAAAAATGTCTAAACCAAGTTTATTCCACCTTAATATTCATAAAATAATTGCACATTTATGAACTTAAAATAAGAAGTACGAACAATCCATGCTAATTGATTTTTTGTAAGGGGCAGGGCCGTCACGTGGGTACTGGAGCCGGGCGGTAACCCACAGCGCTTTTTTTAAAGAAAAACAATGTGGGTTCGAGGCTACTAATATTAAAATGAAAATATGCAATCTGAAATTGATTAAATCACAATATTAATATTTATTGATTATAATTTGGTTTTGTATACATAAAGAATACCATAAAACAGATGAATAAATTTCCTCAAATGTTTTCATCTAAATTCAAAGAGTTTAAAATTAAAAGATGAAAAGTAATCGCAATAACAACAAGTTTATTCCACCTCTATATTCATAAAATAATTGCACATTTGTGTACTTAAAATAAGAAGTACGAACAATCCATGCTCATTAATTTTTGTAAGGGACAGGGCCGTTGGGTACTGGAGCGGGGCGGTAACCCACATCGCTATTTATAAGAATGAAAAACACTGGGTTTCACCAATCCTGTTAAAACTAACAACAAAAATTAAGTGTGGAATCGGGATTAGATGTGGCATTTAAAAAATATATAAAGAAAAAAAACAGTTATCATTTATTGATAAGAACATCTTCCTAAAAGCCACGTTGGGAGCGGGAATACAATAAATTAACCTCAAAGATGATAACAAGACTCGGAATTACGGGAGTAGAAGAGTGGAGATTCAAAGTGATTTTTACAACTTATTTGATATATATTATATTCAGACGCACTTAATATATTGAAGATTGAAGAAGGTAAGGCGTTTTTGATGAGACAAAGAGAACCAGGAAGGCCTTGCTGCTTAACTAGAGTTGTTAGGAAACTTGCAGAAACAGAAGAGTGTGCAAAACAAAGGGGCTGCCAATGAGGAAAAATACCTAAGACATCATTCATCGTCAATTTCTACAATGACATTGTGCCAGAAATCATATATAGTTCGTTTTACAGTTTTCAATATGAAGAACCAGATTCAAGGGAAGTATTATTATATACTTACACAAAAAGCAAGCCGTTGCCGAAATAACGTGCAAGGAAGGTCATAATTATCTCAAAACTGGAAGCAGGTTTTGGATAGATATTAGTTGAGTGGTAAAAGACTCTGTTTTCTATTCTGTAGGCAAAAACTGAAGCTCTTAAATACTGCACTGATGAATTAGCAATAAATAAGTCCTCCCTTTAACGAGTTTGAACAAACACTCGTGAAGAATGGTTAGGTTAGGTTTGGATTATCGTCGCACTAGAGCTACACGAGGGCTATTGGCGACGGGCGTCGTATTTTAGAACCACAGTCAGGTGACGAGCCAACACCTGAATAGGCACCCAACGCAACCGTTAAGGGCGACATCGTACGCAGCGTTAGGACTTTGAAGGATATTTAACGTGCACTCCCTTGCACGGGGTATTATTCGTCGGACATTTTTGGCTGCACGGGCCATTTATAGGTCGGCAGCTATTTTGGCGATGCCCGGACCCGAACCTGGGACCTTCCGCATGCTAAGCGATTGCTTAACCGACTGGGCTCCCCAGCCCCCGTGAAGAATGGGCTAGAGGTGCAATGCACTTGTTTAAAAACTAACGTTCCAGAAATAGTTACTCTTCACTGTGACTGTAATATGTTAGCAGCTCTAAACACTATAAAAACCAAGGAATGTCGTCTTCCCATCGATATTGATCCATAAAGATTACGTTGTGTCCACGAACACAGAAAGCTATCCCCTGATTGTAAAAAAAAAAATCAAACTTTAAAAGGAAATATGATTTTGATTTATTTTTAGATGTATTAGTTATTATTGTGTTGTTATTGCGATTTCTTTTCATCTTTTGAAATAATTTTAAACTCTTTGAATTTAGATGAAAACATTTGAGGAAATTTATTCATCTGTTTTATGGTATTTTTATGTATTCAAAACCAAATTATAATTAATAAATATTAATATTGTGATTTAATCAATTTCAGATTGCATATTTTCATTTTAATATTAGTAGCCTCGAACCCACATTGTTTTTCTCTAAAAAAAGCGCTGTGGGTTACCGCCCGGCTCCAGTACCCATGTGACGGCCCTGCCCCTTACAAAAAATCAATTAGCATGGATTGTTCGTACTTCTTATTTTAAGTTCACAAATGTGCAATTATTTTATAAATATTAAGGTAGAATAAACTTGGTTTAGACACTTTTATGAAGTGCTGTTGTGCTTAATTCTATATCCTACTATGGTGAGTGGATTGGAGCATTCTACGAGTTTCCGGAAAAGTTCGCACTTCTTTCCGATTTATCTCGATAACCGTAACTCGTAGAACAATTATGTCAATACAAAACTTGTAGAAAAAGGTGTGTTTAAAAACTTTTGTATTGACCACTTTGTTGTTAGATTAACAGAATTGGAGATATGGAGCAAAAACTTGATTTTTTAGCAATTTTTGCAAATTTCAAATGAAAAGCGGCTCGTGTTCCCGATATCAGAATGAGATAAAACTTCGTTTCTGAGTGTTTTGACAGAAAAGGAAAAAAATGAGAGGGTACGTCTTTTCGATTTTGAAAATTCGTAAAATAAGGGACACCCTAACCGACAGCATGTCAATACCTACTTAATTTTTTAATTATTTCGAATTAAAAAAAGTAGGCTTAAAATGTTGGATTTTTCTTGAACTTCAAAAGCAATGCTGTCTTTTGAAGGGTTTTTTCAAACCTAGTGTTATGGGAAAGTTTTTGTTAAATACAGTTTCTAGGATTTGGCGAAGATTCAATTTTGTGTGTCTTCAATGTTTTTGTCGCTGTAGCTCAGAAGTTAGTGTAGCTATTTTTACTAAACTAATGCCATCTTGAAGGAAGCTTCCCATTCTTTCTAAATAGGGGCTTTATTTCCATGTCACGTTTATGCAAAAGTCAACATTTAAATTTTTCATAGATTTCACAAGATATTTCCTTTCCTGAATAATTCTGAAATGGTTAAAGGTAAGAAAATTGTTGCACTATTTCTTGTTCACTGTCTTTCTAGAGCTCCTCTATTACTTCTATTCACGTGGTAAATCAGTTCGTAACCACCCTAATTTTTAATGAAATCCATAATATAAAATGTTTCAGAAGGAAGAGTTCAAGATGTATTCCCAGTACTGTAATAACCATCCATTGGCAGTTAGTGAATTACAAGAACTTTATTGTGACTCACAATATATCCACTTTTTCGAAGTTAGTAAAATTAAAAATACTTTATAGTTTTCTGTCGTTTTTAGGTTGCTTCACTTATTTAAACTACTAATATTTCAGGCATGTCGTCTACTACAAGAAATGATAGATATTTCCTTAGATGGCTTTTTGTTAACTCCAATCCAGAGAATATGTAAATATCCTTTACAACTGGCTGAGCTACTCAAATTTACAGCTGTAGATCATCCAGATCATGTTCCTGTTACAAATGCATTAGCAGCCATGAAAGAAGTAGCTGAGCTTGTAAATGAACGTAAACGGCGAATGGAATGCTTAGAAAGAATTGCCGAGTGGCAAAATACAATTGAAGGATGGGAGGTGAGTAGAATCTCATGTGTTTATATTTTAGAGCATTTGTTTTCCTTTTCTATTTAACTCTTATTGTTTTCAAAGGGCCCTGATGTTCTTGATACAAGCTCTTTACTAATTCATTGTGGCGAAGTTACAAGAGAATCCTCGTCCTGGTCACGTGATATTTATTTATTTTTATTTGACCACCAACTTATATATTGCAAAAAAGTAAGGAGCATTTTTCTTTATTCTTTACAATTCGATCATATTTTCAAATAATTATTTAAATTTCACACATTTAATTTCCAAAAAGTATACTGGGGAGTATGTGCCAAATTTAACAGAAAATCTTTTTTAAATGCTATGCTCAAAAGCAGTTTACTAATATGCATTGTTTGAGGATCAGTTTTTTGGTAATTAATATTTTAATAATAATAATAAAATGATAATAAAACTAGCTGATATGGGTCATTCCTGAGAAAACGTACAAAACATGTCCCCGCAAGATATCTTTTACATGAAGAAAAGTTATGGTTCCACTTGAATAAGAATATTTTATCTACTTGCTACTATTGAAACAATTGAAAAAATTAATTATTTTGTGTACAAATTTGTGTCCACAGACTATGACAAATCATGTCCGTGAGCTGTCTCACCGTGATGTCTGGGGACTCACGGTGAGACAGCTCACGTAATTATTTAATTAGTATATACTAACTTTTAGTTAGTATATACTAATTAAATCCCAATTTTTTTTTTTATAACTGAGGTTGATTTTTAATACAACTAACATTACTAGAACATACAAAACATAAAATATAACCATTATAAAGAATATATGTACATAAATTCTGTGAAAAAAAATCCCACAGATCTTCGTCAACAGTGCTTTGTTTCAGTCTTATTAGTATTCAATAATGCACGTTATATGCTGTATCACATAGTTTGAATAGAGCAGTAGATAAAAAGTAATTAGAAGTTTGAATACGGCAAGATAAAAAGTAATTAGAAGTTTGAATATGGCAAGATAAAAAGTAATCAGAAGTTTGAATATGGCAAGATAAAAGTAATTAGAAGTTTGAATACGGCAAGATAAAAGTAATTAGAAGTTTGAATACGGCAAGATAAAAAGTAATTAGAAGTTTGAATACGGCAAGATAAAAAGTAATTAGAAGTTAAAAGTTAAAAATAGGCCATTTACAAGATCATAGCGTAATTTCTGTGTTCAAGATATAATAAGGTAAGCTAATGATTTGTACTGATAATTTATTATTTATAGAAAGAAATAAGGTATAATATCAGTTTGCATGTTTTGGTCTCTATCCGAATAATTAATATTAATTGCATTATCTGGACCGATGTTATTTTTCCAATGTTGTATGTAAGTGTAACTCAAGTCCAAAGTTTAAAAAAATTTCATCAATATCTTTTTTGGAGATTTTTTGCTTTAAATTGTATGTTTTCTCAGGAATTACCCATATTCATTGATTATTCAATGTTTTATGCAGGCATTGTATTTCATTTTTAAATAGTTATTTAATTCGCTGTTTGATAGTTTAATTTTGTTCCTAACTACCACTGTAAGCAACTTAAAAGAATGTTTAATTATATTTTTGTAAGATTAAACATCATACGAGAAGCTATTTATGGCATGTACCAAATTAAATGACAGAAAAGAAACTAAATTTTATATTTTTAAAACACTTGAAAAACTTGATTGTTTTGCCATATTCTTCTAGAAATGTTGAAACCAAATGTGACAAAAAATGTAGATTTATCATCCACGTGTAGAATGTGTAGCTAAATGTAGCTGCATAAATGTAGCTTTTAACATCCACAGTTTTTGTTCACAATGTACTATTTAGTGCCTTAAAAAAAGTCATTTTAACAGTTTTGTTGATTTAAAAAAAAAGGTATCAGGATTATGTCCAATTACAATTTTTTTTAGATAAAGGCTTTATTCTTGAAATAAGTTATTATGTTTCCATTGTTTTACAAACCACAGTGGTGTGCTCAGGCTGTTAAAAAAAAGTTGATGAAAAAAAATATGAAAGATCAATATTGTGACAGTTGCCTTGTTAAATCCCACATTCACACAGCTGATCTATTAAAAAGTCATAAAATGTAAAGATTAATATATTCACTTTCAAAAATATTTAAACTTGAATGGGTTTCATATCGTACAGCCACAGATAAAATATTTCCTTCTCTGATAAAGGTTGGTTACTTATTTAAAGTTTCTTTAAGGACCTTTAAAACATTGTTTCTTAAAAACGCATCCATGCATCTCGTAATTTTTAACAATGGTCAAGTAAGTCCCTACACAGAATGACCCAAATCATCACCTTGACCAGCACCCAAAGGTTGATCTGAAGCAAAGATAATACAAACTAACAAACCTTCAGTTTAACAGTTGAATTGTTTATTCAAACTGGTTCTTCAGTTTTAACCGGTTCAGCCAAATAAATGTTTTTGCTCATTCAATCGAAGCTGAGAAGGGGTTACCGGTTTCCCATGCCTTTGCACATTTGTATTTTTGCACATTCGGGGTTTTGTCATTTTACCAACGATATGACATTGGGCCAGATTTAAAATATTGGACAGACTTAATGTGCACGTCCAATCTTTTATGTTTAGAAAATATAGTAATAGTGCTGGAATTTTTTTTTCTAATAAATATTACAATTGAAAAGTATTTTTTTATCTTAAGTTATTTTATAATATATAAAAAATATTAAGAAAATTTGAAAGCAAGAAAAGTATTTAAGATTTTTTTTGTTCAACTTTGTATTGGGAACAAAATTATTTATCTCAAAATTCACAATAAAGTTAAAATTTTAGCTAAGATATGAGATTTTTTAATTTTGTACAATTTCCCAAATATTTCACATGTAACTAATATCTATACTGTTTATATGATGCAAGGCAGAGAAATAGAAAGTATTATTCAGGCAGGTATTTCAAAAACTATAATAGACTGTGCATTCATAAATCTGAAATTAAACTAAATCTCTTCTATGTCACTTCAGTTACTACAATGCTATCTTTCTTAATGTTGACAAGTTCTAGAACGAGTTTTGGTCAACAAATGAACCAGAAACTGCTTGCTCCTTTTTATTTCTATTAACCAAGAAAAAAAACCTGGTAGTATGTTATTAACGATCACATGGATGAAAAAAGTATATGCATTTAAGAAGTGTGATATTTGTTATTTCAAACTAAGTAATAATTAAAAGGGAAAGCATCTCTAGATAGAGAAGCTTTTAATGCATGAAAATCTTAGCTTGCATTACATATTTTTGCAGCAAATTCTTTCTGTTGAAAGTTGCACATCAAATTCACACAATCTCTTTTTTGTGTTTTAGGCTATTATTTACTGAATGTCAAATTTAATTTTACATCCCTATTATATTTATTTTACTTTTTGATTTCAGGATCTTTTAAAGAGACATACATATGCTTATAAAGGAAGACTTAATCTTGACCATTGTGATATTGTTGATGTTGAAGATGGCAAGGGTAAATAAAGTACTTTTATTGTAACTGGTGAATTTTTGTGAAGATTGAAATGAAACTTAATAATACATGCAAGACGCCATTTATTCAAAATTACAGATATACTTACTATCCTTTTTTTGTTTTTTGCTTCAGCATTTATTTTAAATCTAAGAGCTATGGTACAGTAGCCTTTCTGTTATCAGCCTTTTGACTTTTGTAAATGAAGGTAACAAGTGAAAAGTTTAACAATATATTACTACTATGATAAATTGTGTAATATAATGTTACATTTGTTAATGGTGCAAAAACAAGTGGAAAAGTTTCAAAAAGATTTGAGAATTGTCTTTTTTTTTTATACCTTTGCTGTTGGAAAATCTACACAAACTGACTACAGTAGTGTCACCTCTTTACAACTACAGTGGGAGGTAATGTAGGATAATTACTGCATTACCTCCCACTGTAATTGTAAAGAGGTATAGTTACATCACAAAGCAAGAGGGATTGTTAAAACACTACAAACGCCCCCTTCCCCCTCCTCACAAGCTGTGTGATAGTCAACTTTTTTTCTTTGTTGTTATACATTTGAAGTCACAGAAACACTGATTAACTTAAAACGCTCATTATGTCACAGCTTTTCATTATACTTTACTACAATTATGTATTTTGAAAATAATATTTTTTTAGATTCCCAATTTGCTGTTAATGTGAAAAACGCATGGAAGCTATTTTCTAAAGATAAAGATAAATGGTATTTATTTTACACCAAGACAACTTTGGAAAAAGAACAATGGCTAGATGCTTTTAAGTCTGAGAGACAAATAGTTAGTGATGATGAAAAACAAGGTAATTATTAGTTACCATTATTTTTTTAATTACTAAGTTATGACTTCTGCTTTAACAAACTGTGCTTTTTTGTCTTACTGAAAATTAAAACAGTTAATCCCTTTGAAACCAATTTCAATTTTTCTTATAACATGACATTTCTTTAAGTAACTGTAACAGAGTTACTTTTTAAAAGCATCTTTCCAATCCCTGATTTGTATGTTATTTTTTTCCATAATTGTTTTATCTAACTTCTTATTATGTATTATTACTAGCGTTTATTGTAACTGAAGAAGCCAAACGATGTGCAAGACTAGCTGTACAAAACAAGCAAAAGCCTAAAAGACCAAGAGGTGATTAAAATCATGCATAAGCATTATCATCATTTATTAATGGTGTATTGTTTCAAACTTCTTTTTTTATAAATCTTTTTGTTTCAAACTATAATATTTTTATAGGCCAAGAATTTATAAGCTTTGTAACACTTAATTGAAAACCTAAAGAAACACATATTTTGTTATTATGTTAATTTATAAGTTTGTTTGATAACAATATCATTTTTTTTTTCAATTTTCGTACATTGTGCAACATTCGCGAGTTTATTTTAAAATTTAACTGTGTAAAATTATTATTTTTAATGGAAATTTAAGGCGCAAATCACATACAATATTCAATTGATTGAAATAACACCAGAAATATCACACCTGCACATCAGCCAAATCCCCCCATCGTTATTCTGAGAATTCGTCTGGGTACATGCAGTGGATTGATAAAGATGAGTGATTTTAGTGCACAGATTTGAAAAGTGATCTTCCAAACATTTCAGACGAGACACCTATAAAAGAACTGATGAAACCAACATGGGAAGAAATGTGACATTATTTCGTTATTTATCACGATATTCCACTTAATTTTTCCTTTTCTTAATTATTATAAATTCTTAAATTTCCTTTTTAAATAATAAAAATTAATTATAACAAATTTAATATTTTTAAATGTATCCCCTATTTTAGCATTAATTGTGATATTAATATTCTATCTTTTAATAATTGTGTTAATCACGCCTCGATTTTATAAAAACATTACTAATAATTATGGTGTTGATATTGACTGTACACCAATAATTTTATGAAAGAATGGGTGTGATATAAAATTTAAAACTTGATTTTTACCTGATAACGATATCATAGAGTGGTTGGTGGGGTTCATGTAATGATAACGTTTGATACTGTAGGGGAGGAGGGGGTCAAAAATATGTGTAAAATTGATAAAGTTATATGTGGACAGCCGCACATGTGATTAGACCATAAACAGGCCTCAAGCTCATTCTAAATATTTTGTTGTTTTAGAAAAAGCTAAAAATGTTCATGAGCCCCCACAGGAAAAGAACAAAAAAAATGGGGAAAAATATCTATTAGTACACATTTTAGTTAAAATATGAGATTTTTAAATTTTGTTCAACTAGACAATTAACACAAGTAACTAATATAGCACTATATTGATTTAATGATGCACGCCAGATAAACAGAAAAGTGCAATTAATTCAAAGATTTTAAGAACTAGGAAAGATGTGCATTCACACACCTAAAAGGAAACCAGCCATCACTCCTATGTCACGTTGGTTACTATGATAGTATCTTTCCAGCTTCGACCAGCTCTAGAACGAGTTTTGTCAACAACCAAACCAGAAACTGCTTCTCACTTTTTACTAAAACTTAAGTTCCGATTCTGCTGTGGCATCTAAAGTGACTTGTAAACATAATAATAATTATTATTATTTTTAATTACGTTAGAGGTTAACTTTGCAGAATTTCATAGTGGCATGTCCAAAAGTTTAGGAAAAACTGAATTAAGGCATATTTAGCTATTAATCGATCATTGGTACATTGTTATTGGGTAGATGTATTGGTTTTTTTACATTGCGGAAATGTTTATTTCTCACCAACGATTACATTTTTTAAATAGAATAATTTCCCTTTGAGATATTCCCTTTGACTTATCGCACAAGAACAAAACAGTTTTTTTTTTGTAGAGCTACAAAAGTGCATGTTAACATGTTCATGGCGGGGCAAATATCTACGTTTTTCCGCTTGAGGCATTACTGTCTTATATTGTCGGGCAGAAAAACACTTTACGAGTTCGAAAGCGCTGAATGCAAGATCACAACTAGTGATGATCACAAGTAGTGAAAATAAGGTAGATTATATGACGTGAATAAAAGTTGAAATGTAGCTACATATTGTAAGCATCGTTAGGGCTAGTCCGTATAATGTTTGGAATGTTTTGAAAAATTGCATAGATATATCTATAAATAATTGTTATCAATTTAAAATATTAAATGTTTATAGTACTCAATATTTTTATATACAATATTGAGAAAAAATAAATCTTTCTCTTCTTAATTCTTTCTCGTATTAAAATTCTTTAACGACTTTTCTGAAAACAAGTGACTCACCTGTGATATTGACCGGCGTGAACCTGTTAATTTAGGATTCCATAAAATATGCATGTCTTGAAAGTTTTCTTTAATTATATTTTTCCTCTCTTCCTATCTGATTTGCTTGCATCATTGTATATTTTATGATGTATATTATTATAATAAAAATAACATTTACTGAAAACCTCTAATAATGATTTTGAATAAATTGGGAAATCGATAGGATGTGTGATTATATTGGAAAATTGTATATTTAAATGTTACAACATTTTTATATATGGCCACATTTAACTTAACATTAATTTAAAATATACTTTGAATACCTATACTTAAACTTTTAAAAACATGATTTGGCTGTTTTAACTTGTAATCACAAACTAGATACTAGTCCTGTTTTCAATTTAAGACAGAATGCACAATATCTATATTTTAGATTTTTAGGGCTCTTATATAGCAACAGATCTTTATACAATTGCAAAGGGAACATTTTAAAGCATATTTCTGAATAAAATATGTCTGTCATAGATTTTTGCTACAATTTTTTCAAGAACTAAATATTTTTTTATGATTTTAATTTTATTACTCCTTGCATTGGTATTACTTATTAATCATTTTAATTGCCAAATAGTTAGAGAATTTTTCCTAAATAGTGTCACATACTTTATTCAGAAACTAGATTTTAAAGTTTTGCTATTGGAATTGTATAGAGATTTGTTATCATCCTAGACACATAGAAGGATTAGATGTTAAAAAGTTTTTGCTGTGGGATATTTTTTTTAAAAATCTGAAGATTCTTATGGTAAATTGAGCTTGATATCTTGTCAATAAATTGTCAATTGAATTTGTTCTCAGCCAAATTTAGCAAAGGTCGCCGTTGCCATCCTGATGTTGCTGTCACAGAGCTGCTACTGGATTCGCCAAGTGCCAAGTCGCGAAGTGGAAGCCTTCCTTCCAACATACATCCAGAATTTGCTATCATGGCAGGTTCTAAAATGGGGCCCACAAGGAAGAAAGGATCAGGGTGGTTTCATTTTGGAAGCGGTAAAAAACCCAAGAGTTAAAAAACCAATTGGATTTAATAAATCAGGTGCCATAAACTTTCAATGCAATTTTTATTCATTTTTATAAAATGTGAGATTATAACCATGTTGAATCCAGCTTTAGAAGATAACAAACTATTAATATCTTACCAAATTATTAATATCTAACCTTTTTTTAGAAGAGTGTTGAAAGAAAAGAGCCTAAGGGTTGAAAATTTTCTTATAAAAATTAGATCCTTTATTACATTCAAGGATTTATTTTAAGCCTTGCTTTTTTGCAGTACTTATTTAAGGATCAGTTTATTTCATAAGGAAAATAATTTATTTTGCAAATAATATACATTTTGTAAATTTTTTGTTCATTATTTTTAACAACAATCGTATTTTTTAATAGTGCAGTTTGAATTTTTCCTTTATAATTGTTCTTTTTTAAATATTATTTATGTAAACAAGTCTTTTATATAAATTTGAAAAATTTGTATTTTTTTAATTAATTATATGTGAATGAATAGTTTTACAGTTTGCAGCAATTGTTATTTTGTGTGATTTGTTTTCAATATCAAATTATCAAGAATATTTGTGTATCCCAAAAAATTGTCATTATTGTTTAACGTTTATTAAGTATTAGTTTAAATAAGTTTTGAAATGAATATGCCTTATAATTACATATTAATTGCAATAGTGTTAAAATCAAGATTGTAATATTTCTAAATTTATACTAGGATCCTTTTTATAGGTAATCCCTTAAGTTTGACTTTGGGCATTTTAATTTATACTTAAATAATTTATAAATTACAAAAAGCGTATTAGTGTAAACTTCTTCATTCCTTTGCATTCCAGTATTTATGGTCAAAAAGACCGTTTAGTAGTTGAACATTTACAAAATGGACGTACTGAAAACATATTACTACTTAGTGTTCATAAGAAAAAAAATGTTCTTGTTACAATAATTTGTTTAAAATTTCGTTTTTTATGAGGTTTTTTTTCTAATGAGCAAGAATCTATCCAAAATAAAGTTAATAACTAACTATATTGTTGCATGCATTAAAATGATTATCAGTTAGGTTTAATTATGACCCAAAAATGTGTAAGGCATATATTAACTTTGGAATAAAATGTAATAGCTTAAACAATTTTGTATTATCAAGTATGATAAGTTTATTTTACTAGAATTTTAGGCCCAATAACCTATTTAAAAATTTAGACTATGGGACCATCTTTTTATACAATTAAATGATTGCATTTTTGTCATCATAACTTTTTACCTACTTCAAAACTTCTTTGTATAAATATATCTGAAATTAGCATTTGTGTGATGTGAAATAATTGTAATTTATCAATGTTATATATTTTTTTCAAATCCATGAAAAGGCTGCTTTTAAATTAGTTCATACAGGGAGGGGCAAATAAAAGTGGCCCCTGGTCTAGAGATAGAAATACGTTGAAATGCTTGCTGAGAGAAAACCCTTGAAGCCGCCCTTTCGAGTGGAAATAAGATTATTCAAGCATGCAATGGTTTCACTTGACAAACCTTTTTTTTTTGCATTGGATGGATTAGATTAGCATCACATTAAAGCTACTCATGGAGTTCAGATCGTAGTGCGTCAGTGTGAGTTGCAACTGTGTAAGTTGATCAAATCACAGATGAAGATTGAACTCGCAGTACAGCAGAGAAGTGTTCACTGTAAAAAAATTTATTAAAACGAATTTGTGTAAAAAATGTGGCCAGTTGTTTGTTAAAGAACTTAAAGGTGTAAATGGGCCTAAAAAGAGTACTATGCAACGATCAGTTTGGAAATGGCGTCAGCCAGAATTTGCTGGCAACAAGTCCAAAAACATTCCAAAACTGGTCTGAACATCTGATTTTGGGTTTTGCAATCAATTTAAAATGCTTTGTATTAACAAAAACAAAAAGGTCCGATTCTCTGGGATTAATAACAACCAAAATAATCACTAGTGGGAACTTTTTTTTATCATATAGCGTAGTTGCCTGCAAATAATTGGCCAAGTGTTTTTTTTTTCGGGGGTGGGGGGAGGGGGGGGGCTTAATATTGAAGCGATCAATGGCTTCAGTTAGCAAACCTTTTATTGTAATAGTTTTTGACTTGGAAACATTTCTGTCGTATTCTTATCCCAAAGTTGGGGCCCCTTTATTTGCGCTACCCTGTACAATTTAAATGTCAATTGGCACTGCTTGCTATATACTGACAATAATTATAACTGACATATTGAGGATTGCTTGATTTTTTAGTTAAGTATCAAAACAAAAGTAATAACTGTCAAAATAAGTGTTCAATTATTGTTTTGTATTGTTTAATATAAATTTATTATTGAAATTATTTTAATATGATTTACCTCTAATATTGAAATTGTTGTGCAAGGATCCATCTTTCTGTGTCTTAAATTGGAAAGAAAGCTTTTTCATCTATAGAAATTTGTTAGGCCAGTTTTATTAGTATATGATTGTGTCCAATGACCACTTACAGTTATCTCTATCAAAACTATTCACAAAATGAAGTAGGTATTTTTTTTTCAGTACAATATTTTAAAATTAACAATTTAAACCATGTTTCCCATTTAAATTGCCTTATCCAAATAATTAACACTGTCTTGGATAACTCCTTTCGATAACACTGGTCCCATATTTGTAGTGCATAATACTCTTTATGGCTTAAACATGACTAAACCATGCAAATCCAATTTTTGATTTCTTTTTCAAGCAAATAAAATCAAGTAAATCAACATAAGGGAGTGTAAAATTTGGTACAGTATATGTATGGAGTAAAACCTTTTGAACAGCAATGTATTTTGTATACTTCAAATTTTCTACATGCTCATTTATCACTAACACACAATAAGCCATTTTCACACATAATTCAAGCCTTTGGTGTATAATGAACTACAGCAGTATTTTTAATTTGCATTATTTTTCCATAAATGTTGTATCCAAACACCAAAAATGTTTCTGAATAAGTTCATCTTAATTTGTAATCAATTTAATTTCCCTCAGAAGTTGAATAATTGTTCAGTCTCCTACAGTATAAAATTTAATTTTTTTTCGCATTAACCTAAAAATTGTTTCTTTTAGAATTGTAAAGTATCCATGATCATTGTGCTAAATTTTTCAAATATTTGCCATTAACGAAGGTGCTCATCTTGTGGTCCTTTTTATACTTACTAATACAAACATTAATTCCCTTTGGTATAACCTTTACATTTGAGTATATTTAAAAATATTGATATTAAACTATTTTTAGGGCCTTTTAAAACTATTTATACTCTAAACGATGCATGTATGAAATATTATATCTCTTCCTAATATTTTATTTAAAATATTCATACCACTATATGCTTGTTTTTTTTTATAATTATTGGGTGTATTTATTTCGTTTTTGATACATTTGAAATATATATAGATCTATCAAAAATGAATCAGTTCTACCAATTTTTGTAATGTGTGTACAAATTAATAAATTTGAATTATTTTATTTCAATTGATAATAACAACGATAATAAAATGTTGAAGTAAAACTATTGAAAATTTATGTTAAAATAATGAAATTATGCTTTTCCTATCACTGAGGACATCCTTAAACGTTAAGTCTCTTTCAAGATTTAATTTTCATGATATTTATTTTTGAAATATTTGATAGAGAAAGCATATATTCTTAGTTGTTAAACCCAATATAAAAAGCAGTCATATCAAAATGTACTATTTCCAAATCCTTAGCAGATACTGTATGTGTTGCTAGACTCAATGTAAATTTGCATTCAACCAATTTAATATTCTTTGAAAAATAATTTTTTTATATTTGTCATATCTCATTCTAAAATCTAATTCAATTATTTATAGAGTTTAGTTTTCCATCTTTGTAAATATTTTAAACAGAAATTTAGTATATACATGGAAATTTATTTTATTGTACAAAGGTTGAATGCAATCTATATGTGTAGCATATTAAAATGGTGCAATATCTACACAATAAAATGCAATGCATGTATATAATATACATTATTTATACATATAGACAATGTTAGGCTCTTCAGAAATTTTATTTCAAACAAAAATTGTTTTTATGAAGAATCATTCATTATTTCTACTTGCGTGTTATTTTAAAATGTATATATGTTACCAAGTTGCATAATATATAAGGAATGGCACATGAGTTTTACTAAAGAGTGTATACACATTTCAATGAACTTTTGCTTGTTACATATCATCTCATAATAAATGTGTTATTGTTTATAAAATTGCCTATATTTTTATTGTCAACACGAGCATGGGTTTGCTTTACGTATTTTATAATTTATCACGATAATTTTCGATACTTTCTCAGAACTTTTTTGAAAGTTTGTTGTTAATAACATTTAAAATTATTTCTAAAGAGTGTAAATATTCATCAAAGAATACATCAATTCAGAAATTTGAAGTTGAGCAGATCAGCTCCAGAAGTGTAGTAACCTTAGCAGAGTAGGACATAACTACAAGGCGGATGGAGCTGCTTGCTAGTTTTTAATACGCCCTCAATTTTTCATGAAAAGTGCATTTGATAATCTGCAGTTTGTAGCATAGTTTTAATTATTTCCATGTTGCTGGAAACAAAATTTTAAAAGATTCAAATCACTATCTCAAAATCACACTTAAATCCATGTGAAAATAACTTAATGATTGGAAGTTTAAAACACTGGACCTGGTTTTGTAGTGTGTCAATCATCCAGATTATTTCAATAGTTGATTACTTAACGGCGAATTTTTTCAAAATTATCAAATTTTCTGTAATTCTTTATGACGTTAGCAGCAGCTATTCAAAAGAATGTCTTTTAAACAAAACAAGATCTTTAAATATAAAAATTTTATTACATTATTTCTTACTACCTAGAAATTACCTCGTTTACTTTTGTCTATAAATTACTGTAACTGTCTTGTCAGTACATCTTGTAAGTACAGCTGCTAAAAAAAGTTACCAATTGTGATTATTTCGGCCGTTATTCATACTAGAGAATCGGACCTTTTTGAATTTATGAATAAATACCATCCCGAGTTAAGGGGTCTTAGGAGTCTTAAAAATGGGCAAAGAATGTACTAAAAATCATAGTTTGCGATTTCATGTAATTTTTAACTACTCATACACACACACATTTTATATATATGTGTGTGTGTATATATGTGTGTATAAATATGTGTGTATATATATAAATATGCGTATAAAAAATGAAATTTATGAAACTTTAGCCAAAGCTAAAATAAATGATAACAAACATAACTATTTGAAAACATCTTGATTAGGTTTGCGATCCACCAAGAAAATGACTTTATATTGAACAAATATGTGCAGATAAAGACTTATACATAATTTCTAAGCTCAATATTTATTAGAAATTATTTTAAGAATTTTTAAAAAAATACATATTTTAAAATTCTTAAAATAATTTGTAATAAAAATTGAGCTTAGAAATTAGGTATAAGTCTTTATCTGTACATATTTGTACAATATAAGGTCATTTCTTCAATAATCATGACCTCAAAATGTGGCGCGCAAACCTAATACAAATGTTTTCAAATAGTTTTATGTTTGTTATAATTTATTTTAGTTTGGGCTAAAGTTTCCGAAATTTTAAAATTTGTTTTATAATAAATAATTCAAAAATATATACTTATATATTGAGTAGTTAAAAATTACATGGAATCGCAAACCTTCTTTGCATATTTTTAAGACTCCTATATAGGACCCCTTAATTGCATGATGCATAACTTTCATACGGGACCGTCCTTATACACGTTTTAGCATTATTAGTTTAGTTAGGCATGCAAAGAGTTTAGGAGCCATAATGTTGTACGAGTTGCACGTAAAAAAACTTCTAATCATTAAATAAAGATCACGAAACGAATTTTTATCCTAAGTAGCAACTATAATCCCAAACAAAATGCATATGAAGTTTGTGCTAAATTTTAAAAATGTTCATTTATAATTTGCTGAGTACACCACAAATTACTTTTTAATTACCCTTTGGGCTGCCGTATATAAGATTATACGTGAACTTGATAATCAAACATCGCCTTGTAAAAAAATTAAAAATTTAATCAAGGATCTTAAAAATACAATGGTATTCTATGAGTATGACACAATTGACGCTTTTGAGGTAGATTCATAATATTCAACGATTTTTTTTCTGCTATTTGTTTCAACGGTGACCTCAGATCGATACTCGCTGTCCACACCTCTTCTTTACGCGAAAATATTATATTTATTGCATAATGGTGGCGCAAATAAAAGTGGCTGCGTCATAGAGATAAGAATAATAGTGTAATCGTGTCCGGCTTCTAGCCACCATTAGGATCTTTAACACAGCCAATAACGCCTCGTCATTTCGAACCATGGTCAAGTGACGGATCGAAACCTGAGCGGGCGGAAGCGACATAAGAATAATCTCAAATTGTTGCCAAACCCAACAGGTTGACGAAGCCGTTGATCGCTTCTTATTTGCCGTGCTCTCGCCTTTTGGAGACTCCTCTCGTGTCGCTCTTCTATGAGGCCTCAATTGGGTCCGATTGTTAAGAGTGGCATTCCAATGGATGGCCAGGAGTGATTTCAACGAAAACAAAATAGACACGAACCATAATCTCGTGGCGAACAAGCAGTAGTTAACTCTTAGAGGGGAAAAAATATTGAAAAATACGTTTTTTATTGTCAATATAGCGTTAAAAAATGTGTTGGCAGTACCAGATTATCTTGTCGATTCATCCAAACTGATTCAGCAAAGGTTTAGTTGACATCGTACTCGGCCTGCGATGCCGGGCTTTAGAGCATAGTTTAACGTGCACTCCATTTATACACGGGGTTTAATGTGTTTTATGTCTGCCGTTTATAGGTCGTTCGTTATTTTCGACCAAGCCTGGGCATGTAAGAGGCGAGTGCGCTTCGATTTGCTCTTGCTGACAGATGCTGTGACGGCGCAGTTAAAAACAACCAATAGAAGGCCAAGCTTATCTCAACCAAACGAGTTTATGAGGTGAAACTACTCACTTTGTTAGGACAAGTAAAATGTTCTTAAGTCAGTAAAATACGTCACTAAAAAAATTTGGCTCTCCAAGCAATTTTGTGTGTGCAAGCGTTCTATGGTAAAAATAGTGTCATTATAAAACAGATTTTAAATGGGAAATAACATCACAATAATGAATTATTTCAAATTTTACTCTATGCGAAAAGCTGTTTCAATTCATGAGGGTTCGTATCAGCTGTGTTCCGCACAATAAAATCTGTAGCGATGGAAACAATCTCCAGACTTTTGACTTCGTATTGCAGAAAGAACGTCAGCTCCGTGGGTCGACCAAAACAATAGAATGTTTTTCATGCTGATGAATGCTTATCAAAGGCAAGATAAGAATTGAAAAGCGGTATTGATCGGATATTTTCGAGTAAGTTGTCACTTTTATAAAGCATTGTAATCTTTTTCATCTTTGCTACTTCCTGATTTGTTTCATCTCACACACTAGCCTATAATACGTATTCCAAATCCAAAGTAGATGAGTAACCCAACTTTACGCAGTCGATTTCCAACTGGATTCTATTCGTAAAGAGTTGGAGGCTACCCTATTCTCGCACTTGCTTAGGAGGCTACACTAATATCTGCCCATCCTTGAATGTTTCCAACTACCCTCGATGAGTTGAGCTGTTTTAACTCCGTGAACTGACTGATGACTATCAGGTTTTCCAGTAACACGCAATTTTTAACAAGTTTTTTTGGTAATTTTATAATTTATTTAAGTATCGAGGAGTCTTTTAAAACTAATCACTGCAGAATAAAAATTTAAATATTGCTGACAATTTAAACCTCATGCAAGGAAAACAACTTTACACGCTGGCGGCCGAATTGCGTATCCTTTACAAGGATAATAAATCTGAAACAAACCAGGGGTCAACACACACAGTTGACTTTCAACATTTTACCACATAAGATTAATGACATTAAATGTTTTCAGAAATATTTAAATATTGTTACAATTTTTGCTTTGCTGTTCTTGAAATGCAAACAACTGTTAAAAAAAATATATATGCATAGTTTACGCGTTGATTCTTCGAAAGTGGTCACTTCTCGGCATTTCAAATATTCTGATTGTGGTCCCCTAAATAGATCTCGCATGTGGCTCAGTTGCTAATCCCATGGCGAGCATAGGAGATAGTTGGGTTAGTTTGGTGGGAAATAATGCACGTGAGTTATTAGAGAGTGTGATTGCCGAGAGCAGTCAGGGATTGCACGTACATTTCTTTGCCAACTTGGATTGATCGTCAATCGATTTGCAGCTGTATTATTTAACTGAAATCCTAGGCGCCCTTTAGAGGGAAAATTCTTGCCGTACACATTCCAGCTTCCGTGACCAAAGGGTTGCTATAGGCATATGTCCCCGTAAGGTGGTCATGCGGAACCCCAGTGTTTTCTCAAGACTGCTTGTTACTCATTTTATTGACCCACTTAAGAGGACTCCCTAAGGAATTTCACATCTTGAAAATCGTAATGTTATTCCTATGGAGAATATTCGCAAGTCGATTACCACCACAATTTTAATAAAAGGTTACGAAATTTTTGTATCATTGTAAAGAACGGAAGGAGTAGATATCATAAAATTAATTTGTTTTGTGAAAACACATATATTTAGTATTTTTTAATAATTTTTTGAAGTTGGTAAAAAATGGAGTACACGTTAAGTTCTAACTTTAACGTAACCCAACTCTCTAACGAATAAAGATAAAGAGTCAAATCGACCAGCCCAAAATCTTCATGTCACAGAATTCAATCCTGATTTTATTCCAAGTACTAGAGACAAATTTATTCGACACGTATTTTTTATTTTTTTCAAAATTAAGAACTAAAAAAGTTATGATTTTTTAAAACCGAAAAGTTAAGCCCAACTTTTTCTCATTTAGCATTGCGGTCTATGGGAAATTTAGTATTTTCGAACGAGTATAACTAAAAAGGGTAACCTGGGAACAACTAAAAAATTTTTGTATGGAATACTATTACTAATGGTAACATTTTGGTAAAGTGCGCTGTTGTTCCCAAAACTCCTTCTACCAAAATTATTTTTTTTTAAAGTCAGAGGAGAATAACATTAGTTCCAATGGAGAAATGGGTACAATAGGTTTGTGTTTATGAAAGAATATGTGCAAGCGTGTTAAAATACCATACCGCGTTGAAATACCATAGCAAATATTTTTAAACAATTTGTATTATTGAAAAACGTAAATCCCTTGTACCCTTGAAATTTCAATTAATATTTATATTAAATAAAAAAATATTATAAATATAAATTAAAATTTGAAAGGAGGAAAAGACTTAAAATTTTCAATAACACGAAGTATTTAAAAAATGTTTGCTATCATATGAGAAATTTTAATATTAATACTTCATTTAAAAAATATAGTCGCTTGCACATATTCTTTCATAAACACAAACCTATTGTACAAATTACTCCATTGGAACTAATGTTATTCTCCTCTGACTTTTAAAAAAATAATTTTGGTAGAAGGACGTTTGGGAACAACAGTGCACTTTACCAAAATGTTACCATTAGGGCAGGTGCATTATTTAGTTAGAGGGGGGGCCGGAGGATTATAGGGGGGGGGGGTCATGATTGAAATTTATCCTCAAAAGGGGGGGTCAGGTGTTAATATTCCAATTTCGTTACTTTTCCCAAACTTTCCGACGGCTGTCTGAAGCATTTCGAAATTCCATTCATAAGAAGGGAACATTTCGCATTTCCGAAATACAAGCTTTTCTTGGCTGCTAAAGTCGTGACGGTCTGCAAGAATTGCTGAAGTACGAATGTTTCTCCTTATCTGTTTACTTTTCCAAGTATCACATAATAAAACCCGTAATTACAGGCATCTGCCGAAAAGAAGTGTTCTGAAATAAATCACGCTGACTGTCAAGCAGGTTGTCGTTTGTCAAGTTTCGACCAGTGCACACTCCTTTGTGTTCAACAACAAAGTCGTTCCCCTCGAAGAGGGGGAGAGGGCACGTTCACACCTTTTTCTCTCAGTACCTGCATGCAAGTGTGCTGGTGGACTCGTTGTCGGCTGACTTAGCGTAAAGGATTGAAACTAAATAAAAAACGAAATATTTATTAATTGCAATTTCAGCATTTTGTTTGTGCTTATGTTTCGTTAGTTTGGGTTTACTTTGAAAAATGGTAAGATAGCTTTATTTCAATTTTTCTTATAACTTGAAATTTCAAAAAGTAACTGTGAATCGTTACTTTTTGTATTAAGTACCTGTAACTCGTTACTTTTCATATTAAGTAACTGTAACAAAATAAAATAGTACATTTGAAGATTCTCTTTTTCAACTTACAGCAAGGAAGTCAATCCAGTTGCAAAAAAATCTGCTTATTTCCAACAGCAATTCCCAACTTTTGATAACATCAACAATTTTCGTAACAAAAAATTATTTAATGAAATTTCGCCATAAACAAAACTACTGCTTTTATTATGATAAAGTAATATTATCTTTAAATTTTTCAACCCTAGCAAATGTAGACCCAACCTACGAATAAAATTACATTCAGGACACAATGCAATTATGATACATGTTACTAAACATTTTATTTGCGTAAATGTTATCAATCATCACAGTCTGAAAAGCTGTCTTCACAGCTTGCATACATTACATCATCATGCATGCATTCCAATAAGTTGTTTCTGCCAATTGTGGCAGTAGATATAGAAAGCAACATTTAGCTTCGTGATCAAAAATTTGCCAAACCAGCAATTTATCGGAGTCTGACGGTGTAAGTTTATTTAAGGGGTCATAGGAGTTTTAAAAATGTGCAAAGAAGGTACTACAAAGTATAGTTTGATCTTTCATGTAATTTTTTAACTACTCAATAGATAAGTATAATTTTTTATATGTAATTCTATAGGATTTATTTAATATAAAACAAATTTTCAAATTTATGAAACTTTAGCCAAAACTAAAATAAATGATATTAAACAGAAAGCTATTTTAACACATTGGGATTAGGCTTGCGCGACAAGTTTTGAGGTCAAAATTGAAAAAATGACCAAGAAAATGACTTTATATTGTACAAATATGTACAAACAAAGACTTTATACCTAAATTCTCAGCTCAATTTTAATTAGAAATTATTTTTAAAAAAAATGTTAGATCAAAATTTAAAATTTTTTATTATTTGTTTTAGAAAAAATTTCTTAAAATAATTTCTAATTAAAATTGAGCTGAGAATTTAGGTATAAGTCTTTGTTTTGTACATATTTGTACAATATAAAGTCATTTTCTTGGTCATTTTTTCAATTTTGACCTCAAAATTTGCCGCAAGCCTAATCCTAATGTGTTCAAATAGCTTTATGTTTAATATTATTTATTTTAGTTTGGGCTCAAGTTTCATAAATTTTAAAATTTGTTTCATATTAAATAAATCTTATATAATTACATATAAAAAAATTATACTTGTACATCGAGTAGTTAAAAAATTATGTGAAAGATCAAACTATACTTTGTAGTACCTTCTTTGCAAACTTTTAAGACTCCTATGACCCCTTTAACCATCAACATTTATGATGGATGCTGAAAAACTGTAAAAAAAATAAAATTTCCGATGTTTTATTTGAAGTAATTTTTTTTCGAGGGGGGGGGGGGGTCATATTTTAAATTTCAGGTCCTGAGGGGGGGTCAACCTTTTTATTTACAGCTGTGTTCCAAAATCCTCCGGCCCCCCCTCTAGTTAATTAATGCGCCTGCCCTTAGTAATAGTAGTTTGGTTTGAATTATCGTCGCACTAGAGCTACACGAGGGCTATTGGCGACATTAGTAATAGTATTCGATACAAAAATTTGTTAGTTGTTCCCAGGTTACCCTTTTTAGTTATACTCGTTCGAAAATAGTAAATTTCCCATAGACCGTAATGCTAAATGAGAAAAAGTTAGGCTTAACTTTTCGGTTTAAAAAAATCATAACTTTCTTAATTCTTAAAATTTTGAAAAAACAAAAAATACGTGTCTAATAAATTTGTCTCTAGTACTTGGAATAAAATCAAGATTGAATTCTGTGACATGAAGACTTTGAGCTGGTCGATTTGACGTGGAATGACTCTAGAGCAGAAATTCTTTTACTCGTAAATAGAATAGACTTTTCCACATCGATTTAAACTGTTATAAAAAAATGTCATTACTTATATTTTTGAGAAACTTTCAACCAAAAGAGAAACGAAAATACGTTTCAAGCAACCGGCCTGTTATTTTCCCCTCGGCAGGAGACAATTGGCTTTTTGGGGCTTCTTATATCACCGGGCCTAGATTTTTGTCAATGAGTTCGTCTGGGTTTGGCAGGGGATAGTACTTATGAAGAAATTTTCAGCTGGCTATTCGGGAAGATAAACAGTGATGGGGATTTCATAGTAGTATTTACATACCAAACGGGACATAGGTTTAGTGCTTGTTGGACAAAGCTATTATATGTAAAACCTTCTTATAAACAAAACGAGCAAACTAAAACAAAACTCGATTACATGGTTATTGTTTTTAATAAAAAAATATATTTGTCTAAATTTATACATAATTATTTGTGTACATTTATTTGTTTATATTACATATTTGCACTATTTATTAATATTAGTGCAAACCACCCTTGTTATTCTCCTAGTAACATTTTTTTTCGGGTACCAACCAATTTGTTATCGATATTAAAGTTTTCAAACAATTACTTTTGTATTTATTATTATGAGTGTTAATTTTTATTTAGCGTAAGAAAAGTATTTTTCAAGTTCAGCCGCCAATACTACTTTTCTTGTATCCAATATTGGAAAAAAGTAATTTACTGATAAATTTAGCACTATAATGAGAAACACACAAGGCCGGATTACCGTTTAGGCAAAGCAAACGGGCAGCTTCCAAGTGGCCCCTTAGAATCATTTTTCTTTTGTTTAGAATAACCTTTGACTGTTTTTTTTAAAGCTCAATTTTAATAAATATTGCTTTTAGCTCTAAAATGATAATTAAGGAAAAAAAATAAGATAGCGAAATTTTCGTTTGAATTTAACCTATCGGAATATTTTCGCAATGCGCAACCATTTGTTCTTTAAAAATTTTGATGCATGTTAGAAAAATAGTTCCTGGCTGCATAAGAATATGGACATTTTCATTCTGGATCTGTGGCGTGGCAATGTGAAGTACTACCGCCGGGCTTCTGTATTATTTAACACTTTCTGCCCAGGGAACGCTATAAGTTGGTTGGTACATGTACTTCTGGCTTGTGCGCTTGATCAGAGACCCGTCTATAAACCTTCGTCAAGTAAGACAAACACATACAGAAATTTTACTGACACCGAAAGAAAAATTACACCCAGGGCGAAGGCGGTAATAATTTCTCGGAATAAATTTCTTTTTGATATTGATAAATATGTTCGAAAAAGTGCTGATTTATTTTCCCCATGGAGTGGGGTAAAATCAAGGAGGATAAAATGAACAGGAGTAGACATGAAGCCTTCGGGGTGAAGCGAAGAAGCTTTCCCTTCCCTCTTGGAGCCGGGCGAAGGCAGCCAAATTGTCTACCCCTCGTTTATATAGTCTTCTATGGGAAAATTTACGATTTTTCGTTTTTAATGAAAAAAGTGTGATCCCATTTTGGAAAATTGTTAAGAAAAATAGCATAAACTACTACTTTAACTTATGTATGTTAGTAACTTTAACTTCTACTTTTAGTTTGCTCTGATTTTGACTTGTTGTTGTGCTGTAGATCGAATTCCATCATAATTCTTACAACGTTTTCAATAAATTACCTTGCTTTCACCACGTAAGTTAGTTGTTTTAAATTAAAAACAATAAAGATGAATGCACATATGTATATTTCTAATATGCTCAGTAGATATTAATGTATAATTTAAAATACAATAACAAAAAAAAAAACACTTAAAACTAGGCGATATTAATATTGGTTCCTCTGGAAATCTTAAAATTATTTTGTTATAACTTGGATTTTTTAAAAAAATCTTTTATTAAATTTTAAAAATCTACTTTTCATCATTAAACGTGAATATTTTTGATCGAACAGATTGTTTAACGAATATATAACAGAACTTTTATTTAAGTTGCATATAAAATGCGAAATAAAGTAATCTGATTATAATATTTGATTCATATAACTTGCATACATACTCTTTTTATTAAACAATTTTAATTAATGATAACAAATAAATCCTCAAAACTGATTTGATTACTATTTTTGATGTCTGCTTGTTAATTTTAATAAGCTAATATATTTTTTTACTAATTTGCAATTAATTACTGTGCTACTAAATCACTAATACTTGTCACTATTTTTATGAATAAAATATAAAATCAACTAATGAAATTGCTCTAATGAAAAACTCTTTGATGTCACGCGTAAAACTTTCTGTATGGCAGCATAACTAGTTTTCTTTTATATTTCATCTTTGCATTTTACTACCAAAAAAACTTATTTGCAACTGTCAAAAAATTCTTTTTTACGCCAATTTCTCCTCCTGAAACAATTAAACAATGAATTACTTGCATTTAGGTAAAATGTATTAATAATTAAAAATATATAAACATATAATATATAAACGAAGGTTAGACAATTTGAATGCCGGCTCCCCTCCACTTCACTCAGTTCCCGCGCGTTTGTTTCCGCTCTTTCTATCCTCCTAGGGTAAAATAGGTCAGTAAAGGCGTACAATAAGTCATGCTTTAAAAATGTACTTCAATTGCACATTTTCTTTTTTTGTTAAGAAAGCAATCTTATAAGGTGATCTTCCCAAGCCCTGAGGATCAATCCTGGGTCAGGAAAGACATTTTGTGAAGCATCTCCACCCACCTCTTTAAGAGAAAATGAACTTTCTTTTTTCTAAAGAAAATATCGCTTTGTATAAGTTTTCTGCAATTCTTGAAACCAAGAAATAACTCTTTGGTTTTCTCCCCAAAAATTCGACCTGGACCAACTTTCACAGTGAATTGTAATTGCGAAAACTATCTTAGCTCTATGGGTAGTTTTTCCATTTGTTATTTTTCATTTCTTCTCTGTTTTCTTACCGACATTTTTGCAGATTTTCTTTTCCATTCTTACATTTTTGATATGTTGTTCACTTAAAGAATTTGGAGTAGTTAAAATGTCTCCCATTTCTTGCTGCATAAGTTTTCTCATTTTTTTTTCATTCTACTTTACTTCCTTGGAAGCAATTGCTATCGTGGAGAAGTGTGGTTGCAGATTTGACCTATGGTTGCAGATTTGATGTGCTTTAACGGAGAACCTATACTTGACTCATCTTGAAGGGTAGCTCAAAGAGTCTAACTTGTTGTGGTTTCCAACGTCAATGCTGCAACAGCATGGCTTTTTGAATTGGTGTGATTCAACTGTTGGAATTGCCTGGAACATTTTTAAAGCATTTCTTTGCGACAATCGTCCGAGAAAATATCCCCTTTTGAATCCCCAACACTGTTTTAGGATTGAAATTCATGAAAGCGGTTTTCCATAATGAAGGGGACAATCAATTTCAAATTAGCAGTCATTTATTCAAATTAGCAGTTATTCACACACTTTTTTGCCCCATAATTTTTTTTCACTTTAGTTTTATTAAAATTTATAACCTCAGATTAATCTATACTATGTATTACATCATATATTGTTATATTTCCCGCTGCGTTCATGACAAATGTCTTGTTTTAGGTGACGACTTCCATCGGCTTCCATTCACCAATCGAGATCAAATGTTCCATCCTTTTTTTTTTATAACGGCCTCTCCTTGCGAGGAGAATTGCGCACAACACTCTTTAGGAATGAAATGTAATTTTTTTTTCGACGAGTTCTGTTTGGGAAATCTGAATACAAACAATGAACTCTTGAATCGTAAAGATAGGCTCTTCAAGGACACGGCCTCAATTCATCACACAAAAGATACCGCATTTTGTTCCAAAGCATTCAAATTGTCAACATACTAAAGCTTCAATTTGTTTTGTGTCAGAACTATTAATTGGATTGTTTCCATCCAGTTTTTATTCCTGAATTCAATCGATTTTCTTCTCTTCCTTGTTTGTGCCCACATAACATTGATTCGTCAATTGACACATAAGAAATAATTTATTTTTATTCAGCACTTCTGTTGCCACTCAAGTCATACAAATTGGATTATTTTCGTCCATTCAAATATTGATGCAAGAAATGAAAAAAAAAATATTTTCTTTCAACTAAGTGGCCGCCAATGTGTCAAGCCATTGAGGATACTTTGCGGAGTTCCGTCTTCGTCTTAGGCCTCCTACTATAAACAGATCGTACTTGACAAAAAAAATCCCGCTAATAAATGGCGCCGTGAACTTAAAGTAATCGTTTCCGGCTGCCTATTTCTAGCCTCCTTTGGGAGCTTTAACCTCAGCCAAATAACGCTTCGTCATTTAGAACCCTGCTCAAGTGACGAGGTAGACACCTGAGCAAACACCCAACTGAGCTTCGAGCTACATCGTACGCTAAAGCCGTCGGGACTTTGGACTCCACAGATTTACTCCAGTGTACTCGGGCCCATCCGTGATGAATTGCGGATTTTTCTATTTCCAGCATAGAGTTAGGAAGGAGGAGTAGAGTGCAGTGGTGGGGCAAATTTTAATTACAAAAACATTTAATGATTAACAATTAATCAATTGTTAATTGTGGAAAACTGCAATTAACAATTAATCAATTGTTAATTGCAGAAAACTGCAATTAACAATTAATTATTGCTACTGCAATTGTTGCTACTGCAATTAACAATTAATTTATGTTAACTCCGACCAACACCGGCAACCCGACCGACCAATCAAGTCTGACTACCGACCGGCCGACCAAGACCGACTAATGTCCGACCAGAGCGACAATCCAACCGGCCTACCGACATGCCGACTACCGAAAACCCGACAGACAAAGACTGACTTCCCGCCCAACAGACCGACAACCCTATTGCCAGGCCCGGACTGGCCCGTCGGCCACCGGGCCGGTGCGCCCTTTTCCAAAAAAAAAAAAAAAAAAAACACCACTTCTGACTCTTAGTTTATGAACCTAGAGTCGTCTTCTCGCAGGTTGTTTGCACTTTCATATGGTGCATAAGTTCCTTCGAACTACGGGAAGGGGGGGGGGGTGAATACTTATACTTATCTTTCTAAAGGTATGAAACTACTAACTAAGCCGATACTTAACAAGGCGCCTTCACTTCCATACTGGGCGCTTACGTTATCAGTTTAGGAGATGGTTGGACGAAACAGAACCTTCAAAGGTAACACCCACGACTTTAAGCCTTAACCCACTCGATAGAATCAATTTTAACTATAAATTTTAAATGAGCCACTTTGACAAATATGTATTATAAACGGATCTTAATAGGGCGCATTCCTTTTCATGGAAGCGCCGTATGGCTTCATGTACCAAGAAGTAATTGTAAACAAGTCTAACAGCGCCTTTTGTGATATCGGAGGCGCTCCAATAAAAAAATTCAAATAATATTCGGCACCAGGTATTGAAATTGTGAACGAGGCCAATAGCGCCTTATGTGATGGTCATAGGCGCTCAAAGCTTCAAAGAAACAACCTAGTCACTCACCTTTGATACCGGGATTTCGGTACATTTTATTTTGACACCCATTTTGATACCGGGTGCCAAAATAAAATTTATGCGTTACAGTTCATTCAATTAGTTTTAAATGGGTGATTAAAAAAAAAAAACATACGCCAAGGAGTATTGAAACGCCTTTAATTTCACATTGGGCGTCTTGGATTTCCTGTGAGCCGCGGTAGCTCAGTCGTGTGAAGCGTCGAGCTCGCATCGGAAGGGTTGTGGGTTCTGTCCTCGGCGGCGCTCGCAATTCTGGTGGTCGATGGGTCGGCGTTTGTACTCGGCAAAAGACCGCCGTGTTGAATAATGGTGGCTGGGGCACGTTAAATATGTCGTGGTCACAAAGTCCTCCATGTTCCCATATCAAATTAATACCTCTGGGGGTGCCAGATCAGGGGGTTATCGGCCTTTGATCTGGATCAAAATTCCAATATGTGAGTGAGAATGGATGTGTGAAAGGGACCTTCCTGTAAAACGGATGTGTCTTGCTAACGGGCAACAGTCGGAGACTTCCTCCCTTGTGGCGCTCAATAAAAACGGAAGCCGCCCTCTTCGCCTTAATCGGGTAGTCCTCTACTCCGGGCTCGGCTGCCGAGTGGCGTTAGAAACAACAACAACAGATTTCCTGTTATACATTTTCCAAGTGGGTTTCGTAAGTAAAACAGAGCGATCACACGAGAAAATGTCCTTTTTGTGTTTGTCCTGGCAATTGAAGTGCAAATTTGCTTGGTCAGGTGTCGGTTCGTCACTTGACTGTGTTCTAAATTACGACGCCCGTCGCCAATAGCCCTCGTGTAGCTCTAGTGCGACGATAATTCAAACTAACCTAACCATTTACCAAACTGACAACTTATAAAATCATTCGGCCACCCTCACTTCCTACAGGTTATTTTTATTCCATATGTTGCAACCAAAAGTTATCACATACATGAAGAGTACACGGGAAGAACCGATTGATTGTGCAGAGAAGTTTCCTTAGCAGGCCACTTTGGCGATGATAGCGAGTGATCGCCTAAACTTGTGTAAGGAAACCAGTTCCTACCATAGTTATCATAGTTAAAGTAATAGAGTGGTAGATCACGTGACCTCCAATGCTAACGACGGGACGCGCAAGGAGCTCCCAGAAGAGCCCCAATGAAGCCAGTGTTGTAGGTCACGTGATATGCCAGTGTAGTACTTTAACTACTATATCTGTGGTTCCTAGCTACCAAGATTCAGGCGATTGGCGATCCCAACGGACGCTTGGACGCTTGGACCAAGCGAAGAAGAAAGAGAGAATACGGTTATCTGCCGCCAAGCAGACAATTGCGGGCGTCCGCCTAACAAATCACTATGGGAAACATCGGAACTTCACTATCGGAAACATCTAAATGAATAGCATAAAAATTATCAAGAGCTTCATTGAGAAAAGGCAAAACCCATAGAGGCAAAACCAAAGGTACCCTCTTTTACGCTGATGCTCCGCGAACACAACGCCTGTGTTTCACCCGCTCGGTGTCCATGATAAATTAAACAACTTATAATGTTTATGCAGATGTTGAATACTTTGAAATGTTAATTTGAAATTTGTTTTGTCTACTTTATCATATCCGACTTCTTGTTTGGATAGGAATATAATAGCCAGACTGTCATGCTCATTGAAAATATGTTATATTTGAAAAACAACCTACGCAAAACTTAAATGATCCAGAACAAAAAAAAATAGTTTGGAAATTAAAATCAGTTATCTTATGTCCCAAGCTATTGGAAAAAAAAGCTCCTAATTCTCATCTTTGGCACCGCTCGTTTCTTCTTTTTTCGTTTCTCTCTGAGTAATCGTAAATACAACACTATCACATCACCTCACCCCACTCAATGGTTTTTGGTTTTCCATCCAATAGAAATTTAGCGCGGGATTTTCGATATGATTTTTTTTATTTATTTGGATTTTTATTTTTATACAGACGTTATTGGGAGTTGTTGTTTTTTTCTTTGAGAAAAAATTGGCGCTTACATGGCATCTCAGACAGGAAATAACAAGAAAAAATAAAATATGGAAGAATATATATATTTTTAATCGTTGCATGTTTTTATTCTGCGCATCGAAGTAAAATAACAAAAGTAAAGTGTACTCTGGAGCTGTTCTCTCGCCCTAAGAGCACTCTTTGAATAGGAGATCATACTAGCAAGTTGATTACTTTTTTCGTCTCGAGTTCAAATTTGATTTATAGCATTTTCTGCACAGGTTTATGTGTACATGTTTCTTAAAAATTAGATAAGTACACTTCTGCTTTCACGACACAAATGCAAATAATTATTTAATTATTTCACATCGGCCTTTCGGGTCTTTGCGATGTTGCAATTTAAAAGTAGTAATCAGCTTGGGTGAAATTTGAAATAAACTCCTCGGCGCAACAACCCACTAGTGAGCCAAGGCCTGAAGTGCCCATTTCAATTTACGTGACCAAGGGCTCTGGGGTGCTAGGATATGTCCTTGTTTGGTGATCAACCTCACGTGGAACCCCCAGTGTTTAGTACCAAGCATGCTTGGTCCTCATTTTATCGACCCACTTAAGAGAAAAAAGGATGACTCAGCCTCACCTAATCTGGTATTTGAACCCCGGACCTGTTGCACTACCACTAAGCCACTGGGCCTCACTGAGAAATTTGGAATAATAAATAATTTAATTGTTTTAAAGTTGAGCTTTAACTTATAATTGGTTTTGACACCGTCGAAAATGTGTGTGAATCAACGATGTGTAATCACGTTATTACACACATTTAACCCATTTTATTATCACATTTAACTTAACTGATAGTTTTGCTAATACTAGTTTCAAAATTTATTTTCAAACTATTTTTTTAATTTATAAAAATTAATTTTTAATATTAAGAGCTTAATGTCGTTAAATGACGAACATGATTTCGTCATCAAATGCTATCATAAGGTTACGCATTTAATAAGGTGTGGAAAACCTTTTTAAATGACAACGGGGTATGGCCATAACCAAATGCTGGACTAGGACTACATGGACTAAAGGAAACTTGTACATGATTGCTCGTATTATGGTTAACACCCGAATCGAAATAAAATGCTAGAACTTTGACAAAAAAAAACTTAAATTAATCATTAATTTAAATCTGTTTGCTGAATTTGTGTATTATAAAGCTTTATTTCCACCTTTAAAAATTAATGCGGGGCCACAAAATGACACAAGTTACTGAAGTTTCAAGGGCAACTTTATTGAGCATGAAAATCGTTACTGTCCTCGTATGGAAGAACATGCCCTGGGCGAGATCATGCCCTAACGATTTAAAAATGGCTTAAATTTAATGGCTTAAGTTTGTCTTATTACGAAAGCGGTCTTGTTTTCCTTACTCTCTAAATGTCTCGTCCCCCTAATTACTTTTGTTTTGGTTAGTAGAGATAATCAGGTTTGTGTGCTGGACAAGCACACTAATAATGGTTCACAAAACAATTCACCTGAATATAGGTCTACCAACCAATCAACTTAACCAAAACAAAAGTAATTCGAGGACCGCGGAGCTTTCGTAAAATCCTCCCATGAAAACAACCCCATTAAAAATAATTGTTTTAAAAATTATATTAAAATAATTGCAATTACAAATAACCTTAATTAAAAAAAAATTACCCCCCCCCCCCCCCTCCCCACACACACATAATTTTTTTTTCTAGTTGCGCCTTTGCGAACCCAAGAGGCCGGTAAACTTGCGCCTTTTTCAGGGAGCCAGCCGGCCCTGCCTATTGCCGATGCCCGACCAAGATCGACAACCCGACCGATGGACCGACAACCCTGACAGTACTAACCCCCTTACCCCCTGACAGTACACTCTTAAAACAAAAGAGTGAAATCCATTCCAGTTGGAGAAGTGCATTTTCGACACCGTAAAGGCATGCATATTTACTCAGACTGAGTTAAGATCACTCGTTTGGAGTGATCCTGTCGGAGGTTTAACACACAAAGGATCCACTCCAAAAGGAGAAGTGCATTTTCCAGTCTGGAGGAGTGAAATCCACTCAGACTGAGTTAAATTAGGAGTGTTTGTTTTAAGAGTGTATCCCCCTACACTCTTAAAACAACAGAGCGGATTTTCCACTCAAAAAGGTAATGTTTTTCACCAACAATCAATCCTTATGAGCGTGTTTTCGATCAATAAAAACTACTTGGAGGAAAAAGTGGGAATTTAGAATCACTTTCAACCGACTGGAATACAAATAACTCATTTTCGTAGCGAATTTTAATTCGCCTTTTGAACGATCAATTTTTAAACGTTGCCATTGGTCCAATTTGATCACGTGATGAGAGCCGCCGAATTTGTTAAAGGCTATGTCCAGACGGCGACAATTAAAACAAAAACTTGGCGACCGCCAAACGAGGCAATAGCGAACGGTTTTTTCGCCAAATCGTAGGTTTTTTTTTTCAAACGCATGCGTCTGGAGGATCTGTTTGGTCTGCCCATTGCCGGTGTTGTGCTAGAAAAGTGGAATGGGATGAAAATCGCTTGTTTTAAACTTTAAAGCGTGACCTTGATTTCAATATTGATACGAAAACATTAAATTTGGTTAGTAATATTAAAACTCAGTGTAACAAATTTAAATGTTGGTTTATAACATAGATTTTTAACTTTTATAACATAATTAAATTGGATATTATCTGAGATTTTTTAATTAATTTATCTGGACCCGTATACGATCTCGGGTCTACGGAATAAGATCAAGAAGAGCTGACCACTAAGCCAGAGAGATTGGGCATAATACATTTAAATTAAGAGTTAAATAAAAAAAAATCATTTTAGTTAAAATTTAGATACATTATAATATAAATGTTAGATTCGTAAATAGCTTCATGGGGCCAGTAGGTTCAGTTAGATTTGAAATTCACTCATAAGCTAAAAGTATTGAAGAGAAGGATATTTAACGAAAAATCGTTGAAGGATATTTAACGAAGAATCATTGAAGGATATTTAACGTGCACTCCCGCCACACGGGGTATTATTCGTCGGACAAGCTAAAGTTTCATAAATTTTAAAACTTGTTTTATAATAAATAAATCTTGTAGAATTACATATAAAAAAATTATACTTATACATTGAGTAGTTCAAAAATGACATGAAAGATCAAACTATGTTTTGTGGTGCCTTCTTTGCACATTTTTAAGACTCCTTAGACCCCTTAAATGGAGACATTTAAGGTTCTCAAAATTTAATTTAAATTCAATTGATTAAAAATAGTGTTTTGCACTTCTACTTCAATTACGCTTTTTTATTTTTTCCCTTTTATTTTTTTTATTGACAATACCAACCCTACAACAAATTAACATGGCTTTAAATAGGAAAAGTTGTCGGGATTTTCGATTGTCCCTGACAACTTTTTTCCGGGTTACTTGGCGAGAGTGGAATTTTTAATTGCTTTTTTGGCTTTCGATTTGATAATTTGAAAATTTCCAATGATAAATTCGGTTTTTCTCTCAGAAGTTACCATAGCGCAAGACGCACCGAATCAGAGTATTCTCGTAGGCATTTAAGGCATGCGTTAATAGCTAAAACACCGTGCGTTACAAGAGAGGTGCAGTCACCGTGCATCAATGTTTTCGTTGACGCACGGTGTATGAATTGCGGTTGTTTCATCCTCCATGCGCGCGCATCGCAATACAAATTGTATAGGGATCACGTGGGCATCATGTGACACATCACGTGACATTTTTGTTTTTATTGTCGCCGTCTGGACATAGCCAAAAGAAAACATCCGCCATTTTGTTTTGAGTGGTCGTATCGTCTTGTGTTGCGTATTGGTAAGTTATATTTTTCTAATCTCATAACAAGCTTTCTTGTATCCTCTCACGCATCTTTTTAAACTATTATGCAGTAGGTTCATTTAAAAACATCGCCATTAAAATGTTTAAGCGATAAATAGTTTGTATTCTAGTTTGTATACATCCAAAAAGTGTTCGTACACCAAAACTATTTTGCAGAAACTGTGCTATATAATTCGTAATAAACAATTCTATCACTTGAATTTTTTTTAATAGTATCTTTAAATCGTTTTTAATAAAACAGGGTAATGTGATTTTTTTAAAATCCCGTAGTATTTTTCAAAAAATAAATTGTAAAGTGTCACAGAATTTGCTAATCAGTCTTGGCACACCAAAACTTTATTTCTTTAAATTATAAGTTAATTATAAAAATATCGTTTGCAGTTTATTTTTGTATTCTAATTAGGAGCACTAAATTCGTTTGATTTCAATGTATTTTATTTCTTAATTACTTATTATATTTTCTTCATTCGTAGGATATGACAGTGTTCGAAAATAAACGAGTATGAATAGAGGTTTCAAAATTATAGGATATCAGTTTAAATCTAGAAAATCACTTAGCGGAATCGCTTTTGTAATTCATTAATATACCTCATTTTCTTTTTATAAAACAAATCAAGGAAGCTTATCTTTCCCCTTGCATTTTATCTTAATTTATACTTAAAAGCCTTTTTCCGTGTTTATCTAAATATGGAATTCTTTAACAGAGGCCCGACCAGAAAATAAGTCACCATACAGAATACAAAGCTCAACATTCTGATGGCTACAGGAATCCTGAAATTGCCGCAATGTAAATATTAGTTTCTCCTAAATTTATACAAATATTTTTTAAAAAAGCAAACTGAAATGTAAATTTAAAAAGCCACCAAATTATGACAAGATCTGTCAAAATGTAATGTAATTTATTCAGGAATATTTTACTTAAAACCCTTATTATTTGAAGAGATTTTTCTATATTAAGCAAATATTTGTTAATTTATAAAGCCTAAAAAACTTCTAAACTATCAGAAACTTATGTTTTGATGCTGTTATCTTTGAACTGGTAAACACACTAATAATTGAAGGACTGTATTGTCAGTAGCATTTCAATTTTATAGAAATTGGAATTGAAATGTTTAATTTTTAGTAATTCTATATTACAAAATTATAAAAAATTAGATACTTTTCCGCTACTAACTCCATTATCGGCTGTTACTAGAACAACATATCGTCGCTTAAGTTCCCACATGTGCTATCTAACTTCGCAAAACAGTAGAAATTTATTGAAAGGTACCCTTGGCGAACTTTCCAAAATCGCGCCAAAAGTCGGCCGAAAACGAAAACGAAATTATAGGATACGTTGGTTAGGATAGGTTTGAATTATCTTTGCATTAGAGCTACACGAGGGAGAGCCGAAAAACGTGTTTATTTAACACCGGCTGTTCGGACTTTCTTGTTGCAAATCTCAGCATTATATTATGTACAGGGTGGTTATAAAATAACGCTTGCTATTCGGAGTGGTCTGTAGCTTGAATGAATAATCCAAATGCATCAAAAATTGAGACACTTACTAATCAAGAAGGGGGAAAGAGAATGGAATCATAAAAAACAAACTCGTCTCTGGACCAGGTTTCTAAATTACGAGGCGTAATTGGATATGTTTGCCGTAATTTGCCATAATTGGATACGCCTCGTAATTAGAACCTTGGTCAAGAGACGAGTTTCTTTTTTATGATTCCTTTCTTTTTCGTAAAAATGAAACTCGTCTCTTGACCAGGGTTCTAAATTACGAGGCGTAATTAGCTGGGTTGGCTGTAATTGGCCATAATTTAAGACGCCTCGTAATTTAGATTCTGGTCAAGAGACGAGTTTGTTTTTTATGATTATTCTTTTTTTAAGATTATTTTTAGGATTCTGTCTTTTTTATGATTCCATTCTTTTCCCCCCTTCTTGATTAGTAAGTGTCTCAATTTTTGATGCATTTGGATTATTCATTAAAACTACAAACCACTCCGAATAGCGAGCGTTATTTTATAACCACCCTGTAGACCGATATTATGTAACAAGAAAGTCCGAACAGCCGGTGTGTTAAATGAACAAACATGTTTTTCGGTTCTCCCTCGTGTAGCTCTAATGCGACGATAACTCAAACCTATCCTTTCATTTCGGGTTATCGACCGACTTTTGGCACGATTTTGGAAAGTTCACCAAGGGTACCTTTCAATAAATTTCTACTGTTTCGCAAAGTTAGATAGCACATGTGGGAACTTAAGCGACGATATATTGCTCCACAACGGTATGATTTCTGTTAGCCTTCTGTTTTGTTGAACAAGCATCATGTGTAGTACTTGAGGTTGGCCTTGCATGCGGAAGGTGCTATAACCTTTATTTAAAAATTTCGCCATCTTTACATGCAATTTAAATACTGATTGTACAATTAAAATTATTGTATGACATAAAACAAAATAAATAACTAAGAAAAATCAAATTCTTTAGCTATTAAAAATTTAAAGAAACTTATTTCTGGCAGACTCTGCAAGAAGGAAATGGCTTTTGGTGAATCCTCTGGTGGCTCTTCAATATTAGCTCTGCATTCTGGATCTTTCTTATGAAACTTCATTTATCGATTTAGTAAGTGAAAAGTATTTTTTAGAAAATATTATCCCCTTACTTTTAATGCAATTTTCAAATTGTTTACAATTAAGAAACCTGTGTATTAAAACTTCATTTTTTAAAATTTAAATCAAATGATCTTATTGTGCCATTCAACTCTTATGATGTTTAATTTAAATCTTCATTACAATATTTTTGAACTTGTACCTATTTGTCCACTGAACTTATAGCAATTGATTCGAGGAGGGCATTTCTTAAAATCTTATAATTTAACTAAGCTTTATGTTTAATTTCTGCATTGTTCAACATAATTGTGATCTTGTATAAATACCTCTATAGTGCTATTTTACTCATTTGCCATTCATAAACAAAAGTTTCAAATATGCTTTTTTAACAAATATCTATTCTTCGAATTATATACCTGCTTATTATGAGTAATAAAAAAATAATAATAAAAGCCAGGTAATCTATTTTTAAAACATTATCAGCACAACAAGCTTTAGTTGTCTGTTACATATTTCCACAATAAACTAATAATAAAAATTGCATTTACCATCAATTACATAAAAAATTTGCTTAGTATTAATACATGTTGATTTAAATATAAATATCTATCAAAAGCACAGCGATAAAACTGTCTTGCAACCCTGAGCATTTGGTCACATAAGTTGAAATGGGCACAGCAGGCCTTATCCCACTAACGTGCAGTTGCATCGAGGAGTTTAGTTCGATTAAAAATTTTAATAGACATCCTAACCTTTTTTTTTAAAGTCATTGTAAAACTAAATCACCAGCAATAGTGACATTTATTCAGGATAATCCAAGATTTGTTTTGTCATTAATTTCTAGGTTTGTGAGCTGCCTGTCCGGATTGCCCAAGGCGAATCATTGCCTGCCTGTACCCCGCCCCAGGAGTTACCAGGTCATTCCTGGTCCCTGAGGTGAACTGCTGAATTTCTTCTCTTCTTCAAAAGTGCTGCTGGAGGCCCTGGGAGATTTGGCTTGTCTTCCCTTGGATTTGTTGTGTCAGCTATTGCCTGTCTCAATATGTCCTCCTCCTCCCAACCGTGCGGATCTGTTCATCAACAGCCAATTGACTAACAGCCTACTGACTTTTTGTTTCAAAATAATTTGTTTAATCTAAACTATAACTGTTTTTTTAGCTTTAACCCCGAAATAAACATTTTATGTTTTTTGCTTAAAATAAACATTTTCCTCTGATTATAGTAATATAGAACTGTTAGCAAGCTTTTTCTTCCATTTATTGTTAAAAATATTGCTTTTGTTGTAAATAAAAATATGTTTTTAAACTCGGTAGATATTTTATCAATATTGTAAAACAAGTAAGTCTAACATAGATTTAAAAAAAATGAATTTTATTGCCACCTTTATTTTACTTGCAGTTTTCAAAATATATGTTCTTTGAATTATAAAAACATCTAATCAACTTAAATCTTATTTCCTAGTTCTGACTTACGAAAAAGTAACATAAAACTGTCTTTTCTAAGGAAATGGCTTTAGAAAAAAAATTATCTTAAAAAAGTAAATTTCATAATATTTTTCTATCAAGTAATTCTATGAATATCTACGTTTATGTGAACTACAACAATTACAATGTTTATTAAGTATAATTCTAAGGTAACGTAAAAAAAAAGCCATGAAACTGGAAAATACATTAAAATGAATTTGAAAAACTGATGAAAATATGCAATTTTTTAAAAAATACTTTATTAATTATCTGTTTAAATATGATTAAATAGTAACAATAAAAATTATCTAAATGAAAAAGAAAATTACTCATTATTACTAATATAATATGAATAAATATGCCAGAAAAGCATTAAAAGTACTTCAAAAATAAGTAGGAAAACGACTTATAGTAGTTTTAGTCTAAGAAACGAGTGGAAAAAAAGCTATTAAAAAGGAGTGAAAAACACTCGGCTGACATATGAAATTAAATTAGAAACAAAGGAGCGAAAATGGCCACTCAGGAAGGAGTAAAAGTGGCTTATCAGAAAGGAGTGGAAAAAACGACTCCGCTAACAGAGTGAAATTCACTCCTCACGGGTAAGTGCATTTTCGGCAATGGAAAGGATTGAAAATTTAATCAGGCTGAGTTAAATCCGCTCGTTTGTTTTAAGAGTGTAGTACTGACCCTACTAACGTCCAAGTCTGACAATCCGACCTACCGACAAAGACCGACCTACCGACCGACCGATGTACCAATTGACCAACCAACCAAAAACACTACCAACCTACCAAACCAATCATCCAACCAAACCTACCAACCAACTAAATTAACCAACTTATCAAACCAACCAAACAGCAACACCAGCAAACCGAACCAACCAAACCAACCAACTTAAGGGGTCACAGGAGTCTTAAAAATGTGCAAAGAAGATACTACAAAGCATAGTTTGATCTTTCATGTCATTTTTTAACTACTCAATGTATAAGTATAATTTTTTATATGTAATTCTACAGGATTTATTTATTATAAAACAAGTTATAAAATTTATGAAACTTTAGCCAAAACTAAAATAAATGATATTAAACATGAAGCTAATTGAACACACTGTGATTAGGCTTGCGCGGCAAATTGTGAGGTCAAAATTGAAAAAATGACCAAGAAAATGACTTTATATTGTACAAATATGTACAAACAAAGACTTATTGTTTTTTTTTGAAGTTTTTGGCTTGTAACTTTTAAAAAACATCATTTATGGATGTGCAAATGCAGGCAATTTATACTTCATAAATTATTACACAATATTATATTAGTATTTTATCGAAGTATTAACTGCAATAAAAGTAAAATACCAATTATTTAAAACTTTATACATTGGGGTACATGACCCCTAACTAGGGATACATGATTCCCCCCCCCCCCCCCCCCCACCCCGTTACGGATACGTGACCCCACCCATATATTTGGTAAGATGAATAACAAATATAAAAATACTTTAACACTATAACAAAACTAACATCATAAAAAGTTTGTACACAGGGGCATTTCCACGCGTGACTGACACTACATCAGAACGATTTAACCAATTTCGTTTGCATAGTTCATAATTATTTTTTTATCTATTAAAAAAAATATTGCATGTCAGTATACCCCTGAGCATATAGTATTTTTAGCAATCAGTAATTTAAAAAAAAAAATTAATATCTACCTAAAAAATAATAAAAATGTCATGATGTGACTGACACTACACGAAAGTTCATAGATTTTTGGCTATCATAAAAATTCTAATTTCTTCTGATTGTGCAGTAAATCTGCATTCTACCACTGCTTATTTTAAGTATAAAGTTTGAGGCTAAATATATTAATTGCAAAAAAGTATTGATATACCATAGGTAATAATTTATTAACATTTTTGTGCGTGACTGACACTACATTCAATTCGTGACTGACACTACATTGTGAATTGTATCACAGATATGGAATTTTAAGCAACAATAACACAACATATGTAAATAATTTTGAACACAGTAAGTTAAAAAATACATAAATAGTAAAATTATGGTTAGAAAAAGTTACACAATGTCCCCTAAACTAGGTTTCTGGTAATTTCTTGAACTCTAATTTTTTCTTCAAAATGCACTAAATCAACATTCTACAAATGTTTATTTTAATTATAAGGTTTAAAGCTAAATCCATTTAATAGCAAAAAAGTATTGAAATATCACAGGAAATAATTTATTAACACTTTTGTGCGTGACTGACACTACATTCAATTCGTGACTGACACTACATTGTGAATTGTATCACAGATATGGAATTTTAAGCAATAATAACACAACATATGTAAATAATTTTGAACACAGTAAGTTAAAAAATACATAAATAGTAAAATTATGGTTAGAAAAAGTTACACAATGTCCCCTAAACTAGGTTTCTGGTAATTTCTTGAACTCTCATTTTTTCTTCAAAATGCACTAAATCAACATTCTACAAATGTTTATTTTAATTATAAGGTTTAAAGCTAAATCCATTTAATAGCAAAAAAGTATTGAAATATCACAGGAAATAATTTATTAACACTTTTGTGCGTGACTTACACTACATTCAACTTGTGACACACTACATCATGTGGTATGTATCACAGAAATGGAAAATTTAGGCAATAATAACATATGTAAATAGTTTTGAATATAGTAAGTTAAAAATTGCGTACATGGTAAAAATATAGTTAGACAAAGTTACAAAACGTCCCCTAAAGTTGGTTTCTGGTAGTTTCTTACTTTTTTTTCTTCAATAGCATTTTCTGGAAAACCTTCCTTCTCAGGCCACTCAAAAAGACTTCCCGACCATTGCAGATGTTTCAGTTTTATTAAATAAGCATCTTTATTTAACATTTGCCAACAAAATATTTAACGATAATTTAACTACAAAAGGAAATAAAGCTCTTTTTCCAGCATCAAGTTCATTTTCAGAAATTTGTTGAGAGGTATTTCTTTTTACAACATTTAAGTTTGTTTAATTAACCATGTAGTATTTTGGGGGATTTAATGAAACATTGGAAGTTGTTTTGAGTAGGTATTTGTTATAATTTTAAAAAACGGAGCAATTTTTGAGTGTCTAGGAATCGGAAAGTTTAACTTCCTTTAATGAGCATATATAATTTAATCTACCTATTTTGCCCTTTACACAGTTGTCAGAAATGTATAAAAGTGATATGTTGGGCAAATTTCTTTTGAATAGTAAAAAAATTCTTTAGCAAAATGGGGGTTAAATTTCATACAAAGTGTGACTTCTTTTATCTCCTCCTCACTGTATCACGAAGTCGATCAATTGGTCCTTTACCATGATTGAATTCAAAGATGACCATGACTTTTGGAAGAGAATTACCACCCAAGGTTGTCAAACAATTGGAGGATTGCCATAGGTGGTATACTTTTAATTGAAGTGTTGTCCGTAAAGTGGTTTTTGCTTTCATTTTCTTTAAATTTTTAAAATTTATCTTGTCTTAAAAACATCCCCTTTGCTCTCTTTTTTCTTTTAGCTGTTGATAAAGACATCTTAAATCATAATTATCAAAGTATAAGAAATTTACAAATATTTAGCTAATCTAAAACATCTAGATCAAAAAGAAGTTGTGGCTGACATTACATAGTGACTGACACTACAAAGCTAAAATGTGTTATAAATAGAGAAAATGCTTTTTATTTTAAAATTATAAAGGTGTGGAATTACACAGAGGTTACTATAGTAAGAAAATATCGTAAAAAATTTGAAGTAAAGCCTTATTTTAAAAAGTAATGGAAACTTTTATATCTTTTCGTGACTGACACTACAGTCAAAAAGGAGATTTTTATCTTCCTAATTAAATATCGTTTAGTTATAAATACCAATTAATTATGTGTTTTTAAGGTAGTTCTGATAGTGTATTTTAATAATTTTACCAAAAAATCTGTTACAATGTGTTTCTTACCTTAAATTTCATTTGTTCAAAATGATGAAAAAATACGAGACCATGCTTTCAAAGAGAATCAGCCATTTTGAAGCTGCCGTTTTGCCAAAGATGAAACAATAATAGTTGTTGATACAAAAAAAAAATCCAAACCTTTCTAAAGCAAATATAAAAGTTTCTACTCTAGAAAAAAATATTTTATTTTTCGCAGTCGTGGTCTCTTCTGACGTGGAATTACCCACATATATTTCATTTTTGTCAGACAAAATTGTTACATATTTTTAACCGGTTAATTATTCTATTAACGAATTATTCAATTTTATACGTTAAGTTTTGTTTGAATACATAACTGGTGATTCTTTTATTTAGCAGAGAAAACAAAGTTGGTTGTAAGAATCGCTTCATTTTGTCAATATCAACTTGGGATATATTATTCAAATCAAGTCATTAAAAAACAATTTTCATTGTTTCTTTTTTCAACTGAATTGCAAGCTCGTAATATTTTTTTTCTTGCACCTTTCCAACAAATCTTATGTTCCATTCTCCCAAAATATTTGGTAAGAGGTAACAGGGCTTGAAAATACATGCACCGGGCGGAAACGGGGGCTTGACGCCATCCTCTATTTGTGGTTTGCTTTTTAAGTGCGCATGCGAAAACACGAATTTAATTTTGTTTTGATTTTGAGTGTATGGGGAACGTTCATGTGATGTCACGCGGTTTGTTATCCTACACCTCTCGAAACAAGTGCTAATGTTATCCATACAGCTCTCGAACCTCGTGCTTATGTTTTCCTACTGCTCTAACCTGTCTAACCTCTTTTTTTTTACCACAGCGATTTGGAATTGAAGCTCAGGTGGATATGGCCGTGAATGTCCCCCGTTTTCACAAGTAAGCATGCCTCTAAAAAGAAGCAATGCGAAGTTAACGGGTTCCCAGTAAGGCGGGACCATACAGCTAGATGGATATATTTTGGACCAACCTTGCTGGGCCTCTAGCCCATTTCATCAATGACTTCTGATTGAGAAGTGAGACTGCAAGGATGGCAGACGGTAAAGCGCTTTTGGATAGCTTCAAAGATTTGAAGGAGGCCCTCGAGCGGGGCGATATGGAGCGTCATGATGAAATTTACGCGTGGCAGCAAGAGGAGCTGAAACGAGTTGTGATAGCTCGTAACGGAGTCGAAGCGGGGACAGCACTCCTGGCTAGGCTGTGCCCCCCGCCGCCAAACGTTGTGCCTCGGCCCGTGGCCAAAGTCACTGTCCCCAAAAAGTCAAAGGCGGCCAGGAAAAGAGCTGCCAAAAAAGTCAAACTTTCCGGCTCGGAGGTCCTTGACTCGGAGGTTAAGACAGACGGTAAGCCTCGGCCCGTGGCTAACTGTGAAAAGTTCGATGTAGCCGAGTCCATTGAACTGCCGTCGGATCGGTCCGTTCCGGCGACAGGGGCTGTAACCCCGGATGCCCAATCCCCGGCGGGAAGCTCAGAAGTTCCGACGGCTAAAAAAGTTAAACTCTCAGGCTCGGAGGTCAATGACTTAGAGACAGATGTTGAGCCCCGACTCGTGGCCAACATTCCTGTTGAAAATATGTTCGAAAAGCTAGCTGAGCCCATGCAACTGTCGTCGGGTTGGCCCGTCCCGATGACAGGGGTTGTAACCCCGGATGCCCAATTCCCGGCGGAAAGCTCGGAGGTCCCGACGGCTAGAACTGAGCATCGGCCCGTGGCCAGTAGACCAATGCCAATTCTCTTCCTCGGAGAGGAATCTGGTGATGAAGTGGTTAAACGCATCGCTGAGTCTGTGGTGGACGACCTCGGCGCCTAACCCTTCCACAAGTATGTGAAGGTATTTCCACGGTCCGTGGAAGAGGAGGCCAAGATCCTGGCCATCCTTGCCGAGGCGAAGGTTGGGTTTTTCCGCCATTCCAGACGAAAGCGGGCGCAGTTCAAAACGGTCGTCAAGAGGTTGCCCCGCGACACCGATCCATCGAACATCTCCTCCGCGCTCGCCGCGGAAGGATTTATCATCGAACGGGTCGTTCAGCTGACAAAAGCTCGGACAAAGGCCCCCCTCCCGATTTTCCAAGTCACAGTAGTTCGGACTGGGAGCTACAAGGCTATTTTCGAGCAAAGCATTCTCCTGGGTAAGAAGGTCTCCTTCGAACCATACAGGAAGATTGCCCGAGTTCCCCAGTGTTGTAACTGCCAGGGGTATGGCCATGTGAGCAGTCTGATTGAGGCCATATGGACCCCAGGTGTCGGTATTGTGGCCTCGGCCACGACTCTCGTGCGTGTCCCACCCGAGAGGTAGATCAGATCCGCCGCTGTGCGCGAATTGTTGTGGGCCCCACCTCAGTTCCTCAGCGGCCTGCCCGGAGAGGCCAAAGCCCCCCAAAAGGGAGCTTCCAGAGAACGCCGGCAGGCGGCAGCAGCAGTCCATGTCCCGCCCCCAGGAAGGAGAGGAAGCTACCTCCCTATTGGATGCGCTTCGGACGATCAAAGACGCCATTGCTGACGTCTTCGGAGACCTTGCGGTCTTCAGGAAGAAAGTAGCGGCCATTGCTACATCGACCACCAAGGCAGACAAGGTGTCGGCCCTACTCTCGCTCTTTGAGCCTGAAATCGGACTCTCGGCTCGTGAGTTCTAGTTCTTAGACCAGCCGGTTCGCCTGGCTCTTTGAATCCTGGTTTTCTTCGTTTTGCCCAATGGGCCGTATTCGATGAAGGAGAAAAGGCGCTTCGCGCCGATGCTCGTCGGTTAATTTTCGATCTCCGGGCCTCTAGCCTGTTGTTGGTCGACAATCTTTGTATTTGTAAATTACACCCAGGGCGAAGGCGGAATAAAACTAATGCTGGTTGGTAGACATATATTTTCAGGCCTGTGTGCTTGGTCAGAGACCCGCTTATAAACCTTCGTCAAGTAAGACAGACAAAACACACATACGTGATAGATGTTGCCATCGATCGCGTGCCACCTCCACAATCTAGACATGTCCCAGAAAACGAGGGAAATAGTCTCCAAGGACCTGTACCCATTTGAAACTGCGCAATGACTGCCCACAGGACTTTCGGACCCAACAGATTTAACGAGCACGTAATGCGCATATACTCGGGACAAACCCAAACATCCATGCCTTACCGGGATTCGAACCCGAACCCAGAGGCTCCAAAGGCTAGCTCCCTAACCGTTGTGCAGCCGGGTCGGCCTAATGCTTATAATTGTTTTAATTTAATCGTTTTCTGGCTGTCCATTTCGAGCTTAAGGAGCTTTAACACCAATAATGCCTCGTCATTTCGAATCCTGGGACGAGGTCGACACTTGTGCGGGCTACCAACGAAATCGTCCGCCAACGTCGGCCTTACATAACTAGTCACGTTTCATACTTCTGTAAAAAATGTCACTTGGTCAATGAAAGGCTTCAATTCGACCGATGAAATGTCAGCTCTCAAAACAAGCAAAATCGATCTTTTTCTTCATAATCTTGTGTTTGAATTCGTGGAAATGAGAGCTAAATATAGCCTATCTAAATGAATGGACGATATTTAGCTTTTTTTAATCGTCAGGAATCACAAATATTTCCAGCGTGAAAAAGGTGATAAGCTACGAGATTTGAGTTTTCTGATTATCGTTTTGTATTTGTACCAAATTTTACTTAATACAGGGTGGTTATATGTTATAAAATAACGCTCTCTATTCGGAGTGTTCTATTCTGAAGTTTCAATGAATAATCCAAATGCATCAAAAATTGTGACATTTACTAATCAAGAAGGGGGGAAAAGAATGGAATCATAAAAAATATAGAATCCTAAAAAATAATCATAAAAAATATAGAATCCTAAAAAATAATCATAAAAAATATAGAATCCTAAAAAATAATCATAAAAAATATAGAACCCTAAAAAATAATCATAAAAAATATAGAATCCTAAAAAATAATCATAAAAAATATAGAATCCTAAAAAATAATCATAAAAAAGAATAATCATAAAAAACAAACTCGTCTCTTGACCGGGGTTCTAAATTACAAGGCGTCGTCAATTATGGCCAATTACGGCCAACACAGCTCATTACGCCTCGTAATTTAGAACCCTGGTCAAGAGGCGAGTTTCTTTTCTTCAAAAAGAATGGAATCATAAAAAGAAACTCGTCTCTTGACCAAGGTTCTAAATTACGAGGCATAGCCAATTATGGCTAATTACGGCCAACACGTCCAATTACACCTCGTAATTTAGAACCCTAGTCAAGTGACGAGTTTGTTTTTTATGATTCCATTCTTTTCCCCACTTCTTGATTACCAAGTGTCTCAAAGTTTTTTTTCATTTGGATTATTCATTGACCCTATAATACATTTTACCGTTTGGTAACAAGTTACACAATCCACTTTATTCCATTAAAGTGGACCTCCCTCTCGACAATTTTTTTATCTATTACATTCCATTTTGCAGTTTTAGTTAATAATAACCCTCATAAATGACAGTAGTAAAAGTGTATTCAAAATTAAAAAGTGAAGTTTGTAACTGTTATGAATTTTCGTGTTTGGCAGTATTCAAAGTAAATGTTACGAACTTTGAAATTTCCAATAGCAACACCCAATTTTAATAACTTAGAATTGCTAAGCACTCTCGAAAATCCTTAAATCTAAGTTTTTGTTCCATTTGGATGAATATTCGACGAATTATTCAATCGCATCACTTGTGGACCGTTTGGGGACCATCTCTAAAATGACAAGCAAGCATGCATGCAAGACCGTCTTTATATATCAATTACACGTGTTATCTTATACACAGTCCCCTAAAGGGTAATTAAAAAATATTTTGGGATTTACTAAGCAAATTATGAATAATTTTTTTTAAAAAAATGGGATTTCCCCTAAACTTCATGTCTTAAATTCATTTCTGTAAAAATATTAAGGGGTTTCTATTCATATTTTTTTTTTAAAAATTAATATTATAATTATTAAAAATATAAAATTGTTTTAAATTCCCCAATATTGAATGCATTTTGTTTGGGTTATTATGATTACTTTTCAGTGAAAAATTCGTTTCATTATCTTAATTATTTATAGATCGGGATAGTTTTTGATGTGCAACTCATTTAACATTAAGGGACCTAAACTTTGCACGTCTCTTACTCCTCTAATAATGCTTAAAAACTTTAAAAATTTGGCCTTTCGTATTAACATAGGTCAGAGATTTGAAATATGGATTCAAAAAGGGGTGTTGCTATTGGAAATTTTAAAGTTAGTAACATTTTTAATATGAAAATGGCGCCGCCTCGGTGGCTGAATGGTTAGTGTACTGGCCTTTGGAGCTGCTGAGGTCGGGTTCGAATCCCGGTCAGGCATGGATATTTGTACTTGTCAATAAATGTTGTTATTTGTCTATGTGTTTGTGTCGTCCTTTCTTTGTGTGTCTCCTGTGACCGTCCCTTCTGGCGAGCGGGGTAATGGGCTACATAGCCTACGCCCTTCACTTCTAGAGGGCGCATTTGCATTCCATTCCATACCAATATGAAAATGGCCCCTTATGCAAATTTTGTGTCATGCAATTAACTCAGAATGTAAATGTTCACAATGTCAAAAAGGTCCGATTCCATAGGATGAATAACGGCCAAAATAATCACTAGTGGGTACTTTTTTTATTTCCACAGCTGTACAGCTGATACGAAAAGCCAAATTTTGTTAGTTTTTAAGCATTATTAGAGGAGTTAGAGACGTGAAAAGTTTAGGTCCCATAATGTTAAATGAGTTGCACATAAAAAAAACTATCCCAATCTATAAATAATCAAGATAATGAAACGAATTTTTTACTGAAATAAAATTATAATAACCCAAACAAAATACATTCAATATTGGGGTATTTAATATATTTTTTTTATATCTTTAAATAATTATTATATTAATTTTTAAAAAAAATATGAATAAAAACCCCTTAATTTTTTTAAAGAAATAAATCTAAGACAGGAAGCTTAAGCGAAATCCCAATTAAAATTTTTTTTTATTCATATTTTGCTGAGTAAATCACAAAATACCTTTTAATTACCCTTTAGGGGACTGTGTATAAGATTCAGGGTCGTCTTAAACTAGGCTGGGGCCCCTGGGCACACAAGAATTTGAGGCCCTTTTGGAAAGTAAAAAAAAAGCGAATTGTAATAAAAAATTTTACTGAGTATGACAATTTATTATAGGTAATCAAATACAGTATGATATAATATGTCATTAATGATATTAGAATGCTGCTGGTTTTTTGGTTACGATTACGGTTTTCTTTCGGGTTTTCTGTTGAGCAAAATCTTTTATTATATCATCAAAGTCAATTTTTTTAATTATATCACTTTTTATGCACATAATTGACAAATTACTCAGCCGTTCTCTTAAGCTGCGAAAATGACCGTTCTCCACTACAATTTTTAACCATTAGGCAAAGGAATATTGTTGTTGCAATTTCTACGTTTGGAAATATTTCTTTGAATTCATCTGATTTTATTAGGTTAGTAAGGTTAAGATATTTAAATCCACTGATTGCTTTGCTATGTTTTTTAAATATTAGCTTAACTGAAAACATTGTGTTTTGATCTCATCTGCATTAATGTCTTCATGATAAAACTCTGCAAAATCTATGCATTTTTAAGTCAACTCATCAGATTCGATAGCTATTAACTGACAAAGAAAACTAAATCGACTATCAATTTCTTGGTATGCTGCCGAACGTTTTTTTAAATGTGTATTTAATGTATGGGAATGAAAGTATCTACACGAAACTTTTCCTTGCCTCTCAACTGTGCAGTCTCTGTTGGTCCTAAAAAAGTGGCGAGGGGCGAAATCCTTTTATTTCAAAAATGTATCTTTGTAGTCAGCATATGGATTTTTATCTTTAGCAGCCGTTTTGTACTGATCAAAATTATTGTACGGTATTGACATAACATAACTGATCGGAGATTCGTAAAGTTTCGTTACAACGTCCATGGTTATAGTGCTATTCTGTAAACTTAGACTTGTTTTATTCCTAACTCCCAAAAGATCATTCCATATTTCCGTTTGAAGATTAGTCTTTAATTTCCCCATTTTTTTGCTAGGCTTTGGGCTTCCTTTCTAGTGACTCCTGGTTGATTGAATAATGTCACTTGCAATCAAAGACAATGCTTCAGAAATATCTAAATTACTAATTTGAAAAGAATTAATAGCATTGACGCTTTTGCAGACAATCTAGTTTACGAAAGAGACTTCAGGACTCTTATTTGCACCTAAATGCTCTGTCAAAACTTTCCATCGTTTTGTCGAAGCTAAGAAAAAAACAGTACAATTCAACCAAATGTCGACTGTTTTATGTTGGTTCTTGTTTCGACGGTGCAGCTTGACTTTGGAATAGGAGGGATTGCGTATATACCTTCTGATAAGATTACTGATTTGTGAAAAAAGTGTAATGTGCTAGACAAATATGCTTCGAGAATAAATATGTGATAGAAATTGTCGGTCCTTCGGGGCCCCCTGAGAATGGGGGCCCTGGGCACGGGCCCCGTGTGCCCTTATGGTAAAGACGGCATTGATAAGATTACGTGTGTAATTGATAAATAAAGACGGCCTCGCATGCATGCTTGCTTGTCATTTAAGAGACGGTCCACAAGTGATTCGATTGAATAACTCGTCAAATATTCATCCAAATGTAACAAAAACTTAGATTTTAGGGTTTTCAAGAGTGCTTAACATTTCTAAGTTATTAAAATTGGGTGTTTCTATTGGAAATTTCAAAGTTCGTAACATTTTTTATATGAAGATGGTCCCTTATGCAAATTTTGTGTCATGCATTTAACTCAGAATGTTGATTGTTCACAATCTCAAAAAGGTCCGATTCTATAGGGTTTTTTGAACGGATGAAATAACCTCAAGTGGGTACTTTTTTATTTCCATAGCTGCATATATCGTTTCGTAACTTGACTGTGGTTCTAAATTACAACTCGCGTTTCCAATAGCCCTTGTGTGTACCTCTAGTGCGACGATAATTCAAACTAACCCTAACCCATACAACTGGATGGGAAGAGCTACCCTACGTTAAATTTTCAACTTCGCCAAAGGCCGCCAATGCCAAAATTCAATCGCCCACTAAGCCATCTTAACATCTGAAAATAAAACAGACATTCATCGTCTTGTATGGTTGGAAAAGTTTTATGATGTATAATATAAATTCCTTATTTATGCTGGAAATATTGCTTCATATCTTCAAAATCTATATCTTCTTTGTAAGCATCAATTACATTTAATAACGTTTAAAAAACTTATATAATAATAAAATAAATTTCTGTATAAAAGTCTTAAGTCAAAAAATAATTGATATTTGGTAATAGGGTAGTGGGTATTGCAGGGTTAAGCTTTCGGTAATTTTCTGATAAGTTGATATACTTTTAACGTTCGTTAACGTAGAGGGAGACCCGCGGTCAATCTTGCTCATTCGCCCGGCCGTTGGTTAGAATCGACACATAACTTGAAGGTTACAACCACATTTGGGTAAAAGTAACTATTTTAGTAACTCGAATGGGCGATTTCGTGCCAAATATGTTTTTGGTACCCTAAACGCACTTTTGGTCCGTGGGCAATTCTGTTTTCTCTAAAAAAACACATCAGTATCCAACATGGGGCAGTATTTAAGAGCTCATGGAAAGCTTAAATATTCATTTAGGGCCCCGAGCCATTTCGTTTTCGCTAAAAGAAAGCATTTCTATATATAATGAATGGCCCTTAATAATGAGAGTTCAAAAAAGGAGATACATTTTCAGGGCAACCTTGAAACTTGTAAAAAAGTATCTCCCAGGATAAAATAAAGAAGTTTATAAAAAGCATTTTTAATTCAACCGAGATTGGGAATCGAACCCAGGTGTTTTTGAACACGAACTGCTATCAATGAGCAACCACACAAGAACCGGAATTACCTCGTTGAAACGTGTTCTCGAATTTTTAGAAATGGATATAAATTTGCAACAACGAACTTGCAACAAATTTTGCGGAAGGATCCATAGGCAATGATCAAGTCTTCTGCTATCTCTCTGATGATAAATTTGCGGTTATTGACCAACATTTCTTTTATTTTATCAATGTTATTTTTCATCGGTTTTCAATGTCGATGGTGTGCAACTGCATTCATCATCTTCGATTGACTCAAGACCACTTATGAACCGCTCGTTCCACTGGTTAACAACCGGTTTTTTCAGAGAATCATTGCGGAAACACTTTTCTAACATTTTCAACGTTCGCGCTCCATTATATCTGTTTTTTATGCAAAATTTGATACAAGATTGTGAGTCCATCGAAGATGATGAACGCAGTGGCAGACCATAGACATTGTAAACCGATGAAAACTAACAATGATAAAATAAAAGAATTAACCGTAAATTAAACATCAGAGGGATAGCGGAGGACTTGAACTTGCCTATGGATCGGTCCGCAAAATTTGATACAAGTTCGTTGTTGCAAACGTAAGTCCATTTCTAAAATTGTAAAAAAAAAAAAAAAAAAATCGAAAACACACACGGAGGTAGATGCACTCTACGTAACTTTTGGAAATGTCAAGCTGTGACGCTAAGATTTGGAGAGAATATCCACAACAGATGTACAGCTGCGGAAATAAAAAAAAAAGTACCACTCGTGATTATTTCAGCCGTTAGTCACCCTATAGAATCGGATCTTTTTGAGCTTGTGAACAATTAACATTCTGAGTTAATTGCATGACACAAAATTTGCATAAGGGTCCGTCCTCATATTAAAAATGTTACGAACTTTGAAATTTCCAATAGCAACACCCAATTTTAATAACTTAGAATTGCTAAGCACTCTCGAAAATCCTTAAATCTAAGTTTTTGTTGCATTTGGATGAATATTCGACGAGTTATTCAATCGAATCACTTGTGGACCATTTGGGGACCATCTCTAAAATGACAAGCAAGCATGTATGCAAGGCCGTCTTTATTTATCAATTACACATGTAATCTTATACACAGTCCTATAAAGGGTAATTAAAAAGTATTTTGTGATTTACTCAGCAAATTATGAATAAAAAATTTTAAACATTGGGATTTCGCTGAAACTTCCTGTCTTAAATTTATTTCTGTAAAAATATTAAGGGGTTTCTATTCATATGTTTTTTTAATTAATTAATAATTATTTAAAAAAATATATTTTTTTTAAATACCCCAATATTGAATGCATTTTGTTTGGGTTATTATAATTTCTTTTCAGTAAAAAAATTATTTTCATTATCTAAATTATTAATAGATTTGGATAGTTTTTATGTGCAACTCATTTAACATTATGGCACCTAAACTTTGGACGCCTTTAACTCCCCTAATAATGCTTAAAAACTAGCAAAATTTGGCATTTCGTATTAAAATATGTCATAGATTTGAAATATGGAAAGGGGTGTTGCTATTGGAAATTTTAAAGTTAGTATAATTTTTAATATGAAGATGGCCCCTTATGCAAATTTTGTGACATGCAATTAACTCAGAATGTTAATTGTTCACAATGTCAAAAAGGTCAGTTTCTATAGGGTGACTAACGACTGAAATAATCACTAGTGGTACTTTTTTTTATTTCCACAGCTGTACCAACTTAACAAAAAAAAAAAAAACGAAACTCAAATCGAAACGATGGGAACGCTTCACGGTGGTTATTCCGGGAAAATTTTGATCAAGGTATCAAGAGAGACAGAGAGAGAGAATTATTTATCTAAAATATTGAATACATAATGAAATGCACAACCGTTGTTTTGAAAGCGGATCGCCGCAACTAGTACTTTTGATATCAACATTGGATAGTCTGACATCCCAGAACCTGCGAAGAATGTGATACGGCAAGTCTTTTTGGGGGAAATGACGGTCCAGGACCGTGGCATCCATTCGGAGTCGGTAAACTCGAAAGGAAACTTTCACTACACGGTCTTTACGTGGCAGAAACGCATTTTTTCGTGTTCAAAAATCATTTTCAGTTAATGTGTCATCATAATAAAAAAAAGTACAAAGTTATACAATGCCCACTCTGTTAATGATATTTTTAAAAGAAAATTATTTGCAATTTTGAGTTTAAATTTTCTATGGATAGCTTCGAAATTATTAGTCAATTTTTGAGAAAATTAACCATATAATCTTTGAAACTAATTGTTATTGAAGAAATGAATTAATTTAATATAATTGCTTCATTTCTGAGAAATTTTGAATTAGTTTTTTAAAATAGATTTTTATTAAACCGTTTCGGGGAAAAAACTAAAAACACTTTGACATACACGCAATTAAATTTTGAAAATATTTAGAATAAAAGGCAAATTTTGATGTAAGTAGCAAATCGTAACACATAATACAATTGAATTTTCTGCTCATCTAAACCAAAAAACCCTACAAAAAGGCTAAAACAACCCCTAAGGTTCACCATCACGTCTGACAGACCTCTTATGTAGGTTCTCTCCGAATTTCAGATTTCTTTTGTTTACTTAGGGAGACTGTGAAAACCTGCACCATCACGCACTTGAGACAATCCATGGCGAACGCAGCACAGCAATCCATGTTGCCCACAAGGACTATTTGACAGTAGGAGGGAAGGCCCAAGTTTCAAAAAAACCCTCATTTTTCGGCGAAGACCAAAATAGCGCTGAAATTTCGCGTACTCACACTTATCGAGCATAGTAAAATGATTAACTTTCTAAATTTGAGGATAGATGAGTGATCATCGAAGTTCGCGAGCATCGTGATTCCACTCTTGTTTAGCTGAACTGCAACAAAACACATTTTGTTTTCAGATCCTCTTCTCATTTCGAAAAATGGCTGTTTCATTTTAGAAAGTCAGCTGTCATACGAAAGGGGATTTCCCTCACGCTCAACCACCTCCTGATGGAATGCATTAGTTTAGAATGTGCCTCCAAAATATTGTCAGGTACAGCCAAATAAAACAAATTTGAAGGGGAAAATGTAATTCTTTATTAAAATACTCCTATCCTCTGATATGAAATCCCTGTTAGTTCTTTTCCCCGAGCTGTGGGCGATAAGATAAGCAGATGAGGGGCGGTCTCCTTTGCGCATTGTTTATCAAACCTGAGGGCCAATAAAATGGCGGCTCAGATAAAGACGTCAAAGGATTCACTCTTTAAAAAAGCGAACACTGGAATCGACTCGTTCATATCAAAAATTTCTCCTCATGTGATGTATTCACCAAACGCGTTTTGTACCCCCATTACGAGACGCCGAAGACGATTGATTTTAAGCACGCGAAGAAAAGGCAGCAAGAGGAAACTGCAAATCCGAAGATACCGAAGACGGTGGATCGAGCGCTGAAAAGATGTCGTCTTGGATGGAAAATGTCTTCCACGCCTACCAGGCGGAATCCGAACTGTTGGAGAACTGCACCAATTTCAATGGATCGCAGTGGCTAGGGAGCAATTCTTCTTACTTCGACGGGGAAGAGGTCAGTTGGATCAACACATTTTTTGAATTCTGACATTTAATACCCTGTTTTATATTAAATAATGTTCTAGACAATTTTTGGCTTAATCAACCATGTATGTTATCAAAAATTAGTAAATCTAAACAATTTAAATATGGAAGATCTAAAAGTTTAGATGGTTTCTTTTCATAAACCTTCTTAACATTGAGGAGGTAGGCACCACACTATTACTAAAGCAAATTCTTCCTTTGTATTTTCTATTCATTTTGTGTAAAAAATAGTCTGTCCAATGTAAAATCGGTATTGATATAACTGGTATACGTTAATTCAAAATCTAAAGAATACATGAAATACAGAAAATGTACCAGATAGCGCTAAACGACGTGACTAATAAGAGGGAAAATGTTTGAGGAAAAAAATGGCAATTTATTTATTCATTTATTTGTTTCAGATGCACATAACAGAAAAAAATCCAATTACAATGCACATCATAACAGACAATGCAAACAACAAGAATGCACAAAAAGACATTAAAATGACGGACATGTTAAATAAGACAGTGTTACAAAGAGAATAGCCTCCGACAATTAGCTTTAAAAACATTAAAAGGCATAAAAAATATATCCAGTTCCTCAGACACACCGTTATAAGTTTTATAAAATTTATATAGACAAAAATTTTGAATTGAAAAATTTTGACAGTTATTCCGATTTGAATTCAAATAAAAAAACAGTGATTGCGTGTAACTCTAGAAGGCACCTTAAATTTTATAGTGCTAGTAATGTAATTAGCATCAATCATATTATGTAGAACTTTATTAAAAAAAAGACAATAAACTTGACGTCTAGACTAAAGGGTACAGATGTTGAATATATTACGGAGTTCACTGGAAGGCATTTCCCGAGAAGCAGCGTTGAAACTCTTAAAATACAAAAAACGTAAAAAAAAAAACTATTCTGTACACGTTCAATGACACTATTGCTATTCTCGTAGTAAGGATCCCTGCAATATTCAATATTAGGGCAATAAACAAAGCTGGTTAGTCTAAAAAAACCTCCAATATAAGATCTAAGTTAATTTACCTAACTTTAAACTACAATGAGATATACATTTAGCATTTAATCAACGTTCGAAATTGTTGGAATTACCAGTATTCCATCTTTCTAGTCAGTTTCAATATTGTTTTATTTTATTTGTTAACACAGCAAATTGTTTTGTCTTAAATGAAGGAACACAAGTTTGTTCTGCGAAGTTTCAGTCATATTAAGTGCTTTAAATGCCAAATCTCTTCATTATTTAAGAAAAATCCTGTGACGTCAATTAAGGTACGATTGGTGAATAAAAAGTCTAGCAAACAGTCAGTCTAAGATTTTTTTTCTTCTTCGAAATCCGACTAGAAGCGTAATTTATTTTGAAGACATGACAAGTATCATTAAGAATGTCTTGCAGGTTTATTCAGGACTGACATACAAATACATAACACGCATACAAGAAGTTCGATAAGGTGTTGGCTCGTCACTTGACTGTGGTTCTAAAATACGACGCCCGTCGCCAATAGCCCTCGTGTAGCTCTAGTGCGACGATAATTCAAACCAAACCAAACCAAACCATGAAGTTCGATTATAAAGTATTGCAGAACAATAAATAACGTGTTTATAAAAAGTATGTGTAGGGGAGGGTGTTGTACCTTGGGACAATTTTTACATTTTAATTTTTTTCTTCGATGGTTATAGTCAAAATAAAAATTTGAAAGCAGCATTTCAACACACCAATATATTCCTCTATAATATATTTTTCAAAATTCTGGCAGCTTCAAATTAAAAAATTGCCACTCATTTAAAGTAGAGAGGATAAACTGTCCCAAGGTATACACATAGGTTGGGACATACTTTATAATTCAGTCAATAGTCATACACTTGAGCTAATTTGTGTCAGGAAACAAACTTTATTGTTTTTTCAAGGAAATACACAAATAAAACTTCATAATTTAAGAATAATTTAAATTATACAGCAAAATTGCAAGTCCAAATTATTTAAAATGTATGATGATACATTTACTGTCCCAAGGTACAATACACTACATGGTTCAAATAAAAGCAAGATAGTGGCCAATCTAAATGCATTATCATTATTTTCTCATAACCAAAATATTTTAAATTCTTCTCTTTTATAATGAAAATAAAATGCAGTTGACTTTTTGTAAAAGTACAAAGGTAAAAAATTATATTAGAATGAGAAAAATATTTACTTTGGGGTAATGAAATATTATTTTTTGTCACCAATTCATCAATTCAATGATGCTAGTGTTAAATTTTATTATGATGATGTCTGTTGGTTAAGGCTACTATCAGAAATGAACAATGTATGAATATTGCCAATAGATTTTTAGAAATTGTCAGTGTCCCAACGTACAAGCGTACCAAGGTACCAACACTCTCCCCTAAATAATGTTAAATGTTATTATAATGTTATTCTGTAAAATTAATATTTTAATTTTGATTCAATTTACTATTGTTATTGATATTATTGTTTACGATTATTATTGTTTGAAAAATATTTTGTAAATGTATTTCCATCTAAAATACTCTGATCAGTTCGTCAAATTTATCAGCCACTCAAAAAAATAGTGTTTAATAAAATTGTTAGATTAAAAATCACACCTTAAAGTTGCTCACTGTAAAATAATTGGTGGAACATGACTTTTTAAACACGTTGGTGGCACATTTTTCAACTTCCATCGTGTTAATATATTAGAATAACTCATTACAAAAATGAAAGGAGTTTTATTTTCAGACGCATTTTAAACGTCACGTCACAAGAGTCCCTTAGCTTTTCGGACGCTATTTCGATGCCATGCATTTAAGATATTTTTTTGAATCCGAAAGATAAAAAATGAAAAAGTAGGTATTGACATGTCGTCGATGTCTGTCCGTACCCCACTTCCAAAATCGGTTCTATCAATCCGATCTTAAAAATTCTTTTTTGTATTAGAAAGGTATGACCTCAGAAACCCAACTTTCATACTTTTTGTCCGTCTGTCTGCACGATAGGGCGGACATAAATCTACTATTTGTCTACGTATTTCCCATTGGATTAGCATTGAAATTCAATTTCGAGTCATTTAAATCGCTGTTGCCAACCCAACAATGGTATGAGAAACATTATTCATTTAAAAATAATATTATTTGAAGCAAAATTTATTTTGGTTATAAATCAGTTTAGAAAGACGTCGGAATATGATTATCTGATTGTTTATTACTCGTTTACTAAGTAAGTGGCAAGGCATATTATTTGGCGTATAATCCTGATTAGTTTTAATTTACATTTCCGATCCTTAAGTGCATCTTGGAGTAGTGTTCTACGAATAATTAAATATTTATTTACAACTGCAAATAAATCACGCAGACGATAAGTGATATATATATATATATATATATATATATATATATATTAGGGTGGTCCTTAAAAACGAATTTTCGATTTCAAAAAGTCTCACCCCCTCAATTTGTTCATTCATATGAAAAAATAATTCCTGTAAAATTTTAGCCAGATTAATTAATAATAACACGTGCCCCACGGGGCTTAAAGTTTTAAAAAACGCAAAATTTTGGGGTGTTTTTTTAATAATTCCGTTATAAATCAATATCTATGCCAACTACGAAAAACTACTCAATACAAATGTTATAGAACATAAAATTTCCTACAACTTTGTAATTTACAATTTTGATCTATGAGCAACAGGTTTCGAGTTATAGGGAAAAGAACGAGCGATATTTTACGAGATTGCGAATCATGGCCACACTACGCAAATGCTATCCATCACACAATGGTGCGACCTAAAACTGATTATTTAGATAACTTTTAATCTTTCCCATCTAAAAATCTCTAAAATGGGACAGATTTAAGTATTTATATAAAAAACATTTAAAACACACCACAATCTAAAGACTGTCAGGGCCGTCGCGTGGTAAGGGGGGGGGGGGGGTCTGCTGTCGCAATGAAGTTAGCTTTTTTAATGGAAAAAGCAATACACCAGGAGTCATACAGGGACCCACGTGTTTCTCAACCTTTTCACCTGTATTATTAATAATTACTGTATCTAGTTAAAGCAAATAAAAAACATTTTCCTTCAAATACAAATACAAAAAATTGTTGACCAACAACATTCCAGAGGCCCAGCAAATATGGTCCAAAATGGTTATCAAAATTTCATAATTCCAAAATTTCATATGGTAATGGCAGAAAAGATGTTAACCCTTTGTAGCTGCTCAAGAGACTTTGCTGCATTTTTTTAAGAAACCTAATGCGTTATTTTGAAATTGACGGAAAAGGCAACTTCGTATGAGTTTTAGTCATTTGTTCAATGGTGGATCTGAAGTTGGTTTTACTAAATTATGAATCGAAAACAGATATTTCTTTTTGCTTCACTGGGTGGTCATGTGGGTGATGGGGCCGTCACTTGGATGGGGCGAGGGCGGCACTTTTGCAAATTAAATAAAAGATTACCTACCGAACGATTTGTGTAGCTAATAAGCAAACGACATTCTTAGAAATTTAAAGATCACAGACTATGTCCCTAATCAAAGCCTGTTTGCAGGCACAATATGTGTATGAGGGGGAAAGGGGGGTTGAAAGGGGGCATTGGCTTATAAATCTTAATTTTAATATAAATAAAAATAAATTACCATTTACTATATTTATTTATTACAGTATGAATGGCTTTAGTACAGTTTTTTAATCGCAGGATGTGTATTTTTTTGTGACAGTCTTTCGCAGTCAGTAAAATTAATTGTTTTTGGATTCATTCTTTGTAAACTGATAGTTGAATTCTTCAATTAACATCACACCTCTTTCCGCTGCCAAATTTACGAATGTTAAAGATCTTGTATTTTCCTTCCTTTTAAATATTTTTCTTAATTACACCATTATAATGGATCTAACTCCTTGAAATTTTCATTAATATGAAATCTCTGTAATGGAATCTGTTTTATAATAATTCATGCTTAGTTGTTTCTTTTGCAGGCATGAATACATGCTTTTCTCTAAAATTTGAGATCTTCATCCATAGGAACCACTTGTGTAAATTCAGGTTTACTTCACCTATATTTAAAAAGAATATAAGTAGCAAATCTCCCCGAGATAGCAATTTTGCACCAGCAACTTGGTTTTTCATTGAAACAATAACAAATATCTGTTTTCGAGGCATAGTTTAGTAAAACGAACTTCATATGCACCATTAAACAAATGACTGAAACTCATACAAAGTTGCTTTTGCCATCAATTTCTAAAATAACGCATTAGGTATCTTAAAAAAAATGCAACAAAGTCTCTTGAGCAGTTACAAAGGGTTAACAGCTTTTCTGCCATTACCATATGCAAGAATTTTTTTTAATATTTGCTTTAACTAGAGGCAGTAACCATTAATAATACAGGGGAGAGGGTTGCGAAACAAGTGGGTCCCTGTATAACTCATGGTGTATCGCTTTTTTCATTAAAATAGCTAACTTCATTACGAAAGCACCCCCCCCCCCTTACCCACGCTACGGCCCTGACAGTCTTTAAATTGTGGTGTATTTTAAATGTTTTTTTTATATAAATACTTAAATCTGTCCCTTTTTAGTTACTTTTTAACTTGTCTGTCTAAAAATCATCTAAATAATCAGTTTTAGGTCGCACTATTGTGATGGACAGCGTTTGCGTAGCGGGGCCATGATTTGCAATCTCGTAAAATATCGCTCGTTCTTTTCCCTATAACTCGAAACCTGTTGCTCATAGATCAAAATCGTAGATTACAAAGTTGTAGGAAATTTTATGTTCTATAACATTTGTATAGGGTAGTTTTTTTTGTAGTTGGCATAGATATTGATTTATAACGGAATTTTTTAAAAAATACCCCAAAAATTTGGCTTTTTTTAAACTTTAAGCCCCGTGGGGCACGTGTTATTATTAATTAATCTGGCTAAAGTTTTGCAGGAATTATTTTTTCATATTAATGAACAAATTGAGGGGGTGAGACTTTTTGAAATCGAAAATTTATTTTTCCCCATGTTAATAAGGACCACCCTAATATATATATATATATATATATATATATATATATATTATATATATATATATATATATATATATATATATATATATATATATATATATATATATATATATATATATATATATATATATATATATATATATATATATATATATATACTGAAATATATATATAGTGAAATTTATTCCTAATGTGTAAAAATTTAATGTAGAAACGGTTGTAGACGACACTTACTGTTACGAACCTAGTTGTTTCCCGGTAAGAAATTTGTATTTAAGTACTTAGAGTAAGCCAACTTACTCTAAGTTTTAAGGGGTCTAAGGAGTCTTAAAAATGTGCAAAGTAGATACTGCAAAGCATAATTTGATCTTTCGTGTCATTTTTAAACTACTCAATGAAAAGTATAATTTTTTTATATGTAATTCTACAAGATTTATTTATAATAAAACAAGTTTTAAAATTTATGAAACTTTAGCCAAAACTAAAATAAATGATATTAAACATGAAGCTATTTGAACACATTGTGATTAGGCTTGCGCGGCAAATTGTGAGGTCAAAATTGAAAAAATGACCAAGAAAATGATTTTATATTGTACAAATATGTGCAAACAAAGACTTATACCTAAATTCTCAGCTCAATTTTAATTAGAAATTATTTTAAAAATAATTTAAAATCAAAATTTTTAAATTTTTATTAATTTTTTTAGAAAAAAGTTCTTAAAATAATTTTTAATTAAAATTGAGCTGAGAATTTAGGTATAAGTCTTTGTTTGTACATATTTGTACAATATAAAGTCATTTTCTTAGTCATTTTTTCAATTTTGACCTCACAATTTGCCGCGCAAGCCTAATCACAATGTGTTCAAATAGCTTCATGTTTAATATCATTTATTTTAGTTTTGGCTAAAGTTTCATAAATTTTAAGGCTTGTTTTATAATAAATAAATCTTGTAGAATTACATATAAAAAATTTTTACTCATACATTAAGTAGTTCAAAAATGACATGAAAGATCAAACTATGTTTTGTAGTGCCTTCTTTGCACATTTTTAAGACTCCTTAGACCCCTTAAGTGCAACATGACATATTAGTGTTTTACAATGCAATTATTCAAGATATATTGGAAAAACTTAAGTTTTGGATACTTTTCCGCCACTAAATAAATTCTTGACACTTATTAGATCAACGATATCGCTTCAGAACAACGATTTCTGTCAGCTTTCTTTTTATTGCTATGTGGACAATTTTTAATAAGAAATTAAACTTTTTACATTTACAACTTATGGTATGGTATAGTAGGTACAGCTGTGGAAATAAAAAAGTACCCACTTGAGGTTATTTCATCTTCACTAGTCACCCTATAGAATCGGACCTTTTTGAGATTGTGTACAATTAACATTCTGAGTTAATTGCACGATACAAAATTTGCATAAGTTGCCGTCTTCATATTAAAAATACTACGATCTTTGAAATTTCCAATAGCAACACCCAATTTTAATAACTTAGAAATGTTAAGCACTCTTGAAAACCTTTAAATCTAAGTTTTTGTTACATTTAGATGAATATTTGACAGTTATTCAATCGAATCACTTGTGGACCTTTTGGGGACCATCTCTAAAATGACAAACAAGCATGCATGCAAAGCCGTCTTTATTTATCAATTACACACGTAATCTTATACACAGTCCCCTAAAGGGTAATTAAAAAGTATTTTGTGATTTACTCAGCAAATTATGAATACAAAATTTTAAAAATTGGGATTTCACTTAAACTTCTTGTCTTAAATTTATTTCTTTAAAAATATTAAGGGGTTTCTATTCATATTTTTTAAAAAAAATTATATAATAATTATTTAAAAATATAAAAATTGTTTTAAATACCCCAATATTGAATGCATTTTGTTTGGGGTATTATAATTTCTTTTCAGTAAAAAATTCGTTTCATTATCTTAATTATTTATAGATCGGGATAGTTTTTTATATGCAACTCATTAAACATTATGGGACCTAAACTTTGCACGTCTCTAACTCCTCTAATAATGCCTAAAAACGAACAAAATTTGGCATTTCGTATTAACATAGGTCAGAGATTTGAAATATGGATTCAAAAAGGGGTGTTGCTATTGGAAATTTTAAAGTTAGTAACATTTTTAATATGAAGATGGCCCCTTATGCAAATTTTGTGTCACGCAATATACTCCGAATGTTAATTGTTCACAATGTCAAAAAGGTCCGATTCTATAGGATGACTGACGGATGAAATAACCTCAAGTGGGTACTTTTTTATTTCCACAGCTGTACATATATTCCAGCTTGTGTGCTTGTTCAGAGAACCGCTTATAAGCTTTCGTCAAGTGGGACAGACACAGAAAGAGTTTTTACAAGCACAAGAGACACACAAAGAAAAGACAACACAAACATATAGACAAATAACAACATTTATTGACGGTCACAAACATTCATGCCTGAACGATTGCGCCACCGGGGCGGCTTTACAACTTAGATGACAACATATGGTTAGATTTGTCATACATTAAAAAATAATGAAATTTTTGGAATATTATAAATGTGGGAGCACGTTTATACACAAGGCATTGTTATAATTTTTGTTATAATTTTTCCGATCTCCTTAAGGGGTCATAGGAGTCTTAAAAATGCGCAAAGAAGGTACTACAAAGAATGGTTGGATCTTTCATGTAATTTTTTAACTGCTCAATATACAAGTATAATTTTTTATATGTAATTCTACAAGATTAATTTAGTATAAAGCAAATTTTAAAATTTGTGAAACTTTAGTCAAAACTAAAATAAATGATTTTAAACATAAAGCTATTTGAACACATTGGGATTAGGCTTGTGCGGCAAATTTTGGGGTCAAAATTGAAAAAATGACCAAGAAAATGACTTTATATTGTACAAATAAGTATAAAAAAAGACTTATACCTAAATTCTCAGCTCAATTTTAATTAGAAATTATTTTTTAAAAAATTTAAAATCAAAATTTTATTAATTTTTTTAGAAAAAGTTCTTAAAATGATTTCTAATGAAGTTCTTAAAATGATTTCTAAAATTGAGCTGAGAATTTAGGTTTAAGTCTTTGTTGTATACATATTTGTACAATATAAAATCATTTTCTTGGTCATTTTTTCAATTTTGACCTCAAAATTTGCCGCGCAAGCCTAATCCCAATGTGTTCAAATAGCTTTATGTTTAATATCATTTATTTCAGTTTTGGCTAAAGTTTCATAAATTTTATAATTTTTTTCATATTAAATAAATCTTATAGAATTACATATAAAAAAATTATACTTGTATATTGAGTAGTTGAAAAATTACATGAAAGATCAAACTATAGTTTGTAGTACCTTCTTTGCACATTTTTTAAGACTCTTATGACCCCTTAATATAGTGATTTGAATATTAGAGGTTTGAGTTACTTTAAAAATAATTACATATTTAAGTAGAGAGAAAGACCTTTTATGACATGCAATGATAAAACTACAAGATACGTAAAGTTTCGTTCGCTAGATTTGAATCTAAGCATACAAAATTATCCAAAGTTGAAAAAAAATAAAAAAAACAGCTTTGACGAAAATATTACAGCACCAAAGATTCTAGTGAAGCAGAAAGTTGGCTCCTTTCCAATAATAAGGCCTGGTGCAACCCCATGGGAAAACCCTGTATTTTAGACTTTATTTAATATTTTCATTTTTTTTAAAATCTTAGTACAAAAAAAAAGTTTTCTTAATGAGGGACTATATAAAGCGTTGGATTTGTGTATCAATAAGTTTCAAAATCTCTACAGACATGATCAAATATAGTCATTATACTGATGTTATTTCATCTTAAGAGTAAAAAATAACACAAAATTGTATCCCTAAATAATTGAAACTGATAATCTCATCCATATACATACAACCCATCTTATTTGATAAAAAAATCTCATTTTTCCGAGATTTTTTACTTCTGAAGTTTGATTTGTATTTCGCTTAAAATGTTTCAAATTAAGGAAAAGATCGTTTTGAATTTTTCCTTGTGGAATCATTTCTTTCAAATACAAATACAAAATTGTCGACCAACAACAGGCCAGAGGCCCAGCAAGGTTGGTCCAAAATATATCTTATTCCTTACCAGTTTCCAATAGTTATCGAGATACTTCTTAAAATCTTCCACTCTCTTCGAATACACAACATATTCTGGTAAAGCATTCCACTCATTGACGACTCTATTTTAAAAATAATGTTTTCTAACCTCCCTTCTAAACAGGGCCGTGTGGTGCTATGATGCAGAGAGGCGGCCGCATCAGGCGGCAATTTAGTAGGGGGCGGCAAAATTCTAGATTCTAACCTTAATTTTTTTTTAATACTTCTTCAAAAAAATTACTTAGTACTTACTAAATATGTGTAAAATAAATAAATCTTCAAATATAGGAAGAAAAAGAGCGGAAATTCTAATGAATATCCGAAATAGTGTGAGGGAAAATAGATCTAAGCTTCTAAGCCATTCCCGATCTGGGCCGGGGGAAAGGCCGGGTTGAGCGGCAATTGGGGTATTAATCCCCATGCGCTCTTTCTATTGGTTTCTTATCTTCAACAGAGAGCGGGTGGTCTACAAAAAAGGCACTTCTAGGAGACCCCCCCCCCCCATCCCTTTTTTGGGAATGTGGAAGGGCGACGAAATTTATAGCCGAAGATGAAAGTATAGCATCGCACTTGTACACAACTTGTAACACAACACCAAAACATTGGAAGTGTTTCCGGTCTACTGTCTTTCATTTATATTCGACCTTCAGTCTTTCAGTTATTTTACTATTCGGAGAACTACATAGCAGTTGGTTTTTAAGGGTAATAGGGAGAGTTTATGTACATTAAGATATAACAAAACTTACAAGAGTTCGATATGTACTTTGATTTCTTCTGTAAAAATGAGTGTTATGACATTTTACTTTTAAAAAAATAATAAATGAGTTTAAACCTGGTCCCAAGCAACAAGTTTGACTTGTGTTACAAATATATTCTTAAAGCAGTTGCAAAAGATCTAAAGCATTTATATTATATAAAACAATCAGTTAAATGTTTTATATAACAGCTGTTTAAAAAGTAGGGTTTGATTATTTTACTTCTATTTAATTAAATTCAGTAATTTTGTATCAGATATATATGAATGTATTTTTCTTAAAGAATATTTTTAAATTAAGATTTAGCCATCTTACGAATGAGTAATGTGTAATAAGAAAATGAAGTACTTTAAAAATCTAATTTTTAATTAAAACTGATTTATTCCTAACGTCATAGTTTTACCACTAAGTTTTGTAATTAAACCATGTATTGCAATATCAACCTAGAGCTGCACTGCCAAATTGGATACTTTTAACTAGATTTTGCTAACTCAGTGAATTTTTTTAACATTGACTGGGCGACACTAATGTCGCCCAGTGAAAGAAAAATGTTGCCTTGTAATATGAAAGTCAAATCAGTGGGCGACATTAATGAAGTACGTAATTTCTTAAAACTCTCGTCCTATTTATCATAAATTGTATATTGCAAAAAAAAACAAAAAAACATTGGAATTAAAAAAATGGGCAAGTTGTAGCCAATTGTTGTTTAACAAGTATCGCGCAATCGTTTCAACCCTGTGGGACTTAAACTAAAACGTTTCGAGTCACCACGGGGGTTCTCCTCCTTGCCTTGTGCGCTCCCCCACAATCCCCCCCTCCCCCTTTCCTTCAGTCTGGGTTCGTTCATGTGACCGGCCTCGGACATTTGTCCTGCTAGTGGGAAATTTATTGCTTTAAAAGATAAGACATGAGTCGCCCTCCCAAACTTAGATCAAGAAGCTGGGGGCAAAAGGGACGATGCTTTTTCAGAAACGGAAAGTGAGCCTATTGTAGTAAAAAAAAAAAAACTTCGTATTTTATTGCCGTCTTGCCTTGCTTTTTTAATTGGCTGAGTACAAAAGCAAATGGGATTTTCTACGAAATGCGGGGATCACAGCAACAATCTGTAGCTTGCGCTGTGGGAAAACATCGTTAAAAGTCACTCGAAAAGCTTGGGAACATGGAAATGGTCAACTGAGGATAGATGGTTGGTAGATTTTTATTGATATGTCATTGTATAACATTTACTTTCGAAGTAAACACCCAAAATTTTTGCTCCAATCTTATTTTCACTTAAATCTAGCCTTTCGTCGTATCGTATGATGGGTATTTCTGTGTATAGGTACGTCTTTATGATTTTTATATATTTGTTTTATTAATGTATTTATCTCCAATTTTGGTGCTTAAAAGTAGTATTAACTCTTGAGGATTAAAAAGTGGCAGATGTGTGAAATATTTATTTACCCCAAATTATTGATGAAATATTAAAAAGTTGAAGTAACAAATATGATGTATTAATACAGCTTGAAGAAGTATTAATATAATTATATATATATATATATATATATTTTAGTTGTTAATTGTAGTTCCTATAAAAATATTGCCTTGTTGTGTAGTTCCTTTAATATACTGATTTAGTGTTTCCCGTACGACACTAAAATATCCTATTTCATTGAAATATTTTAATTCTATAAAAATTAAACGCAAGCATTTTATTTAAGATATTATTCCACAAATAATTTATTACCATATGAATATTTCATTTTATTCCTTTATAAATTTAAAGTATTCCTTGTCAATTGCAGGCTTTGAAATATATATTAGGAGGATGATATGATGTGTAACTAGGGTCATATTTTTTCAAATACCAATTAATCGAAGACTGAGCCGGTATTTTTTTTTTTTTCATATGGGTGATGGATAGAAAATTTTTCAGTTTTTTTTAGTTAAAATATATTTAGTATGAAACTTTAAAATCAAGAGCGGCATTTTAACGATTTGCATCATATGTAAAAAACACACCACACGGCCCTGCTTCTAAAGCATGATTTATTCAATTTCTGACCATGCCCTCTGGTCCGGCTATTTAAGGTAAAACCTAAGCCCTCCATGTCTCCCTGTTTAATGAACTTGGACAACTGAATTAAATCGCCCCTTGTTCTCCTATTTTCCAGGGAATACATGTTTAACGATCTTAATCTATTACCATAATCAATACCCGATAAACCCTTAATCATTTTTGTAGCCCTATGTTGAACCTTTTCAAGCATTTCAATATCTTTTCTGAGAAAGGGGGACCAAAACTGAACAGCATGTGGCCTTACCAATCCCCTATACAATGGCAAAATAATCTCTTTAGATTTAGAAGTGATACTTTTTCTAATATATCCTAACATACGATTGGCCTTCTTACTTGCTTCAACACATGTTTACTCATTTTAAAATCATTGCTCACAAAAACTCCTAAATATCTAACAAACTCACTGTCTTGAATACTTTCTCTATGTAAAACATAAGAATAATTAACAATTTTCTTACCCAAATGCAAGGTTTGGCATTTATTCACACTGAACGACATGCCCCACCTTGCAGCCCACCCAGTAATTTTTGTTAGATCACTTTGCAATTGCTCAATTTGCTCAACAGAATTTACTGTACTCGTCACTTTTAAGTCATCTGCAAAAATACTTAACTTGCTATTTAACCCCAAGCTGATATCATCAATAAACATAATGAATAAAATTGGCCCAAGTACAGAGCCCTGAGGCACTCCACTTACTACTTCATTCCAATCAGAATACCTACCATTAATGTGAACTCTTTGTTTTCTATTGGTCAACCAATTTTGAATCCAACCGATCATGGCTGTCCCTAACCCAAATCTTTTCATCTTAAATAGCAAAGCATCATGAGGAACTTTATCAAAAGCTTTTTGGAAATCGATGTAAATAACATCAACCATATTGCCTTTATCAATATCCTCTGTAACAGTATCACAAAATTTTAACAGATTGGTTGTACAAGACCTATCTTTTCTGAATCCATATTGATAATCTGAAAGCAAATTATTAGTTTCCAAAAAAATCATAATGCGCTTTTTCAACAGTGTTTCAAAAACTTTACCTAGAACAGATGTAAGACTAACTGGTCTGTAATTACCCGGATCAGATTTAGGCCCCTTCTTGAATAATGGAGTGACATTTGCCAGTTTCCAGTCAGCCGGCACCTGTCCAGAAATAAATGATGACCTAAAAATAGTCAGAATTACATCTCCCAACTCTTCTGCACATTCAACTAAAATTTTAGGATAAATATCATCTGGCCCAGGTGCTTTATTGGGTTTCATGGTTTTCAAAATACGAATAACTTCCTCCCTAGAAAAATCACAATCAATACACTCGGATACGCTTTGTTTTGGGTTTGAATCAATCTGTGTGAACCCCACAAAGAGCTCCGGTTCGATTTTCTCAAATGAGTTTGAGTTCCATCTTGATCCAAGCCGATTTGTGTTTCAGTGCCGGGAGGTGAACGACGTGTTCGTCGACTGCCGCTGCGAGTTCGTCAAGACTGTGGACGATTGCAAGCCGGGCATCGGATACGTGGCCTACACGGAGCACATGTATTGTCTCTACGGGCCACAAGCTGTCGCTTCCGTGGTCTCCATTAGTGTAAGCATCGTTTCTCCGTGGGATAATATATGGATCTATCCAATAGCTGTAAAAGCCATTGGATAGATTTGGTGTTTGCATTATATGAATCGTGAAATGGGGGATGAAAATTAGTTAAGTGACATTGTTAAGCTTATAGGGAAAAAAGTTTGTCTTAACTAATAATTTTATTTTCTAAGTGAAAATTGTGTGTGTATTGTCGGTTTGGTATATGTTTCTTAAGCCCCTGAGGTAGGATGAAAAATGTCCTTGCAAATGGAGGATATGAAATTGAAATGTCACTTGACCTCTTTTTAAGCATTTCGTCAATAAGTCTACATAAATGACCAAATGTGCTTCATGAAACAAAGTTTCATCGGGACATCTTTTTACAATTACTTGCCTCCAGATTAAAAAAGTATTTGGAAAACTAACAAACTAGCACGTCTACAAAATGAAACAAACTGCATTAAGTTGTGTATCTAATTGATGACATCTCTAAAAATCGATTTTTAAAAATTTGACTTTCAAACAAGGATCAAAAGAATTCATAATTAAGTCCATTTTTAAAAAAAATAAATTTATGGTTGGTACTTACTTCCATCGATACTTCATTGGGATTTTTACAATCGTCCATTTGTATAGGCGATTGAAAGCACTCAAATAATTGTTGCTGCTCTGAGTATTATTGGTCATCAAGTTTTCTCACAGCAAATATTTCTCTAGCCCATTTCATTGGTGGCTAAGGTCAGTGTTCGGTTGTCCCATTTGTTAAGGCATTTTCTACAACCATGTTTAGAGCACTTTTAAATGCAAAGCTGAAGGCTTTGAATTTCGCGATATCATGCAACTCCACAAAATTGAAAAGTTTGAGGATTAATAATAAAGGTTTTGATACTGAGAACGTATCGCCAAAAATGGGTGCCCCTTATCACTACCGAAGGAAGGTGCGACTTTTTATGGTCTGATATCAAGGCAAAAGAATTTTATTCCAGCTACTTCTTTCTTCTAATGACACCATTTAAGATATTTTGTGAAATAGTTTTATTGCACTTTATCAAGTTATAAATGTCAAATGGGAAATAAAGTTTATCATTGTTGGTATTTGCCGGAGTGTTGAATTGATGTGTTTGACATGTGTCAAGCATTTTGTTTTTAATAAAACGTCTTTCAATTCAAGGGAAATCACCTGATATGAAACCGGATTTTTTTTTGGAACGCGCACTGCAATATTTTATTTGTCTCACGACTCTCATACTAATTACAGATGAAAATATTAAAAACAGCTGCCACGAAAAATGTTTCATAATTAAAAATGAGTCTTTCAGGTATAGTAATTGTTTTTCAACTTATTTGCATAATGTTCAAATTGTAACTAATACATTATTTTATTTGTAGGTCATTTGGCTTTTAATTCTGTTTGCAGGTTTAGGAGTTACAGCCAATGAATTGTAAGAGAATTTTCTCTTTTCATTCAAATACTATTTATTAACTTAGATTCTTTATATGTTGCGCTTTTTTTCCGCTAAAGAAACCTAGAAATAATAGCAATTTTTTGAAACTTTCAAACCAAGGTATTATCCCCAAGGAATTTTGATAGTACACGTGTTCTGAAAACAGCAATTTGACTCTTTAACCCTCTAATGCATACTGTTACCGTTTGGTAACAAGTTACATAATCCACTTTCTTCTATTAAAGTAGACCTCAATCTTGACAAATTTGTGTTTTTTTCATCTATTATATTCCATTCTGAAGTTTTAGTTAATAATAAAACTCATAAATGACAGTAGTAAAAGTGTATTCAAAATTAAAGAGGGAGGTTATTAACTGTTGTGAAATTACGTTTTCTGGCGTAAGTCAAAGTATAATAATTTTAGTATTAAATACAAATAAATTGTTTTAAAAAAATTTATATAGTTAAAAAGGGTTATTTTAAAATATATTTAGTAGTTTTCTAGTCATTATTATCAAAATTGGAATTTTTTAGTTGGTTTTTGTCACATGGAATTTTTAAAATTGAAATTATTTAAAACCTAATGCAGTTAAATTTTTTTCAGTATTTTTCCCATAATAAATGAGCATTGAAGATACATATATTTTTTTGGGATGAAAATAAAAATTCATGCATTAGAGGGTTAAGTACAGGAATGTTTTGTTTTCATGCCGAGAGAATTTTAAGAAGCTACACTGAAGTGCCAAAACAACTTATATATGTAGTGTAGTGTAGTTGTAGTGTAGTGTAATCGTTTCCGGCTGCCTATTTCTAGCCTCCATTAGGAGCTTTAACACAGCCAATAACGCCTCGTAATTTAGGACTCTGGTCAAGTGACGACAGTTTAAAGTAAATGTAACTTTATGATAAACATCTTAAGTCACTCTTTTAAATTTTATTTCGATTTTAATTTGTTCGTATTTCAAACATAAAACTATGCTTTTTTTAGTGTCCTATTTAAACAAATATAACGTGAAGGGCAGCAAAACAGGTTAAAGTTAACACAAGTGATTAATTGAACATATCAAGATAAAAGAATAATCATAAGAAACAACAACAAATAAAGTACAAGTGATTAAATACATTGTTACATCAGTTCGACGTAGTCTCCGTTAAATTTAAATTTTGTGAAATCTTCTTCTCCCAAAAGGAAGGTTTAATATAACTTGTGTGTGTTCGAAGAAACTTGGCAACAGCAAATAAATGAGATAGATTGCTAATTTAGCAATAATAGCGTCAAAGTGTTTGGCAATATTTTGGCAAACCTCTTGTTTTGATGCACTATCAATATCATAGTTTTCAAAGCATCCTTTTTACATTTTACTTTCGTTTATGAAATACTTAAAACTATGGCTTTTTTCTCGCTTGGCACGAAATCGCCGAACTTCTCTGAAGGAACGCTTAAAAAGTATTAAAATTGTCTTCGTAGGTTTACAACTAATTCTTCAATAGATAATGCACTGGACTATATTCATTGTCACTAATTTCAGTGTAGATTTTGAACACGCTGTTATGTCACAATTTTCTGTTCATACGGCTGCTCGTGGTGTTCCCACAAGGTGGTAACTTATATTAGGATTCTGAAGTAAGTCTCAAAAGGATTTACCATAAAACAATGTCAATGAATTTAGAAAGATCAAATTATTCAATCTGCAGTTTCTTTTTGTTGTATTTAAGTCGGTCTTTTTTTTACAATTATATTATTGCTGTAACTGAAGTTTTTTTTCTTTTGTTGCTAGTTTGTGTCCTTCTTTGTTCATCATATCCAAAACCTTGAAGATGTCACAAAATGTAGCTGTATCCTTTTATCTAAATTAAAATATCCATTGCGTTTCCTTTCGGTGCTTTGTTAAATGCACCGAGCGTTTTTAACTTTTGAATCTATTTCTTGATTGATTCCTTAAGTGCAGTTTAGGGAGTGACACTTCTGGCATTCGGGAATGGTTCTCCGGACATCTTTTCTGCGATTGCTGGCATCAAACAGAATAAAACGGAGATGGTCATAGGAGGACTCATTGGTAAGGATTCCTTTGCTTTATCTTAGAAAAATAGAATGGATGTCAGACAATTATTTTAAAAGGATGGTACTCTATCCAGACCCTAAATCACGTCTGAAAGACACTTGGTGATGTCTTAAACCGTTTCAGACGCTTATTGCGTCTGAAAGTGTATTTACACTCTTAAAACAAAAGAGTGAAATCCACTCCAGTTGGAGAAGTGCATTTTCGACACTGGAAAGGATTGAATATTAACTCAGACTGAGTTAAAATCACTCGTTTGGAGTGATCCTGTCGGAGGCTTAACACACAAAGAATCCACTCTTTCCGGGTAAGTGCATTTTGCAGACTGGAGGAGTGAAATTATCTCAGACTGAGTTAAAATCGCTCGTTCGTTTTAAGAGTGTACTTTCAGACACTTTTGATGGAATGGTAGGCTCCAAACCGAAGTCTGTATGTTAATCCAATAGAAAACAAATTTCGAAGCTAAATTACTAGGACCGCCGGAGTAATTTGACTTCGAAAACATTTTTTCCAATTAGATTAACACAGATAGAACTCGGAGACCACTCTCATTCCCACCCCAAATATCCACATATTTCAAGACAGGAACGCTCTTCCGCATCAAAACATGGTCAAAATGTGCTGCCATCGTGTTTACAGAGACAACTTTAACTCAATCAATGTTTTTTTTTAAAATAAATATTTAATTATGTATCACAAATTCTTTCCATGTTTTATTAATGTGGTATATAAAATTATTGTAAAAGTTTTAGATATATATATAACGTTTACACTAATTTTTTTCCAATGTTCTGTAAATTGAAACAAAATCAAAACATTTTTAGAATACATTTTTATTTTGATACATTAAAAATTACATGGCTTAACCTCTTGAGACCTGGCGTCCTCTTTTGGGGAAATTTTTTTAAAACCCCCCACAAACAATTAACATGTTAAATAGTTCCGAAATTGATCTGGTCCGATAGAAAAAGATCCAAATATTAGTTATCAGCCTATGATTACAGGTATCAGTCATTTATTTCGATTGAAAAAACGAAGTTGAACGAGGGTCAATACGATATTAAAGTTCTTAAAAATTAATTTAAACCTTTTTTTCAAACTTTTCAAAAAGATCTCTTAGTACATACTTACAACAGTCTATAGAGCCATCTACAAATGGAAGCCATGGTTGTTTTATGTAATACATAGTTAATTTTAAAGGCATTTTGCATTAAAACAATGTTAAAATAAACTGTTAGCTACAAATTAGTGATACGGCCTTTTTTTGCATTTATAGCACAGAAAATGTGTATTTTTAAAGCTTAAGGCGTGTTTCTCAATAACTATTAAACATAATTTTTTTAAAAATTACTTTGCAAAACATTCTTTTTAGCATATATGTATTTGTATGAAAAGTATGTTTTGATTATTAGAAAAAAGGATTTTGCTCGGGTCTTAAGAGGTTAAGCTTACCTCATTAAATTTTAATCCAAACACTTTCTAACAAAATATTTTTTTCTCTATTTCTAACTGACATATTTTTAGAACACACATTTCTTCATACCGTGCATACTTAGTTTGAAATCCTGAGCCGAATTCTCATCACAGAGTTCGAAGAAATCTCGGCCACAAGTCAGTCATATTTTTTCAATTTTTTTAGTGGCGTAACATTGAATAAAGTTAAGGGATCTGGCGTGAGCATATCTGCTGATATTTGCCGAAAAAAAAGAAGCAGTTTATTTTCACAAAAAGGCGAACTTTGAATTTTATGTTTAGATTTCGATCTATCACCTGCTGATTAAACCATAACAAAGTGTAATGTTATGAAATAGTCTTATTTTTTTTAGTTGGCTTGAAACTTCATGTGACAACACTTTTTACATCTTTATTATTTCTTCTAATCAACTTCATCGAGAGAAAAAAAAAAGAAAGAACTACCTTTTTTCAAAAAAGAAGGGTTTAACTGTTTAGCAGATTCTTTTAACGGTTTATAAGATTTAAAGTAGCTTTAAAGTATGTTTATTATTTAATGTGTTCTGTTTATGTACTCATTACTTAATTTATTAAAAAAAAAACTTAGTATTTTTAATGTGCGAATTTTATCAATACGTTGATTGGAGTCTATCAACTGTAAAGCGTTCTTTAACTGCGTTAAAGCTCAATTCAAGAGTGTAGTGTAAGGGTTTAACTGTTGGCACTAATTGATTATTAACTAATTGGCAGTTGAAAAACGGTGGAAATAGAAAACAATAGGCTTGTTCTGTACCCGCGGTAAAACTAAGCTGATCAAAAACAATGAGTAAAAAGCGCAGCGACAATAAATCACTCAATGCTGCCGCGCCAATTCAAAGGAAACAAGAAATCAATCTGTCGTCTGGTTTGGCGCCGATATCGCTTTAAATGGCTTTTTAAAAATTTATATTATTAAAAAAATATTGTTGTTTAAGAAGCTCTTTTTTTAAAACAAAATGGCAAATACAAAGACAGTTAATTGGGAAGAGGTAAATTTTTTTAACAATGTAATTTTGATCTTAGAATAGCGGTTTAAAATTGGAAGAGAAATTTATAAAATTTATTATGTTATTTAATAATTAATATCAACTAATTTTCAAAAAAGTCAGATTTTTTAAAATATGTAACTGCAATAGGTTTAATATTTTTAAGCAAAAAATACGACTGCATCACAAAAATATAATCAACGTGTGAGAATTTATGTTCTTATTCCATAATGTTACTATCATTAGCTCCTAACACCGCAAAAATGCGCTGAATGTTTTAGTTTTTACGGTATCTTAAAATGTGAATATTCCAAATTTTTATAACATTTTAAACCTGAGCAAAACTTTAAGAAACTATTTAAAAATTGTCCAAAAAGTAAAAAAAAAAAAGTAAGAAAATCAAAGTGAAATTTGGAACTTCCAAGAACCCGTCATTGTTAATGACGTCATGTCGTAAAAATAAATTAGGATTCGCGGCTGAATCTGAAAACTTCTTAAACTGGCCGTTTTCTTGCCTTTTCAGTCACTAATCGTGTCATACTTGACGTCACAGTCTTTTTCAGACTAGTTTGATTGTCTTTAAATAATGAAGATATTTGGCATTTAACACCCTCATTGTGACTGAAATTTTGTTTAAGACCCTTTTTTTTTGTCTTGGTTTTAGACAGAACGATTTGCTGTGCAGGAAAAGAAAGGATAAATTTGTATTCCAATGTGGTCTACATTAGTAGAAACAATTCTTAAAGTAGGAGAGAGATGAAATGATATATTATTCCTGTTTTCATTCTACGGAAAGTCTGGCGAGAAATAGTTTTACAAAAAATGATCATATGATGAAGAAATAAAAAAGGCATTTTCCTTAAAAAGTTTTTTTGTGTGTGAAAATATGTTATTCAAAGTAAAAGGTTTTCTGCTTTTAACCCGGTTAAAGAGCACACAACTACAACCGAACAAGCATTTGAACTGTTTGTTATGGGTCAGTGTGCGAAATATTCAGTGGGAAGAACGGGGGACTACAATAGTATTATTTTGTGCAAAACTAACTGTAACGCATAATTTACAAGCAGAGAACTGTTGAGCGAAATTTTTCTTGAAATAAAAATGTCTTTGGTAATTATTCACTTAAGGCGGGATCATACCGAGCAGGCAACTCAACGTGGCCGAGGGCGACATCTGGTGAAGATATCGGAACTGCTATAGAGGGAGGTTCAGAGAATTCGGAGACTAGCAAATCAAAATGGTTAATTCATTGATTGACGTTTTCATCTTATTTTTCAATCCTTCTATAAGTAGCCGATTGGTCAGTTTTAAACTACCTTTCCTAAGCTCCTCCCCTTGTCAACGTATCTCACACCTCCTTCGAGAAATTCCCGCCGACGCCCTGGGTGCAATTCCTCTCTATCTGTGTGCCAGTAAAAAATCTGTCTATGTCTGTCTTACTTGACGAGGTTTATAGGTGGGTATCTGATCAAGCACACAACCCAGAAATACATGTACCAACCAACCATTTTCCCTATGAGAAGACGGGATGACTCACTTTGCAGGTTAATTGAATAACGTCGCACGAAAGCTACGCCTGATCTCTCACCACGTAAATTCTAGTTTCGGTTGTAATCAGTCCAATCAAATCCAAGCTATAAAGTATCGTTTGGCAAGTTGAGTTACAAGCTTTTGTAATTTTTTTTCAATTTATGTTAAAATTTGTAGGTTTCTTTTAGAAGTGATTGATAAATATACAAACAGTTACTACACTATACTATACGCATTAAAAAAAGATAATTTGCATAAATAACAGGTGACTACAAAAAAGGGAAGCAGTTACAGTTGGTACTAAAGTTTATTATGTGACACCATAAACATTTATACCTGCCTACCTATTGTTGCAATCTCTGCTGGATGTCATGCCTAGTAATTTTTTGGTTGGTACAAAAATATTATCAGGTATGACATCCAACAAAGACAAACATTACCAGGTGGGTCGGGTGCAATTTTTTTTTCGACATTCGGATAATCATTCATGCTTCGGATAATTGAAGTTCTACTGCACACGGTTTTAGAATTCATATTAGAAATTATTTAAACATTGTGTTATATCTATCTGTGGAATTTTGTCGACGTGCCTCGTAATTTTAAAATGCCGTCAGAAAGACGATGCTTGTATCTGACTGGGAACCAATTCGTAATATTGTGCAAGACTATGAAACATAGCACCGCGATGGATTTAATGTGCACAAACCCTCTCTATACGGTAGATATTTGATTGATATTATGATTTATAGAAGGATTACATTCGATCCTGGCATCGGATCTCTGGGTCGGATACTATACTGGGTCAAACTATACTTTGTAGTACCCTCTTTGCACATTTTTAAGACTCCTATGACCCCTTAATGAAATATGCACTTGCATGGCACTTTTTTTTTGCTTAAGGGATCACAGGAGTTTGCTTAAGGGGTCACAAATGTGCAAAGAAGATACTACAAAGCGTAGTTTGATCTTTCATATCATTTTTTAACTACTCAATAAATGAGTATAATTTTTTATATATAATTCTACAGGATTTATTTATTATAAAACAAGTTTTAAAATTTATGAAACTTTAACCAAAACTAAAATAAGTGATATTAAACATGAAGCTATTTGAACACATTGTGATTAGGCTTGCGCGGCAAATTGTGAGGTCAAAATTGAAAAAAAATGACCAAGAAAATGACTTAATATTGTACACATATGTACACTGTACAGACAAAGACTTATACCTAAATTCTCAGCTCAATTTTAATTAGAAATTATTTTAAGAACTCTTATCTAAAAAAATGAATTTAAAAAAATTTAAATTTCGATTTTAAATATTTTTTTAAATAATTTCTAATTTAAGTTGAGATGGGAATTTAGGTATAAGTCTTTGTCTGTACATATTTGTACAATATAAAGTCATTTTCTTGGTCATTTTTTCAATTTTGACCTCACAATTTGCCGCGCAAGCCTAATCACAATGTGTTCAAATCGCTTTATGTTTAATGTCCTTTATTTTAGTTTTGGCTAAAGTTTCATAAATTTTAAAATTTGTTTTATATTAAATAAATATCGTAGAATTACATATAAAAAAATTATACTTGTATATTGAGTAGTTAAAAAATTACATGAAAAATCAAACTAAATTTTGTAGTTCCTTCTTTGCACATTTTTAAGACTCCTGTGACCCCTTAATCGAAATTGTATAGTGGTGTTTGGAATCGGTTCAGTTTGATCGGTGAAATGGTTGTTTGTGGTGCTTGGAATCGAAGAACACTTTAATGCCTTATTTTTTCTTCTCAAAAATATTCCACACAATTTTCTTTAAAAACTTCCATTTTATTACGATGAATATTTACATAAATTATCATACGATTATTTTTCAGAACAAAAAAAATTATATGTTTGACAAAAGTGTATTTTTTAAAATTCATTCGTATCCTTTTTTGAAAATTATAACAAATGTTATTGATAGATTAAAAAACCACATCATAAAAGTAATATTGAAAGATCATTGAAAGTAAATATATGGAATATGCTTCAAAATATTAAATTTTTCGATAAGGGGACGTACATAAATTACGGCACGCTCAGAGGGGGAGGGAAGGGTATGCGCCAACATGAGGATCGAGAAGTAACGATTCAAAAATTTCCAATTTTGCAAAGAAAAACTGTCTTAAATAAAATGAAGTTTTTGAAAAAAAATTTAAAAAAAATTATAAGAGGCACTATTATAGTTGTGTAGTGTTTTTCTGAAGAAGACGAGCCGAAACTTGTATAATTTGTACAGCAACAAATAAAGTATTTGCGCCAATAACGTGGTTTCTTTAGTGAATCCTCTCATGCTTGTTTCAAACTCAAAATGGGAGACACTTTAGAATAAATTCCCATTACTAAATATCTGCGATTTTTATCGAGCATTTAGAGTAAAATTGAAACAACCAATAAAATCACGATGGACAAAAAGGAAAACTGGAAACTTATGTAATCTAAAACAACCAAATTGCAATTTTCTTTGAAAATAATTCGGCAATCTGGATTTGAAGGATGCTACCTCGAATAATTAGCTATATTCTAGGAGAGGGAAAATTTAATCTAATTGAAACTAATAAGGTTTAATACTGTTGTTGTGATCATGGATATCCTATGGAAGAATGTTACCAGAGCGTCCGGAGAGGATGGACATCTTTTTACACAAATTAAGACCAACATGTAGACAATTAACATTGTATTGATCGCTGAGTACGATGTCGCCCTTAGCGGTTGCGTTGGGTGCCTATTCAGGTGATGGCTCGTCACCTGACTGTGGTTCCAAAATACGATGCCCGTTCTCCAATAGCCCTCGTGTAGCTCTAGTGCGACGATAATTCAAACCTTACCTAACCAAACATTGTATTGACAAGTCAATCATCCATGCGCTTACCAACCGGGATTCGAACGCGGAAACTACTATTTGGGATTTATACGGGATATTCGGTATGCCGAGTATGCAGCGATAAAGGTTTAATAAATTACAGGAATAAGAAAATGATGCACATAAAGAAGACAGAACAGATCAGTTGGTTAAGGCATTTTTTTGCCTTAAAGGTGAAAGGTCCCAGGTTCGGTCCGGGCATCGCCAAATCAACCGCCGACCTATAAATCGTCCGTGAAGAAAAATGTCCGACGAATAATACCCCTTGCATTGGGAATGCACGCTAAATATTCTTATTAGTCCCAACACTGCGTACGATGGCTCCTTGAACAGTTGCATTGGGTGCATTCCCTGATGTCGACTCGTTACTTGACCGCGGTTGTAAACTACGACGCCCGTCGCCAATAGCCATCATATAGCTCTAGTGCGAAGATATTTCAAACTAACTTTACTCAACTATATTAGAGGGGCTGGGGAGCCAAGTCGGTTGAGCACACGCTTAGCATACGGAAGGTCCCAGGTTCGGGTCCGGGCATCGCCAAAAAGTAGCTGCCGACCGATAAACGGCCCGTGCAGCAAAAAATGTCCGACGAATAATACCCCGTGTAAGGGAGTGCACGTTAAATATCCTTCAAAGTCCTAACGCTGCGTACGATGTCGCCCTTAACGGTTGCGTTGGGTGCCTACTCAGGTGCTGGCTCGTCACCTGACTGTGGTTCTAAAATACGACGCCCGTCGCCAATTGCACTCGTGTAGCTCTAGTGCGACGATCATTCAAACCTAAAACTAAACTATATTAGAACACAATGGACGGAACACAACAAGACCTCGCATTGAGAGTGGAACCGAATCATTAATTAAAATCGCGGAAGATCAAAAATGAAAAACTGAAAAAGTTACCTTATATAAAACACGCCAATACTGCTACCTAATGCCAAAACAGATTTAAAACGTTATGCAAAAAATCCTTTTTGAAAGAAATGGTAAATTATACAACAAAAACTTCAAGAAGTACATGTTTTTCGGATTTTAACTTAAATTAATATTTCAACAAAAATATATAAGTCCAAATTTGTGCAATTGTTCACACTTTGTAATGCCTTTTTCTGAACTTCAAGTCCCCAAAGCATATTTCAAACTCTTTCAAATAAATCATTTGGAAGAAATTAAAAAAGATTTTTTTTTACTAATTAAGAATTAGAATCTAATAGAATGAATCAATGCCACTTAATTTTTTTTAAGCTTTTAAACTGGAAGCAATAGTAAAAAATCCATTTGTATTTTCGAAATCGGCGTCCAAAACACACAATGAATTGAAACTTTAGCTTACGGAGCAGAAGTTAAAATTCGCAGACTCTTGAAATTGAACTACACGTACCTTATCTTATCTGAGTTTCAGCATCTTTAACTAAAAGGGGAGGAGCTAACTTTAGGGGGAGGAGCTTAATTTCTACTCCCAGGGGGCGCTACTTCCTGGATAAGACTGGATATTGAAAATTTCATAATTTCGCTGCCACTTTTCTACCCTAAAAATGCAAATAATTGCGAACTTTTTTTTTTCAATGCGAAGGAAATTTAAAGTTCTACGTCTCTATCTTTTCAGTTTTTCAAATTTCGACCTAGTTCATATTGTAAAATTATTTATTAATAATCAAAAAATTATTTTAACCAATTTCAAAAAAGTGAAAAGATAGAGACCGGCAAATCAACTGCACGCATCATATAAAAAAAACCGCTTGTAAAAATATTAATTAGAGCCGGAGAAATGTGGCAGACTTTTTATTTTTTTCCCATAGGATTAACACAGAGAGAAGCCTTCGCTTGAGAAGCCGATTCTCGGTACTATTCCCCCTTAAGGGGATCGGACACCCCCATTCCCTGTCCTACCTCGATCGGGCTGGCTAATGCTAAGTCCATGGGGGAAAAAATGTTTTCTGTTCCAAAAAAAAAAAAAAAAAAAAAAGCAAAGAAATTATAGGAATATTTTGATGCGGTTTTTTTTTAAATTCATAAAACTCCAATAAAGTTGTGCTTTTAGAGGTTATTTTTTAAAAAACGTTATTTACTTTTTTTTAATCGAAAAAAATTTAGATTAAAAAAAGTAAATAGCGTTTTTAAAAATATAACCTCTAAAAGCACATCTTTATTGGAGTTTTATGAATTAAAAAAAAACACATCAAAATATTCCTGTAATTTCTTTGCTTTTTTTGGAACAAAAACCATTTTTCCCCCATAGACTTAGCATTAGCCAGCCCGATCGAGGTAGGACAGGGAATGCGGGTGTCCGATCCCCTTAAGGTAGGCGATTACCTAAAATTCTAAACTTTTTACTATTGCTTTAATCTTTTCCAAATTTGGCATACTGATTTCAAATATAATGAATAATACAATTTAGGCATTTTTTTTTAATCTAAAAATAATTTATTTATTTTAAACGGTGTTTTTCTACTAAAAAAAGGAGGTTTACGCTAACAAGTCTACCACATTGAATTTTCATCCTATAAACATTAATTATGTGTTAAATTCTTCGTTTTGAACTGATGCATGCAATGACCTTCTAGAGTTGCATAAAAATTACAAGAAAAGAAGTTATTAAGAAAAATGTTATAAATTAACCACACAAAAAAAGGATTTTTTTCCCGATTAACTTACACTTGGTCATTTTTAAAAAAACTTACATATTTACACCGGATGTTAGAGGTTCATGGCACAGATATATATTGAAATAGCATGTGTAAAAAAATTCCGGTAAACTAATGTAACACTTTTTATACTAGAAGTGATGGCGCAAACCCCTTTTTTTAGGTGAAAAACACCGTTTAAAATAAATCAATTTTATTGAAATAAATTAAGTGCCTAAAAAGCATTGCTCATTATATTTGAAATCACTATGCCAAATTTGGAAAAGATTAAAGTTATAGTAAAAATTTTAGAATTTTGGGTATTCGCCTACCTTAATTTTTTTTATGTTATTGTTTAAAAAATGTATAAGAACAAACTTCACATTACTTTATCTCAAAAAACTTTCACGTTTTAAAGCAATCTATAAATAAGCTGTGTGAAAGGCTAACATCACTGTATGGCTATTTCAAAAAGTAATCTGCCAACAAATGAATAGGATATAAAATACCGTGTTTCGTGTTACACAACTCGGTGTTTTTTTGTGGAACTCCGACGCTATTAAAACCACATGACTGCTACTCAAACGTGAAAAGAAAATTATATAAAGACACACATGAAACTATTCTTTCATCAAATACAGTCCACCCGATTCCCGGTTATCCGAAATTCGGTTTAACCGAAAGGCTCCGAATTAATATCTTTTGCTAAAATATGATATGTATACGCATCAACGCATAAATAAAGAAATAAATACGTACTTACAAAGTCGAATTCATTTATCAAAATACGCAGTAATTTTTATTTTTTGCTGCTCGATTTTGGTTCTTTTTCAAAGCACCCCTGTATCTTTTAAACAAGAGAACTCTGAATCGTATCGCCTGAAAAGCGCCAATGAAGGCGTTTCTCGAGTTGTATCCGGCGTGCTTTCATCCTCGGATGTTTCAGGCGGCGGCATTTTCGTGACGACCGTCGTGGCCGGCTCCATCTTCCTCACCCAGAACTTCGGCATGATGAAGAGGCCTTTCCTGCGCGATGTCTTCTTCTACCTTCTCGCCGCGGGATCCGCCTTCTACCTCTTTTACTCCAGGCGCATCTACATTTATCATGCAGTGGGTAAGGGAGATTCGAAAAAAGTGCCGTGAATACAATGGAAAAACCGCTATGCTTAATGACTCGTTGCAGATTTTACAAACGTTTAAATGAGAAATGTTACTTGCCTAAAGGTCCCTATAATTCCTCATTTTGGAAATTGGTTTGAATATTTTATTTATTTTCAATAGTATTCACAGTAGTGATACTATAATAGACTTTGCATTGGACTTATGTTAATTGTTATGAATTGATTTTTCTTAGGATTTGTGTTGCTGTATGTAGTGTACATAATTGTAGTTGTGACAAGCAGATATATACATCAGAAGCATCTACAACGAAACGAGAAAGCCGCAGGTATGGACTCTTTGAAACTTTTCTTTTCCTCAGACTAAGAAATATAATTCAGTGTATTACGCTTAGGGCCCGATAAAGTTATTATTTCGTGAAATTGGAAAGCAAATGGGCTTAACCCAGCTTGAGACGAGAATCTCGTCCTGATTTTTGATTTACCGATAATACTGTGATAAAATTCATGGTACTATTTCGCCCACCGTTCATATCTGTTCTATTGAAAACTCAATAAGCAGGACGGAGACAGACAAAACAAATGATGATATTACATATTCAGTTATTACATCCACTCATTTGCATGATATTTACTTGAATTACCGTCCGCTTTGCCGAAATCCGCCGCCTTCACTATAAACTGGAGAATAGGTGTGTCGAAGCCAGAGACGAAAAGTATGATACATAGTTCGAAAAGGCTATAAAAAATCGTACTCGTTTGGTTATCCTTTGGGTTCAGCAGTTGTTTGCGTTCAAAATTGAGCATCACCTGCTTAACCCTCTAATGCATGACTTTTTTTTTCCGTCTCAAAAAATATATCTATATAAAAATATAAATCTTTGATACTCATAAATTATGGGAAAAATAGTGAACAAAATTTATATGCATTAGAATTTAAATAATTTCCATTTAAAATTTTTTTTCATATGATTAAAACCAACTACAAAATTCCAATTTTGATAATAATGACTAGAAAACTACAAACCATATTTGAAAATAACCCTCTTTAACTATAATAAATGTTTCAAAGCAATTTATTTGTATTTAGTGCTAATATTTTTATATTTTGAATACTGCCAAAAAAGCAATTTCCTAACAGTTAATAACCACACACTCCAATTTTGAATACACTTTTACTATTGTCATCTATGAGGATTATTAGTAGCTAAAACTTCAAAATGGAATGTAATAGGTGAAAAAAAAACATAAATTTGTCGAGCTGGAGCTCTACTTTAATAGAATAAAGCGGATTATGTTACTTGTTGCCAAACGGCAACAGTATGCATTCGAGAGTTAATATACAATTGAAGTTCTTTTGTATTTAAGTTGATTAAAAGTAATATGTGCAAATATTATTTTGGAATCTTAGATGTTATCACTCTTACTAATGTCATGTGTAGTGAATATATTTAAAAAGAAAAAATACTCATAATCACGTAAATTATGCTTTAAAATTCTTAACAGATATTTGAGATATAAAACACAAAACTAGAGTTAAAATCTTATGTGGATAAAGATCATTTATGCGGATAAAAACAAACCACATTCGCATTCAGATAAAAAAAAAACATTCAAAAGAATAAATTGCTATTTTTAAGATACATTTAATGAAACATATTTATCATTTCGCTTGAGAAATAACTCAAATCACAAATAGTTTTTAAGGTTAATATGATTTATTTTGGAAATCTGCATGTGAATGTCTGCCATTTCAGAAGCCGCCGCCAGTGAGAAAGGGATGACGATCAGCGGGACCAGCGCGGCCGATTATGATGATCCCGAGGCCTACGGAGTGGTGCTCACAGGTACGTGCACACAGGACAGTGCATCGAACAGTCTGTGTCGGCTCGCATGTAGGGCGAGTTTTTCCGACCTGAACTCATGAGGCCGACAATTTAATGGTATGATAAAGAAGCTTGGAAAGGAACAAGGATAAATCGCTAGTTTTTTAAGGTCTTCGATATCAGATTATTCCTTTGCTTCTGTACGTCTATTTAAGATTAGTTGAACAATTTAATTACGTGGATTCTTTATTAAAAAGTAATTTAAAAGAACATTGAGTAGGTTTTTGTAGAGTGCTGCTGTAATATAGTTATTGACATGGTGAATATTTTCAGTCGTCTCGATAACTTTCATTCTAATGGTCCGATTTGAAAAAAAATATAAATAGGTCTTTTTGAAATATTGCTTTTTCCTTTATTTCACTTGGAATAAATCAGCTTTCTAAAACGCATCAATATATTCCAAATTCAACAAATGTTCGACTTTTTAAATATAAATAACTCAAAAACTACGATTGCAAAAACAGGTTTCTTTTTGACCAAACTGTACCAAAAATATTCTACTTCTAAGCTGTCGATGTACAGACCATTAATTTAATTGACTTGGCCCAAAATATTAATTAGAGTTAGAATTGTAACAACGTTGACTTAGTCATGAATATGTTTCTGCAGTATAAAAGAGCTTCTAGAATAAATTCCTCGATAGAAAGTATAGTTTATAACGAACACTATTTTACTTAAAGTATGCAGAACTAAATAAATTTTACCTGTGAAGTGTGACAAATCCTTTTTTATACCTCTCTCAACAATTAGAAATTGCACAAGCACTTGGCATCTTGTACAAAATAGTACTGAATTAAGAGTATAACATTCACGATTGTTAACATGCTCAGAGATTAAAAGAATGTAATTAAATATGTATTATTAAAGCTGGAAGAGAAAAATAAGAACTATGCGCAAAAAAATCGTCACAAAAACATTAAAAATACCTTAAGCAGCTGTGACTGGTTGACCTTGGATATAGATGCGTATCACCACTTCGGCTTGCTAGCTGATATTCAGGTCTGGCGACAATTTGGAATATTTCTTAACGAAACGGTAGCGTTCGTTAAGTTGCTAAAAGTAGCAACCTTTCTCCTCTTGGCGATTTGTGATGTTTAACCCTCTAATGCATACTGTTACCGTTTGGTAACAAGTAACATAATCCAATTTATTCTATTTCGCCTCATAGACAAATCTGTGTTTTTTCATCTATTACATTTCATTTTAAAGTTTTAGTTACTAATAATCCTCATAGATGACAATAGTAAAAGTGTATTCAAAATTAAAGAGTAAGGTTATTAACTTTTGTGAAATTACGTTTTTGGCAGTATTTAAAGAATAATAATATTAGTACTAAATACTAATAAATTGTTTTGAAAAATTAATCATAGTTAAAAAGGGTTATTTTGAAATATTTTTATTAGTTTTCTAGTCATTATTATCAAAATTGGAATTTTGCAGTTGGTTATTGTCATATGGAAAAAATTAAAAAAATTGAAATTATTTAAATTCTGATGCAGTTAAATTTTTTTTAGTTTTTTTCCCATAATGTGTGAGTATTGAAGATACATTTATATATTTTTTGGGATGAAAATAAAAATTCATGCATTAGAGGGTTAAGACATAATGCTAATCATAATGCTTCACCTTTAGAACGTAGTTGGTAGTTGGTTGGTAAACATATATTTTCAAGCTTGTGTGCTTGGTCAGAGACCCCCTTATAAACCTTCGTCAAGTAAGACAGACACAACACACACACACTTACACGCACACATACATACGTGACAGATGCTGCCATCTATCGCGAGCCACCTCCACAGTTGAGACATGTTCCTGAGGGGGAGGGAAAAAGTCTCCAGGAACGTGGGAAACTGCGCAATGACCGCCCACAGGATTTTCGGTTCCAACAGATTTAACGAGCACGTACTCCGCATATACTCGGCGGGTTTTCAGCGACGAAGACTCGATCGCGGGACCTTCCAATCCGTAGATCAAGACACTGACCACAGGGCGCCCCACAGCCCTATTTTAGAACGATTGGATTGGTTGACATATATTTTCAGGCTTGTGTGCTTGGTCGCAAGGACCCGCTTATAAACCATCGTCAAGTAGGACAACACAAGACACACACAAACACATATGACAGATGTTGCCATCTGTCGCCACCTCCACAATTTAGACATGTCCCTGAAGGGAGGGAAATTTTCTCCAGGAACCTGTACCCATGGTGAACTGCGCAATGACCGATCACAGGACTTTCGGACCCAACATATTTTACGAGCACGTACTCCGCATATACTCAGTAAGTCTTCAGTGGCACCAGGTTCGAACTCTCAACCTTCCGATCTGGAGTCCGAGATCGTGACCACTAGGCTCCTTACAGCCCTTTTAGAACGAACTGGTTGATTTATATAATGGAATCGGCTGCCTACTTCCAGCCTCCTTTAGGAGCTTTAACATAGCCAATTAACCTTCGTAATTGATAACCCTGGTCAAGTGACGAGGTCGACACCCGAGCGGGAACCCAACGGAACTTGAAGCGACATCGAACGCTAACACTGTCGCGACTTTCGACTCCACAGATTTAACGAGCACGTATATCGCAGTGTACTCGGGAACCCTAGTGGTTTTTAGAGGATTTCCCCCCCCCCCCCACCAGCACGGATACGTCTATAGTATGGCTAGGATAGGACAAGAACAGAACCAAGAAATTTCTTGGTGAAAGGCTCGTCGCTTACACATCTCGGCCATCGGGGGGTTGTTGATGAATAGTAAGCAAAAACAAAATGTTCAAATTTTTTAGTGACAACTACTTGAGAAAGTGTTGAGCCAACTTGTGCCTTTATCTACTAGGTATCTAAACATCGATGTGATGCAACGAGTATTGTTTTGGCTATCGTATTTTTTAAAACTTTGGAAGCTGCGACACAATACTTTTCAAAACAAATATCTTATCTTTTTTTCTTTATGTGTACATTATATATTGATTGGACACTGTGAAATTGCATTTGTTCATTACTTTTTGTTTTATTTCGATAGAAAACTAGTAATTAAATCTCGTCGTGATACAATTTTGGCAAAATTAAGTAAAAATTTTCCAAACTATTGTTCTTTCCAATTATTGTTACTATAAAGCAAATTTGTTACCTGTTTTCATAATATTTTAAATGAATTTTTCATTTATAGATATTTGTTCTCATTTAATGTTCATCCTAAAGAAACCTAATCGGAATCGTCATATGATTCAACTTTTGTCCTATGATTTATATTGTACTAGCAGTATGGTCCCGCCTTACTGGGAACCCGTTAACTTCGCACTGCTTCCTTTTAGAGGCATGCTCACTTGTGAAAATGGGGGACCTTCACGGTCATATCAACTTGAGCTTCAACTCCAAATCGCTGTGGTAAAAAAAAGCTGTTAGACAGGCTAGAGCAGTAGGAAAAAAATTAGCACGTGTTTCGAGAGATAAAAGCAAATAATAACAGAGAATGGTGTCAAGCCCCTGTTACGGCCGGTCGTTGTGTTTTGAATCCTTGTTATGGTCTGCCTATTTATTAAAATACACTCAAAATGAAAACAAAATTAAATTCGTGTTGGCGCATGCGCACTTAAAAAGCAAACACTAATAGAGGATAGCGTCAAGCCCACGTTTCGGCCCGGTCCATGTATTTTCAAGCCCTGTTATGGTTCCGCACTCCCACGTGGATGACGTTTTTTGAAACTAATTATGTTAATTAAAAATCCCAATCAAATATGAAAAAACTAAGCCTCAGGTGCACACGTAGGTATTAAAAGGAATCTTTATCGAAAATTTCGAATTTTTTAGAGCAGTCTAAGTAGGTCTTTTGCATACACAGACAGACTCTTTGCATACACAGTAGGTCTTTTCGTAGATCCACAGACATACAGACAGACAGACTCTTTCTTTTATTATTATAGATTGGTATTTTATTTAAAAAAAATCGCAACTGATACTGCAAGAGGTCGGGTTGAATTCAAAATAAATCAGAAAAAAAAATATATACTGTCAGTGTGGATAACTTTGGTCCACAAATCCTAATTTTTTTTCAAAAGAAGAAAAATTTTACTACAAAAACCATTTAAAAACTTAAATACATCTATGTTTTGTAAGTATTGTACTTTAGGAATAATAATTTCCAAGTATTTTTGTTAAATTTTATAAATTAAAAAAAATTGTGTTAGTTTAAAAAAAATAGGACTCGGTTAAGAGGCGGGCGGGTAGCTTTGATCCAAGCATGAAATACATACTTTTAAACATCCCTAAAGACTGAGTTACCGAATTAAATAGTAAATGTTTAAATATAAAAATAACAAAGTTCTAAGATACATACACTGTAAATAATTTTGGTGTATCTTCACACCAAAAATGGTGGCAACAAAGTAGTTACCAAAAGTGGTGTAAGGAAACACCACCAGTAAATTGGTGTAATGAAACACCGATAGTTAACTGGTGTGTAGAAACACCACATTTGGTGGCTGCTCTGTTGCCACTATTTTTGGTGTGATAAAACGCCAAAATTGATTTGGTGTGCGTAAACACCTAACGACCTAACATTGTGTTCTGGTACTAATTTCAGAATCAAAAGGATAAAATGGCCATTTTTTATAAATGCTTTTTGGTGTAAACTTATTTCTTACAAATCCTGAACAACTTTGCAATGTTAGAAATAGCTTATTTTGTAACTTGAGTTGATTTGCGACTTGAGTTGAACTAAACGAGGATACCTTTTTCCATGCTACAAAAGATAAAATAAAATTGTACACATATTATACAAAAACATAACTAAAAAAAATTAATGTTTAGAATATTTAACGTAAATTTAAGATATCAATAGGGTGGCCAGACATTGTTTAATTTGTTACTCAACTATCTATATAGTTGTAAAATTATAGTTTAATTATTTTATAGTTTTTTTTTCAAATAAAACGTAAATAAAATATCATTTATGAAAGTGTAATGATGATATCATAATCGAAAAGTTAATCACTGAAATAATTCAGATATCAATGAGCTAAATGACTTATGGGAAAATACTGTAATTATACTTATCGTTTCAATATATTTTAATCATATATACACTGTAAAAAATTTGGCCTGAATTTACTTGCAATTATCAAGTAACTTTACAGGTATCACACCATTTACTAGAAAATCACCTGTAACCAATCTCTTATAGTAGGTTTACTAAACAAACTGCTGTAGTAATACTAAGTAAATTGATGTAACGCCTACAGCGCCCCCTGCCTATGTTTTCTAGAGATGCGTCGTTTTCCTAGCAGCATTGTTTCTCGAAATTTGTTCGATTGGTCATCGGATTTAGCGAAAACTCACAGGTGATCGTATCTGTAATTTGAAAGTGCGCGAGTCAAAATCAGCAATCGGTGAACGAAATTCTATTAATAAGAGTCATTGATTCGATATCGGTCAAAGGTAAAAATTCAATTAATGTACGTTTCATCGGAAAATTATGACAGATTGATACTCACAATGATAAGAAACAAAAAAAAATCAATAGTAAAATTTCTATCAATAACATAAAACTTCTTTAACGATCAAGATTTTAACCTCTTTATTTACAAGCAAATGAACAGCAAGTCCCGATGGCAGCGAGGTTCCGTGCAGTATCTCGTTGCAAGCGAGCGCTCGGATCCGGGGATACGTGGGTTCGAGCCTCCGCAAAATCGAAATAACTGACTTACAAGAAAAATTAGAGGTGCCCTCTGGTTTGAAATTTTTGAAACTGTTTATAGTTTCTTAGTAGACTTACATGAAAATCCCATGTAAAGCTACTGCAAGTTTCTTAGTGAGCGTGCAAGCAGAACATCTGTAAATCTACTACAGTTTTCTTAGTATGGTTACTAAGGAAATGTATGTGTTACTTACTAAGTTTAATGCAGTAAGGTTACTAGAAAAGTTCAGTATTTCAGTTATCTATATAAAGAAAAAATGTAATTGGGCCGCTTACTTTGCATTTTCGGCAAATACAAACACGATTTACTATCATCAAAATCAAATCATGCTGTTGTTTAGGGCTAACAGAATGCAAACACCCAGACAATCATTTAAAAGTAATAATTGCACGCTGAAATAAGTTTTATATCTAACAATTTTTAAAGTACGACTCAAACCATGCACATCACGAATAAATTATCAAAACACACAGGGCCGGATTTACCAATAGGCCCTATAGGCCCGGGCCTAGGGGCGCACCGGATAAGGGGCGCAAAATTATTCCGCATTTTTTTTTGTCAGAAAATTTCCATAAAATGTTATAGACTACAATGCATATTTACATAAAATCCCAATCGCCTTCCTCGTATAGGTGACGCTGGACGGGCGAATCTTTTGCTTATAAAAAAAAAAACTCGATAAGTCTTATGTTCTTATCAAGTGGCTTTCCGTATTTTTTTTTGTTACCCGCTTAAACTAATGTGGCTAACTAATAATAAATAACTCTAACTGACTTAAACTAATTTTAATAACTCGTTGTTCCATTTATTTATTGCTTATACACCAAAATTTAGAAAAAGCTGATTTTCTCATTATTTTATTTAATTAATTTTACTTCACGAGGAATTAGAATAAAATACAAATAATGTTCACAAAGACCTTTCTGAGGTCAAATTTCTCCCTCCTTTACAATGGTGTGAAGAGGGGGCGACAAAAAAAAACACGGGCGCCTAGGGGCGCATAAAATCTAAATCCGGCCCTGAAAACACAGCTCTAATTTTCCCGTTACAACCAAAGAATTGCTAGATTGGCTCGATCTGTAACACCAAATTTGGTGCTTCGTTTTCAAAATGTCGTCGAAAGGCTACATTCTTGGTGTATGTTAACACCAATTTTTTCTTAATTTAAAATAAAAACCATTTTGAGTGAATGATAATACCTATGTTGGTGCGGACACCACAAGTCGTGTATATTTACATCTTATATAGCATTTCATAAACCCAAAACAAGTGTAATAATACTCCCTTGTTTTTACCATGGAGGAAGGACTAAAGGGGAGTAGACATGAGTGAAGCCGTCACTGTAACCGCGACGCCACCTTGTGACTGGCAAAAAATCGAAGGGAGTGCGTAGTCGAATGCGATTTTGTGTCAATATAATATTGTTTTAATTACATATTTTAAGAAAGATTCTGAAACAATTTTAATGTATCAAAGGAATCGTTCATTCTCAATTCCTTCTGGGTGAATAATATTTTTATTTGCTTTAATTTTAACTAAAATTTGAACGAAGTTAGATTTCAATATTTTGCATTACTTTAAAATGTAATTCTGTGTTCCGAATTGAATAAATTTTATTTTACTATTTCAGACGACTTTTATGTGAGTTTTATGTAAAATTTTAACTTCCTTATTTATTTTTATTATTCTTATGAGTCTTACATGATAAAAATTCATTTATTAGTAAATCAAAAAATAAAACTGCTAACAAGTCTATATTAACTACTATTTGTTTCCAAATAACTCTCATTTATTCTTTCCATATTTTAATAGCATAAATAAGTTTTCATTAGCTATTATCAAAAAATTATTTGCATTATAATAATTAACATTAATTAAACATTTAATGAAATTTTTTATCAATTTTATTGCTAAAAAGAAACTTGTGTGTAAAATATGAACACAATAATTTAACTGCCGTTAGATGTCCAGTAGTTGTTACTCGTCATAATAAAGTTCTCGAAAAAAAAATTGCGAGTGGTGGCCGCTGTAGCGCTTTTTTGGTTTTAAAGGTATTGCTGAAAACCAAAAGAAATGCATCCATCAAATTTAGTGTCAAACATGTGTGTTCCCAAAACTTTTTTCCGAACTTAACTCAACACCAATTTGACAGTTTTGACTCTGATCCTTTGGACAACCATCTCCTTCATTTGATTCGGGCAATTGTTCAAACGTATATGAAAGTCCTGTTAACCCATTAATATAAACATTTAAACACAAAGCAATCTATTAGACAGTATTACACAAAAGCCATTCTAGTTGAAGGACAATAAAATCCTAAATTTTAACTCTGATTTGGATGAACTCACCAAAATGTACTTTTCTTGCTCACCAAATTGTACTTATTTTCATGAAAAAAAAATGTATTTATTTTTTAAGAAAAGATTGTTTTGTTTGTGTGTTTAATGCTTCTTATTAAATTCTACACATTTTTCCTACATATAAAAAGTTGTAATGGTCTCTGTAAAATAAAAATAAGATATTTTTTCTACATTTAGTAAGATTTATTACTCCATATTCCAAAGTTTTATTCAACATAATTTACAGCTCAAGGGTGTACCCAGGATCTGATTTAGAGGGGGGCAGGTAATGTTATGGGCCCCCATTTTCTTGGTTGGATGGGCCCCTTTAGGGAATTTTCCTTTGATGCACCCCCCTCTCCCCCCCCGTTTCTAATCTCATATGGTTTACTTATTACAATAGCAGTAAGCAATTGATTAGATTTTTTAAAAATAATTATAACATTTATTTATCCCACTCATTTATAATTATAACTGGGTAAATAATCACAAGTTAAATCATTTTTATTACTAATTAAACCAATGGGAATGCTTCAGGCCATATAATGCTCTTGTTTGCATTTTTCATCAGTACTTGATTTCATTGGTTGCTTCGGTTTCCCGTAGTGCGATTTCATATATTCGTTGCTTCGTTTTCACTCTCAAAATGACCGATGCAGATGAACATGTTTTCGTTCCATGCAGACTTTCTTTAACATATGTTTTCAACAACCAATAGCACAACAAGAAGTTGGAACGGAGAAGAACATTTAAAAAATTTATTAAGTGAAATATTCTTAGAAAACTCATTTTCGAATGCGAAAACATAAGTAATTCCAGGCAACAAACCGTAGGAGCCCGTTATAGCGGTTGCCAATCACGACGTGAAACTACCCCATTACCTTACATTTATTTGAACTGCAATTCCTCCAAATAACATTTTTCGGAGGAGTTTTGTTTCAGCCGATTCAACTATTTTTTGTCAGAAACCTGTAGTTTTTTTTAATAAAAAATTGTTTTGTGATCAAAATATATTTACAAATTTGTTTTCGGAGATTCTTAAAAGAATCTGAAAAAGATCTGAAGAAGATTAAAATCTGAAGTTTTCCACATTAAAAAATGCTTTTTTAAAAAATCTAACCAAAATAATACTATAACCAAATTATTGAATGGAATGTTTTCTTTTTTTACTTATTGCTATTCTAGCTTATATCTTTCGAAGTATCTTGCTCATATTCATACTTAGGTCGAACTTTAATCGAAAACATACCCTCGAGAAACATACCATTTTATCAAGCTCGAAAACATATAGACTTTTCAGAAAAATCCTATTTTTACTGAAATAACATAGTTTATCTCTTTTATAATTTTCTTGTAAATTACATTGATTTTTACTATACAATTGTTTAAAACTACAAATAAAAGAATAGATTTAGGCACTAAATTTGTTGAACCAGTTTTTTGCGATTGATGCAACCAGTCTGTGCGTTCTCTCAAAGAGGCCCTCTATTATTTATTGCGCCATTAAAAAAGGCCATATACTTTTCTTTCATTTTCTAAGACTATAAAATCTTGTATCTAAATGTTGAGAAGCTAAATTTTGTCAGAAAATTTGGCTTGGTTTAAAACGAAATTCGGAGCCCCCTTTATGTATATATAAGCCCCAACTCCCCCCAGGGCCCTTCTGTCTTCAATTGCCGAATAGGCAATTGAAGACAGAGGGCTTCTCCTTTAAAAATGTAAAGGGACCCTCCAAATCATCCCTTAAAATAAACCGTGCTATCACCTGCTGCTTTGCCATACTGGATAAGAAGGGTATTGGATTACAAGGGTATAGTAATTTGATATAACAATTACGTTTTCTTGTTTAATGTATGGTAAATGTAACCATTAATTTTATGCAAGTTGGTAGCCCATTACTAGTCTCTTGGCCCATTAGTTGTCCATGTTTTAACCCTTTCAGTCCCAAAAATTAACTACACTACAGAAACATCTGATATTCACAAAATAAGCTTATTTTAGGTCAAATATACGAGTTCCATAAGAAAGAAAAATTCATTTAATTTTTTTATATGGTTTTTGAAACAATGCCAAAATTCTTTAACTGTGGAAAACTACGAAATAAAAAAAATATATATATTACCTAAAAACCCTTCGAGTTATATATTTTAAGGTATCTGACCATTTTAAATTTAAAAAAAATGGTAATTATTTTAGCCGAAATAGTTTAAATTGTGTTTTAAATATGTGGAACTGAAGTGAACTTATCAAAAATCAGGAGAAACGCTTGTTGACTATTTTCTAAATAAAAAAATAGTAGTTCTGACTTCTATTGAGATTAATGTAAAGTATTGTCTGATAGAACAAAGTATGAAGAATCGAATGATGTGTGTTTGGATGTCGTAACGGGACATAAAAATTTTGAAAAAAATATTGAAAGTGATGATGCCAAATGGCATCACTGGGACTGAAAGGGTTAAACTAAACGATGTATGGGGGACCCCAAATTCAGGAAAGACTTCACATGCAAAAATAGTCTTGATAGGATTAGGGGGCCTAGAAAGGCAGTGTACCCAATTGATACTATATTGGGCCCAATTTGAAAAAATAAGTACTTAAACCCCTTTTATACATATACATCTATTGGGGGCTTCAGTGGGCCCAATTACTAACATATGGCCAGATCTTAAAAATATGTAGACCCCTTTTTGCGTAAAGTATTGGGCCCCCAGAGGCCAACTCAGGACCAATCGCAAAAATATGGGCCTCAATTCGAATATCATTCGTGGGCCCCTTTTATATCAGATTATATAAAAGGTCCTCCAGACGCAAAGTGGGCCCCTGGCCCGACTGGGAACACAACATCGATTTTTTGAATGCCTCTCCTTTTGCATATATTATATACAGGGGCCCCCATAAGACCGGGGCCCACTTCACCCTTTCTAGAGGGGGGCAGCTGCCCCCCTCTGCCCTATGGTGGGTACGCCCATGGTACAGCTTATAATATATGTTTACGATTCTTAATGGAAAACCTATTTTATTAATTGAACATGTTGAACCCATTCCAGGTAAGAAAAAAAATACAAGTGTCTTTGATTATATATTTTTTGATGCGAAGTTTAAAGATAGTTTTAAACAAACTAATTTTCCCTAAAATGAAAATAAAACAATATTATTTTGCTTGTGCTTCCAAGTGTTTGATAGTACATGAATGTATATCTAAAATTATAACTGCAGTATATTTTTTTAAACCCTCCAAAAGTCACTTTTCCTGAAAATTCCTATTACTTCCTATGGCGTCAAACGCGCGGTTTGCCAATCATTCCCTGTATTTAGCTTCCCTGCTATACCTTACAGTAACTTCACGCCGCTCAATGGCGGGGAATAGGCAATGTCCTCTCCCTACTACTCATTCCTCCATGGTTTTTACAGTGTAGTTATTTAAAATGATATATAACTTTATATACAACTAACACTTACATTGCAGTGCATCGTAGAAGGACATTAAACTATGAATACCAGTATCAATTGTAGCTTAAGGTAGGCGAATACCCAAAATTCTATTACTTTAATCTTTTCCAAATTTGGCATAGTGATTTCAAATACAATGAATAATACTATTTAGGTTTTTTTTTTATTTAAATATAATTTATTTATTTTAAACGGTGTTTTTCTACTAAAAAAGAGGTTTACGCTAACGAGTCTACCACATTGAATTTTCATCCTATAAACATTAATTATGTGTTAAATTCTTCGTTTTGAACTGATACATGCAATGACCTTCTAGAGTTACATACAAATTACAAGAAAAGAAGTTATTAAGAAAAATGTTATAAATTAACCACAAAAAAATAGATTTTATTTCGATTAACCTACACTTGGACATTTTTTTAATAAAAACTTGTATATTTACACCATATGTTAGAGGTTCAGGGCACAGATATATATTGAAATAGCATCTGTAAAAAATTTCAGGTAAATTAATGTAAAACTTTTTATGCTAGAAGTGTCAGCGTAAACTCTTTTTTTTAGTTGAAAAATACCGTTTAAAGTCAATCAATTATATTTAAATAAAAAAAATTGCCCAAAAAGCATTGTTCATTATATTTGAAATCACTATGCCAAATTTGGAAAAGATTAAAGTAATAGTAAAAATTTTAGGATTTTGGGTACTCGCCTACCTTAAAAAAGAAGTAAACATCAATTTTTAAAAGGGAAAATTACTTATTTTTCGAAGCAAGATTTAGTAACAAATATCTTTATAAAAAGCAAACAACTTTATTATTAAAGGAAAAAAATATATATATTCGTTATTGGGAATTTGAAAATGTTTACATTCTGACATTAGCTTGATTTTGAATGTTGGAAGTTTCTTGTATTTTATCTTTATATTTTTAATGTTTAAAATTGTTTGATTTCTTTTAAGAAAATCATCTCAAAAATGGGAAATCATAAAAGTAAGACTTCTTAAAAAAGTTAAACAGAATACACTTTTGCATACATTTTTTAAAGTGCAAAGTTCCATAAAGAAGTCCTTAAGGCTAAGACAAAAGTTACTCGCATTCATCGGCAAAAGTTTCCCACTGACCAATATCCAAGCATTAAAAGTTTTTTACTTAGATTAAAACAAATGGTATAATATTCCTCCCATTGTGGTTTGACAAAAATCAGAATGCCATATATATATATTTTACATGATATGAAAGGCTTTTCCATAAATGTAAAACAATTTACTATTTGACCATTTGCAGAAGAGGAATTAAGAAACAAATCTTTCTCCGACGCGTGGACCAAAGTTACCCACCATGGACAAAGATACACGCGATGTATAACCGTCAAAGGACTATTCGGAGGGCTGATTTTGTCAAACTTGCAGAGGTTTCCGAAACTATAAGCATTTCATCTTTAAGTTCGAATGCACAGAGAAAAAAATACTATAAACAGACTGAAATTTTTTTAGTAATGCTACAGAAATAACCAATTTTACAAAAAAAGTTTTATTGTAATTATGAACAGAAATCTTCATTTCTACAGTTACAAAAAAAAACTTGTAGTATTTGCAATTTCTTCAAACCAATCATGTTCTTCTACATAAAGTTGCGCGCGCCTCGCCACTAAAGTTTGGTCTCGATCGTGATTCAAAGCGCCAATCGCCATTTTAAATTTTCTTTTCGCCGACACAAGTATAAAAATAGGCGAGTAGTCGAGTATTTTTTTAATATACTATTTGTAATTCTTATTAAGGTATCCAGCATTGTTCCTGATTGTTTAATGTTTTATGTTCATGAACATTTTGTGAAAATGTAATGGAAAGTTGTCTGTTTTGCTGGATATAGTAGTATTATAAAAAGCGTAGAATGACAACACACAATTGGATTACTGCTTTTTTGGTCGTGTTTAGTTTCGCGGAGTAATTATAAACAAAATATATTCTGCGATGGGTGATAAATTAGAAGAAAAAAGTCAGCTATGTTTAGTAAGCAAAGAATAGACAATTTGATTTTTTTAAAGTTTCATTTTGGTTTTGTTTGGATATTGTGTTTGCTGTAGTTAAAACTTATGTAATATGTAGTCCCCAGGAGCCCCAGTGGCTTAGTGGTAGTGTTCGCTTTGCCACGCCGCAGGTTCGGGGATCGAATATTGGGTGAGGTTGACCCATCCTTTCACCCCTTGAGTGAGTCGATAAAATGGGTGCCAAGCATGTTGGGAACTAAACACTGGGGGTTCCGTTCTAAGAAGCGTTCTGCTTACTTAGAAAGAGACGGTTGGGTTTAATTTTCATTTCTACTTATTTTAGAGCAGTTTGGAATAGTTTCATGTTTTTTTTTGTTAATATATAATTATAATTCGAAATGGAAATGAATATTAATTTAATATGCGAAAGGAAATTAACGCAACTAATTGATTTTTTTCTTTTAAAAATTTATTATATAACCTGGATGCTGTGTTTGGAGATTTCATTTTTTTCCCTACTTGTTGTACGGTAAGAATTTCAGTAAGTATTTAAGTAGCAAGAAAGTAGGCTATGTTAGTTCTTTTAGAACTTCTTGTTTGATTTTTCAGGTGTTTATAATTTTTTTTTGTCAAACATATTGAATATTTTTTTTTAATTTTTACACTAAAGAGGTACTGATAAACATTCTTTTGCTAGAATATATTCTTTAGTAAGATTTTTTTTGTTTCAAACTAAATTTTGAAACAAAAGTTATGTTTTTTATATTTAAAAAAATGAAACTTTAATGACAAAAAATAATTTTCCAAAAAGAATATTTTTAGGTAAATAATAAAATTTGTGTTTGTGAGGTTAGTGTGTTATAAAAGTGATAAAGGTTTTAGAAAGTAAATGTACATATATTGTGATTTTATTTGTAAAATTCTAACATCTTTTTTTGCGTAACTTATTTATTCATAAATTTCCTGAATATTGAAAAAATATTACTGAAAAAATTAGAAATTGGTTTTTATAAATTTACGTACCTTATTTGCCAACTGCAATCCTTGGCCCACTTAATTGTTAGACCTGATCCTACCCATTTTTAGTCAATTCTTTTAATTAGAAAAAAAAAATGAAAATATGGTATTGGAGATTTCCGTCCGTAAAAGTAAATATTTGAACAAAATTTTAAATAAAAAAATTTATATCTTTCAGTAATCTTATCATCTGATAAATAATTTTCTTAAATTTTTTAACAAATTGCGTTTGGTTGAAGGATGTTAAAAATTCTCTCAATGTATGAAGAATATAAATGAGACTGAAGGAGTTCTCTCACGCTCTTCTTGTCCGGGAAGAAGATGTTCATTCTGGGCGTTTTGTTTGTCAATAAATATCTGGTGTTATATCATTAATAGTTGTGTACATTATGATCTTCAGTCTTGCATATATGGGATAAAAAAATGACTTTTTTTTACCTGCAAGCATTAGCTGAAATGTCTAGTTAAAACAAAATTTTAAGTTTTAATTTATTCCCACAGCTTCGTGAGTTAGTGTGGAGCTATTTTTTTTTTTTTGAGTTTTCAGTTTTTAAACTTATAATTTACATTTATTAGATTTTTAAAATATGTATTTGTAGCCAAAAACTTCTTGTGTACCTATTTATTATGTACAGGAAATATGAAAATGAATGTATGAAAATCATACATTCTTTGCTTGCTTTATTTTACCACAAGGGATTTGATTTGTAAAACGTTCAATTCTTTTGCGGAAGACCAAAACGTTAATCTAAGAATTTATATTTCTAGAACATACATTGGTTGATTCGTAAGAAATGTTTGGCAACATAATTGTAAGTTGAAAAAGAACTTGCTAAAATTCATTTATTTAAAGATGAATTTGATAAGAAGCAATACTTGTGTAGGCTACATAAATTGGTCTAGTGAGAGTACAAAAACATTATTTGTAGATGGTACATAAAATGATCGCTTAAAGTTACAGAAACATTAATTGTATGGTATACATAAAATGGTCTTGTAAAGTTACAGAATCAGTACTTGTGTGGTATACATAAAATTTTCTTGATAGTTTCAGAAACATTACTTGTGTGTGAAACATAAAATAGTCTTGTAAATCTACATGATACATACAGGTAATGCTAACAAAAATCTATGTGTTTTTACAGCATTATTTGTACTAATTATTAACTCGAAATGTTCTAGGCAAAGTAAAACTGTTTTTGTAATGGTTCACGTCTTTTCAGCGTTCTTCAAGTACAGCTGGGACGAGGACCGGCGTCGCAACTCCCGCCAGCACTACTGCTACGACAATGAGGTGTTCGCCATCTCCCTGCCCAGAATCGACGAGGAGGCGCCGCCACCCAGTAAGTCGTGTTACGATCGCACTTTCCTTGGCGAATCTTTGCTAGAAGGGTTCGAATGCATTCTATTTAGCATTTCTTGACCTTTTTTGCGTAGGATGAAACTTACTCGTATTCAAGATCCAGTTCTACACTGTAAATAATTTTGGTGTATCTTCACACCAAAAGTGGTGGCAACAAAGTAGCCACCAAAAGTGGTGTAAGGAAACACCACCAGTAAATCGGTGTAATGAAACACCGATAATTGACGGGTGTGTAGAAACACCACATTTGGTGGCCACTCTGTTGCCACCATTTTTGGTGTAATTAAACGCCCCCAGTGATTTGGTGTACTTAAACACCTAACGACCTAGCAGGGTGTTCTGGTACTAATTTCAGAATCAAAAGAATAAAATGGTTATTTTTTAAAAACACTTTTTGGTGTTAACTGCTTTCTTACAAATCCTGAACAACAATTTGCAATGTTAAAAATAGCTAATTTTGTAACTTGAGTTGACTTGCGACATGAGTTGAACTCAACGAGGATACCTTTATCCATACTACAGAATATAAAATGAAAATGTACACATAATATACAAACACGTAACTTAAACAAAATAAGTGTTTAGGAATATTTAACGTGAATTAAAGATATCAATAGCGTGGGCCAGACATTGTTTAATTTGTTACTCAACTATCTATAAAACTGCAAAATTTTGCAATTAACCTCTGTTTAACTATTTTATAGGGTTTTTTTTCAAACAAATCGTTAATAAAATATCATTTATGAAAGTGTAATGATGATTTCATAATCGAAAAGTTAATCACTGAAACAATTCAGATATCAATGAGCTAAATGACTTATAGGAAAATACTGTAATTATATTTATCATTTCAATATCTTTTAATCAATATACTAGCACAAAGATATAAACACAACCATAATTTTCAAGTTACAACCAGAATTGCTAATATTGAAGTTTTAATTAAATTATTCAGTAGTAATTCAGTTATCTTTATAAAGAATAAATATAATCGTTCCGCTTACTTTGCATTTTCAGCAAATACAGACACGATTTACCATCATCAAAATGAAGCTCATGCTGTTATTTAGGGCTAGCTGAGTGCAAACACACAAACAATCATTTAAAAGTAATAACTGCACGCTGAAATAAGTTTTCTATCCAGAAATTTTAAAACTAATACTCAAACCATGCACATCACGAATAAATTATCAAAACACAGCTCTAATTTTCCCGTTACAACCATGGAATTGCTAGATTGGCCCGATCTGTAACACCGAATTTGGTGCTTAGTTTTCAAAATGTCGTCGAAAGGCTACATTCTTGGTGTATGTTAGCACCATTTTTTCTTAAAGTTTTAATAAAAACCATTTTGAGTGAATGATAACACCTATTTTGGTGCTGACACCACAAGTCGTGTATATTTACACCTTATATAGCATTTCATAAACCCAAAACAAGTGTAATAATACTCCCTTGTTTTTACAGTGTAGGTATATTACTGAAATTCAATTTCATTTTAACTTACCTTCTCCATTATTTCATAAAATTCGGCTGTTTATTTTGAACGCTTAGCTAACGAATAAATTATTTTAAAATGTATTTATTTCATAGTTTTAAGAATTAAGATCGTTTAAGAACTATGTTTCAGCTGAGTGGTGGCAATGTTGCATATATCCATAAGAATATGAACTTGCAAGTTGTTGGCTGTATTTCCGTTGATGGGCATTGTTTTGTGTGAACATTCATTTCTGTTAGGTTATATTTCCAGACAGACATTTATTGAGTATTTGGTGAATTTTCTGGTTTTGGAGACACATTTTTATAGATACCTGAGCACGTGATGCATTACAGTTTAGACCAAATTTGGATGGGAAAAGAGCCTCGCGTTTGTTTTACTCCATGGTTATCAACATCTGAGAGCATATCATCAGAGAATCTGGATGCAAAACAAAGCTGAATTGTGCTATGGTTATAAATTATATTTGAGTAATTTTTTGAAGAAAAACCAATGAATATACGTTTTCTAGTTCCTATACTGTTTTTATATAACTTTTTTGGGCAGTTTCCCGATTTAGTCAAATACCCTCTTCAGTGATATTCTGTTCTACACTAAAGCAGTACAGATAGTCTTTGATTATTAATATTTCTAAATAATTTATTTATAGGCTATGATGAAACCGAATTGAAGCAACTGCCAAGTTGTTCGGTGGGATGTGATTACTACAAAAGTGAAAAAACCGAAAAGTTGCCTTTGCCAGAGCCCGTCAATCAATGGGCGGACTTCTTGCAAAAGGTGTGTCCTGTCAACCTTCAGGATTGGTCGAAGCAAACGTGGATGGAAAGGGTCCTAGATGTTTTAAAAGTAAGTTGATTTCACATAATAGATACAAATTGTACATTCGAATGATCAAATGTTTCAATTGTTGTTTTGAACCCAGGCGCCCATCATGATTCCCCTGATCCTCACCACCCCAGTGGTGGACTACAAGTCCCCGAGGGATAACTGGTGCCGGATTCTCAATTGCATGCATCTCGTGACTGGGCCGGTGTTTTTCACCCTCGCCATTGGATGTAAGTGCATTCTTCAATTATTCGACGCTTCGTGCTGTTCATCTAGGAACTAACGTGCACTTTTCCATAACATTTGGAATGCCCTGAATTCAAGAGTCAGGCCGCTTCAAAAGGTCTGTTCGTAACTTACTTTTGAAAGCCATTCTTCGTTAAAAAATTCCATCGTGTAGCTCTAGTGCGACGATAATTCAAACCAAACCAAAAAGATTCCATCAAATCAATTTTTGAGGAGCTTTAGTGTTAGAGGAGCGATCGTATGGCAGGCTCTCCGTTGTGGGGGGGGGGGGTAAGGATTAATAAAGAAAATTATGTGTTAATAATTCTTTTTTTTAATCATTATCATATTTTATGATGAAATTGGAAAAAATTTGATGGTTACAAAGATTTTAAAAATATATTTGAAACTTAAATGGAAAAACGAAACCTACAATTATTTTGAGTTCTTGATTTAAAATACCATTGTCACTAAAGACAAAGCACACAGTCTGTTTTTACAAATGATAAACTAATAAAAAATAATGAAACTTATAAAACGAAAAACAACTTTTCTTAAAATCTTTTACTTTAGTAAAAAAGACGATTGCTAATAAGATTTTTTTTATTAACAAAAAAATGTTTTTCTAAATATCGTTTTCAAATGAGTTCACTTGAAGACGAGAACGAATAGTGAACACTTCTGTAAATGTTTTTTATTGAGTTGGGCAATCCCTTATTATTTTTTCACAATAATAATGTTTCAAAATTTTAGTTGAAACTTTTGATAATGATGAAGAAGGTAAAAATGTATCGATTAGTATTGTTTTGGTTGTCATAAATATTTTGTATAATACTTAAAATAAGACTTGAAAAAAAATCTTTTTCTTTTTGGACAATTAGTTGTTATAAAGTTTTACAAATTTCTTCTTGGATTTTAAATGTAATAAAAAGTTTATAGTTCACTCTATTAGATATCGTAAATCTCTTTTGCACATTTTTGCGTTTTTACGAGACAACGGATAGTTAAATAAACTATAAACACTGACACTTTCATAACATTTCTGTGATATGCGTTTGGAAATATTAAGGGGTCACACACACACAGGAGTCTTAAAAATGTGCAAAGAAGATACTACAAAGCATAGTTTGATCTTTCATGTCATTTTTTAACTACTCAATAAACGAGATAATTTTTTATATGTAATTCTACAAGATTTATTTATTATAAAACAAGTTTTAAAATTTATGAAACTTTAGCCAAAACTAAAATAAATGATATTAAACATGAAGCTATTTGAACACATTGTGATTAAGCTTGCGCGGCAAATTGTGAGGTCAAAATTCAAAAAATGACCAAGAAAATGACTTTATATTGTACAAATATGTACAAACAAAGACTTATGCCTAAATTCTCAGCTCAATTTTAATTAGAAATTATTTTAAGAACTTCTTAGTAAAAATATTAATAAAAATTTAAAAATTTTGATTTTAAATTTTTTTAAAACTAATTTCTAATTAAAATTGAGCTGAGTATTTAGGTATAAGTCTTTGTTTGTACATATTTGTACAATATAAAGTCATTTTCTTGGAAAATTTTTCAATTTTGACCTCACAATTTGCCGCGCAAGCGTAATCACAATGTGTTCAAATAGCTTCATGTTTAATATCATTTATTTTAGTTTTGGCTAAAGTTTCATAAATTTTAAAACTTGTTTTATAATAAATAAATCTTGTAGAATTACATATACAAAATTATACTTATACATTGAGTAGTTCAAAAATGACATGAAAGATCAAACTATGTTTTGTAGTACCTTCTTTGCACATTTTTAAGACTCCTATGACCCCTTAACCTATTACTGTAAAAATTCAGATAATTTTCTTCAAAGTTAATAAAATTGCAAAAATGATTAATTTTGACACATTTTTAATGATAATTTTAAGCCCTATCCCAAAGAGCTCAGAGATGAAAGGACAGACGACTTTCAATCTAACGACGAATCTCGAAATATTATTACACATCTGGCGTCAAAAACGGTATTCTAAACTATTTTTGGATTAAAAGCTCTAAAACAGCCTGAAAACTGTCTTCAAATTGAACAGCAAGTGTATCCAGATCTAATCATAAGATCTCTGTGCGCATTCCGGGTCCACTGCCAAATTGTTTTTTACTCGTAGTATATGAATCAGGGCTGGGCCGTTACTTGTTTAAATATATATAACCCGTTACAATTACTTTTCATAAAAAGTAACTAATTACTTGTAAAACTACTGATTTCCAAAAGTAACAAATTACAATTACTTTTAAGATTACTTTTTACGACGAAATTTCGTAGTATTTATAAATACTTCGAAAAATAAAGTATACTAGGGGGCAAAGCCCCCTGCTCGCTACCGCACGCCAACCCCCGAGAATTGCTACGCAATTCCTCTTTGTTTGCTCCGCAAACAAACCTGCAAGACTAAGATATTTTAGTTAAAAGGTCCCGACCAGTGGGTAAAGTGCGCAAGATGAAAAATTTAAGACGCATCGGCTTCGGCTGTTTTTACGATGCGTGGCTGGAAACTCAAGACCGATGCCAAAAGTTGAAAAATAAACTATTTTCCGTGGGACTGTTCCAGGGCATCATGTAGCTCTAGCGCTAAGCAACGATCTCTACCAAAGCCACGGGACGCAACCTAAAGAAGCCCCAGCACAAAACAAGCACACCGCCACACTTAATTTCAGCGTTTTTAGCGTTTCTGATTGGCTGAAGCCGCGTAAGTCACGTGGCTTTCAAGCATCCGACAATTACAATTTTTATAAAATAAAGAAATGACAAAATGAAATTAAAAAAAAATCAACTTTATTATACAGAAATCAGAAAATCTACTTGTTGTGGTAGAAAAACAGCTGTGCATCCCAAAATTTTAGTCGCTTCTACGACTGGGTCGGAGACACAAACCACCAGAACTAATGTTTCAACAGCCGCACTGACTGATAAGGCGTATTATATTTTCTGAACATGCTTTTAACCCTTTCAGTCCCAATGACAATTTGGCATAATCGTTTTAGAACTTTTTTTCTGATAGTCTACAGCCATTTATGGTATCAAAAAGCGCATTATTCGATTCTTCAAACTTTTCTACTAGAAAATATTATTTATTTATCCCAATAGATGTCGGCCCTATTATTAAAAAAAAAAATATGTTCAGAAACATGATGATACCAAATGGCCATCACTGGGACATTCATATTAGGGTCGTATTGGAAAAATGTAGACAACTCTAAATCGTTTTCAGCGGAAGGATGTCTAGGTTTTACATTCTCTCAAAAAAGATCATCAGCTCTGCTAGATGAGTGTACATAATCTCTGGAAATCAGTAGGGAACTTTTTATTTTTGTGGGAATAATATTTCTCCTCTACGCAAATAGCATGTGAAAGTTTTTTATTTCGTTTTCTTTAAGGAACTTTTGTTTTTTGAACATTTATTAGAGTGTTAATGATAAAATTAATGAAAGTAACGCGTTACTGTAACAAAGAATACTTTTTCGAAAGTTACGTAACGAATGGTACTTACTCAAATGGACTGTTACAAGTAACGCGTGGCTCTTTCAGACGGCGGCGCGCTGGTGGGCGGCGTGTTCCCTGTGGTGGCGCTGGTGGCGGCGGCGAGTGCGGCGGCGGCCGGCCTCACCTACTACGCCACGCAGCCGGACCTCGTGCCCCGATTCCACACGGCCTTTGCGTACATTGGATTTGGAGTGTCTGTGGTGTGGATTTATTGTATTGCCACCGAAATCGTTGTTTTATTACAGGTAAGAACATGGAAAACATCATAGTTTAGTTGGATTCACTGTCCACACTGCTGGTGTACGAATGGAAGAATTTTTTTCCGACACCAGGTGCAGGGGAAATGTGGGCTTGGACTGCAAAGTAGCATTCTTTAATATTTTTTCGAAATTGAATTAAGAAAGGCATTTATGTCCCCATAGTTGGTATTGAATTTATTAAGAAATATTACAAATGGCCCAAAATTTTGTAAAAGTTTGGTTTCAAAACTCACGAATGCCTCTAAAAACAAAGGCGCTCATATCAAAGCCGCTTCAGCTTTCGATAGGCAAAACCTTGATAATAAAGGCCTGTTACCACCATGTGCAACTTCAATACAAAATCCACCCGCTGGAGGGATTTACCACTGTGTTAATACCAGTATTCTGAATACCAACGAAAGTAGCAGTAAGTAAGCCGAGGTAACTCATTTCTACTTTGCTATTGGTAGACTGTGGGTTACTGAGGTAGCCCCATCCTCACCATTGTCCGCTAGTCATGCCGGTTTGCATTCAATTTTACTTTCCTTCAGAACCTTTTTTGGTACAGCTGCGGAAAAAAAAAAGTACCACTAGTGATTATTTCAGTCGTTAGTCACCCTCTATAATCGAACCTTTTTGAGATAGTGAACAATTAACATTCTGAGTTAATTGCATGACAAAAATTTTGCATAAGGGGCCGTCTTCATATTAGAAATGTTACTAACTTTAAAATTTCCAATAGTAACACCCCTTTTTGAGTCCATATTTCAAATCTATGACCTATGTTAAAACGAAATGCCAAATTTTGTTAGTTTTTAAGCATTATTAGGGGAGTTAGAGACGTGCAAAGTTTAGGTCCCATAATGTTAAATGAGTTGCACATAAAAAACTATCCCAATCTATAAATAATTAAGATAATGAAACGAATTTTTTACTGAAAAGAAATTATAATAACCCAAACAAAATGCATTCAATATTGGGGTATTTAAAACAATTTTAATATTTTTTAATAATTATTATATTAATTTTTTTTTAAAAAATGAATAGAAACCCCTTAATATTTTTACAGAAATAAATTCAAGACATGAAGTTTAAGCGAAATCCCAATTTTTAAAAAATTTCATTCATAATTTGCTGAGTAAATCACAAAATACTTTTTAATTACCCTTTAGGGGACTGTGTATAAGATTACGTGTGTAATTCATAAATAAAGACGGCCTTGCATGCATGCTTGCTTGTCATTTAGAGATGGTCCCCAAAAGATCCACAAGTGATTCGATTGAATAACTCATCTAATATTCATTCAAATGTAACAAAAACTTAGATTTAAGGGTGTTCCAGAGTGCTTAACATTTTTAAGTTATTAAAATTGGGTGTTGCTGTTGGAAATTTCAAAGATCGTAACATTTTTAATATGAAGACGGCCCCTTATGCAAATTTTGTGTCATCCAATTAACTCAGAACGTTAATTATTCATAATCTCAAAAAGGTCTGATTCTATAGGGTGACTAATGGCTGAAATAATCACTAGTGGTACTTTTTTTATTTCCGCAGCTGTACAGCTGTGGAAATAAAAAAGTACCCACTTGAGGTTATTTCAGTCGTTAGTCACCCTCTATAATCGAACCTTTTTGAGATAGTGAACAATTAACATTCTGAGTTAATTGCATGACAAAAATTTTGCATAAGGGGCCGTCTTCATATTAGAAATGTTACTAACTTTAAAATTTCCAATAGCAACACCCCATTTTGAATCCATATTTCAAATCTCTGACCTATGTTAATACGAAATGCCAAATTTCGATAATTTTTAAGCAGTATTAGAGGAGTTAGAGACGTGCAAAGTTTAGGTCCCATAATGTTAAATGAGTTGCACATAACAAACTATCCCAATCTATAAATAATTAAGATAATGAAACGAATTTCTTACTGAAAAGATATTATAATAACCCAAACAAAATACATTCAATATTGGGGCATTTAAAACAATTTTTATATTTTTAAATAATTATTATATTAATTTTTAAAAAAAAATATGAATAGAAACCCCTTAATATTTTTAAAGAAATAAATTTAAGACAGGAAGTTTAAGCGAAATCCCAATTTTTAAAAAATTTTATTCATAATTTGCTGAGTAAATCACAAAATACTTTTTAATTACCCTTTAGGGGACTGTGTATAAGATTACGTGTGTAATTGATAAATAAAGACGGCCTTGCATGCATGCTTGTCATTTTAGAGATGGTCCCCAAAAGGTCCACAAGTGATTCGATTGAATAACTCGTCAAATATTCATTCAAATGTCACAAAAACTTAGATTTAAGGGTTTTCAAGAGTGCTTAACATTTCTAAGTTATTAAAATTGGGTGTTGCGTAATATTTTTAATATGAAGACGGCCCCTCATGCAAATTTTGTATCGTGCAATTAACTCAGAATGTTTATTGTACACAATCTCAAAAAGGTCCGATTCTATAGGGTGACTAACGGATGAAATAACCTCAAGTGGGTACTTTTTTATTTCCGCAGCTGTACATACGTTCACTCAGAGAGAGGTGCTTCTTTTGGATCTTGATCATTGCCTCCAACAAGTACAAACCTGGAAGTTTAGCTATTAGCGGTAAATCCTGTCATGCCAGGTTTCTGACGATATATACACGATTCCGTTCTTTAACTCCCGACACTCATTTGACACACAGTAATAATCAAAACAATTTTTATTATTTTACGTGCACCTCCTTACACGATGTATTATTCGTTGGACATTTATGGCTGCAGGGCCGTTTATAGGTCGGCAGTTATTTTGGCGATGCCCGGACCCAAACCTGGGACCTTTGGAAATTTTATTATCTTTACTCAATTATTTACTTTACTATTTTATTATCTTTACTTAATATTATATTATTTGCCAAATAAGTATAAGCATCTACTACAGATTCTCGCCCTTCTGATGAGATTCTAGAGACAAGCAAAACTCAGGTAATCTAGAACAAGTCTTCTCTACTTTTAGTGAGAATCCGTCGGCAGCCCAATTTGTCTACATAAATAGCTAGATAACAATATAAGAAAATTACAGAAATGTAAATTTAGTGGGGGGGGGGGGGTGTACAGATATTTTAAATTATCATAAACATGTACAGCTGTGGAAATAAAAAAGTACCCACTTGAGGTTATTTCATCCGTTAGTCACCCTATAGAATCGGACCTTTTTGAGATTGTGTAAAATTAACATTCTGAGTTAATTGCACGATACAAAATTTGCATAAGGGGCCGTCTTCATATTAAAAATATTACGATCTTTGAAATTTCCAATAGCAACACCCAATTTTAATAACTTAGAAATGTTAAGCACTCTTGAAAACCCTTAAATCTAAGTTTTTGTAACATTTGGATGAATATTTGACGAGTTATTCAATCGAATCACTTGTGAACCTTTTGGGGACCATCTCTAAAATGCAAGCAAGCATGCATGCAAAGCCGTCTTTATTTATCAATTACACACGTAATCTTATACACAGTCCCCTAAAGGGTAATTAAAAAGTATTTTGTGATTTACTCGGCAAATTATGAATAAAAATTTTTAAAAATTGGGATTTCGCTTAAACTTCCTGTCTTGAATTTATTTCTGTAAAAATATTAAGGGGTTTCTATTCAAATTTTTTAAAAAAATTAATATAATAATTATTAAAAAATATAATAATTGTTTTAAATTCCCCAATATTGAATGCATTTTGTTTGGGTTATTATAATTTCTTTTCAGTAAAAAATTCATTTCATTATCTTAATTATTTATAGATTGGGATAGTTTTTAATGTGAAACTCATTTAACATTATGGGACCTAAACTTTGCACGTCTCTAACTCCTCTAATAATGCTTAAAAACTAACAAAATTTGGCATTTCGTATTAACATAGGTCAGAGATTTGAAATATGGATTCAAAAAGGGGTGTTGCCATTGGAAATTTTAAAGTTAGTAACATTTTTAATATGAAGATGGCCCCTTATGCAAATTTTGTGTCATGCAATTAACTCAGAATGTTAATTGTTCACAATGTCAAAAAGGTCCGATTCTTTAGGATGAATAACGGAGGAAATAACCTCAAGTGGGTACTTTTTTATTTCCACAGCTGTACTTCTAACTGTTATTGATTTACTGTAATCGCTATTAATTATTGTACAGCTGTGGAAATAAAAAAGTACCCACTTGAGGTTATTTCATCCGTTAGTCACCCTATAGAATCGGACCTTTTTGAGATTGTGAACAATTAACATTCTGAGTTAATTGCACGATACAGAATTTGCATAAGGGGCCGTCTTCATATAAAAAATATTAAGAACTTTGAAATTTCCAATAGCAACACCCAATTTTAATAACTTAGAAACGTTAAGCACTCTTGAAAACCCTTAAATCTAAGTGTTTGTTACATTTGGATGAATATTTGACGAGTTATTCAATCGAATCACTTGTGGACCTTTTGGGGACCATCTCTAAAATGACAAGCATGCATGCAAGGCCGTCTTTATTTATCAATTACACACGTAATCTTATACACAGTCCCCTAAAGGGTAATTAAAAAGTATTTTGTGATTTACTCAGTAAATTATGAATAAAATTTTTTAAAAATTGGGATTTCGCTTAAACTTCCTGTCTTAAATTTATTTCTTTAAAAATAATAAGGGGTTTCTATTCATATTTTTTTAAAAATTAATATAATAATTATTTAAAAATATTAAATTTTTTTAAATGCCCCAATATTGAATGTATTTTGTTTGGGTTATTATAATATCTTTTCAGTAAGAAATTCGTTTCATTATCTTAATTATTTATAGATTGGGATAGTTTTTTATGTGCAACTCATTTAACATTATGGGACCTAAATTTTGCACGTCTCTAATTCCTCTAATAATGCTTAAAAACTAACAAAATTTGGCATTTCGTATTAACATAGGTCATCGATTTGAAATATGGACTCAAAAAGGGGTGTTACTATTGGAAATTTTAAAGTTAGTAACATTTCTAATATGAAGACGGCCCCTTATGCAAAATTTTTGTCATGCAATTAACTCAGAATGTTAATTGTTCACAATGTCAAAAAGGTCCGATTCTATAGGATGACTAACGGCCAAAATAATCACTAGTGGGTACTTTTTTATTTCCACAGCTGTACTTGCTGTAAACCCAGCCAAAAAATTCTGCAGAATTGCTTCACAAAAAAACTTTAATAAAAACTTCACAAATTCTGAAGGGATTTGAAACACTTAGTCTGCAGAATTGCTTCAAGAAAACTGCAGTTTTTTTTTGAAGTTTTCGTAAAGCAGTTTTGCAGAATATTTTGGCCTTTTTTTAAGAAAACGTGGCGCCATCTAGCGAAATGTAATTAAAATAAAAATTATAAAGTAATAAATTATCGAACGAGTGGGCTGTTTTTCTGACCATTTTGGGAAGTAGGTGCGCGGGATTTGATCTGATGGGAATTGGGCAGCTGTCTAATGCTCTAACGACTGTGCCGCTCCAAACTTGTTATGGAGTTGGTTCTGTAAATATATGAGCAAACTATAATTTAGTTGGAAACTATTCTCGCTCGTCTGATGCTTCAAAATAACTATTTTTTTTAAAGGGCCGAAATGACTTCAGAATGGTTGTGGAATTGCTGCAAAAAAACTGCAGATACACCTGTGGTCAATTTTTACATTAAATATTGCTTCAAAATAGCTGCAGTTTTCTTGAAGCAATTCTGCAGACTAAGTGTTTCAAATCCCTTCAGAATTTGTGAAGTTTTTTTAAAGTTTTTTTTGTGAAGCAATTCTGCAGAATTTTGCAGTTGAGAAGTGCCGAAATGACTTCAGAATGGTTGCAAAATTTCTACAGAAAAGTTGTAGATACAACCGTGGCCAGACTTCACATTTCTATTGCTTCAAAATATCTGCAGTTTTTTTAAAGTTACTAAATGACTTCAGAATGGCTGTAGAATTGCTGCATAAAAAACCGCAGATATATCCATGGTCAGGCTTCACTTTTCTATGGCTTCAAAATAACTGCAGTTTTTCTGAAGCATTAAAAATGACTTTAGATTTGCTGCACAATTGCTACAGAAAAACTGCATAATCCCCATTCGATATACTTCAATTTTCTTTTGATTCAAAAAAAACTGCAGATTTCTTAAAGATGACTGCAAGATCGAAATTTTTTTGAAGCAATTCTGCAGAATTTTTTGGCTGGGAATGCACATACTCAATTCTGTAAATTAAGGGTCGTGTATGGTAACAGATCTCTATACAATTCCATTGGGGAAACTTTTGACCCTGTTTTTAAATAAAGTATACGACATGTACTCACGGAAACTTGCCAAAAAATACAGAAGAAAGTTATATTGCCATTAAAATCGTTAATAAGTATAATTTTGAAGATATTAATTCGTTTTAATTTAAAAAAAAAATGTTTAGATATTTACATGCCGTTAGAGCTGTAGTTAGTGAATAGTAATTACTAAAATTTTGTATTAATTAAAACTAACTAATATCTTTAAAATTATACTTATTGATTATTTTAATGGCAAAATAACTTTCTTCTGTTTTTATAAGTTTTCGTGAGAACATGTCGTATACTTTATTTAAAAACAGGGTCAAAAGTTTCGCCTTTGGAATTGTATAGAGGTCTGTTACCATATAGACCCTAAAACCGTTACCAAAGAGGTTCCACACACAACGATCATCTCAAAATGGACTCGCCTCGTTTCATTTGTTGTAAGATATACACCTGTTGGACGTCATGCTTATAATTTTTTTTTTTTGGATCGGTACAAAAAAGAACGACATGACATCCAATGAAGACGAACAGGTTGGCCGAGTTTTCTGACGTTCCGATAATCAGGTTAGTTAGGTTTGAATAATCGTCGCACTAGAGCTACACGGAGGCTATTGGCGACGGTCGTCGTATTTTAGGACCACAGTCAAGTGACGAGCTGACACCTGAATAGGCATCCAACGCAACAGTTAAGGGCAACATCGTACGCAGCGTTAGGACTTGAAAGATATTTTACGTGCACCTCCTTACACGAGGTATTATTCGTTGGACATTTATGGCTGCACGGCTGCACGGGCCGTTTATAGGTCGGCAGTTATTTTGGCGATGCCCGGACCCAAACCTGGGACCTTTGGAAAGCTAGGCGAGTGCCTAACCGACTGGACACCCCAGCCCTATTCACAAGCGAATAGTTCGCATCGCGTTTCAGTTTAATTTCGACCGAAGCTTATCCATACAAAGTATAAGGCAAATGGATCAATTTATGTAAGACGTCAAATGATTGTGAACCAATGAAAGGTTTCATTCGGCATTCACAAAGTGAATGAGTTCCAAAAATGCAAAAGATTGTCGCGTTTTGGAATGATCGTCGCACAGAAACCGTGTCAGGAATGAGTTTTTACAATGAATGGTTTGCTTTTGTAGGCAGTGGGAATTGCATTTAACCTCAGTGAGTCAATTGTTGGACTCACAATCCTGGCCTGGGGAAACTGCCTGCTGGGTAAGTGTTCACAGATTTGTATCGTTAATTTAGAAAAAGTGGACAAACGTTTTCAGGAGACGTTTGGCTCAACTGATAACGTAAAATTGTGCTTGTAATGTCTGTGGAATATGTCGCCATTATAATGTGTTTCTTTTGCAAATGGAATTTCACTAGCGAGAATAAATTGGCCCCCTTTTTGCAATTAACGATTTGACGCCTTTCATTTACAATAAAAAGAAAAACACATAAACTAATATGCTTAGTGAAACAAAGTTTCATCTGGACATGCCATTTTGTTTTACAATTAACCAACACACATGGCATTTTATTTTCGCATTTTAGTTAATTTATATATTATTTTCATTTAGGAGGCCTAATTATGTTTGTAGTCCTAAAAATAAATAAAATTGTGGTGTGAGAACAAGAAATTTTCTGTTCCTTGTCATCAAAACTATAAAGTTTCAATATTTAAAAATGTTGTTTCTTGAGCAGTTTAATAAGTTCCTTTTGCTGTAATCTAACACCCCATTATGTTCTCATGTAAGCTAAAAATCATTCCTATATTACCCTAAAGGGAAGTTTTAAAAGTGGCTATGTTTCGGAAATACAGTTTACAAAAATGGATTCCACGTTCTTCAGAAATCTACTATTCACAAGGATAATCCATGAATATTTCCTTTCAGATTTTTTGTCCAATCTTGCAGTGGCTAGAAAAGGATTTCCCAGAATGGCCGTAGCTGCATGTTTTGGGGCGCCCTTTTTGAGTATCCTTTGAAGCTTACTAATCTTTCACGAGACACTAAAAACGATTTTTTATTAGGGATAATGTGTAAGTCTTTAAAATTAATAAACGTTTGGGGAGGACAAAAAAGATGTTATAAATTACATATTTTGTAGTTAAAAGAACCACTATGCACATATGGAAGTTAATGTTGCCAATATAATTAATAATAATATAAAAAAATCTTCGATTTTGATAGTTTCAGGTATCTAAAAACTAGTTTGAATTGTATTTTAGACCATTTGTTCACTACTGTATGCGGCTGGACACTTTTTTCTGAATTAGAGGATTCTTCTTTTTTTAATCTGTCAGTTGTTTTAAGTAGTTTCTTTTTAGGATGGTTCTGAATTGGTGGTTTTGACTTCATTCTGCTGCAGTGCGGAAAAGACGAGTGGGGTGGGTGCTACATTGAACTTTTGAATACTTATTCGTAGCTCGTTTAGTAGGTCTATTTGAAATAAGTTCACTGTCGATTTATTGACAAACTAATTTAGTTCTATATGATCACTTCATGACTAAAAATTATTTATAAATAAGCTAAGCTTACCAGATATTTGAGCACACATTGTGTGTTATGTATCTTTGCCCACCAATTGCCTCTCCAGTTTGTTTTCCTCAACAGCAGCTCTCCTGCTGGGCGTCGGGGTGCCCTGCATCATCGAGATGATTGGCCAGGAACCCGGGGGAATGCAAGTAAGTCCACACTTTCAAATGATGGACACATTTTGGAAATCTTCAAATCCAAAATATTATCTTAACCCTTTCAGTCCCAGTGATGCCATTTGGCATCATCACTTTCAATATTTTTTTCAAAATGTTTATGTCCCGTTATGACATCCAAACACGCGTCATTCGATTCTTCACACTTAGTTCTATCAGACAAAATTTTACTTTAATCTCAATAGAAGTCAGAAGTACTATTTTTTTTATTTAGAAAATAGTCAACAAGCGTTTTTCCTGATTTTTTATAAGTTCACTTCAGTTCCACATATTTAAAACACAATTTAAACTATTTCGGTTAAAATAATTACTAAATTTTTTTAATAATATGGTCAGATACCTTAAAATATATAACTCGAAGTGTTTTTAGGTAATATATATATTTTTATTTTTTTGTTTTCCACAGTTAAAGAATTTTTGCATTGTTTCAAAAACCATATAAAAAATTTTAATGGATTTTTTTTCCTTATGGAATTCGCATATTTGACCTAAAATAAGCTTATTTTGTGAATATCAGATGTTTCTGCATTGTAGTAAATTTTTGGGACTGAAAGGGTTAAAACACAAATATTTTGAAATAATTTAAAACAAAAATTTTATTTATGTGTGCAACAGAACGCGAGATGTGTAGTTTCTTGTGTCATGAGATTTGTGTAGGCCAACCACGTTTAGAAACTTCAACGCTGTTTTTCTTCGTGTTTTTGATGATTTTTTGACTTTAAATTGATATAACTCAAAATCTAATGCCCATACAGTGTTAAAATTTCCCACACATTTTTTCAAACATTTATCTTTAATTTGTCTTTAGGTATTAGTTGTAAATAAATTGTTTTTATTTATTATTTTTTTAAAAAAGAGTGAACCTGTTAAATTATTTAAAAAATCAATAATTTTTTAAAGAAAAACTTTGACAAATAACAAAAATCGATAAAGACAAATTATTAAGTACATTTTCCTGTTTATAAAAACGTTAACTTTTTGTTTGTCAATAAAATTTTTTTGACTTATAACAAAAATAAGAAAGGTCACACTTTTTGACACATATTATTTTTTTCAACAAAATTAACAATTTTTTAAAACCTTTGACTATCTAAAAGTGTTAGTATATTTAGTATACATTTATGGAAAAAATTATAATGATATCTGCAATATTAAAGAAAAAAGTTAAAAGTGTCCCATATCTGCAATATTAAAGAAAAAAGTTAAAAGTGTCCCATACCCCCTTCAACTTCTGAATGGTTCGAAACATTAAAAATTTGGATGGATGGGGAATTTTCCTCATAACGTTAGATTTTTCCAAGAAAAAAGTGAAATATTCATGTTTTCGAAGATATTTAGGGAAACTGTTAGGTTAGGTTAGGTTTGAATTATCGTCGCACTAGAGCTACACGGGGGCTATTTAGGGAAACTGTAAATAGTAATAACATTCAATTAAATCACGCACTGAATTTGAGCTTTCAATGATTCCTAGAAAAACAGTTCAACAAATTATTCAGAAACTATATTATAATATGTTGCAAGAAAAAATTTTACCTATTTATTGGAAGTTTCCATTGAGCACCACCTATCGTTTTTTCTTGACACTTTTAGTTTCCGAAGAGTTAACAATCTAAATAATGGGGACGGACGCGTATAAAATGGTGAACAAAATCTAATAATTCATGAATATTGGTTATACACATTAAAATAGTCATCATGTTAAAATAATTCATCTCTGTGACAAATATATTTGTGAAAGGTTTGGGACAGTGATGTGTACGACGACTGCTTACTTTCAACCTCCGATGGGGCTGTAACAAAAAGACGGGTTAAAATACAAAAAAGATTTTTGTACACAAAGTAATGTACAATACTGCCCTCCACATAATCGACGATTAAAGTATTTGTCATATTGGTCCAGTCAACCAATTTTAAAATGTGCCTTGAAATGGGGTAAAACTTTTATTTAAAAAAATATATCATCAGTAGTAATGACCAACTTGGAATGACTCCAGTAAATGACCAAATGGAAGAAACTTGCTATGTTGTAATAATTTCTTCCAAATTATGTTTGAAAGTTGTATTTTATTGCATGATGGGGTCAATATGCTGCTGCGACTTGGGAGAGTTGGACCTGCTCTTAGTTGCATGGAAGTACTATTAATCCCTCTTTTTTTGATCGCGTTGCATTCTTTAATCTGTACTCGAAGTACAGCTGTGGAAATAAAAAAGTACCCACTAGTATTATTTCTGTCGTTAGTCATCCTATATAATCGGAAATTTTTGACTTTGTAAACAAATAACATTTAAAATAAATTGCATGACACAAAATTTGCATAAGGGACCGTCTTCGTATTAAAAATGTTACCAACTTCAAAATTTTCAATAGCAACACCCCTTTTTAAGTCCATATTTCAAGTTTATGACATATTTTAACGCTAAATACCAAGTTTTGTTAGTTTTTAAGCATTATTAGAGGAGTTAGAGACATGCAAATGTTAGAGGTCGTAATGTTGAATGAGTTGCACATAAAAAACTATCCCAATCTCTAAATAAGTAAGATAATGAAACGAATTTTTTTTGAATATTAATTATAATAACCCAAACAAAATGCATTCACTACTAGGGTATTTAAAATAAGTTTTATATATTTTAATAATTATTATTTTAATTTTTTAAAAAATTATGAATACAAACCTTTTAATATTTTTACAGAAATGAATTAAATACATGAAGTTAAGGCGAAATCCCATTTTTTAAAGTGTTTGATCCATAATTTTCTGAGTAAATCACAAAATATTTTTTAGTTACCCCTCAGGGGGCTGTATGAATATGAATTTGAAAAACAAACACAACCTTGTAAAAAAAGGAAATTTTTAATAATGACCTTGAAAATTACATAGAATGACACAACATATGTGTTTGATGTTGATTCATGACATTCAACGATTTTCTGCTATTTGTTTCTTAATAAACCTAAAATATTCAAACTAATGCATAAATAAACTTTTTATTTGAACGAGAAGTTCTAAATGAATTAAAAAGCCTACCTTTGCCGTTAATTAAATACTTGAATGAAATTTTCGTAGAAACACAAGTGTATTAGTAACAGTAACTGTCACCTATAACCACTTCCGCACAAGATTTACAACCTTATGACAAATATAGACAAACCAAGCACTTAGTTGCAATTTAAGCTTTCCAATGCCAAAAATCTGCTACTTTATATTAACTTTTTTCAAAAATTAAATAATCTTTATCGTTTGCTTAATTCATTTGCAGTTAAGAATAATTAGTTAAAAGTGAATGAGTAAAATCCTATAGCATCCTTTCCTTGATATTTGCCAATGTTTGGAAAATATGTCGCCTTAAATAACGCGAGATTCTTACGTTTCTTTTTTCTCCTTCAATAAACCTACGGACTACTGTTGTCATTTTAGAAATGGCCCCCAAAGGTCCACAGGTGATTCGATTGAAAACCTCGTCAAATATTAATAGATAAATGTAACAAAAACTTAGATTGAGGGGTTTATAAGGGTGCTTAACATTTCCAAGTTATTAAAAATTGGGTGTTGCTATTGAAAATTTCAAAGTTCGTAACATTTTTTCTATGAAGATGGCCCCTTATGCAAATTTTGTGTCATGCAATTAACTCAGAATGTTATTTGTTCGCAAAGTCAAAAAGGTCCGATTCTATAGGATGAATGACGGCCGAAATAATTACTAGTGGGTACTTTTTTTATTTCCACAGCTGTACCTATCAAATACAAGGAGCATGTCCTATTCTGAGACATGCTTCATTATCGCCGCTATGACATTATCAATGTGTGTTGTACAGTTGTGGACAAAAAAAATTATCCACTATGACTTCGGCCGTTAGTCATCCTATAGAATCGGATCTTTTTGACATTGTGAACGATTAACATTATGAGTTAATTGCATGACACAAAATTTGCATTAGGGGCCATCTTCATATTAAACATGTTACTAACTTTAAGGGGTCTAAGGAGTCTTAAAAATGTGCAAAGTAGATACTGCAAAGCATAATTTGATCTTTCGTGTCATTTTTAAACTACTCAATGAAAAGTATAATTTTTTTATATGTAATTCTACAAGATTTATTTATAATAAAACAAGTTTTAAAATTTATGAAACTTTAGCCAAAACTAAAATAAATGATATTAAACATGAAGCTATTTGAACACATTGTGATTAGGCTTGCGCGGCAAATTGTGAGGTCAAAATTGAAAAAATGACTAAGAAAATGACTTTATATTGTACAAATATGTACAAACAAAGACTTATACCTAAATTCTCAGCTCAATTTTAATTAAAAATTATTTTAAGAACTTTTTTCTAAAAAAATTAATAAAAATTTAAAAATTTTGATTTTAAATTATTTTTAAAATAATTTCTAATTAAAATTGAGCTGAGAATTTAGGTATAAGTCTTTGTTTGCACATATTTGTACAATATAAAATCATTTTCTTGGTCATTTTTTCAATTTTGACCTCACAATTTGCCGCGCAAGCCTAATCACAATGTGTTCAAATAGCTTCATGTTTAATATCATTTATTTTAGTTTTGGCTAAAGTTTCATAAATTTTAAGGCTTGTTTTATAATAAATAAATCTTGTAGAATTACATATAAAAAATTTTTACTCATACATTAAGTAGTTCAAAAATGACATGAAAGATCAAACTATGTTTTGTAGTGCCTTCTTTGCACATTTTTAAGACTCCTTAGACCCCTTAAAGGTTCCAATAGCAACGCCCCTTTTGAGTCCATATTTCTAATCTGTGACATATTTTAATACGAAATACCAAATTTTGTTTGTTTTTAAGCATTATTAGGGGAGTTAGAGACGTGCAAAGTTTAGGAGCTCTAATGTTAAATGAGTTGCATAAAAAACTATCGCAATCTGTAAATAATTAAGATAATGAAACGAATTTTTTACTGAAAAGTAATCATAATAACCCAAACAAAGTGCATTCAATATTGAGGTATTTAAAACAATTTTTATATTTTTAAATAATTATTAAATTAATTAAAAAAAATATGAATAGAAACCCCTTAATTTTTACAGAAATAAATTTAAGACAGGAAGTTTAGGTGAAATCCCACTTTTTAAATTTTTTTATCCATAATTTGCTGAGTAAAATACTTTTAAATTACACAAAATACTTTTTAAATACACCTTAGGGAACTGTGTATAATATAATATATGAACTTGATAAACAAATAAGGCCTGCAAAGGGAAGAAAACAATAAACCAACAACCTTGAAATGGTCCCCCAAAGGACATCAAGTGATTCGATTGAATAACTCGTTAAATATTCATCCAAATGTAACAAAAACTTAGATTTAGGGGTTTTCGAGGGTGCTTAACATTTCTAAATTATTAAATATGGGTGGTACTATTGGAAATTTCAAAGTTGCTAACATTTTTGATATGAAGGCCTCCCCTAATGAAAATTTTGTTTCATGCAATTAACTTAGAATGTTATTTGTTTGCAAAGTCTAAAAGGTCCGATTCTATAGGATGACTAACGGCCGAAATAATCATAGTGGATAATAATCATATGGATTTTTTGTCCACAACTGCACAGCTGTGGAAATAAAAAAGTACCCACTTGAGGATATTTTATCCGTTAGTCACCCTATAGAATCAGACCTTTTTGAGATTGTGAACAATTAACATTCTGAGTGAATTGCATGACACAAAATTTGCATAAGGGGCCGTCTTCATATTAAAAATGTTACGAACTTTAAAATTTCCAATAGCAACAACCAATTTTGATAACTTAGAAATGTTAAGCACTCTTGAAAACCCTTAAATCTAAGTTTTTGTTACATTTGGATGAATATTTGAGGAGTTATTCAATCGAATCACTTGTGGAACTTTGGGGGACCATCTCTAAAATGACAAGCAAGCATGCATGCAAGGCCGTCTTTATTTATCAATACACACAATCTTATACACAGTCCCCTAAAGGGTAATAAAAAAGTATTTTGTTATTGAACTGAGAACTTTTTGTGATTGAACTCAGCAAATTATGAATAATTTTTTAAAAAAAAAATTGGGATTTCGCTTAAGCTTCTTGTCTTAAATTTATTTCTTTAAAACAATTAAGGGGTTTCTATTCATATATTTTTAAAAAATTAATATAATAATTATTTAAAAATACAAAAAATGTTTTAAATACCCCATTATTGAATGTATTTTGTTTGGGTTATTATAATTTCTTTTCAGTAAAAAATTCCTTTCATTATCTTAATTATTTATAGATTGGGATAGTTTTTTATGAGCAACTCGTATAATATTATGGCACCTAAACTTTGCACGTTCTTAACTCCTCTAATAATGCTTAAAAACTTACAAAATTTAGCATTTCGTATTAAAATATGTCAGAGATTTGAAATATGGATTCAAAAAGGGGTGTTGCTATTGAAAATTTTAAAGTTAGTAACATTTTTAATATGAAGATAGCCCCTTATGCAAATTTTGTGTCATGCAATAAACTCAGAATGTTAATTGTTCACAATGTCAAAAAGGTTCGATTCTAAAGGATGACTAACGGCCAAAATAATCACTAGTGGGTACTTTTTTATTTCCACAGGTGTACCAACCTTTGGCAAATAAACATGGCACAAAAGAGCACTAGCATCAAAAATAAATTAGTTGAAGGGTGTAGATATAGTCCGACCACGATAACTTGGCAATCAAAATATTTTGATTGTGGAAGATTCCACTTTGAATTGAGGTTATAGTCCGACCACGTTAACTTGGCAATCAAAATATTTTGATTGTAGAAGATTCCACTTTGAATTGAGGTTTTAAGCCGAAAGAGGAAGGGTTGCCGGCTCAAGGCGTTTGGCGAGAATAGGGTTTGTTGGTATAGGGCGATTGTAAATAATGTATCTCACTAGAACTGCACATCAGTTATCGGCTACCGAGGATTGTTGTTGATTGCTGGTAGCGGTTAACGATTACACGTGTATTTCTTTGATATTTTGAATCGCGAAATAACTAAATCTATGATTATTTTACAGAAATTTAATTAACCATTGCTAAAAAAAAGTTCAAAATTAATAAACAAACTCGTAGTTAAGTTATAAGTTCCAATGAGTAGATTTCCCAGTATACTTCTATGATTCTTTTTTCATTTTGATGAAAGGTTTTAAAACTTGAAAATATTATTGTGGCTATTAATTACACCGAGGGACGCTATAACTTAAATATTAATGGGAAATAAAAGTAAACCCGATGCAAGTTCAATCTACCCTTCGATTGATAGTCTGTTTCTAAACCTTAAAGATATATGCGCCCAAAAACAATGAATCGCCAAACATAGTAACTCTTGCCCAAAACTCATGTAGCTCTAGTGCGACGATAATTCAAACCAAACCCAAACCCTTGCCCAAAACCTTCCTAACCTTTTTTTGAAGTGGACTGGTCCACAATCAAAATATTTTGGTTGCCAAGTTGTCGTGGTCGGACTATAGCCGAAGGAGGAAGGGTTGCCGGTTCAAGGCGTTTGGCGAGAATAGGGTTTGTTGGTGTAGTGCAGTTGTAAATAATGTATCTCACTAGAACTGCACATCAGTTATCGGCGACAGATGATTGTTGTTGATTGCTGATAGCGGTTAACGATTACACGTGTATTTATTTGATATTTTGAATCGTGAAATAACTAAATCTATGATTATTTTACAGAAATTAATTAACCATTGCTAAAAAAGGTTCAAAATTAATAAACAAACTCGCAGTCGTAGTTAAGTTATAAGTTCCACTGAGTATATTTCCCAGTATACTTCTATGATTTTTTTTCATTTTGATGAAGATTTTTAAAACTTAAAAATATGACTGTGACTAGGAATTCGAGGGACGCTATAACTTAAATATTAATGGGAAATATAAGAGTAATCCCCGATGCAAGTTCGATCTACCCTTCGTCTAGTCTACCCTTCGATAGTCTGTTTCTAAACCTTAAAGAAATATGCGCCCAAAAGCAATGAATCGCCAAACATAGTAACTCTTGCCCAAAACCAAAACCTTCCTTACCTTTTTTTCGAAGTGGACTGGTCCACAATCAAAATATTTTGGTTGCCAAATTATCGTGGTCGGACAATAGCCTTGGTGTTATAGACACTTGTTTGTTGTACGGTAACAAAATACGTACAATTCTTGTAATTTGAAAAAGGAACAATTTCCTTTTCCAACGGTACATGTTATTGGCAGTAATTCCTCAAAATTTTTGACGCTGCTTTGTAATTTGTCTGTCAGAATAGCAATCTTGGACTTAATGTTGCTGCTCAATAGAAACATATTTTTGTAACAAAATTTAATATCAATTTACTTAAACCTTTACTGTTGAATAAAATTATAATTAATAGGAATTGATAATTAATATAACTACAAATATTTAATTTTGTGTTCAAGTAAAAGTGTGCCGAGTGTGAAACATATTAGCTGATTTCTACATAGGAATTGCATTGTGCATACTAGTAAGTTTAGGATTTATGTCCCTTTTTTATTTTCAATTTTAAAACAAATTTAATAAAAGAAATTCTGACATCCTAAGGGGATCAGTAGAGAAGCGGTTGACAGGAAATGAAAGTTTACATGACATGCAAATCACCGTTGTTCCGGGAACACCCGTGCAACGCCGGCTATATAAAAGCTAGGACCGTTATATTACATAATATTCACATAACAAGCATTTACTAAACAACAATCATTTCATTTTGGTAAATCCTTTCATTCGAAATAAAATGGTTTCTATTGTTTGGACTCCATGACCTTTGACCTTCAATAATTTAAGTTCCCGAGGAACCTCTCATATTCAAGAATCATTCTCAGAATCAATCATAAAATAAAAGTTGTATACCCTATTTCAAGGTAACATAGCTTGGGCTATATCTGTAAACACAAGCTGTGAAATACCCTCTTCAACAAGTGTAGCCGCCAAGTAAGAGCTGTTTATCCCAGGCAGAAGGGAACAACAGAAATCCATCGAAGAATGTGCATGGAGACACCTTTATGAGTGATGGACGTTGTTCGTGTTGAAAAGGAGGCCGAATTGATGTTCATGAAGAAGGGGGAGGCAAGTCTGTCGCTACAGACGTCATTGTTCAGCGAGTTGGACCAAGTGTTTAGGAGAACTCGAACCATATGTAAATTATCAATTAGCATAGGGGTTTGGATTGTAGAGCTTCCAAATTGACGTGGAGCTCAAAGAAACCGTCACAACTCCCTTCAAATCATTGGCGGCTGCATTTTATGAAGAGGGTATTTCAAAGCTTGTTTACAGGTATGACAAATGCTTTAATCGTCAAGGTGATTATGTGGAGAAATCAGCAGTATTGTAACTTTACTTTTGGTTAAAAAAATCTTTTTTGTACTTTGACCCGTCTTTTAACACGGCAGCACTCGCCTGGGGTCTAATGGACCACAGATAGATTGAATACACTCTAGATCTGAAACTCTGATTGGATTACCATTATAAGGATTTTCTATATTGAAATTGATATCGACACTAACTCCCCCAATTGTGCCTAAGGAAACTAATGTATTGGTTTACGCGGCTGCCTTTTTCTAGCCTCCTTTTGGAGTTTTAGCACAGTCAATTACGCATCGTAATTTAGAACCATGGTCAAGTGACGAAAATAAACTATATTTTTGACGACAACGCATCATTGTCATAGGATTTGGTATAATATATTATGCAAATAAAATGGGGGTTGAAGTTTTAGTTAAATTTATCTCTTGGTTTAATTTAATGTATTAAAAAATTAACAAAAAAATTAATATTAGATGAACGAAAATGAAACAAATTATGGTTATTTGCTTCAATTTTATTTAATAAGGCTCTAAACTTAAAAAATGCTCAGTTTTGTGTTTGCTGCAAAGTTTAGAGCTCCTTATAACTGATTTTACTTAAAGTAAAAGGTTATAAAAATTATTGTAAAATAATCCTTATGTATTGCAGAAAAAAATCAATTCACACACCTTTGGGTTTTTGCTCAATTTTATTTAGTGAGGCTCTAAACTTTTCAAAAGAACTCAAAATTTTGGAGGACTGAAACATGACCTTTGTATGTGAAACTTGTTCATTTACAATGGCCATGTTTCAGGCCATAAAATAGCAGGAAATTTTGAGTTCTTTTGCAAAGTTTAGAGCCTAAATACCAATAGGTCTGTGAATTGATTATATTTCTACAATACATAAGGATTATTTTCCAGATAATTTTATTACTGGTTACTTTTGATGCAAGGAGTTAAGGAGCTCAAAAATTTGCAGCAAACACAACTTTTTCGTCTTTTTTTCAAAGTTTAAGGACTCATTAAATAAAATTGGAGAAAATACCCATAGGTTTGCGTATTTATTTTGTTTCTGCAATGCATGCGGATTATTTCCCAGCTCATTTTATACATTTCCAATGTTGGCACAAGGAATAAATGACATCGAAAGTCGTGCAATTTTGTATTTTCGGCAAGTTTAAGGTCGAATATTTCTGTAACCAAAAGTGCCACCACCCATCATTTGCTATTTTTGGGTACTTCTCTTTAGAATGTGTTTATTAGATTATAAACACTTTTGGTTCACTGTTGTCACAAGAAAATATTAAAGATCAAAAGTTCAGAAAAAACACACCTTTTTTTAAAAATAACTTTGAATGGCCTAGGAAATTTGTGCCAAATGTCAATCATAAGTTTTTATGTTCTAACATGTACTATGAAACAAGTATAACATGAAAAAATTATCACTGCAATTTTTAACTCTTGACGCAAAAAGTATTGAAATATGTGTTGGATCGTTTTTCTTCACAAAACGGAAGATTTTCAACTTTGACACCACAAAACTTTAGTAATCTTTTTTTAGCAAAAACAAAAATATACGTGTCGAATAGATTTCCATAAAGAACATAGGGTCACATGGGGGAGTCACTCTCTTTCCGGGGTAAATAATGGTCACTAAGTTTTAAGAGTTAAAAATGGTTTTTAGAAAAAAAAAATATGCCAAGTCATCCTTATACATTCTATTTTTTTATATCAAGTTCAAAAACAATGTAACTCTGCAGCAAATAATAGAAATAAAAATACTTTTTACACCACTATAAAAACATCTTCAAAAAAGATTGTCTTTGAAAAACATGATTTTTTTTAAGATCCATACTGGAGAAACATATTTGAACTAACTATTTTGTTGGTGCTATTTTTCAATAGGAAAAGGTCTAAACTTTTCATTCCTATATAAAAATTTTCATTATTATTTTTTAAAATAGTTTTAGAGGTATAGTGATTTTCCCCCCAGTTTACTGGGGTAATTCTGGGTCAGTGATATTTTTTGATTTTTTTAGGTTTTTTTTAGCTAAGTGGTATACGTCATTTTGAGGCAAAAAATCAGATTAGGCTGCATTCCAAATTTCATTAAAAAATTCAAATTAAAAGTTCATTTAAAATTTAAATAACAAAAAAATTTAATCTACATTATTGAAATAGCATGAAAATTCTATTTTTATTCAATATTTTCACTGTTGCCATTGCGTTAAACTTACGAGAAACTATATTTAAAATAAAAACTAAAACGAAATTGAAAACTATGCTTTGTAGTACCTTCTTTATTATGGGGGAAATAACTTGGCAAATTTAATCATAGCTGTCATTATCGTTTGGTGGTGGAAAAGCGTTTATTGGTAAATGTTTATTCAAATCATTGATCTTTCAAATGACTAAGAATCTTTTCTTATTTCAAGTGCATACAATGTATTTTGTGTGTAAATAAGTATTAAATTATATAGGTTACTATGTTTTTGAATGCATGAATAATGTTGTTTTTATTAAAATTTCTAAAAGTGTATTTTATATTTGAATTCCCTATATTATTGGGATTCGCGTTTTAGTCTATTTCATATATATCTTGTAAATAATCATATTCGTAAATCTGCGCTTCATAAATAATCATGCTCTTCAATCTGATTGTAACTAAACGCATTTGAAAATCTTTTCTTTATAAATAATCGTATATGTGATTTAATTCAAAATTGAAAGGTTCCCTCTATCAGTTTTCTCTTTATTTCTGAATTTTAAAATACAAAAAAATGGTTAAAAAAGACATAAAAAAATCACAATATTAGTGACGAAAGTAGCATCAATACGCGAGAATAGGATTTTGTTAACTTGTCGTTTTGAAAAGTCACAAGTGTTACGATTTCCAACATTTTCTCTAAACGAGTTCAAAATTAATGATCTTAGAAAATGATGCAAAACAAATCAGTCCTTCTATAAACCTGAGGTATTTTGTAGGTGCTGAATAATAAAAATGTGGGAGTGGCTATTCTAATTGTCGAAGCTTATTTTACTATGCAGACGACCCTTTATTGTTGCCGGTAATCAAAAATGTACGCTTTTTCCTAAAAAAATGACACCCTTCACGAAATTCCGCCTCGTCACGAGCTGTACATGGTTTTATCTTTGTGTCGATTTCAATGAGTCGTGGGAGGCCATCTTCCTTTTTTTGCAAACAGTTTTCATCTTCTCAGTGTGTTCCAAATCTCTTTCAGCTGAACTACTCTCCGCTGACCAGCATCCTGTTCTCCGCGCTGGCCGCCAGCCTGGTGTCGACGGTGCTGGTGCTGGTGGTGTGCCGCTTCCAGACCAAGAAGGCGTACGGCGTGTACCTGATCGGCCTCTACCTGTGCTTCGTCGTCATTGCCGTCGCCAAGGAATCCAACGTCTTCTGAGCCGCGATTTTTAGACCTATTTTAGAACACTTTTGGGAAGATCTGTATTTTTTTATGGTAGTGAATAAAGTGGAATGCTACTTATTTTCTGGTTTTATTTTCAGAGTTGAGATGGAGTTAGAAGGGTTGTGTTTGCAAGAATGTCTCTAGATGAGAAAGTGACGTGAAAAAGATTGGCTAAAATGGGTCGGCTCATCATTTCACTGTGGTTCGAAATTGAAGAGTACTAGGGAAAAACCGCTTGGTTTCGTAGAAATCTTTCTTCAATAGGCCTCTTTGGCGATGATAGCAAGAAAGTGCCTAAACTGGTGTAAAGAAACCGGTTACTCGCTTTGTTTTTCTTTCGCGGCAACCCTGATTCACGCCAGGGATCAGTGGACACGAGTTAAACGTTTGTAATGCGAATGAAGAACCGAAAGAAAACCCGGTTTCTTGTCGCCAGTGCCCGCCAAGCAGACATAATTACGGGGAGATTCCCAATAAATCAAGCGGTTCTTCCCGTATACTCTTCAATTATAAAGCCTGTCTTCAATAACACTCGTGTAGCTCTAGTGCGACGATATATAACCTACCCGAAAGCTATAAGTTCTCCAACGAAGTCCTGAATAACAAGTTTAGAAACTTTTTTCTGGGATGAAATAGCAACTGATTTTGTCTCATTTGAAAAAAAACCCCCGAAAATTCCTATGATGAGGAAGAAATTAGAAGTACAAATTCATAAAAGGCACGTTTACAAGAGCCATCGAATCCGTGGAATGAAGAGAAAATTCAGCAACTTTTCCCTCTTGGGGATTTTCGCCCAGGCAGAACCGGAATTGCAGGGTTCATTGGAGGGTTTCGTAAACTCTCCAATCAAGTAGAGGGACTCGGGTGCCCAATCGGTTAGGCACTCGCCTAGCATGCAAAAGGTCCCAGGTCCGGGCATCACCAAAATAACAACGGGCCTACATCCAAAAATGTCCGACCAATAAAACCGCGTAAGGAGTGCACGTGAAATATTGTTCAAAGTCCTAACGCTGCTTACGATGTCGCCCTTAAAGGTTGCGTTGGGTGTCTATTCTGGTGTCGGCTCGTTACTTGACTGTGGTTCTAAAATACGACGCCAGTCGCCAATAGCCCTCGTGTAGTTCTAGTGCGAAGATAATTCTAACCTAACCTAATCTAAGCAATCAAGGAGGGTTTGACATTTCATTCCATGTATTCGGCAATCCCATGATCCTTTGCGAACCAACAACTGTAACCTCCAACTTCAATGTGTATATTTGAAGAGTACATGGGAAGAACAACTTGATTTTTTTCTAGTCTTACCTTATGTGTCTGCTTGGCGGGCGACAGGAAAGCGGTTTTTCTTTCGGTTCTTCATTCGCGGTACCAACGTGCTGCTGATCTATGGCGTGAATCAGGGTTGCCGCGAAAGATAAACAAACCGAGTAACCGGTTTCCTTATACCAGTTTAGGCGATTTCTCGCTGTCAAAGATATAAGGAAAGCCTTCTACGAAATCAAGTGGTTTTTCTCTTGAACTTTTTTTAGCTTGGTTGTGGTGCGTGCCGTGTATATAAAAATTTTCTGAAAAGAAAAAGGTTTTTGTTTGGAAGCAAAGAGTTCTGTAGTAGGGTAGAGACTGAACCTGGCAACCATGGGCCATCACGGAGACAATATAGGAGGCCCGATGGCCGATTGGTTTGAATCGCAGGCCGCTAACAGTCCGCTCGCTGTAACGGGTTCGATTACCACGTTTGCCCTGGGTGTACTTCCTTTCTCAGTATCAAAGCAATAAATTAACTAGCACTTTTGCCACTCTATTCGGGCTCCGCAGTGAGCCATGGCTGGCAGCTCAGTAGGGGAGACTGGGTACGGTTGTGACAGTTTTCGGTTAATCGCTTATAAATTCGTTAGTATGCCGATTAGCTGGATGAAAGTTGCATTAATAGTAAAGTGCAACACTTGTCTACGTATAAATAAAAAGTTGCGTCCCTAAGTACAATAGTTAGCTTGTAAGAGCAAATTAGAAAAAAAAAGAGGAAGTAGTGTCACAACCGACCCCCTGGGGTCGGTTGTGACAGAGTAAAAAAAGACACCAAAATGGCATCAAATCACTCTTTTTGCATCATCTTTAGAAAGTATAAATTCAATATTTATAATAATAACATTTAATTCATAATTTAATTAATAAATTTAATAATTATAAATAAATTTATAATTAGGGGTAAGTGGTGTACCTTGGACATATGTGTACCTCGAACCTATGCTGATTCTAGCTCGATTTGCTTAGATATTGAAACAACACCACATGCAGTTAAAGTATTTGTTACCAGGGGTCTCAGTGAAGTTCTATCAGTTTGTTTAAAAGGTCAATTTATTAAAGAGGTTTCGAAAAACTAAATTCGCAGTTCAAAAGTAAATTTTTGTCAGATTCTTTAGTGTATTTTTATACTCAAACATGTAGTGTTTATTCAGAAACGATGGTTATGCAATATAAAGTAAAGTTTTAGCTATAAAACTGTGTGCTTGAAATTAAGTCAAGTCTAACCTTAACATGGTGATTAACTATTTTGTTTTTAATATCCAAGTGGTGTACCTCGAACCTAATACAGGTAGTGTACCTTGGACGGGTCCAAGGTACACTACTGTAGGTCTTATGTGCTTCAGCTTGTTGAAAACCCTTTTTAAATTTCAAGTAAATTTTTTTCCTTTGAGAAATTAAGTATTTTAAGCTATTTATATGCAACACTGATTTGTATAATTATGTAGAATGGAAATTTGTAAAAAAAAATTATATGGTGTGATAAATAATTTTTCTGTAGTTAATTATTTAGTTCTATGGTAGGCCTGTAAAATTTAAACCATATTGACATAATATAGAAAATAATTATTGCATGCGCATCAAAAAAGATGTTTTTTATAATAAATATCTAAGCAGAACATCCCTTTTACGTTTAGGCCTAGTTGTATAAACATGGGGGAAAATATTTGAGTTGTTTTTTTCAAATTTATGACAGAAAGATAGCCAAATGTTTTTCTATGGCATGAAATGACAGTTTAAATTTTATGCTGCATTTTAACGGATACACAGGAGAAAGATTGCATTGCAGCTGAAAAAGCCAAAAGGGCACTAAAAAAACTAAGGCAATAAAACCCCTTACTAAGCCAATTGACATAACATAACCTTAATTACTACAATCTTGGCTAGAAATAAAAATAGGTTGTAAAATGTATTTTTGAATTTTATGCGGCTAATAAATATTGGTTTTCGGACTGTAAATCGAGTCTCTCTACCTGTTAATAATTGGTCTTAGGTACACTACCAGTTGGACCAAGGTACACCGCCTGTGGTGTACCTTGGTCCCAATTTCAATTTTCTGTATTTATTTTTTTAATAGTTGAAATAATTGAAATAACATGTTAAAATAAATATATGTTGTATATAACAACATAAAGTATCTTGTAAAAATATTTTTTATTCACTTTTTGCAAGTAATAAAGAAATTAAAAATTCAAAATTCAAAATAGATCCAAGGGAACCCACCTTCCCCTATTTATAAAAACTCTTCATATTATCACTATCATCAAAAAAGTTAACTAAATATTTATAATTATACATTGCTGTAACCATGTCAAATACAAAACAAATAAATAAAAATGTGTTTTAAAAAAAATGAAACAAAATATCTTATCTACATAAAAAAATATACATGTTCTTATATAACACAAATAAATCATTTTGAGTTACACCTGTTCGTCAACAATGTATATCCTATGGCTCATAGGTGTGTATGTACATAACAATTTGCAGATTGTTATAAAAATATTGCACAGTTGAAGCTTGCATCGATGCAAATGTATCGTAACAAAGACAGTTTGCAGCAGCATCTGACGATATTTTGAAAATTATTTTCTGCTGATGCACGAAAGACTGTGCAAGCTCAAAGTGCAGCTTCAAAAAAGCAAGCCTTAAATGTTCCTCAGCATGCCAAAATTGCCAGGGGACTTGATTGAATGGGGTCTCTCAAGTTGACTCCGAAGATGAAGAAGAACAGGAGGATAATTTGACTCTTTTTCCACTGGGGTTCGAATGAAATGAAATAGATAAAATATATTATGGAAACAGATGAAATATTAAAGTAACAGCGTGCCTACAAAATGAGTTTCTGCGTTATTTAGAATTTCAGTAAAGAATAAGTGTACATAAGAGGGATTGTCAGTCCCATAGAGCTAATGCATTAGTTTCGGAATTACAACTTCCGCAGATGTATTGTTTTGCCATGTTAGCCCTTTTTGCCCAGGTACGGGAATCAACATAGCATCGAAATGAAGCAAATTTGAAACGAAAATATTATCTAGTTATTTAATTATATAATTTTGAAATTTTAAAATGCCAAAAATATACAGCAGATGGCGCCACTACTTTAAAACTTAATTAATTAATAATTAAATAACCGGATGTTATTTTCTTTCAATTTTGTGTTAAAATGATGTTATGATGATTTTAATACCTTGTGAAAAGGGGATAACATGGCAAATCAATTCTTTTGCAAACGTTGCGATTTCACAACTAATGCATTAGCTTTATGGGACTGACAGTCCCCTTCACTCAACACTGAAACTGCTTTAAAATTTGAAGGAAAATAGATAAAATAGCAAAATAAGATATATTATTGTAAAGAATTAAATTCTCTACCACTCTAGGGTCACCATTTAGTGTTTCGGTGCATTATTGAAGAGTTATCCGGTCAAAAAAGAGAAAAAATTAGGGGAGTGAAAGGTTTTCTCCAAAATTACAGACTTTCAAGCGCGGATATCTCAAAAACTATACAAGATATCAAAACCTTCTTGGTATGAAACTTGTAGAAAATTTAATAAGCTTTCATTTTGTGTATTACAATTATATCAGTAGGACGCATAGTTTTCGAGATATAAGCAAAAAACCGAAAAATGGGACATTCAAACCCCCTCCCCCCCCCCTTCAGCACAGGGGCTAGGGGCGGGGACTTTTGATACTTTTACCTCCTAATTAGTCCAAACAAAGTTACGAAGTCAAAAATTGTGTTCCAAAACTTTCCCTCTAGAACTCTTCGTTGCCTGGACTAATAAGGGGCCGTCTTCATATTAAAATTGTTACGAACTTTGAAATTTCCAATAGCATCATCCAATTTTAATAACTTAGAAATGTTAAGCTGAATATATTTTTTTAAAAAATCGGGATTTCGTTTAAACTTCCTGTCTTAAATTTATTTCTTTGAAAATATTAAAGGGTTTCTATTCATATTAAAAAAAATTAATTTAATAATTATTTAAAAATATAAAAATTGTTTAAAATACCCCAATATTGAATGCATTTTATTTGGGTTAATACAATTTCAGTAAAAATTTATCTTAATTATTTATAGATTGGGATAGTTTTTTCAGTGCAACTAATTTAACAATATGGGACCTAAACTTTGCACGTCTCTAACTCCCCTAATAATGCTTAAAAACTAACAAAATTTGGCATTTCGATTTAAAATATGTCATAAATTTGAAATATATACTCAAAAAGGGGTGTTGCTATTGGAAATTTTAAAGTTTGTAACATTTGTAATATGAGTGGCCCCTTACGCAAATTTTGTGTCGTGCAATTAACTCAGAATGTTAATTGCACACAATGTCAAAAAGGTCCAATTCAAAAGAGTGACTAACGGCTGAAATTATCATTAGTGGTACTTTTTTCCCCCACAGCTGTACAGCTGTGTAAATAAAAAAGTACCACTAGTGATTATTTAAGGGGTCATAGGAGTCTTAAAAATGTGCAAAGAAGGTACTACAAAGCATAGTTTGATCTTTCATGTAATTTTTTAACTCTCAATAAAGGAGTATAATTTTTTTATATGTAATTCTACAAGACTTATTTATTATAAAACAAGTTTTAAAATGTATGACACTTTAGCGAAAACTAAAATAAATGATATTAACCATGAAGCTATTTGAACATATTGTGATTAGGCTTGCGCGGCAAATTGTGAGGTCAAAATTGAAAAAATGACCAAGAAAATGGCTTTATATTGTACAAATATGTACAAACAAGGACTTGTACCTAAATTCTCAGCTCAATTTTAATTAGAAATTATTAAAAAAAAATTTAAAATCTAAATTTTTAAATTTTTATTACTTTCTTTAGAAAAAAGTTCTTAAAATATTTTTTTATTAAAATTGAGCTGAGAATTTAGATATAAGTCTTTGTTTGTACATATTTGTACAATATAAAGTCATTTTCTTGGTCATTTTTTCAATTTTGACCTCACAATTTGCCGCGCAAGCCTAATCACAATGTGTTAAAATAGCTTCATGTTTAATATCATTTATTTTAGTTTTGGCTAAAGTTTCATAAATTTTAAAACTTGTTTTATAATAAATGTGTGTGAATCCTGTATAACTACATATAAAAAAATTATACTCATTTATTGAGTACCGTCAAAGCGGGTATCTTTGGCCACGGAGGGTAACTTTGACCACGCGTCGGAAAAAGATTTGTTTCTTAATTTCTCTCCATAAAATGATCTCATCTTAAATTGTTTTACATTTTTGGAAAGGTGGAAATATCGCCTTTCATTTCATGTAAAAAAAATCTCATTCTAAATCTGGCAATACTACAAATGCTGTTTTCATTCTTACGAGCATAAAATGACAAAAATCTATCTCTTCCAACTTTTGTCTGGAACACTTAAAAAAATATTGAAAATATTTAAATAAAACACTGTAATCGATTCTTTTATTAATGAGGAAGAATATTACACCATTTGTTTTATTCTAAGTTGACTACTTTTTATGCTGTATTTAAATATTTGTAATTGGGAAGCTTTTGCCGATGAATGCGGGTAACTTTGGCCATAGATGTAAATATTTCTTTATGGAACTTTGCACTTTAAAAAAATGTATGTAAAAGTGTATTAAGTTTAACTATTTTTGAAAAAATTCTTACTTTTATGATTACTCATTTTTTTAGATATTTTTTTTTTTTAAATCTCATGATTTTAAACATTAAAAAGATAAAGATAGAATGCAAGATACGTATTCCACTCAAAATCGCATATGTCGAAAGGTAAACATTTTCAAATTCCTAATTATAAATATATTATTTTTCACCTTTTATAATAAAATCGTTTGCTTTTTACAAATATATTTGTTATTAAATCTTGCTTCCAAAAAGTTCTTATTTCCTTATTAAAATAGTTTATTTTTCTTTCTTTTAAGCGACAAACAATACTAGTATTCAGCGTGTAATGCCATTCCACGATGCACTGCAATGTAAATGTTAAGTTATATACCATTTTAAATAACTATATGTCTTATAACTTTGTTATTTTTGGGTGTAAAGTTTTAATATTGCTATTTAAATCGTTAACACAGCTTTTAAGGATGTTAAAAAGTATGTTTCTTATGTATTTCTTGGGTGGCCAAAGTTACCAGCTCGGCTCCTAACAGTGTCTTATTTTTTAAAATTAATACCAATTTTTTATTAATTTATAAAATGTAACAAAAATGCCTGAAAATTATTCCTAAATGTACAATGAGCCACAAAAAAATTAACCACAAAAAAAAAGGATTTTTTTCGATTAACTTACACTTGGACATTTTTTTAAAAATAACTTGTATACTTACACCAGATGTTAGAGGTTCATGGCACAGATATATATTGAAATAGCATCTTTAAAAAATTTCAGGTAAATTAATGTAAAACTTTTTATGCTAGATTGCTAGAAGTGTTGGCGTAAACCCCTTTTTTTTGTTGAAAAACACCGTTTAAAATAAATCAATTATATTAAAATAAAAAAATTGCTCAAAAAGCATTGTTCGTTATATTTGAAATCACTCTGCCAAATTTGGAAAAGATGAAAGTAATAGTACAAATTTTAGAATTTTGGATATTCGCCTACCCAACTTCTACCCTTTCAGGCGGCTTCGATCATTTTTCTCGCCAAGCATCCCCATGCATTCGCCACTTTTATTTGCGCCACCTTTTGTCGGATAAGTATGCTAAAATAACGAATTTTGAGTGGCCGCTCAGGTGTCCTCCCTTGACCATGGTTCTAAATGACGCGGGTTTTAAATGGAGGTCTAATTAGTAGAGTTTTCTAATCCCCACGGATGCTAGAAATACATCTAACAACCTAAAGTTACGAGATTATTGATGATTTGGGGCTGTGAGGAGCCTAGTGGTTATATAACAACTCGTTCTATCGGGATCAGAAGGTCCCGCGATTGAGTCCCACTGAAAACCCACCGAGTACACGTGCTCGTTAAATCTGTGGGTCCGAAAGTCCTGTGGGGCAGTCATTGCGCAGTTTCCTACGGGTACAGGTCTCTGGAAACTATTTCTCTCGCCTTCAGGGACATGTCTAAATTGTGGAGGTTGCGTGCGATAGATGGCAGCATCTGTCACGTGTGTGTGTGTGTGTGTGTGTGCGAGCGTGAGTGTGTGTTGTGTCTGTCTTACTTGACGAAGGTTTCTAAGCACAGATGACCAAGCACACAAGCCTGAAAATATGTCTACCAACCGACCAATTATGATTAACGATTCAAAGCTTCTTCTTCAGTTGGAATTATAGAATTTTATGTCGTCATCTTTTTACTTTTATTGTATTGAAATTCCGAATTTGTAAACATACTAGAAATCTGTACCGAAAATGTGCGTAGGGTGACACGGGGTAATTATTGGACAAAAATCAAACTTTTTTCACAGCTGTCACATTTATGTAATGTTCTAACCAGTAGTTTTTTTTTCGTTATGAATATTAGATATATCTGTCGGGAACAGCTGTGGGAAAAAAGTACCCACTAGTGATTATTTCGGCCGTTAATGATCCTATAGAATCGGACCTTTTTGACTTTGTAAAAAAATAAACCGAGATAATTGCATGACACAAAATTTGCATTAGGGGCCGACTTCATATTAAAAATGTAACCAACTTCAAAATTTTCAACAGCAACGCCCTTTTTTGAGTCCATATTTCAAACTTATGACAAATAACGTTTCGTTAGTTTTTAAGCATTATTAGTGGAGTTAGAGACGTGCAAACTTTAGGGGCCCTAATGTTAAATAAGTTGCACATAAGAAAGTATCCCAATCTCCAATTTATTAATAATTAAGTTGATGAAACGAATTTTTATACTGAAGAGTTATTATAATAACCCGAATTTAAGACATGAAGTTTAAGCGAAATACCCAATTTTTAAAATGTTTGATGTATAATTGGCAGAGTAAATCACAAAACACTTTTTATTTAGCCTTTAGGGGGTTGTGTACGAGATTAAATGTGAACTTGATAAGCAAACGCCACCTTGTTAAAAAGAAAAATTTTAAATAAAGACCTTGGAAATTCTATAGAATAACGCAAAAGATGTCTTTAATGTTGATTCATGATATTCAACGATTTTCTTCTGCGATTTGTTTCTTAATATACTTAAAATTTTCGAACTACATTGCAGAAATAAACTTGTTATTGGAACAAGAAGTTCCAAAAGAATTAAAAAGCCTACATTTGCCTACTTTCTATAGTCCCTGGAATAACTGTTTATTATTCCACATTCGTGAGGTGAATACCATCTGTTTGCTTTGTATGTTGCCAAACATTATGTATTACCGAAGAAATGAGTCTCGTCAAGTAGAAATTCTAAGCGGCATGGTGAACGAATCTGTATGGCGGTGAAACACACGATACATTCTGAAGCTGTCCTATCGACCGCAAGTGTTTCAGCCGCTCCAGACATTGAGTGTTGGATGCCGATTGCCGCCTCTCCAACAACCCTGGTCGTAGGGAGGGGAAACCGGTTTCTTGAAAAAACGTTTTTTTGCCCTCGGTTTTGACTGAAAAACCGGTTTTTTGGTGAGGCCGGTCTAAACCGGTTTTCTGGCGAGAAAACCGTCTAAAAACCGGAAACCGGTTTTTTCTCAAAAACCGCCATCGACCTTTTTTTTATAATTATAATTTTTTTTTCAGATTGGAGTTTTGCTCTTGTTTAATCAATAGATTTTTTAGTCTTCATCTTTAAAAAAACTTCGGTTTTCAAATTTCTATTCAAGCTTTCCTCCTAACAGAATAAAAGTAAAACGTTTCAGATTCTGTCCTTACATGTTCCGTGTTGTTCCATTCGATCTCTTCATTCAGGTGTCACTCTGTTTATTCCACTTTATCGTTTGAACTAAACGAGCTACGGACTTCAAATTTGGTGTTCCTATACCTATCAGACGTCATAATAAATTTCAAGGAAATTCCATATGCGTTAGGAGAAGCTGCCATAGAACTTTTTTGGTTTTAAAGATATTGCCGAAAAAAAGCGATGCACTTCAAGTTTGGTACATATGCATTCCCAGTACTTATTGGCTATCAAAATAAGATTTATGAATAAATTGCGCATGTGCAATGGGTAGCTGTAACCGGACTTCTTTGGTTTTAAAGGTATTGAAGAAAAACTAAAAGAGGATACCGACTTCAATTTGATACACGTGTTTCCAGTATCTGTCAAATTAGGTTTTCACGAAAGCTACATCTGCGCAATAAATAGGTGCCATAGAGATTTTTTTTTATTTTGAAAGTTTTAAAACTACCTTTTAAGGCATTTAATTTCATTCAATGTGTTTTTATTTATTTAGTGGTAATCTTAAGTTTCGTTTCCGGCTTGTGTGCTTGATCAGAGACCCGTTTATAAGCCTTCGTCAAGTAAGACAGACACAGAAAGAGTTTTTACTGTCACAGAGAAAGGAAGTACACCCAGGGCGAAGGCGGGAATCGAACCCGCACCCGTTACAGTGCGCAGACCGCTGGTCTCCGATGCTAACCACTCGGCCATCCGTGCCCCATCTTTAGTGTTTCTGATATGAAGTTAAAATTTTATTCAATTCCTGTTTTTTTTTTTTAATATAGTTGCTTAATCTTTGACTGTCATTTATATTGCTTGCGAAATGAAACCGCCATTATATGATCAGGAAACTTGCGGATATTTATGAGCCGGAAGCGCTAAACTTAAAACCATGTTTAAGCTGTCCAGTTTACTTATCATAAAAGTATTCTTGCTCTACGAATCTAACTACACATCGATCGCTTTAAAATTTAAACTTAATTTAAATTTAATTTAACTTAATTTGAAAACGACTATTTAAAATTGAAAAAATAAAAGAAAAGAAATTCTAGCATCTTTGTTCATTCAGGATAAAGGATTATCAGTAGGCATGTTTTAAAAAGAAATATTTTACCAAACAAATTTCACCAATTTTGAATAACTAAATCAATACTCGAAATATGTATTATTAATGAAGTATACTTTTATCGCAAGGATGCTATGTAAAATTTTTCCCGCCTAAACACCGTAAGTCGTCAACCTTTAGTAACCGCTTAAAAACGTTAATTATAAAAAAAGTCTTGGAGTATGTTTTTATTTCGTGAGAAAGCAGTGGGGAAAACTGTCCTTTGTAATTTTGTTTCAGCGTGATCATATTTGAACAATATTCTGTCACTATCTTTAAAACAGAAATGTTAATTAAGAAGTTTATTTCTCCCGCCCGTTAGAAAAAGGATATATATGAAAAGAAATAAAGTTACAGGTCATCCGTGTCAGGCAAGGCAGATGTTCAAAGCTATAATAAATTAATAAGAAAATGGTCCGAAAAGGAAGGCTTATGGGGTTCGTTTATCGGAGAAACATAGAAAGTCGGTACGACTTAAAGCAATCCGGTTTTCGTCTAAATCGAATAATTCTTTTACCCCTCTTACCTTGTCCCGAGTGTTCATAAATTTTGTGGTTAGTTATAAACAAATGTCTTCGAATCTGCAATGCCGTTCGCTTGTGTTTTTTCAGAAATAGGAATTACTCTCAATCGAGTTTCAATGCATATTGTGTATGATATCTTCCGTCTCTTACAGTTTGAATTTAAACTTTTTGCATTAGCTTTTGATATTTGTCCTTAAATTTTTTTTAACTTTCGTATTTTTTGTATAACTATATTTATAGTAAGGAACGAAAACAAAACTACCAATGAAATCGCAGTATGGAGAGCGCTACCAAGAAATATTCCCATTGTTGCTTTTTAGTTTGGTGATTTTAATACATTTTTGTATATACAGTGACTCAAAGAATTGAGGATACACACTAGTTTTGCCTGATAAATCCAACTTCTAACAGATATTATATGCTATCTAGAAGACAAAACGTGTTTATATTTTAACACAAAAAAGAAGGGTTCAATTACAATAAAAATACGGAAAATCTACAAAGAAATATCTAAAATAAAATTTTTTAAAAGTATTTGAAAAAAGTCAGGCATATTTTTACCTCAAAAAATTATGGATTTGGATACACCTCATAAAGTTTTGCAAAATACAGCAAATAAATAGTCAACATTTGGATGCATGTCCTTTAGCATTTATAATCCCCTCCAAACATCTTTTGACTGAATAATCCATTTTTTAGTGGTAGTCCAGGCAACGAAGGCTGAAAAAAGGGTCTAGAGGGAAAGTTTTGGAACAGAATTTTTGACTTAATAACTTTTTTTAGACTAGTTAGGAGGTAAACATATCAAAAGTCCCCGCCCCTAGCCCCTGTGCTGAAGGGGGGAGGGGGGTTGAATGTCCCATTTTTCGGTTTTTCGCTTATATCTCGAAAACTATGAGTTCTGGCTATATAATTATAATACACAAAATGAAAGCTGATTAAATTTTCTACAAGTTTCATAGCAAGAAGGTTTTGATATCTTGTATAGTTTTCGAGATATCCGCGCTTGAAAATCGGTAATTTTGGAGAAAACCTTTCACCCCCCTAATTTTTTCTCTTTTTTGACCGGATAACTCTTCAATAATGCACCGAAACACTAAATGGTGGCGATAGAGTGGTAGAGAATTTAATTCTTTACAATAATATATCTTATTTTACCATTTTATCTATTTTCCTTTAAATTTTAAAGCGGTTTCAGTGTTGAGTGAAGAGGGTACTGCCAGTCCCATAGAGCTAATGCATAAGTTTTAAAATCGCAACTTTTGGAAAACAATTGCTTTGCCATGTTATTCCATTTTCCCAAGGTATTAGAATCGTCATAACATCAATTTAAACACAAAATTTAAAAGAAAATAACATCCGGTTGTTTAATTATTAATTAATAAAGTCTTAAAATAGTGGCGCCATCTGCTGTATATGTTTGACATTTTAAAATTTCAAAAATATATAATTAAATAACTAGATAATATTTTCGTTTCAAATTTGTTTCATTTCGATGTTATGTTGATTCCCGTACCTGGGCAAAAAGGGCTAACATGGCAAAGCAATGCATATGTGGAAGTTGTTATTCCAAAACTAAAGCATTAGCTCTATCGGACTGACAACCCCTCTTATGTACACTTATTCTATACTGAACGTCTAAATAACACTGATACTCATTTTGTAGGCACGTTGTTACTTTAATATTTTATCTATTTTATTTCATTCGCCAAACCCCAGTGGGAAAACTGTCAGATGCTATACCTGTTTTTCATCTTCGGAGTCAATTTGAGGGACCCTATTGATGCTGTTCCAGTGGTAAGTTTGGCATGCTCTGGGACCTTTGAGGCTTGCTATTTTTGCTGCTACACTTGAGCTGGCACAGTCTTTCTTGCATCATCCGAACATAATTTTCAGAACATCTGTCAGGTGCTGCTGCTAATTCACTGTGCACTGGGAACAAGCAGAAGCGCTATCGGCTCAAGAAGTCGCAGTCGGTTGATATTCTTTTCACTGAAGACACCAAGATAAACGTCAAACAAGATGATTTTCTGTCAAACAATTTAAATAAAATAGTCTCATCAACATACTTAAGGTGTAGCTTGAGGACAATTGGATGTAGGACCCTTCGAGCAGAAAGTGATGTGGACGTTCTGATAGTTTATACGGCATACGGGTGTGTCAATGTCGGAAACAACACAGATACTTATTTTGTGCGCACGTTGTTGTACTTTAATATTTTGTGTAGACCTCACAGTCCTCTTGATGACTACAGCTGATGTGCATAAGGACATCGGTTTCATAAAGCCTGGACGTGGGAAGACAAAGGATTTTTTTTTATTCTCATCCCAAGAGTTACAGCAACTGGGTTTAGGACGTGCTATTTTTGCAAGCACAATAGCTGGATACGACACTACATCTTTCACATTTCGAAAAAGCAGGATCGCATTTGCAAAGTTGTGTACGAAGTCGTCAGAGGTTCAGAAAGCAGCAGAGGTCTTTTCATACCCTTCCTATCAGGTACAAAAGGCAGGCAATACCTGCATCTTGAGGTGTAATGGGGCTCCAACGAAAGAGGCCTTCCCCAATGACACAGGACACAGGTATAATTCATTCTTGAAATCCGGAGCCGCCATCAAGCCTGATATATCGTCTTCTTCCCCACCGAGGAAGCAGTAAAACAGTATTTCCTCTGAATATTACACCAAGATGAGCTGTGGCTGGGAAATGACCTGCCTCCTCTTGTGTATGATTGGAAGATTGAGAATAACTGCCTGATGGTCAAAGTGCACAGTGAGCAGCACCTGACGATATTCTAAAAAATAATTTTCTGCAGATACATGAAAGTCTGTGCCAGCTCAAACTGTAGCTGTAAAAAAAACCAAGTCTCAAATGCTCCTCAGAATGCCTAAATTCCCAGGGGACTGGCCTCAAAAGCGTCTCTCAAGTTGACTCCGAAGATGAAGAAGAGCAGGAGGATCATCTGACCGTTTTCCCACTGGGGTTTGACGAATGAAATAAAATAGATAAAATATTAAAGTAACAACGTGTCTACAAAATGAGTATTAGTGTTATTTAGACGTTCAGTATAGAACAAGTGTACATAAGAGGGGTTGTCAGTCCAATAGAGCTAATGCATTAGTTTTGGAATAACAACTTCCACAGATGTATTGCTTTGCCATGTTAGCCCTTTTTGCCCAGGTACGGGAATCAACATAACATCGAAATGAAACAAATTTGAAACGAAAATATTATCTAGTTATTTAATTATATATTTTTGAAATTTTAAAATGTCAAACATATACAGCAGATGGCGCCCCTATTTTAAGACTTTATTAATTAATAATTAAATAACCGGATGTTATTTTCTTTTAAATTTTGTGTTAAAATGATGTTATGATGATTCTAATACCATGGGAAAATGGAATAACACGGCAAAGCAATTGTTTTCCAAAAGTTGCGATTTCAAAACTTATGCATTAGCTCTATGGGACTGCCAGTACCCTCTTCACTCAACACTGAAACCGCTTTAAAATTTAAAGGAAAATAGATAAAATGGTAAAATAAGATATATTATTGTACAGAATTAAATTTTCTACCAGTCTATCGCCACCATTTAGTGTTTTGGTGCATTATTGAAGAGTTATCCGGTCAAAAAAGAGAAAAAATTAAGGGGGTGTAAGGTTTTCTCCAAAATTACCGACTTTCAAGCGCTGATATCTCGAAAACTATACAAGATATCAAAACCTTCTTGATATGAAACTTGTAGCAAATTTAATCAGCTTTCATTTTGTGTATTACAATTATATAGCTAGAACTCATAGTTTTCGAGATATAAGCAAAAAACCGAAAAATGGGACATTCAAACCCCCCCTCCCCCTTCATCACAGGGGCTAGGGGCGGGGACTTTTGATATGTTTACCTCCTAACTAGTCTAAACAAAGTTATGAAGTCAAACATTGTGTTCCAAAACTTTCCCTCTAGAACTCTTCGTTGCCTGGACTATGGTATCTGGAGATATTTTACCCATTCTTCTTGTGACACTTGCTTTAAATGGCTTTTGTTCCTAATGTTATGTCGTTGGACCGCTGTTTCGAGTGCGGCAAACAAATTTTCGATTACATTTGATATCTGGTGATTGTGGAGGTGTGTGCAATTGCTGCTTGCAATGAAAAGGACACCGCAATTCACCTTAACGCGCCATGTGTTCGTGGTCATTGTCTTGCTGGAATATAAACGATCCATCTAATCCCAATTTTTTGCACTTTCTGATTCTTCTGAAGTATATATATATAGATTTTATGATCCATTATTCCATCATCTAACTAAATTTCCTACACCATTTAAAGCCATACCACCCCAAAACCATGTCATGTTGCCGCCGCCTTGTTTGGTATCCGGGGCAGTATTGGGCTTTCTCCAATCGATTTTGCAAGCTTATAAACGGTTTCTTTCTAGCTACTCGACTTTTATATCCAGCTTGAACAATCACATTTCTCACAGTTTCAGCACATACACTTCTGCCAATGATTCTAGAAGTTTCTGCAGCAAGTTTAACTGCACTTACTTTTGGATCAATCTTGACATCTTTCAGGATTTTCCTTTTGGCTACATCACTCAAAATAGCTTTCCTTCCTCTTCCGGTTTTATTTTCTATTAATCCACCGCTTTTAAATCTTTCAATGACTTTCTGGACATACGAGTGGCTTCTAACCACAATTTCAGCTATTTTACGATAATATTTTACATTGTTAAATAACCTTATTATAAATTTTCTGACGTCAATACTAGTCTCTCTTCGAGGAGCCATTATCAGTTTTAAATTGTCTTTAATTTAATGCAACAAACCCCAAAACACAAAACTAACAATCAGGAAGGAAAGTTAAACTGTAAGCACGCAAAAAGGAAGCCCGCAGAAAAAAAATAAGAGCTAGTTAATCAAAAATTCTATTGTGTATCCTCAATTCTTTGAGGTAAAAATCTGTATGTGTTTATTTTAGATACTTGTAAATTTTTTTGTTTTAGATATTTCTTTTTGATTTTTCGTTATTTGTACTATAATTTAACCCTTTTCTTTTGTGCTAAAGTAAAAACACACTTGGTATTCTAGATAATGTGTAATTTCTATTCGAAGTTGGATTCTCCAAGTAAAACTAGGTGTATCCTCAATTCTTTGAGTCACTGTATATATTTCTTGGTTTGTATTTTTGTATTGTTATCGCGTTACACTGTAAAAAATTCGGCCTGAATTTACTTGCAATTACTAAGTAACTTTACAGGTTTCACACCACTTACTAGAAAATCACCTGTAACCAATCTCTTATAGCAGGTTTACTAAACAAACTGCTGTAGTAATACTAAGTAAATTGATGTAACGCCTTACAGCGCCCCCTGCCTATCTTTTCTAGAGATGCGTCGTTTTCCTAGCAGCATTGTTTCTCGAAATTTGTTCGATCGGTCATCGTATTTAGCGAAAACTCACCGGTGATCGTATCTGTAATAATTTGAAAGTGTGCGAGACAAAATCAGCAATCGGTGAACGAAATTCTATTAATAAAAGTCATTGATTCGATATCGGTCAAATTTAAAAATTCAATCAATGTACGTTTCATTGGAAAATTATGACGAATCGATAATCGCAACGATAAGAAACAAAAAAAATCAATAGTAAAATTTCTTAATCAATAACAATAAAACTTCTTTAACGATCAAGATTTTAACCTCTTCATTTACACGCAACTGTACAGCAAGTCCCGATGGCAGCGAGGTTCCGCGCAGTTCCTCGTTGCAATTCAAGCGCGCGGATACCGAGATACGTGGGTTTGATCCTCCGCAAATTCAAGATAATAACTGAGTAACAAGAAAAATTAGTAGTGCCCTCTGGTTTGAAATTTTTGAAACTGCTTATAGTTTCTTAGTAAACGTACAAGCAAAGCATCTGTAAATCTACTACAGTTTTCTTAGTATGGTTACTAAGGAAATGTATGTGTTACTTACTAAGTTTAATGCAGTAAGGTAACTAGAAAAGTTCATGGCACCTGAGTTTCCTAAAGATTTTCTAGTAATACTACAGATTTTTTTTTACTGTGTACGTGTTTCCTAATACGGTCGAAAGTATGTGTTTCAACTACACATGAAAGGAAAGCTAATGTAATTTAAATTAATTACGTATATATTCAATGTAATTAATATAATTGATATAATTTAATTATAATTGATATAATTTAATTATAATTGATATAATTTAATTAAAATTGATATAATTTAATTATAATTGATATAATTTAATTATAATTGATATAATTTAATTATAATTGATATAATTTAATTATAATTGATATAATTTAATATATATTATTAAAGCGCAGACATAATTAATGTATATGTTTAAATCGCCGTAAAAAAAGTGAAAATTGCACTTTGACATATTCCAATGAAATAAAAATACCAAAACTTATAACTGAAACATTTAATTTATTAATATCGGTTTTACTCTCATTAAACCCATAGAACATTTCTTGGAAATACTCGAAAACTACAATTTTTTTTTTAACAAACCTTGATCATACTTAACTATAGTAAATAAATTGCGTTAACGGCACCAAATTAGACGAATGGTCGAAAATGATTTCTGTTGTTCTACCTGGCGTAGGAAATGTGCCGCGGATCATTTTTTGATCTAATCCGCTCATCGTTATAAGAAAAACCGAAATAAGAAAGCAAAAAGGAGCAATATAATTTTAAAAATTAAGAAAGTAAGAATTAGGAAGAAAACCTATAACTTAGTTTCTAACAAAAATACTTTAAACACTTATAATTGACTTTAAACTCTTTTTTTTAAATTCGAAAGTAAAGTTTAAAGAAAAACCCTTTAAACAAGAATAACTAATGATTATATGAATATTAATCAAACAAATGATAATTATTCTGTAATGTTTACAGCCATGAATTCATTTAAAACAGTTACTATTTTTATTTAATACATTATTAAAATTAAAGTTAAAAAGTATACAAAATTCTTGTCGAGAAACTCGAAATCTAAGCTACACATTCAATGTTTCTTTGAATGCGTCACCCACATGTTCACATAAGAAGTATCTTTCTACGGCGGGAAAAGGTGAAAGTCATTATAGAGAGGCGGACTGAAGGATGCATTTAAGCACGGCATGGTATTTTTAAAATATAATTTTTAAAAAAGGAAATAGAGATGGAATGATGCTAAGATTAATAAAAAAACTAAAAAGAATATTAGAAAAAACGAAATAACAAAACAATAAGGAAAATTATAATTTTAAATATTTAAGAAGTAAGAATTGAAAAGAAACCCTGGAACTTAGTTTCCAACAAAAAACACATTAAACACTTAAAATTAACTGGAAATTGTTTTTTTAAATTCGAAAGGAAAGTAAAGAAATTCAGAACACAAGAAAACCGGAATGGAAAATACGAGATTATTAGTTATTTAAATACATATAAATAACAAATGATGATATAAATACTAATGAATCATCAATATTATTCTGTTAATTATAATTTAGTTAATGTTAATTGGGATATACTTTTAGTAAATGTAAATTAAGCTATAAAAAATTAGTTAATGTTAATTAGGTTATTATTAATTAGTTAATGTAATTAGGTTATTAATAATTAGTTAATGTTAATTAGGTTATTATTAATTAGTTAATGTTAATTAGTTAATTATTGATTTTTTCAAGTAATAAATAAAAAAATGAAAAAAACACATAAAAACTGGGCTTTTAAAAATAAAAACCGGTTTTTCAGAAAACCGTTTTTTCGCCATTGAAACACCGGTTTCTTGGAAAACCGGTTTTTAGGTGTCAGTAAAACCGGCGTTGTAAAAAAAACGGGTTTTTTTTTTCAAAAAACCACCATCCCTACCTGGTCGATCGCGTCGCCGCGCCCCCTGACGGCCGGAGTTGTTTAGCCGCGCACCCCCGCTGCAAAAGGTCAGCCTGGCTGTCGGTTGCACGTGACGCTCCCACAAGGTACGCGTACTCCACCTATTTGTTGCACCATTTACTGCTTGTTGCACCTTTTTACTTTTTGCACATTAGATGTTCATAGAAATGGGCCACTCTGGCAATGGGCTGAGAGGAAGGGGGAGTTTTAATTATATAAGAACATGACACAGGAGCTTGTTATGTCTCCATGAATTCGAATATAAAGAAGAAAAAAAATGAAACAGGGAAAAAATGTCCGAAATTAATAATGTCTGTAAGTCAATTAACTTTTGTTCGAAAACATTTCTTTATTGATTAAGAAGCTTTTTGAGAGGCATAATTACAGTGGACTAGATTTTTCTAAGGGATTCTCTGAAAGATTTGCTTAAATATAAATAAAAATGTACACGGCAATAAAAATAAATTACTTTTATTTCTCTTGCAAATTGGACCTAAACAATTGGAAACTATTTTTTCTATGAAATTGGCTTCACTTGGCGCGCGACACAACTCCAAAAGAATTTCAGTTAACTAAGGTAAAAGGAAGTTAGAAACCGTATTAGCTTCATTCAGTTTTCTAACGCCACAAAGTGACACCTCTAAAACAACAACAAGATGCACCCTTTTTTGATGAGTGATGGATAGTAAGTGCTTCTTTTTTTTACCGTTGCGTCACTTTTTTCGCGTGACATGTCAGATACACGATAAATAACATATTTCTTCAATAAATAGGTTAAATATTTATTTTTGAAACCAATAACTAAAATAATTTCTTGATCATAATCATAATTTTCGAAATCATAATTGCATTTTTTAATTATAATAATGAAAAAATATTAAATGAGAAAGTACGAATTCAATATATAGTAAATAAAAGCTTTATTTAAATTGGAATGTCGTTAATTTATTATTTCGGAACTATGTTTTTCTTGCCGGTTTCTCTTCAACATGCCTTTCTTATATTTTAGCCAGTGTACTCTTAGCCAGTAACCTAAATCAGTTTGAAATCACAACTTCGAATCATCTGTTGCAAGAAATGTGTTTTTTGTAGCTTTGAATGAAATGAAACACAGTTTTTTCCGTTTATTTTTATGTCAATCACAAATTCGACGGATTAACTTTAGTCTAAACTAATGACTTGGACGGTGAGAACTCACTAATCCTCAAGTACACTAAATGACAGGGCAAAATTGGTAAAATTTATTGTTGTGGTTTATGCAGTTTATCTGCCCACGAATTCTGAATGTAGAAATGATTAGGACTCTTTGATTATTACGCAACGTCAAAATTTTGTTTAAAAATATCGAATTTGTTCAATGAATCATCTGCACAAAGCTAAGTTTTCTTCTGAACCAAAATTCTTATATCATTTGATAATCAAATAGACGTTATTATGTGTTTCTTTGTGAAAATAGGTATGGTATGGTACAGCTGTGGAAATAAAAAAGTATCCACTTGCGGTTATTTCATCCGTTAGTCACCCTATAGAATCGGATCTTTTTGACTTTGTGAAAAAATAACATTCTAAGTTGATTGCATGACACAAAATTTGCATAAGGGGCCGTCTTCATATTAAAAATATTACGATCGTTGAAATTTTAAATAGCAACACCCAATTTTAATAACTTAGAAATGTTAAGCACTCTTGAAAACCCTTAAATCTAAGTTTTTGTTACATTTGGATGAATATTTGACGAGTTATTCAATCGAATCACTTGTGGACCTTTTGGGGACCATCTCTAAAATGATAAGCAAGCATGTGAGGTGAGGTGACCGGTGTAGTTGTAGAGGGAATAAGTTGAAAGATCAGAAGGTTTTTAAAGACATTTAATTAACGACCACGGCACTAAACTACATAACAGATAACAAGTAAAATTTGCATCAAAATGACACAGGTCCTTTTGGATCGAGAGATGGAGCAAAAGTGATGTCTTGTTCGGTTCGAATCTCACTGGGAATGAATTTGCCCCGCCTTTATTGTGCAGGGATTGGTTAAAAGAATATATAAGAATTTATACTATTGGGTGAGAAAATTGATTGACAGAACTTTAGTTTTAGTTCGTAATTTTGAAGGATTCGGGTGCAAAGATAAGTACCGTGTGCAAAGGTTTTACTTCCCGAAAAGGGGCTCAAAATGGGGTGTCGAAACTAAGAAAGTTAATGGAAATTAAGTTAAATAAGATTCACCACAGAGTATCCCCCCAGTGAGGGAACCGAACGATACAAAACGTAAACATAAAGAGAAATATACTTTGCATATTTATATATACTAAGAAAATTTAGAGAAGATAACAAAAAATTCTTAGACGATGTAGAAGTATTTCCCTGAAATGCAAAGATAAAATGATATACTTCAGTTTTGCATATAAAATATAAGAACTTTGAATACACAGCAAGTGAAAATTTTCATGAAATGTTAGGAAAATAAAAAATATATGAAAAAGCAATCTAATAAACTAAAGCACATGAAAGAAAATTTAAGTATTGACTGCAATATGAATTTAAAGCATATTGGATATTAACTGCTGAGTGCTTGATTGATGTTCGTTACATTGTGATGTTGAACTGTAGGATTTAACAGCGATCACAAGAACGTTATAAACACATGATGCTTGCAGTCACTGTTGGTCAGACGCATTCGTGCTACAGATGAGCTTCGTCATGACTGTGTGGTGACACAAGATGGGTGTTTAGGATATTTTGAATTGAAATTAGGATAATTATATTTGCTCTGCGAGGAACCGCCACACCAGTCCCTTCCTACACAATGATATATGAATGAACTTTACGCATGCTGGTTCACTGCATTTGTGATGACTGCACGTTGCAAATGAGTATCGCCGTGTTGCGTCGAGACTTGCGAACAAGTATGCAAATAGTAACGACGTGTTGTGTCGAGATTTGCGAGCAAGTATGCAAATGGTAACGACGTGTTTTGTCGAGATTTGCGAGCAAGTATGCAAATGGTAACGACGTGTTGTGTCGAGATTTGCATGCAAGTGAGTAACGACGAGTTGCGCTGAGATTTGCGAGCAGCGTTGCATGAGGAGCGAGTAGTCGAGCACATCTTGGTAGGAATCACTAGGAAGGGGTGACGATGGTTGTAGATATATCCTAGGTGTTTGCACATGGAGGGCTAATTGTTGTGGAAAAGTGCCGTTGACACTGTTGGAACAAGTGATGCTGCTGCCTGAGGCGAGTCTCCGGACTTTGAAGCTGAGGACTTTTCATTAGTTGCGTGAAAGTTGTCAGATGCGAAATGAAGATCTCCCGGAACTGTTGCATATTGTCTGTCACGTTAGTAGTTGCTGCTCCTGAAGCTGCAACTGCGACAGAGGTGAATGCGGAATTGTTGTGGGTTGTTTGCGCCGGGGAGCTTGCAATGGTTCTACGGGTGCGTAGAGACGACGAGACTACGGCGCACCCAGGTGTTTGCAGCCTGGTTGCATGCTGGGCATCCAGGGGAGTTGTGGGTGAGGCAAGCTTTGGCAAATGCAAATGTACCTGCATAGTTGTACATCGGAACTTGGATGGTTGCACAACAGGAGCAAGGCATTCCATTTTTCTACGCAAAAAATGTCCAATTCAGAGCCGAAAAGAATTGGGATGTGATATCCCAAACCGGTGATAGCTGGCGAGGGAGAGCTGACGAAAGAAGGGCAGTTGAGACGATGGGAGAAGTCTCAGGAATCCCATAGCGTTGACAGGGTTCACGCGGGGGCGGTGGGGAGAAGGGCGAAGTCATAACTCTTCCAGCATCTGAAGTCGCCGCGGCAGCGGGTGAGGGGCCTCCAAAGGGGAAAAGCGAGGAGAGACGCGAGTTTCAGTTCATTTTGAAGAGTAGCTGTGCGCGTTTGTGGTCGTGGATATTGTCCGAAAAGTGTCCAAACCGGGTCACCAATGAGGTGAGGTGACCGGTGTAGTTGTAGAGGGAATAAGTTGAAAGATCAGAAGGTTTTTAAAGACATTTAATTAACGACCACGGCACTAAACTACATAACAGATAACAAGTAAAATTTGCATCAAAATGACACAGGTCCTTTTGGATCGAGAGATGGAGCAAAAGTGATGTCTTGTTCGGTTCGAATCTCACTGGGAATGAATTTGCCCCGCCTTTATTGTGCAGGGATTGGTTAAAAGAATATATAAGAATTTATACTATTGGGTGAGAAAATTGATTGACAGAACTTTAGTTTTAGTTCGTAATTTTGAAGGATTCGGGTGCAAAGATAAGTACCGTGTGCAAAGGTTTTACTTCCCGAAAAGGGGCTCAAAATGGGGTGTCGAAACTAAGAAAGTTAATGGAAATTAAGTTAAATAAGATTCACCACACATGCATGCAAAGCCGTATTTATTTATCAATTACACACGTTATCTTATACAGAATCCCCTAAAGGGTAATTAAAAAGTATTTTGTGATTTACTCAGCAAATTATGAATAAAAAATTTTAAAATTTGGGTCGCTTGGGTTAAAGTCGCTTAAACTTCCTGTCTTACATTTATTTCTGAAAAAATATTAAGGCGTTTCTATTCATATTTTTAAAAAAAATTAATATAATAATTATTTAAAAATGTAAAAAAAATTATTTGCCCCAAAATTGAATGCATTTTGTTTGGGTTATTATAATTTCTTTTCAGTGAAAAATTCGTTTCATTATCTTAATTATTTATAGTTTGGGATAATTTTTTATGTGCAACTCATTTAAGGGGTCATAGGAGTCATAAAAATGTGCAAAGAAGGTACTACAAGGCATAGTTTGATCTTTCATGTAATTTTTTAACTACTCAATATATAAGTATAATTTTTTTATATGTAATTCTATAAGATTTATTTAATATAAAACAACTTTTAAAATTTATGAAACTTTAGCCAAAACTAAAATAAATGATATTAAACATAAAGCTATTTGAACACATTGGGATTAGGCTTGAGCGGCAAATTTTGAGGTCAAAATTGAAAAAATGACCAAGAAAATGACTTTATATTGTACAAATATGTACAAACAAAGACTTATACCTAAATTCTCAGCTCAATTTCAATTAGAAATTATTTTTAAAAAAATTTAAAATCCAAATTAAAAAAAATATTAATTTTTTTAGAAAAAAGCTCTTAAAATAAGTTCTAATTAAAATTGAGCTGAGAATTTAGGTATAAGTGTTTGTTTGTACATATTTGTACAATATAAAGTCATTTTCTTGGACATTTTTTCAATTTTGACCTCAAAATTAGCCGCGCAAGCCTAATCACAATGTGTTCAAATAGCTTTATGTTTAATATCATTTATTTTAGTTTTGGCTAAAGTTTCATAAATTTAAAAATTTGTTTTATAATAAATAAATCTTGTAGAATTAGATATAAAAAAATTATACTTGTATATTGAGTAGTTAAAAAATTACATGAAAGATCAAACAATGCTTTGTAGTACCTTCTTTGCACATTTTTAAGACTCCTATGACCCCTTAACATAGTGACACCTAAACTTTTCACGTCTCTAACTCCCATAATAATGCTTAAAAACTAACAAAATTAAGCATTTCGTATTAAAATATGTCATAGATTTGAAATATGGAATCAAAAAGGGGTGTTGCTATAGGAAATTTTAAAGTTAGTAACATTTTTAATATGAAGATGGCCCCTTATGCAAATTTTGTGTCATGCAATTAACTCAGGATGTTAATTGTTCACAATGTCAAAAAGGTCCGATTCTATTGGGTGATTAACTGCCGAAATAATCACTTGGGTATTTTTTGTAACATGACGATTCAACTTCGACGATTCAATATCAACTTTAATGACGGGAACTAAATTGTGTTTCATAGATCCTCATTTGCGTATAAGGCTTGGTTAATCCACCAATCGCTTGTCAACAGGCAGTAAACAACAAAATTTTAAATAACAAAGACAAATACTTACGGTACTTGCTTCTTTCGATTTCATCTGCCAAATTTTTTTAAATTTTATTCGCAAATTTCCGTTTAATGCAGTAAACAAGAAGTATTACCAACAGAACTGAAAATATGTTATGAGTCCTAACCAAAATGGTTCTTCTAGCATACGCTCACTTAGAGGCTTGTAAGGTATTCGCATCACAAGTTTGTCACATTGAAGACCTGTTGAAGTATAATAGCTTGAATAGAGTTCATTTCTTACAAAAATTCCGATTAAATGGTAATTTTTTTTAACGTAAACACGTTATGCACAGCTGTTTACAAAAAAAGTATCCACTATGATTATTACGGCAGTTAGTCAAAGTATAGAATCGTACCTTTTTGACTTTGTAAAGAAATAACATTCAGAGTTAATTGCAAGAAACATAATTTGCATAAGGGACCGCCTTCATATTATAAATGTTAAAAACTTCAAATTTTTTAATAGCAACACCCCTTTTTGAGTCCATATTTCAAATCTATGGCATATTTTTACACGAAAAAATTTAAGTTTAGGAGCCGTAATGTTAAAAGAATTGCACATAAATAACTATCCCAATCTATAAATAATTAAGATAATGAAACGAATTTTTTTCTGAAAAGAAATTATAATATCCCAAAAAAATGCATTCAATATTGGGATATTTAAAACATTTTTTATATATTTAAATAATTATTAAACTTATTTTTTTTTTAAATTTGAATAGAAACGCCTTAATATTTTTTCAGAAATAAATTTAAGACAAGAAGTTTAAGCGAAATCAAAAATTTTAAAAAGTTTTATTCATAATTTGCTGAGTAAATCACAAAATACTTTTTAAATACCTACTTGTGTAAATACTACTTGTAAATAAAGACGGCCTTGCATGCATGCTTGCTTGTCATTTTAGAAATGATCCCCAATAGGTCCACAAGTGATTCGATTGAATAACTCGTAAAATATTCATCCAAATGTAAGAAAAACTTAGATTTAAGGGTTTTGGAGAGTGCTTAGCATTTCTAAGTCATTAAAATTGGGTGTTGCTATTGGAAATTTTAAAATTCGTAACATTTTTAACATGAAGACGGTCCCTTATGCAAATTTTGTGTCATGCAATTAACTCATAATGTTAATTGTTCACAATCTCAAAAAGGTCCGATTCTATAGGGTGACTAGGGCTGAAACAATTAATAGTGGTACTTTTGGTAGTGGTACAGCTGCGGAAATAAAAAAAGTACCCACTTGAGGTTATTTCATCCGTTAGTCGCCCTATAGAATCGGACCTTTTTGGGATTGTGTACAATTAACATTCTGAGTTAATTACACGATACAAAATTTGCATAAGGGGCCGTCTTCATATTAAAAATATTACGATTTTTGAAATTTCCAATAGCAACACCCAATTTTAATAACTTAGAAATATTAAGCACTCTTGTAAATCCCTTAAATCTAAGTTTTTGTTACATTTGGATGAATATTTGACGAGTTATTCAATCGAATCACTTGTGGACCTTTTGGGGACCATCTCTAAAATGACAAGCAAGCATGCATGCAAAGCCGTCTTTATCAATTACACACGTAATCTTATACACAGTCCCCTAAAGGGTAATTAAAAAGTATTTTGTGATTTACTCAGCAAATTATGAATAAAATTTTTTAAAAATTGGAATTTCGCTTAAACTTCTTGTCTTAAATTTATTTCTTAAAAAATATTAAGGGATTTCCATTCATATTTTTTTAAAAAAAATAATATAATAATTATTTAAAAATATAAAAATTGTTTTAAATACCCCGATATTGAATGCATTTTGTTTGGGTTATTTTAATTTCTTTTTAGTAAAAAATTCGTTTCATTATCTTAATTATTTATAGATCGGGATAGTTTTTTATGTGCAACTCATTTAACGTTATGGGACCTTAACTTTGCACGTCTCTAACTCCTCTAATAATGCTTAAAAACTATCGAAATTTGGCATTTCGTATTTACATAGGTCAGAGATTTGAAATATGGATTCAAAAAGGGGTGTTGCTATTGGAAATTTTAAAGTTAGTAACATTTTTAATATGAAGATGGCCCCTTGTGCAAATTTTGTGTCATGCAATTAACTCAGAACGTTAATTATTCACAATGTCAAAAAGTTCCGATTCTATAGGATGACTAACGGCCAAAATAATCACTAGTGGGTACTTTTTTATTTCCACAGCTGTACATATGTATATTCCAGCATGTGTGCTTGTTCAGAGAACCGCTTATAAGCTTTCGTCAAGTGGGACAGACACAGAAAGAATATTAACAGTCACAAAGAAAGGAATAACACATAGACAAATTACAACATTTATTGACGATCACAAACATCCATGCCTGACCGGGATTCGAACCTGATCCCAGCAGCTCCAAAGGCTAGCGTCCTAACGATTGCGCCACCGGGGCGGCTGTGAAAAGGAGGTGGTGCCAGCGAACATATTCTCAAGCAGGAAGTGGCAATAAACAAAAAAATAAATTTGATAGATTTGTTTGAAAGTGCATTTTATTCGTGAGTAAGTCAAAGAAATTCCGCAGACAAGTGCTATCTAGGGATGAATATTAGGGTGTATCGAAAAGTTTTTGATATCACATTTGGAATAGTGCGGAAAAGTTGTCTTATGTTATTGTTAGTACATGTGCAAAATTTTATTGATCTGAGTTAATATCTTCAGTTGCCTCTGAGACCATTAATTATGCAAAATTCGCTACTTTATCTTTTTTTCTTAAAAATTATTAAATTGGAATCTTTAATTCTAATAGTGCGGAAAAGTTACCTTATATTATTGTTAGTATGTGTGCAAAATTTTGTTGATCTGAGTTAATATCTTTAGTTGCCTCTTGAGACCATTAATTATGTAAAATTCGCTAATTTTATCGTTTTTTTCAATATATATCTTTTAAAAGTCAATAAATTGAATTTTTAAGTCTTACCAGTGCCAAATAATTGCCATATTACTCCTTAGAGCTTGTGCAAATTTTTATGGATTTTGGTTAATTTTTTCAGTTGCCTTTAGGGGCGCTTATCTGGCCAAATTCCAGATTAGCAGCCCTTAAAGGCAACTGAAAAAATTATCCACCATTCATTGAACATTGAATATATCATAGGGTGACGTAATTATTGGACAGTGCTCAACAATCATAATAAATCAAAATTTATTGCGTCGAACAAACCAAATTTGTTAATTGCATATCTAGAAATGCTCTGATTCTTATTTGGATAACATTGGAAGTTTTTCCTTAAAAATATATTAATAACCAAAAGTGCTTGAAAATACTGGTTTAAACTTTTGTTCTATAGATGCCAAACTGTGTATAATTGTATTTTACGTGATCTTTTTTTGATCTACATGATCTTGAATGATGTAATATTCAGTATTAGATATGTTTATGAAGGTGTGCTGAAAAACACACTTATGGAAAGAAAAGTGACATTATGACATGCATGTTTAGCTTTAGAGTAATTATTGGACTTTCTATGGAGTGAGATAGACAGTATTTTAATTTGCTTTAATTTACTTGTTATAGTATGTTTGATAGAACACCATATGAAGGTCAATAATTGTCCCCATTCACAAAGTACCTATAGTACACACCATTGGCCAATTGTTCAATAATACAACCGTGTCGTATATTTTCTTATTTTTAAGATGTTGCTTCCAAATCAAATAAGTGAACCCATGAGTTTTTTGCGACTTTTCTCTCACATTTCATAAGAGCAAACTTGAATAATAGATTAGATATGATTTATGCGAGACAATAGATTGCATTATTTTCTTCCTAGAAGTTTGTTCCAATTTATAATATTTTCATACCCTCCTTAACAATATGTATACTACGTCCCCTTTGGTAGAATGATTAACGTTTATTTCATTAGGATGTATTATTTGGCATTTATAATAAGTGAATATAATAAGCGAATTATGACTCGGGATATTTTGATGGCATTACCGTAAGAACCTTCATTTCATAATTATTAGAAATATTTCGATGTAATAAATTTTTTAGTTAAATAATATATTTGAGATAGTTACATGCTAAAGTGTTGAGATTTTACAAACATACTCACACAATCAGATAAACAAAATTTCATATTTAAAAAAAAATATCCATAATAAATACCCATAATTAGTAGTTAGTAATAATAAATTGACAGTAAAAAATCTGGATTACAATTTATTACAAAACCAATTAAATTAAATTAATAAATTAAATTTAAAACATATTTTATTAAAAAACAATTAGCAATAGCTATTTTAATTAAAAATAATTGCAATTAGCAATTAAAAATAATTGTAATTAAAAGCAATTTTAAAATAATTGTAATTAAAAGCAATTTTAATTTAAAATAATTGTAATTAAAAACAATTTTAGTTAAAAATAGTCGATGTTTGTTTTTAACTTCGATTATTCCTATCCAAAAACTATTTTAAAATATATTTTGCGAAACAACTTACATTATTATCTTTTTTATAAATCTTTGCAAACTTTTCGTATAATTTTTATTAAAATTATTTGTCTTAAAATGCATAAATTTCTTATTATTACTATGTATGATTTTAGTAATAATGGTATTCTTTAAAAAATATTTTCAACTAAAAACCTACTCACCTAACATTAAGCAAGAAGTTCTAAAAGAACTAATCTACTTTTTTTAAACTTAAGGAATCATAGGAGTCTTAAAAATGTGCAAAGAAGGTAGTACAAAACATAGTTTGATCTTTCATGTCATTTTTGAACTGCTGAATGTATAAGTATATTTTTTATATGTAATTCTACAAGATTTATTTATTATAAAACAAGTTTTAAAATTTATGAAACTTTAGCCAAAACTAAAATAAATGATATTAAACATGAAGATACTTGAACACACTGTGATTAGGCTTGCGCGGCAAATTGTGAGGTCAAAATTGAAAAAATGAATAAGAAAATGACTTTATATTGTACAAATATGTACAAACAAAGACTTATACCTAAATTCTCAGCTCAATTTTAATTAGAAATTATTTTTAAAAAAATTTAAAATCAAAATTTTTAAATTTTTATTAATTTTTTTAGAAAAAAGTTCTTAAAATATTTCAAGCCATAATATTTCAAGTGCCCCATAATATTTCAAGCAAACAAGGATTTTTCTGTTCATACACTCCTTGCCAACCTAAGTTGGGTTCATTTTGAAACATATATATATTTTTTTATAAATTTCTCAACAAATTGTGACCGATTATTCTGCTATTCTATGAGCCTATAAATCGAAATTGTGTTTTTTTAATAAATGTACCCCACCCCACTCACAATATTTTTTATTCTAATCAAAATAATAGAATTGAATGTAATGTTATTTTCGAAATCAAAACATCTCATAAGCATCATTTATTTATTTTACTTTTCTAAATTAATTCAGCAAAAAATATTTCGTTATTACTTAACTTGAAGAAACAAGAAAAAAAGATTTAACCTTTTTAAAATTAAGAATTAAAAAAACAATTAATACTTTTTTTTATTATTCTTATATTCTTTTGTATTTGCTACCCTGCTTAAAAAAGCTAATTATTACGCATAAAGAAAATATTTGCAATAACGTTAATTAACAATAGGCCAACTAAATCGATATCGCGCCAAGATTGAACTTTTCTTGTTTCGTTTGAATCGGCTGAGTATGATGTAACGTCGCGCCGCGCTTTTTTGTTTTTTACCCAGGGTGGCACGGAGTTTCTCAATTTTTATCTTCACTTCAAAAGTTTTTCTACGTTTAAGGGGTCTAAGGAGTCTTAAAAATGTGCAAAGAAGGAACTACAAAGCATAGTTTGATCTTTCATGTAATTTTTTAACTACTCAATATACAAGTATAATTTTTTTATATGTAGTTCTACAAGATTTATTTAATATGAAACAAATTTTAAAATTTATGAAACTTTAACCAAAACTAAAATAAGTGATATTAAACATAAAGCTATTTGAACACATTGTGATTAGGCTTGCGCGGCAAATTGTGAGGTCAAAATTGAAGACATGACCAAGAAAATGACTTTATATTGTACAAATATGTACAAACTAGAACTTATACCTAAATTCTCAGCTCAATTTTAATTAGAAATAATTTTTAAAATTTTTTTAAATCAAAATTCAAAATTTTTTATAATTTTTTTTAGAAAAAAGTTCTTAAAATAAATTCTAATTAAAATTGGGCTGAGAATTTAGGTATAAGTCTTTGTTTGTACATATTTGTACAATATAAAGTCATTTTCTTGGTCATGTCTTCAATTTTGACCTCACAATTTGCCGCGCAAGCCTAATCACAATGTGTTCAAATAGCTTTATGTTTAATATCACTTATTTTAGTTTTGGTTAAAGTTTCATAAATTTTAAAATTTGTTTCATATTAAATAAATCTTGTAGAATTACATATAAAAAAATTATACTTGTGTATTGAGTAGTTAAAAAATTACATGAAAGATCAAACTATGCTTTGTAGTTCCTTCTTTGCACATTTTTAAGACTCCTTAGACCCCTTAATCGGATAAGATGAGCGAAATTTGAGTGACTTGAAGTGCTAGAATATTACTTCTCGACCTTCTTTTACCGTTTGTCCATTTGCTGAAGTGTCGTCAAAGTAAAACAAAAAATGCTTAATGTCGCGAAAATCGCATTCTTGTTTCGAAGCTCACATAAACGACAGCTGCGCATTGTTTTGTTAGATTCCACCACGTTATTGTTAGTCCACCATGTTGGTCGAAAAATTTTTGTATTTATCGGTAGGCATAAATATTCGTGGAGTATTTAATTTAAATGTGGTTTCCAATAAGATATGACGATAAGATATGCAATGATCGACGAGAAAAGCATTCGAAGTGAGTGTTTTCGGTGCCATGCCATGAGGTGTCACGTGCTTTTCTAATCGATCCTTCGATTTGTCGAAGGATTGCCATGGCGACACCATTTCTCCCAAAGCAGTGTTTAGTTCGGAAATCTTAAGATAGGTGGCTTTGACCATTTGCTCGCCTAGCATGAAAATTCTAATAACTGTTGATATGCGTAAAAATGAGTTGAGTACAACAGTTCCTTTTTTTATTTACATCCATAATCTAGATGTCAGCACCAATTGAACTCTTTGTTAACTGGGCGTGGCTTAATCCCGTCATTCTATTTTCTGTGGGGACTTCACTTTTAATAAAAACTCCGTTCGTGCAGTGTCAGGGCCGGAATTCTTAATCGGTTAAGTAGGCTGTAGCCTAGAGCGGTGAATTTTTAGGGGCGGCAAATTTTACGACTAACTAAAGCGGCGTTCGGCATACAAACTTATTCAGATACATGAATATTTTTAAGAAAGAAAACAAATAATTTACATTAACGTCAACTTATATAAAGTACTAATATTTCGCAGCAAACATGGTCGCTGAGAGGGCAATTGTATCCCCTCCTCCCGGATTTCGATTTTGAATGAAAAATAGAACAGATAATTTGTTTGCCGCTTACGCTTTGGTGTGTACATATATAATTCTAATATGTGTATCTATTTTAAACAGCACATACCACCTTATTTTGCTGCTAGTTAACCAGCTACATTTTCCTGGAGGGGGAAAATATTGTGGTAGGGGCGGCAAATCAATCGTAGCCTATACCGGCAGCAAATCTTTAAATCCGGCGCAGTGTCCATTGACTCTTACTTACAATTAAATAATGTGTTTTCATTCGACTTTTCTTAAACATTTCCAACAAGCAAATTTACCACAAGCAAAAGAAAACAAATTCAAAGATCAACTAGCTGTTATACCCGACGTTGCACGGGTAGAGGTGAAAAATTAATTCCAATAGTCAATTTAACTATTTTTTTCTTTCATTTATGAGTTACATAAGATATGAAGATTACCCAGTAATTTTTTCCATTTAATTACCTATATTGGATAAAGTAATGATTAATATTAATTTCAAAAATACCTTTGATAAGAGGCTCAAATTAAAAAGAACACATATTTAAGTAAAAAATAAACAGTAAGAATTAATAATAAGCTACTCCAGCAAACAGCAAAGGATTTGCATTTTTTAAATAGGTCAGTTCAATTCATCTATCCCTTAATCCGTTATAGAAAAATAAGCTTATGTTACTGTTACCGTTAGTTAAGAAGTACAGAATCCTGCTACTTATATTACCTTAAAAATTCAAAATTTTCAAAACGCTATACAATTCACCGATAAAGTCGTCATAATTTAATAAAAAATTTAAATACACAAAAAATCATAATTTTTTTTAGCTCATTTGGCTCTTTTTTGCGAATTAGGCGAGGGAAAGATGTAGCTTCCAACACACCCATTTGGTACGTTTTTAGTGGCGAGTTTGGCAAAAAAGGAAGACATAAAAATCCTAACATGCAGCTCCAGGGCGATGGCCTTCAAAAGCCAACATAGTTCAGTATTATCTTAAAAATGCATTAAAAAAATTCATAATTCAAATTAAATAAACACAATAAATCCTAGAAAGGGAGACTGGTTGGATTACGCAACTTGAAACGTATCATTTATTTTTGAAATTTTGAATTTAGCAACAAAACAAAATGAACTTTTTTCAATTTCAATTACTTTCGTTAAAAGTTTTATTTAATTTTTTCTGCTGAATGGCATCACGAAAGGGAAAAAATGATCGGATTTGAGCGAAAAAGGTGTATTTTTCCCCTTAAAACGTTCGGAAACGATTGAGTCGCAAATTCTTAGCCTATGTTTGTTCCGGAGATGAGATGAATTTTCGTGCCAAATTTCATGACGATCTGTTGCTTGGTTCTTAAGATTTCGCGTCCTATACAAACAAACAAACAAACAGGCAAACAGAAGTCGCCTTTTATGTATATAGATAATTAAATAACCGCTTGATATTTTATCTTCAATTGAGTTTTATTTAGTTGTTTAGGATTCCTTTTATACCTGGATACAGAAAGCAGTACATATGTTTCAATGCTAGGGACTGACCATCCCTCAGTCCCTTTTTGGTGCATTTGAATTTTGTGAGAAAAATTTTCTTTTCCCCTCAAGGCTTTGTTTATTTGGGTTTTGCAAAATTTGCATATTAGGGAACTACGCACAAATAGAAAACATTTTGAGCTTTAGACCAACTTTTTTTCCAGTATTCTTTTATGGTTTAAGTACGAATTTTCGAGATCAATCTTAAACAATGATTCTTGTTAGAGAAACCCTTCATTGAAAACTAAAAATTATTATTCTAATCAAACCTCGTTAGTTCAAATCAAAAGGAATTAGAAAACAATTAATTCGTCTTATGCGAAATTATCCGAAAGCACTAGGTTAATACGCAGGATGGGAAACGCAGTCTAATTCGAATTAACACAAGTTCGGATAATCCGTTTTCGGAATAATGCGGATCAACTGCATTATTTTTTTATTTAAAATAAATATATTCATTTAAAGTTTCAGGTCTACGTATACGGGTCATTCCAGAGAAAACGTACAAAAACATATGTCCCCGCAAAATATCTTTCACATGAAGAAAAATTATGCTTCCACTTGAATAAATTAAGATAAGGCTACGTCCTCACGGCGACAACTATTTGCATTATTCAGACACATTATTCAGATACATGAATATTTTTAAGAAAGAAAACAAATAATTTACATTAACGTCAACTTATATAAAGTACTAATATTTCGCAGCAAACATGGTCGCTGAGAGGGCAATTGTATCCCCTCCTCCCGGATTTCGATTTTGAATGAAAAATAGAACAGATAATTTGTTTGCCGCTTACGCTTTGGTGTGTACATATATAATTCTAATATGTGTATCTATTTTAAACAGCACATACCACCTTATTTTGCTGCTAGTTAACCAGCTACATTTTCCTGGAGGGGGAAAATATTGTGGTAGGGGCGGCAAATCAATCGTAGCCTATACCGGCAACAAATCTTTAAATCCGGCGCAGTGTCCATTGACTATTACTTACAATTAAATAATATGTTTTCATTCGACTTTTCTTAAACATTTCCAACAAGCAAATTTACCACAAGCAAAAGAAAACAAATTCAAAGATCAACTAGCTGTTATACCCGACGTTGCATGGGTAGAGGTGAAAAATTAATTCCAATAGACAATTTAACTATTTTTTTCTTTCATTTATGAGTTACATAAGATATGAAGATTACCCAGTAATTTTTTCCATTTAATTACCTACATTGGATAAAGTAATGATTAATATGAATTTCAAAAATACCTTTGATATGAGGCTCAAATTAAAAAGAACACATATTTAAGTAAAAAATAATCAGTAAGAATTAATAATAAGCTACTCCAGCAAACAGCAAAGGATTTGCATTTTTTAAATAGGTCAGTTCAATTCATCTATCCCTTAATCCGTTATAGAAAAATAAGCTTATGTTACTGTTACCGTTAGTTAAGAAGTACAGAATCCTGCTACTTATATTACCTTAAAAATTCAAAATTTTCAAAACGCTATACAATTCACCGATAAAGTCGTCATAATTTAATAAAAAATTTAAATACACAAAAAATCATAATTTTTTTTAGCTCAATTGGCTCTTTTTTTGCGAATTAGGCGAGGGAAAGATGTAGCTTCCAACACACCCATTTGGTACGTTTTTAGTGGCGAGTTTGGCAAAAAAGGAAGACATAAAAATCCTAACATGCAGCTCCAGGGCGATGGCCTTCAAAAGCCAACATAGTTCAGTATTATCTTAAAAATGCATTAAAAAAATTCATAATTCAAATTAAATAAACACAATAAATCCTAGAAAGGGGGAGACTGGTTGGATTACGCAACTTGAAACGTATCATTTATTTTTGAAATTTTGAATTTAGCAACAAAACAAAATGAACTTTTTTCAATTTCAATTACTTTCGTTAAAAGTTTTATTTAATTTTTTCTGCTGAATGGCATCACGAAAGGGAAAAAATGATCGGATTTGAGCGAAAAAGGTGTATTTTTCCCCTTAAAACGTTCGGAAACGATTGAGTCGAAAAATTCTTAGCCTATGTTTGTTCCGGAGATGAGATGAATTTTCGTGCCAAATTTCATGACGATCTGTTGCTTGGTTCTTAACAGAGGTGCCGATCCCCCCAGAGTCAACGACGCACACGCCCCCCCCCCCCCTAGAATTTTTTAAATCCCTTGTCCCCCCCCTTCAAAAAAAAAAAGGGAAGCCCATTTTTTATTTGCTTTTACAATACGGAATTACAACTTATTTTTAATTTTCCTTTAAATAGATTTTCTTTACAGTAAAAGTTAGCGGGAATCTAAATAATCGGTACAAATTCCACTCAAAATTTAATTTATGTAATTATATTATTTTTTAATCCATAAAAATAGCCGGACACGTGATCTAATCAAAAACAGTTTCCAATTCCTTCCCTCAATTCTTAATGCATAAAAATGCTGTCTTCGCTTTTTATCTAATAGCAGTATGGTCCCGCCTTACAGGTAACCCGTTAACTTCGCATTGCTTCCTTTTAGAGGCATGCTTTGCTTACTTGTGAAAATACACTCAATATCTAATGCGAACGGCGTCAAGCACCCATTTCGGCCCGGTTCATGTATTTTCAAGCCCTGTTATGGTCCCGCACTCCCAGGTGGATGACCTTTTTTTTTTAACTAATTATATTAATTAAAAATCACAATCAAATATGAAAAAACTACGCCTCAGGTGCACACGTTGGTATTAAAAGGAATCTATATTAAAAATTTCGGATATTTTACAGCAGTCTAAGTAGGTCTTTTGCCATCCACAGACATACACACAGACTCTTTTATTATTATAGATGCAATGCAACACAATCGATATCATTAAACAAATCAAAATTATTTTATAATGTTTACAGATATAGTTTACAGATTTAGTTAAAAATAAGTTACTAATTATTAAATTACTACAATTAAAATGAAATATTAAACAGTCAAAATTCTTACTGTAAAACTCGGAACTGAACTACTTAACTCAATCCAATCACTCACAGCATGTATGCTAAGCCAGAAATATTATCCGAAGCTCATTCATTCAAAGAAATGTTATACAAAATTCTGAATATTTATAATGCCTGCTTCAAATGCTATAACAATGATTAAGAAATGTTTATGTGGAATAATTGCCAGCACATGGCTTTCTTCGACGCCGGGACATATTGTTAAAGATTTTAGTTGCGATTAATGTAGTTAGAGCATTAAGTGCGTAATGTATGAAATTAAGGGTTTTATTCAATTAAATAACTTATAATGTGAGTTTAATTATTAAGAAGTGCAATTCTGTTGTTATCATTGCAAAAAATTTCTAATAAAATCAACAATATTGGATCACTAATTAGGAGAAGGCCCCGTTCGTTCCTTGCGGTTTAAGTGGCTACGTCTTAAGACAGCTTGAACCTCAACAAGTAATTTTATAGTACTCTCCAAATAAATATCTAGAAATTGATAATAAAAATTATTAATATCTCTAGGGCTTAATGAAGGGAAGGGGGTTAACATTTTTAAAATCTAATTTCTTGAAAACTGTCATCTAGTTCTTGCAGATTTAGAGGTAAAACTGTTTTTTAAAAAAATCCCGCCTCTCTAAAATATTTTATGTAATTTCATGTCTTTAGTCGACTTTATTGAAAAAAAGCCACGTTAAGATTCAGGTGTATTTAAAAAAAAATAAGAAAATAATGTTTCCATTATAATAATTGATCAATATTTTTGGTGCCCATAAATGTTTGAGTGTAAAATTTGAAACTAAAATTATTGTAGCAATATCAAATATAATTAACTTCTCAGTATTTGTATGATTTAAAATTCTTTAGTATCCTTTCTTTATTTGCCTAACCTTCTGAAGGATGCAGACGTATAAACCCGTCAAATGACTGATTTTCCAGCAACGCACATAATTTTAAAGTTTTATCAATTTAATAATTTTATTAAATTCCAAAATTTAAAGCATGGGGGAGTCATTTATAACCACCTACTACAGAAAAGTAATTTTTTATTTGAGAAATTAAATTTTCAGTTAAAATTTTAAATCTCAAGCAGTGAAAACAAGTTTACATTTCAGCCAAGTTGCTTTTTCAGAGGGTTAACACGATTAATATATTCAAATTATATAATTACGACGAAAATCTTACCGGAATCACTGCCATAACACTTCAAAATAAGCTCTTGGAGTATTTATAGTGCAGTGCATTTTAACTTCATGTAGTTTAAAATAGATCAAATAGGTGCATTTAATAAAGATACATCTTTGATGCTCCCTCCTCCGTTTCAAAATGAACAATCTACATCTGCAAAAAAAAAAACACCTTTACTTCTAACAACACTTCAAAGCGAGCGGGAAAATTGCACGAGTGTCATTGGTGAAAATAAATATTCGGTAGTCATCATTTAATTGAATTGTATATGTTATACAGACAGAATGGCAGCTGCAAATGTTTTGTTTAAAGAAATGATGAGTTGTTTATGGGTAATAAATGCCAGAAAGATTCGTTAGGCCGACGCGATATTCGATTATCTATGATCTTCTTTCCGTAATGTTCTTGTGGATTTTGGTTACCATTTTTGATTCTTGAAGGTTGGGGGGGGGGGGGGCAGGTTAATGCCCCCTTCCCTTGGTGTCTGGGGGGGGGGGATAGAAAGAAGTAGTATTTGTAACTTAGAAAAAAATAAACAATTTACACTGGAAATTTTCTAATTTTTTTCGACCCCCCCCCCTAAAATTTCAATGACGCAGTCTGCGTCGTTGACCCCCCCTGTAGGCACCCCTGGTTCTTAAGATTTCGCGTCCTATACAAACAAACAAACAGGCAAACAGAAGTCCGCTTTTTATGTATATAGATAATTAAATAACCGCTTGATATTTTATCTTCAATTGAGTTTTATTTAGTTGTTTAGGATTCCTTTTATACCTGGATACAGAAAGCAGTACATATGTTTCAATGCTAGGGACTGACCATCCCTCAGACCCTTTTTGGTGCATTTGAATTTTGTGAGAAAAATTTTCTTTTCTCCTCAAGGCTTTGTTTATTTGGGTTTTGCAAAATTTGCATATTAGGGAACTACGCACAAATAGAAAACATTTTGAGCTTTAGACCAACTTTTTTTCCAGTATTCTTTTATGGTTTAAGTACGAATTTTCGAGATCAATCTTAAACAATGATTCTTGTTAGAGAAACCCTTCATTGAAAACTAAAAATTATTATTCTAATCAAACCTCGTTAGTTCAAATCAAAAGGAGTTAGAAAACAATTAATTCGTCTTATGCGAAATTATCCGAAAGCACTAGGTTAATACGCAGGATGGGAAACGCAGTCTAATTCGAAGTAACACAAGTTCGGATAATCCGTTTTCGGAATAATGCGGATCAACTGCATTATTTTTTTATTTAAAATAAATATATTCATTTAAAGTTTCAGGTCTACGTATACGGGTCATTCCAGAGAAAACGTACAAAAACATATGTCCCCGCAAAATATCTTTCACATGAAGAAAAATTATGCTTCCACTTGAATAAATTAAGATAAGGCTACGTCCTCACGGCCGGCGACAGCTAAAACAAAAATGACAACAAATTTCGCGAGCATCTCCATACAATTTGTATCGGCAAGCGCGCGCATGGAGGATGAAACAACCGCAATTCATACACCGTGCGTCAACGAAAACATTGACGCACGGTGACTGCACCTTAATTGTGACGCACGGGGTTTTAGCTATTAAGGGGTCATAGGAGTCTTAAAAATGTGCAAAGAAGGTACTACAAAGTATAGTTTGATCTTTCATGTAATTTTTTAACTACTCAATACATAAGTATAATTTTTTTATATGTAATTCTACAGGATTTATTTAATATAAAACAAATTTTAAAATTTATGAAACTTTAGCCAAAACTAAAATAAATGATATTAAACATAAAGCTATTTGAACACATTGTGATTAAGCTTGCGCGGCAAATTGTGAGGTCAAAATTGAAAAAATGACCAGGAAAATGACTTTATGAATGACAAATATGTACAAACAAAGACTTATACCTAAATTCTCAGCACAATTTTAATTAGAAATTATTTTAAAACAAATTTAAATCAAAATTTTAAAATTTTTATTAATTTTTTTAGAAAAAAGTTCTTAAAATAATTTCTAAATTACTTCTAATTACTAGTTCTTAAAATAATTTCACATTCATAATTAAAATAATTTTCAATTTAACTTAATTACTAGTTCTTAAAATAATTTCAATTTTTACCTCACAATTTGCCGCGCAAGCCTAATCACAATGTGTTCCAATAGCTTTATGTTTAATATCATTTATTTTAGTTTTGGCTAAAGTTTCATAAATTGTAAAATTTGTTTTATATTAAATAAATCCTGTAGAATTACATACAAAAAATTGTACTTATATATTGAGTAGTTAAAAAAATACATGAAAGATCAAACTATGCTTTGTCGTACCTTCTTTGCACATTTTTAAGACTCCTATGACCCCTTAACGCATGTCTACGAGAATACTCTGATTCGGTGCGTCTTGCGCTATGGTAACTTCAGAGAGAAAAAACGAATTTATCATTGGAAATTTTCAAATAATCAAATCGGAAGAAAAAAAGCAATAAAAAATTCCACTCTCGCCATGTAACCCTGAAAAAAGTTGCAAGAAAGAATCAAAAATCCCGACAACTTTTCCTATTTAAGCCATGTTAATTTGTTGTAGGGTTGCTATTGTCAATAAAAAAAATAAAAGGGAAAAAATAATCACGGGTAATTGAAGTAGAAGTGCATAAACTATTTTCAATCAATTGAATTTTAATTACATTTTCAGAACCTTAAATGTCTCCACTTAAATTGATGTGATTAATTTTTTTCTTGTGTTTTTTATGCATTATGATAAAAACGTTTGTCCAATATGATATGAAGCTGGTTTGATATGATTGATGATTTTGATACTGGTTTGTCAAAATGTTATATAAAGCGAAATAAAATAATGCTGGATAAATGTAAATGTTTTAAGACTTGAAATTGTCTAGGGACTGGGGAGCCCAGTCGATTATTCATTCGCCTAGCATGCGGAAGGTCCCAGGTTCGGGTCCGGGCATCGCCAAAATAACTGCCGACCTATAAGCAGCACGTGCAGCCAAAAAATGCCCGACAAATAATACCCCGTGTGGCGGGAGTGCACGTTAAATATCCGCCATAGTCCTATCGCTGCGTACGATGTCGCTCTTAATGGTAGCGTTGGGTGCCTACATTAGTAGTTTCGGTAAAGCAAAGGGGATATAAACTTCGCTAGCAAAGGCTAATTAATATAAATATTCACTATTGTATCAATTATCTTTTAATTAAGCTATCAAAAACATTGAAATCTCTCCAATACTTTTAGCTTATGAGTTAATTTAAAATCTAACTGAACCTACTGGCCCCATGAAGCTATTTACGAATCTAACATTTGTATTATAATGTATTTAAATTTTACCTAAAATGATATTTTTTTATTTAACTCTTAATATAAATGGCCCAATCTCTCTGGCTTAGTGGTCAGCTCTTCTTGAACTTATTTCGTAGACCCGAGATCGTATACGGGTCCAGATAAAAAAAAATCTCAGAGAATTTCCAATTTAAATGTTATAAAAGTTAAAAATCTATATTATAACCAACAATTTTATCTGTTACACTGAGTTTTAGTATTACTAACCAAATTAATGTTTTCGTATCAATGTTGAAATCAAGGTATCGCGTTGAAGCAAGCGATGTAATATCTTCACCCCATTCTACTTTTCTAGCGCAACACCGGCATTGGGCAGACCAAACAGATCCTGCAGACGCATGCATTTGAAAAAACCCTACGATTTGGCGAAAAAACCGTTCGCTATTGCCACGTTTGGCAGTCCAAGTTTTTTGTTTTAGTTGTCGTCGCGAGGACATAGCCTAAGGGATATTTTGTCTACTTACTATCGTTGAAACAATTCAAAAAATAAATTATTTTGTGCAAAAAAATTTGTCCACAGACTATGACAAATCATGTCCGTGGGATGTCTCACCGTCATGTCCGAGGGCTGTTTTGGTTAGTAAATCCTAATTAAATCCCTATTTTTTATAATATATCTCGTTTTTCAATTAAATTGACGTTATTGGAACATACAAAACACAAAATAAAATCGTTAAAATTAATATAAATTATGGGAAAATAAAAGGTTCCACACATTTTCGTCAGGTATATTTAGCACGTATTATTTAGCATGTATACTAGAAATGACAACAGTACTCGGTTTCAGTCTTATTAGTATTCAATCGTACACGCAAAACGTTGTATCAAGTCGATAGGCCGCCTCGGTGGCTGAATGGTTAGTGTTCTAGCCTTTGGAGCTGCTGAGGTCGGGTTCGAATCCCGGTCAGGCATGGATGTTTGTGACAGTCAATAAATGTTATTATTTGTCTATGTGTTATTCATTTCTTTGTGACTGTAAAATTTCTTTCTGTGTCTGTCCCACTTGACGAAAGCTTATAAGCGGTTCTCTGAACAAGCACACAAGCTGGAATATATATGTATCATACCATATCAAGTCGATAGTTTGAATACCGCAGTAGATAAAAAGTTATTTGAAATTAAAAGTTTAAAAAAGGCTTTTGACAAGATCATAGCGTCATTTCTGTGGTTACGGTATAAGAAGGTAAACCAATGATTTGAACTTATAATTTGTTATTTGTAGAAAGAAGTAAGTTAGCTTAGTTTGCATGTTTCGTTCTCTTAAGCCTAAAACTTTTCTGTCTGTAAGCTCTTATTTACGATTTCAACATGTCCGTGGTCTTTGGCCCAGGATTTTTGTATCCACGAACATGACGTTTTACTTATATAAGAATAAATCGATTAAATATAAGTGACATTCATTACAGTAGAACTTTATTTTGCCGTGAACAAATATAATAAAGTAAAGCTGAAATTTTATTATAGTGTAACACATCAATAAAATATTTGTATGTGAAGTTTGGGGGTTAAAACTTTTCTAAATGAAACGTTATTAAATTAAGGCTTACTAGCTTAATAATTAATATTACTTATATGATCCGGACCGATGCTATATTTCGAATGTAGTATGTAAGTTTAACTCAAATCCAATTTCAAAAACTTTCAACAATATATTTTTTTTCTCGATATTTTTGCATCAAATTGTATGATTTCCCAGGAATGACCCATAAGAGTTTCTTGGGATGCCATGACTATAAATATTTTCCAAAAATTATTTATTTTATATTAGTATATATTTTAAAAAGAGGTTATTTATTTTAAAAAAGTTTATAATCAAAGTAATTATTGATTAACATATTTCTAGTGTTAAAAAAATATGTATGTCAGAAATAGGGTGGTATATAATCAAAATGTAGCCCGAAAGTCGTAAAATATTTAATTAACACACAGGCAATATAATTTCAAAGATATCAAGATATCGGGTCAAATGAAAAAACTAGGAATATGCAAATTCTAGGGATGGGCGGTTTTTGAAAACGGTGGGTCCAGTTTTCTATCTCCGTGGTTTTGTCATTTGACCAACAATATAAAAGCAATTAATAATGACACTATTTTTTATATCGTAAACAGTTTTTCAAATACGATATTCAGACCTAATTTTTTTTAAAGTATACTAATGCAGTTTTGATTGATTTTTGTGATTGATTACTTTACTTTTTCAACCTGCTCTTTTTTTTTCAGATTCTGCACTAAAGGCATAGACTATTTCAGTGCACGGTTTCTTTTTTGAGTTCTCTTTATTTGCTGCAATGATTCCTTTATTTGCTGATGTCAAAGTGTTTCAAGCAGCACCTTGGATACTTACGATTGTGATAGTGGAGGATATTTTATTTCGACTGCTTGTGTGGAGTCAACACCTATTCGTCGCTCCCTTGTGGTTTGTATGCGATGCCATCCGTCAATTAAGCCACCTTACCTCTTTTGTATGTCTTTGGTCGGATTGCGTCAGCGATCTCTGATGCTTCTGTGGCTGGCCGTGCTGTGGTGCGGGTGCGAGGGGGGGCCGCCCCCCCTCCACTGCGCCCTCAGCCACCCCTTCGTGCAGGTGCAGCAGGGCGTCGTGCCGGGACTGCAGTACAACGGTAAGGCCGTCTCTGTCTGACATCCGACAGAGATGAACACATGGGTAGAGAGGTCACTCATTGTAACTGCTTTCATGTGATATAGTACTCATTATCTCTGTTATTATGTAAATTATCTGTTATTATGCAAATGATATTATAGACATAGTTTAGCTCTGCTAAACCAAGGAGATAAGCAACAACAACATGATATTTTATCCTGTAATGCAATGTTTCCATTTTTTAAAATTATCTTTTAATTCAATATCTATCATTTAACAGGGCTTTTAAAAGAAACCAACAACTATAAAAACGAATAAAAAAGCTATATAGTCCGACCACGATAACTTGGCAATCAAAATATTTTGATTGTGGAAGATTCCACTTTGAATTGAGGTTTTAAGCTGAAGAAGGAAGGGTTGCCGGCTCAAGGCGTTTGGCGAGAATAGGGTTTGTTGGTGTATCTGAAATCTGAAATCAAAAACTAACAATCTGTGCATCGGCGCGAAGCGCCCTTTCACAATCATCGAAATCGGCCCATGAGGGAAAACGAACAAAAACAGGATTCGAAGAGCCAGGCGAGCCGGCTGGTCTAAGAACGAGAATAAGAAACTCGCGAGCCGAGAGTCTATGGCACAAGCATGCTGAACAGAGCCAACATCTTCTCCTCCTTGCTGGAGCAGGCTGCCAGGGCAGCTGCGCTTTTCTTGAAAGCCTCTAGATCACCGAAAACGTCAGCTATGGCGTTCTTGATGGATCTCAGGGCGGCCAATAGGGAGGTAGGACCTTCCTAATCTAGGCGTGGCTTAGGTTGGTTCTGCCACCTGGTGGATCTCTCTGGAAGCTCCCTTTTGGGGGGCTTTGGTCTCTCCGGGCAGGCCGCTGAGGAACTGAGGTGGGGCCCACAACAATTCGCATAGCGGCGGTTCTGATCGTCATCTCGGGTGGGACATGCACGAGAATCGTGGCCGAGGCCACAGTATCTGCACTTGGGGGCCATATGGCAGAGGCTGCTCGTATGGCCGTACCCCTGACAGTTGTAACACTGCGGGACACGGGCAATCTTCCTAAAGGGTTCGAAGGAGGCCTTCTTACCCAATAGGATGCCTTGTTCGAATATTGCCTTATGGTTCCCCGTTCGGACCACTAGGACTTGGAAAATCGGGAGGGGGGCCTTCGTCCTGGCTTTCGTCAGCTGGACTACCCGTTCTACAATGTAACCCTCCGCGGCGAGCGCGGAGGAGATGTTCGAGGGAGCGGTGTCGCGGGGCAGCCCCTTGACTACCACTTTAAAATGCGACCTCTGACGTCTATTGTGGCGAAAGTAACCAACTTTTTCCTCGGCAAGGATGGCCAGAATCTTGGCCTCCTCATCCACCGTCCGTGGATATACCTTCACGAACTTGTAGAAGGGTTTGTAGCCGAGGTCGTCCGCCACAGACTCAGATATGCGCTTTATCACACCGTTGCTTTCTTCCCCTCCGAGGAAGAGAATAGGCATTGGTTTAGCCACGGGCCGAGGCTCTGTGATATTCTCAACCGTCGGGACAGCCGAACTTCCCTCCGGGAATTTGGCATCCGGGCTTACAGCCCCTGCCATCGGGACGGGCCGATCCGACGGCAGATTGGACTCGGTTAAGGCCTCGAACGTGTTGGAAACAGGGACGCTTACCACGAGCCGAGGTTCCACGTATGTCTCCACATCGAATGCACTAGGCACGGGAGCGTTGGTCACGGGCCGAGATTCAACGCTATCTATACAGTCAGTGACCTCCGAGTCGGAAAGTTTGACTTTTTTAGCCCCTGTCGTTGGAACGGACCGATCCGACGACATGACAGTAGGGTTGGCCGCGGGCCGAGGCTCAACCTCCGTCAATAAGTCAGTGACCTCCGTGGCCGGTTTAGGTTTAACTTTCCTTCCCTTTTTACGCTTCGTAGAAGCAGTGACATTGACCACGGGCCGAGGCTCAATGTCCATCGGGGAATCAGCTGTTACCTGGTTCGGAGTAAGATCGCTGGTCACGGGCCGAGGCTCAGCGCTTGTCTCCGTTGGCAACAGGAGCTTGGCCTTCACTTGGCGCATAACTTCCTCATCCGCCAACCTGATCGCATTCATCAGTTTAGCCATAATAAGGAACCGGCTGTTAGCAAGTTCACATCTCGGCTTCTTTCCATGAGCAATCCTCCCTAAACGAGCTCCTTCGTCGCACAACGCTTCCCAAAAACCTTCTGGTCTCTCGAGCTCCATCTCGGATGATGTGTGGTTTGTTGGTGTAGTGGCAGGGGCGCCGACTTATAGAAAATATTGGGGGGGCCCATGCGGGGGTCTTGTCCCGGGAAATTTTCGATGAAACATAGTGAGCTTTTAAGCATTTTAGAGTCATATGCTGAACATTCATTAGAACCCCAAAAGCTCGACTCTCGATAACTCGACACTCCGCGAAACTCGAAAAGCCTGACAAATTTGTTGGCTTTGAAAAAGGAAACAAAACAAAAACACGGACGTTATTTTCGTAAGAAGGTAACTTAATTTACAGTAATAATTATGCTTATGGACTATAATTGTACGTATAACCCTTCACTCCTGATGTAAACTCGACATTTAGGAAACTCGACGCCCTTCAAGTCCCGAGTTTCCGGGGTTCCACTGTATTTTGCATCAGATTAATAAGTGAAATAGCTAATTAAAGCTTACCTTGAATAAGGATCAGGGCTCATTAAACAAAAACAATATATCAAAGTTAATGCTAATACAGTGTGCCTAATACTTTCAGTCAAAAAGTATGTAAATAACAGGTTTTAATTGGGTCTTACATCCTAAAAAAAATATTTATTAATAATTATTTGAAAATAACTAATAAAGTAATACAGTATAATACCAAGCGCGCCTTTTTGGTGACAAATTTATTCATTGCAAACTTAATTCACATTACCCACAAGAGAACGTGTTCGGGCAGTTCAAAATACATACTCACAAAACTCTTTTTCTAGCTAATGTTACACCTACACTTTTAACATACTTTAAACACCTACCGGTCACGTGACCGGCAGGCGCCAAACAAAAAAATAGAAAAAAAGCAAAGTAGAAGAAACGAATAAAAAATAAGATTACGTAATATTGACATTCTGACACACTGAACACACACACGAAACTATCCTAATTTTTTGATTTTACAATGCATAATACACCGCGTTGCAAAATGATAGAACCACTGTGTTTCTTCCGAGTAAAAACTGTATAACATATTCTTGAGTAAGTTTGTAATACTTCCAGAAACTAGAATAGTATAATTAAGTAGAATGCAAGATATCAAGCTGTGAGAAGTTTTGAGTTTGGCTTAATAAGCAAATGTTTAAAACAAATGGAGCTTTACTGTTGCAAAATGATAGCACCACTCTTACTTTTACGCAAACAGAAGAAATTGCATGTGTTGAAGCTTCTCACGGAGGATAGAAATAGGCTACCGGAAACTTTTCTAGCCATAAAAGCTTTGTTTTGATCTAGTTAAACTAATATTGCTTGCATTTATTGTGAATAAGTCAAATCAATAGATTTGAAAAGGTGTTATTAAGTATGGGTGTGAAAAAGCAGTTATCAGATTCTGAAAAGGGGCAAATTGCAGCTTTAAACCAAGCAGGATCGTCGTCACGGAATATAGCAAGAGATATTGGACGTTCACCAAACGTGGTTAATACTTTTCTCCATCTTAGATCAAAATATGGGAAGAAGAAATCAACTGGACGACCTCGAAAGCTAACGATTCGGCAAGAAAAATTAGTTGTAAAGAAACTAAAAGTCGGGGAAACATTGACCAGATTATCACGAGACCCCACAATTAACGTTCACAATAGTCTACTTTATCAAGAGTGGTTAGGCGGAACCAACATCTTGTGTGCAAGAAAAAGAAAATACAGCCAAGATCTACAGAGCTTCACCAGCAAAAAATTATGCAATGGACAAAAGAACTTATGACTTGGAAAGAACAGTAGCATCAATAGTATTCAGGGACGAAACAAAAATTCAACTTGGATGGTCCTGGCGGAAGGGAGTACTATTAGAGGGATCTCCGAAATGAAGAAAGTATTTTCTCTAAGAGACAGTGGGGGGAAGGTGACGATCGCTAATGGTTTGGGCTGGTTTTGGAAGCGCCGGGCAGACCAATAATGTGTTCCCCTCTGGTCGAATGAAAGAAGTCTACCAAGACATGTTGGAAGGCAATTTGTTGACATCTGGAGAAAAAATTAGTTGTCCATTTTGGAAATTCCAACATCATAATGCCAGTATTTATGTTGCCAACACGTCTTGGGATTGCTTCCTGGATAACAGAGTGCAGGTTACTTACTGGTCAGCTTGTTCTCATGATTTAAACCCAATAGAGAACGTTTGGGGTAGGCTAAGCAGGGCCGTATACGCAACCGGAAAGCAATATACAACTGTTCAAGAATTGAACGACGATTTTATAACAGAATGGGAAAATATTATTGCAGATGTATTCCAACGTCTTGTCAAAAGCATGCCTGATCGAATTTTTGAAAGCCAAAAAGGGTTCTTTTATAACGTATTTACTATGACTGGTCCTATCATTTTGCAACATAATATATGCATTTTTATTTCATTACACGAAAAGTTAAACATGTATTAAGTTTTTATTCTGTTATTTTCATTCTTATTATGTATATTTTCAATAAAAGAAATTATTTCAATGATTTCTTTCAATTATTATATGCTAGGTTGAAAATACATGGTGGTTCTATCATTATGCAACTCAGTGTATAACTAATAATTTTTTTAATTATTGGGGGGGGGGGGGCTCTGCCCCCCTAAACAAATTTTTGATGGGGCTCGGGCCCCCTCAGGCCCTTTGGAGTCGGCGCCTCTGTGTAGTGGGATTGTAAATAATGTATCTCATTAGAACTGCATATCAGTTATCGGCTACAGAGGATTGCTGTTGATTGCTGGTAGCGGTTAACGATTACACGTGTATTTCTTTGATATTTTGAATCGTGAAATAATTAAATCTATGATTATTTTACAGAAATTTAACTAACCATTGCTAAAAAAAAGTTCAAAATTAATAAACAAACTCGTAGTTAAGTTGTGAGTTCCACTGAGTATATTTCCCAGTATACTTCTATGATTTTTTTTTTCATTTTGATGAAGGGTTTTAAAACTTAAAAATATGACTGTGACTAGGAATTACACCGAGGGACGCTGTAACTCAAATATTAATGGAAAATATAAGAGTAATCCCGATGCAAGTTCGATCTACAATTCGATTGATAGTCTGTTTCTGAACCTTAAAGAAATATGCGCCCAAAAGCAATGAATCGCCAAACATTTTAACTTTTGCCCAAAACCAAAACCTTCCTTACCTTTTTTCGAGGTGGACTGGTCCACAATCAAAATATTTTGGTTGCCAAGTTATCGTGGTCGGGCACAAGATATGCGTCCGAAAACTGTGATTCCTCTCTTTTGAATGCAGTGTCTGTGTGGAACCCCGGCTCGGAGTGGCTGGAGCTGGTCCTGCTGGAGGCGGGGCACGCCCTCGCCCCCAACGCCACGCTCGCCCTCGTCACCGCCCCGGCCCCCCGCAACCAGTCGCTCGTGCTACAGTGAGTACCGATCTTTTGGGGGATTTTCCTTCCATTTTGTGCTCCTGATTCAAATCTTTCAGGGATAAATACTTATTTTTTTTTTACTTAATAGTTTTTTTTGATTAAAAATACTCACAGGGAATAAAAATATTTGCATGAATATCACATTATGTTACAACTTTTTTTAAAAACAAGAAGGCAAATCTAGGGTATTTTATGTTTCGGCTTTTTATCCTTCTATTTCATTAATTATTAATTACGCATACAAGTATTGAAAAAGACGAATAGAAAGGTGCCTTAATTTGGTTCATGAAGAATAAAAGGGTTGAGCCAGTTCTCAATTGAATTGAATATAGTTATCATCTTTAAATTACTGAAGACTTTTGTATGATGACTTGATGAAAGGCAAGATCGTTGTGACTCAGATGATATACTTTTGCAAAACTGTAGAGACAATTTATACCTTCGAATTATGTTTGAAAAAGAAAGGTAACCCAAGAGATGCCCTCATATGTAAGACCTCATAGCAATGTTTCAGCATCGTTTCTTTTGCCCTGCTTGAAAATCATGGAACGAGCCCAGTAAAAATATGTTCGATATTCCAAAATGCTACTTCCATAAATCTGCCTTCATTTGAACTGTGTAGAATTTTGAATAATTTAACATGAAATCTAGACGTAGTTTGTTGTTTATCTTTCTAGGTTGTTAATGTTATGGTTAATTATAATTACAGTGCTGGAACGTTGCAACAGTTTATAGAAAATGGTTACAAGAAAACAGTTTTCATTTTATAATAATTCAAACAAATTTAATTATTTCCATACTGTTTATATATTTTCTTAGCCTTTTAGTGTTTCTAAAGTTGCTGTCCATACGGTTTTCCTCATAGTAGCCTGTTTAATTATGAAGTGTGTGTTTTGTTATTTGAATTATTTTTTAATATTTAAAGAGTGTTGATGTGCATGATAAATGGATTGGAAAACAAAATGACTCTTATGAAGTTATTTTAATGTATGCGCCGTTTCTCATTCATAGATTTGATGTTCGGTTTCAAGGAGCAGAAGTGTGGTTTTCATTATCTTTTGAGTTTCCCATTCGACCTGGTAAGCATTAAATGTTCAATAAAGTTTTTCGAATTGTAATATTCGTATTAGGATAGTGTGAGATGAGTTAAAATATAGATGTTGAAAAACATCTTGTATTTACACCTTCAGTACAATAAAAATATCAATTTTACCTGTGTCAAAAATATTAAGGCAAATGAACATTTCTTATTACATAGCATATATTTACTTACTTCTAACGTAAAATTAATATACATGTTAGATCTCCTGCGATTTAATGGATAATTCAAAAGACTTCTCCTTTCATGCATTTGTTTACTTTCCAATCCTGTCTATTCCTTTATTAATTGGCTTCAAATTTGAAATGAATTCCGAATCATGTTCAACTTCTTCTTTTTTCAAATGAGTCGAGTTCCGGGGCAGAAAGGAATTCACTTTCGTGTTCCACCAAAGGATCTTCTCTTTCAGATTATACTTTGCTGTCGCCTCAAGAAGACACTGTTCTGTCCTCCGAGGACATGGAGCCCGGGAAGGCTGTGCTCATTCAAGCGCCCCCCTCGACGGGCCTGCACATCAATGTAAGTAGCTGAGGATTGTTTCGCACTCTTTGGAAACACTGAAACAAACCCCGAGCTAGAATTGGAACGCTGGCGGAGTTAAGAAGGAAAGCAATTTAAAGCATACTTTGAAAGTTTTTTTAATTTGAATGTTAGATTTTCTCTTCTACCAAATCTTTGACCCAAAAATAAAGTAGATGCAGTCCGCACTTAAACTTAAAAATGAAAGTCAAAAACTCAATGTGATCGAACACCAAAAATATTGAAAATAAAGGCAATAAAATAAAAACACTTTTATAGCAAATCATATCGCCATTGAAATACAAACTGTAAGGCATTAAGATAAATTAAGCAAAATATTGTATATCACACTTTAAGGTGCATTTTGTGTCACTTGCATTTTAAAAAGGAAACCACAAGCAATAAAATCAAAGAAGAGTAACATTTTGGACTACGTCAAACTATACGAAAATAAATTGAAATACAGAGTTTCCTTATATTATTTCGGTTTGATTAATTCTATCCAATACTTGTCGGACTTCCCAATGCTTGTTATATGCAAGCATTTTGTTTTAGAGTAATAGTGAAATTTCATGTACTTCTCAGAAAAAAATAAAGTATGTCGAATATCGGATATAGTCCGGCTGTCATTTCTTAGTACCCAAATATTTTGATTGTGGAATATTCCACTTTCAAAATAGATAGAGAAAGCCAATTCTATGCTGTTTGGCGAGTGTAGGAGGTTGTTGGGTTGGGGTTATTTTGGCTGGAAATCGTGTGTCACAGTAAAACTACACATGTTATTTGGAGGATTCTAGTTAACACTTTTAGTCCCAGTGATGCCATTTGGAATCATCACTTTCTACATTTTTTTCTAAATGTTTATGTCCCGTATGACATCCAAACACACATCATTCGATTCTTCACACTTTGTTCTATTCTACAATATTTTTCATTAATCTCAATAGTAGTCAGAACTACTATTTTTTTTATTTAGAAAATAGCTAACAAGCGTTTCACCTGATTTTTGAAAAGTTAACTTCAGTTTCACATATTTAAAACCCAATTTAAGCTATTTCGGTTAAAATAATTACTAAATTTTTTTTAATAATGTGGTCAGATACCTTAAAATATATAACTCAAAGTGTTTTTAGGCTACATATATTTTTTATTTTGTTGTTTTCCACAGTTAAAAAATTTTGCATTATTTAAAAAAACATATAAAAAATTAAAATGAATTTTTTTCTTATGGAACTCTTATTTTTGACCTAAAATAAACTTATTTTGTGAACATCAGATGTTTCTGTAGTGTAGTAAATTTTTGGGACTGAAAGGGTTAATTACTGATGGTCGTCATCAATTGCACATTCAATTCTTTGCTATCTTGACTTGATCGTCAATAGATTTGCATCATCTGTATGTATAATTTAACACATTTAGTATCAGGTAGGGTTTAGCTGGGTTAATTCGTGTGAAATAAGACAAATTTTTAGGAAATTTTTTTACGAAACCGGTTAAAATCTATTTATTTAAACCAGGGGTTTCCAACCTATTTTGCACCTACGTACCACTTGCCTTTTTGAGAAATTTTAGCGTACCACCAGACCTAAATATTTTAATAAACGTATAATATATAGGGGAGACCGGGGTTAGTTGGCACAGTTTTCACTTCAAAAATTTTCTAATTTTTTGGTTTGAAGATATTTGAAATGTAAAAAGTTGGTAATGTATTTAAACATTTTGGCTACAATTCACACATACAATTGAATAAATATATTGTTGCCACTTTGTGTGAACAATGTTTTTCCTTGTCCAGTCAAACTATGCCAACCTACCCCGGTATCGGGGTTAGTTGGCATAGGTAGTGCACTGTAAAAAAATTCAGGAACGTTACTGGGAAATAATGGGCAGCTGAGCTGCCCAATTTTTACCAGTAATGTTCCTGGAATATACCAGTAACCTTCCCCAAAAATATAGAAACAATCCCACTTAAAGCCAGTAACTTCTCTGGAAAATACCTGGAACCTTTATGGAAAATAACTGGAACTTTTCTGGAAAATACCAGGAACCTTCCTAAAAAATACCTGGAACCGTTCTGGAAACTGAGCGGTCACCCAACGGAACTTCGAGCGACATTGTACGCTGACGCCATCGGGACTTTGGACTCCACAGATTTAACAAGCACGTCTGTCCCCGTGTACTCGGGCTCATATCCGTCACGAAATGGATTTTCTACTCTTTACCAGGGCAGATATCCGATTTATAGAATGACTGGCAGTAGGTGGGATTCGAACCAACGAACTCTTGAGAAGGCTGAATCCTGAGGCCGATGCCTTAACCACTCGGCCACATGATAATAAACTTCGCGATACCAACAACGTTACAAACCTACTGATTTTGAGCGAGGCGCCGCCGCGAGCAATGGCGGCGGTTCATAGCAAACGTTGCCAAGTTTGAATGGGAAAACCTGAAAATCCCAGGAACTTATCAAGAAGCGATGGATACTTGAAAAAGCCAGGAAAGTTCCTGGTATATATGCGGAAAGTTAAGGAAATTTTTTACAGTGTGGGGTAAATTGGCATAAGTGAGGCAAGCGTTTTTACTCGTCTTTTTGTAAGGTGTAAATATAATGAATGTTAATCAGCTTAAAATTAAACATTCCATATGTCCTGGGCGGTAAATGAATGTTGGTTCATTACTGATTATAGGAGGTTGAAAAATCTTTGAAAATTCTGTGGGTTGAAACTGGACGTTCGAGCCAAACTCGTTGCCGCGGGGGTACGTATTGAAAGTTGTGGGTGACGTTTTAGGAAAAAAGAAAACCAGTCAACACCTGCACTGATTCTTTTGAGTCTCAACTACTAGGATGTGCAGTGCCATTAGCAGCTGCATATTGATATGCCAACTTTCTTGCCTCTTTTGGGCTCAGGCCGAAGAATATGTCACTTGCCTTCACAAGGTATGCACTCAAAGCAAATTCTTGATCAGGAGTGAACACCTGCCGCACTCTATCCCATATCCTCCAATACCCTCTGGAACCCTTTAGGCAGAGAGAATTCATTTTTAATTTTGCGATCTTACAATACCATGGCGAGACTTCTAACAGAGATCTTAAATTCACCCGCTATTTTTCTCAAACATTTTTTTCAATTAAGTGTGCCTCAACAGCTCTCTTTCGATGATCTGCTGTTTTTGTAGCCCTCTCAGTTTTTCGTTTATAGGTACTCATAATCTGAACAAAAAATATTTACATTATCATAGATAGGTAAGGCAGAAAAAGTGAACTTACAGTTTCCGTTTATTACATAATAATAACTAGATAACCTTGCTTGAAATCGAGCTGTTTTGTTTAGTCAAGTTTGTATAGTCTTAAATTATGCCATTTTTTAAAACTCTGAGTATGGCAAATCTACGTGAAAGTATCTAAAGTAAAAGTTAATATCTGTCCAGCCGTGATTGAGTTATGACTGCGAAAAGAAAACGCCTTCCGCATTTATATATGTATAGATAATAATAATTTATTATTATGAAGTAGCCTATACCTAACTAAAATTAGGTCGCTATGAATGTTGGCATACTTATGTCAACTTACCCGTTGTTGCGGGGTTAGTTGGCATACCCAGCCAGCTTATGTCAACTAGCCCCCGAGTCCCTTGCCAACTAACCCCAATAGAGCAATAAAATAAACATGGCGACCAAATCTTTTGTTTATCAACTACAGCAGAAATGGACTTAAAACCTCGTAGCTAAATGCCCAAAGATACTAAAAACTTGTGAATGTTATTCCTGAATGACTATTCTACTGTACAAAACGACAAATACTGAATAATCAAAATTTTACTTTCTTATATGAAAATAACGTTTTCCATCCTTCCTCTAAAGGCAATGGCTGAATTCAACTGGCGTTCTCATGCAAGTTGGACGTTTAAATGACGATCATCTGACAGGCTCAGTAGCGCTCTTAATAAACAGTGAATTTTTTTAAAGGCACAATGATAACTAACCCCTTTTGCCAACTAACCCCAGTCTCCCCTACTCTTCTAAAAGTGTTCAAATGTTTTTGTGTTAAATTCCTGACTGAGAAAAATTAATCGTTAGATTAAAATTGTATTAATTTACAGTTTAGTTTATTGTCCGTATGTCTAAAATTATGCAAATAAAAATAGTACAAACCCAGCATAATCCGACACGGAAGTAAATTAAAGATTTCTCTTTAAAATAATATTAATGTTTAAAATAATGAGTAATATGTAAGCGTGCTCACATGCGTACAGAAGCTATTGATAGCATCATGTTGCACACATCACTCACGCATCACCTGAAATATTCCCGCGTACCACCAGTGGTACGCGTACCACCGGTTGGGAACCCCTGATTTAAACCAATGGTAAATTAGTGTGACATTCGAGGGTAGATAGGTTTGAATAATCGTCGCACTAGAGGTACACGAGAACTATTGGTGAAGGGCGTCGTAATTTGAAACCACATTCAAGTGACGAGCCGACACCTGAGATGGCACCCAACGCAACCGTTCAGAGTGACATTGTACGCAGCGTTGGGACTTTGAAGCATATTTAACGTGCACTCTCACTACACGGGTTATTATTCGTCGGATATTTTTTTGCTGCACGTGCGTTTATAGGTCGGCAGTCATTTTGGCGATGTCTGCAACTGAACCTGGAATCTTTCGAATCAAGGCGTACGCCTAACCGACTGGGATCCCCAGCCCATGACATTCGAAGAATATTGTGTCCAATTTTCACGAAGAAATATTAAAAAACATGGCGATGGCATCAAGCAAACAAACACCTAATTGCACAAAACAAACATTACAGAATATTTTTTCTTCGTCACAAGGCGGTTAAAAAAAACGTATATGTGACGAAATAATCATAGCTAGATAAGGACTTTCCCCACGTAGCGCTGGGTTTTTATTCGAAATTTAAACTTTTGAGAACACTCTAAAGGAAGAAACGCAATTTTGAGCGAATAAAATCGCTTAATTTGTTGTTATAAAATGAAATATATAAAAAAAAATCATAAAAAACTCACTAGCGTTACCTCGTAAATTATTTTCAGAAATAGTGTGCAAACTTTCAAAAAGATAGGTGCATTAATTTTGAAGTTATGATAGGCACCGCAATAGTTACTTTTTTTCCAAGTTGCTTGTCAAATATTGCTGCAATCGCCATATTTTTAAATATTTCGTCGTAGAAATGGGACACAGTATTTTTTGAATATCATACTTTAATGTACCATTGATTAAAATAAATAGATTTTAACCGTTTCGGTTTCGTCAAAAAAAATCATAAAAAAGTGCCTTATTTCACACGAACTAACCATATCCACACGAATAACCCCAAGTCAAAATATAGATGTACACTATAAAAAAAAATCTGTAGTATTACTAGAAAATCTCTAGGAAACTTTTCAAGTAACCTTACTGCGTTAAACATAGTAGGTAATACATACATTTCCTTAGTAACTATACTAAGAAAACTGTAGTAGATTTACAGGCTTCTTCACGACAAAAGTTGAGTACAAAAAACACTCATTTTTCTGCTTATCAGGTCGAATTTGAAGAGGGGGACAGGTCGCTCGGAATCAGCGACTTGCAACGAAGCGTTTGTCCTCTCGGGCATGAGGCAGTTTCTTTGCGTGAAAATAAAGAGATAATGTTGATCGTTGAAGGAAGTTTTATGTTATTGATTAAATAAATATTAATTATATTACGCAATATTAAAACACATTTTCCGGTTTCTTATCGTTGTGATATCGATTCGTCATAATTTTCGGATGAAAACGTATAATGATTTTCACCTATGACCAATATCGAATCGATGACTTTTATCGATAGAATGTCGATAGATGTCGTCTTGTACAGTTTTGGATTATAGATGCGATCACCGGTGAGGTTTCGCTAAATCCGATGAACGCATCGAGCAAATTTCGGGAAGCAATGCTACTAGGGACCGTAAGGCGTTACATCAATTTACTTCGTATTACTAGCAGTTTGTTTATTATACCTACACTGTAAAAAATTTGGCGTGAATTTACTGACGATTACTTAGTAACTCCACAGGCATCACACCATTTACTAGAAAATCACCTGTAACCAATCTGTAATACAACCCCTGGCAATAAATATGGAATCACCTTTCAAAAAGTAAAGCAATCTTTTTTCAACAGTGTGTAGAAATTTCAAAATTAAACTTGATCAAACAAAAACATATTTAATTAAAAGTAGACGATTTAAGACACAAGTTAAAAACACAAACAAGTTGACTAATGTGGTCTAGCATGAATAATGTTAGCTATTATTAACCAAACTGGAGAAATATGTATGGACTCAGTGACGACACGAGAAAAAAGTATGGAATCACCATGCAGTTTCTGTCTTGAAATCTGGCAACATGTATATTTGCAAATTATGCAAATTAATTGTAACATATAAAAGACGTGTTACCGATCTCGTGTTATCATTTGACGAAGTTATTTCTGTGCAAGCATGGCTCCGACGAAAGAATTATCCAATGAGGTCAGGCAAAGAATAGTCAAGCTATTCAAAGAATTACTGTCAACCAGAATTGTGGCAAATCGAGTAGGCTGCTCTCAATCTGCATTAGCAAAGATATGGATAAAGTTTAAACAAACCGGGATTCATCTAAAAGAGAAGCAAAAAAGCCTCCCAAGGAAAACAACCAAGCGAGACGATCTAAAATTAAAGTCACTTTAGAGGACCGCAAAACAAACTTCAACAGTGTTGAAAATGAAATGGGCTGAAGCGGTTGTTGATATTTGCGCCAGGACAGTACGAAATCGACTTCTGGGACACAATTCTCTTACAGAAAAGCCAAAAGAAAGCCGGCCCTGACAATTGCCCAGAAGAAAAAACGTCTACAATGGGCAAAAAATAAGACAACGTGGACTGTAGATGATTGGGAAGAGATAGTATTCTGAGACGAGTCACGGATTTGCGTTGGTCATTTAGATGATGCAGAAACATTCGTTTAGAGACGAGGAAACGATGCATACTCAGACGGCTGCATTAAGAAACAAGTAAAGTTCCCAACTACCGTTCTGATCTGGGGTTGCATGTCAAGTAAAGGGCCATGCGAAATGGCTGTCGTTAAAACAACTGTCAATTCGCATATTTATATTGACATTTTAGAGCATTTTGTGATCCCATCTATTGAAAATGCATATGGAGATGAAGATGTCGTGTTCCAGGACGATAACGCCTCCTGCCATAGGGCGAAATGTGTAAAAGATTTCCTTGCTGATAGGCAAATTCCTACCATGGTTTGGCCTGCCAATAGTCCAGACTTGAATCCAATTGAAAATATGTGGTGGAAACTAAAGAAGTCGTCCAGGCGAAATCTCCACCTTGCAAGGCAGATCTGATAACTGACACTCGCAAATCTTGGGAAGAAATTAGCACTGACTATTGTCAATCATTAGTAACATCTATGCTTGCAAAGGATTAGGGCAGTTATCAAGGCACGTTTAGGTGTTACGAAGTATTAGTACAAGGCGGATATGGGCTGAGTCTATATTTTCCCCCCCTTATTGTTAGTGAGTCCATACTAATTTCTTTGTATACTTACTGTGAAGTGCCCCTATTACGCACCAGATGATGTTATTTGACTAGTTTATGTTTAAAATCTGTAGTTCACATCTTCTAGTTTCAATAAAACATGTTTATGTTTCATCTGATATTACTTTGTTATTTTTACATGCTTTTAACTATCGACAACGTAATTTCTCTTAAGGTGATTCCATATTTATTGCCAGGGGTTGTAGTAGGTATACTAAAGAAACTGCTGTAGTAATACTAAGCAAATTGATGTAACGCTTACAGCGCCACCTGGCTATCTTTTCGAGATAAGCGTAGTTTCCCTTGTTGCATTGTTTTGTTTCTCGAAATTTGTCCGATCGGTCATCGGATTTAGCAAAACCTAACCGGTGATCGCGTCCGTAAATTGAAAGTGCACGAGACTACATCGCAATCAGGTTAACGAAATTATATTGATAAAAGTTTGATTCGATATCGGTCAAAGGTGAAAATTCAATCAATGTACGTTTCATCGAAAAATTATAACGAATCGATATCGCAACGATAAGAAACCGAAAAACGTGGCTTTTTTTTTATTTTAGTACATACATACAAATTGCGTTAAATTATTTCTAAAACTTCATATCCGAAAGCTTTATATCCGATCAAGATTTTAACTTCATTATTTATACGCAAAGAATCTGCATGTCCCGATGGCCGCTTGGGCAAACGTGCTACTTCTCGTTGCAAGACGAGCGAGCCGATCTCGAGGTTGCGAGTTCTGTCCCTGGAAAAGTCGAGATAATACCCGACTAACAGATAACATAGTGGCACCTTCTTGTGTAAAATTTTTGAAACTGCTAATTACTAACGTTTTCCTAGTAAAGATACTACATAAGTGGATGTATTGATTACTATAGAATATATCTTGCAACGTTTACTGAAGTTTTTATAGTATGCTTGCAATTTAAATGATTGTATTGGAAACTAAGCTTTAATAAGTAATATAAACACATATTTCTCATGTAACATTACTAAAAAAACATATGGAAGCTGAGTTTCCTAGAGAATTCTTAGTACCCTTAGTCCCTTACAGATTTTTTTTAGAGTGTACTATTAGAGATTGGTTACAGGTCATTTTCTAGTAAATGTTGTGATACCTGTAAAGTTACTAAGTAATCGTTAGTAAATTCACGCCAAATTTTTTACATTGTAATAATAGTGAGCCCGATATAAGTTTAACCTGCACTTCACTTGAGAAATATTTCTACATTTTTAAGAAATATGCTCCAGCAAAAGCAATAAATCTCCAAATATAGTAACTCTGCCTAAACCAAAATCTTCCTTAGAATGTTTAAAAGTTCCACAATCCAAATATTTGAGATGCTTACAGGTGACTTATCAAATAATCCAAATTTGACGGTAATATTTGTTTCAGATTGATGCTGTGATACTTGAAGACCAATCCCTCTTGATCTACAATGTTTCCGAATATTCAGAAGCTGTGACTTTATCCCCCCACACAAAGCATCTTTTATTCGTCGTTTTTGAAAATCGTTTTATTTTATTGGACTATCGAAAGTGCTCAAGCTGCCACTTTCTACTCATCATAAAAATCTTGAGTACGAAATATGGTAAGCTTTATTTTTTTTACAAGAATTAGCCTAGTGACCAAAAAGTTTTTGATTATCTTTCGAGTAAGATCTCATCAATAAGAATTTGTACCTTGTTATTGAGACATTATTTCTTCACTTTCAGACCCAATGACAGTGTAGCCATTTTAGAAGGTTTTTTTCTGTTCGTCTATAGCCATTTATGATATCAAAAAGCACATCATTCGATTTTTCAAACTTTTTTTATTAGAAAATATTTTTTATCAATCCCAATAGATGTCGGCCCTATTATTTTTAAAAATTATAATCAGAAAAATGATGATATGGCATCAATGGAACTGAAAGGCACGATTTATTTTTTAGATTGCAATTCCACCCTAAGAATACCCCAAGGAAATCTGAAGTTAGGGACGCATTCCAGCTCATGTGAATTGCATCTCCAAGCTTTATTTTTTTTACAAGAATTAGCCTAGTGACCAAAAAGTTTTTGATTATCTTTCGAGTAAGATCTCATCAATAAGAATTTGTACCTTGTTATTGAGACATTATTTCTGCACTTTCAGACCCAATGACAGTGTAGCCATTTTAGAAGGTTTTTTTCTGTTCGTCTATAGCCATTTATGATATCAAAAAGCACATCATTCGATTTTTCAAACTTTTTTTATTAGAAAATATTTTTTATCAATCCCAATAGATGTCGGCCCTATTATTTTTAAAAATTATAATCAGAAAAATGATGATATGGCATCACTGGAACTGAAAGGCACGATTTATTTTTTAGATTGCAATTCCACCCTAAGAATACCCCAAGGAAATCTGAAGTTAGGGACGCATTCCAGCTCATGTGAATTGCATCTCCAAGCCTTACCATTTGAAAGGATCATCTTAAAAGTGACTGGTGCATCGTCATTTGAAAACGAAGACTGTTATCTTTATCAAATTTCTATTAGATCTTTTGCTGGGAAACAAAACCAGAAATATTGGTAGCGTATTATATCACTTTTGTAAAGTTATTCATGCAAATATGCTCTCAATTTTCAATATCAACATCCAATTTCATAACTTTATCTTTAAATTTGGTGATATAAAAAAACCATTGGGGAGAATGGGTCCAATGGGACAAGGGGCCAAATGCGGAGAAAATATACTTTTTTTAAAAAAAAATTCTTCGATACAACATTGTTTCAGTTAGACTTCACATTTTAACAATCAAAGATCAGACATTAAAAGCATGCGTTGAAGTGGAGAGAAAATTGTTGTTTTGGGAAACCAAAGTAAGTTAAAAAGTGTCTTTTTTTACACTTTTAAGGTATTAAATAAAAACTTTTGATGAATTTAACTATAGTTTTAGGCGGAAGATGTATCATAGATTAAGATATTGTAAGTCAAATTCTGTGTGGAAATACACGGGGTTCTGTGTAGTATCATTTATAAATAATGGTCTAATGGGACAGAAACTGTGGGGTCAAATGGGACACGAATAACCTAGCTTTCTGTGCTTCTCTTGAATAATCTATATAAATCTCTAATAACTTATTCAGTCAAGTTGCCAAAAACATTTTTAAACTTCAATTATTTTTTTTTAAGTCGTATAATAAGTGAAAGTTCAACTAGCTTTATTTATAACATATTTTTAAGCTTACAATTTCATTAATTTCCTCTGAACAGAGCTTGGTGAAGATAAATGATTAGCTGTTGGTAACATTTTCTAGAAAGCAAATTATTTTTTATTAACATTTTCTGGCAAGCAACTTATTTTTTATTAACATTTTCTATAGAACATTTTCTAGAAAGCAACTTATTTTTTCTTAACATTTTCTAGAAAGCAAATTATTCTTTATTACGTGGTATTGATTTCTGAAGCAAAAGGCGATGAAGTAATTGTAAACTATTTGAAGGTAAAGACGGTCTTCTTAAATTCACTTACACTGGAGGGCAAGTTTGCTGCACCCCTCTTCCAAACGACTCCAGCTGTTCTTTCTCCACAGGACGCCTTGCTCGAATGCGTCTCGCACAGAAACATACATATCAGACACCAATGTGTTGAGTGTGACGTGGAACAGGAGCTTGGAGGGCGTCCTGCTCCGCTACGAGTTCGTGCTCCCCTGTGCGAACCACACGTACGGCGCCAGCCCCGTCGGCCATTTCTGCAGCCCCGGCTTTCCCGACATCCTGTTCGGCTGCAGCCAGACGCACTCGCTGCCCTTTCCCAGCGAGGTGTGGGTGCGCGCGCGGGGCCTGCAGCCGTGCGGCGAATACCAGCTGTGCGCGGCGGGGGCGGAGGAGCTGAGCGAGTTCCGGCTGTCCGGGGGCGCCCTGGCCGTCCGCGTGTCCTCGGAGCGGGACGTGCCGGGGCGCGGCTTCTGCGCCTGGTTCCTGGGCGCGTGCCCCGCGGGCTGGGCCCCGCACCTCGACTTCTGCTACCAGCTGGTCGAGCAGGAGCTGGCCTGGCCGGACGCGGAGGAGGCGTGCCAGCGGAGGAGGGGGCACCTGGCCAGCATACGCGACCCTCGGGGGCAGGCGTTCATCGACCAACTCATTCAAAACAGGTAAGATGCCTCTTTTAGATGCATTTGACAGCAGAAAAATAGCTCACACTTGTACTTTTGCTTGAATGTGCATAGGATGGTTATTGATTTTAAGCATTGAATGTCGTAAATATTGTCCTGTAAAAACGAACTTGTCATAAATTCTTATTTTTATTAATTTTTTTTCCAATAAACATGACTGTCTATGTTTTCGGTGCAGGAATTTCCTTACAAGATTCAATAATTTTGCATAAGAATAATTTCATTTAAAACTAACAGCTTAACTTTTGAACTATCACTTACCTTTTTTTTTTTCTGAATTTTGATTTTAGTTCTATATACAAAAGAAGTCCTGCTTTTTGGATTGGAGCTAACGACTTGAGATACGAAAACTGCTATGAATGGACAGATGGCCAGCCTTTTTACTTTTCCAGTAAATGTCTCATTATTTCATTTAAATTTGACAACGTATTTTATATATTTTCTAATTAAAATTTTAAAAATGCATAAAATCATAAAATTTCAAACGAGCAAAAAAAAACCCACATAAAATGCCCATAAAAGCTGTTTTTCGTATATCTTTCGATGTAATCGAGCTCATCCATTATTGTTTAGTGGTCCGTCCGTTTGCTTTTCTGGATGGCAAACAAATTGTTAGTCCTCGTCGCCGATACCTGTCACATAATAGAGTTTGTCGCCTACAGAGAAAGTAACTTTTTAACTTTTAAAACGGTGTTGATAATTGGGAAAATAAGATAGTTAAGTAGAAGTTTAATTCCAAAGGTGGTATAGAGTGGCAAATCATGGAACATACATCAAATTATTTATTGAGAAAAAAACTGCCATAAATAGAACTAAGCACTTCTTTGAATCAAGACCGACCGCACACATACACTCACCGAATTCAGTTTTGGCCAGCCTAAATACTAAGATTTTACAAAAAAAAAAAAAAAAAACGAAAAAAAAAAAAAACTCGGAAGCACATAAAAAAACCTTACTCACTGCTTTTTTTGGAATCATGATTTTTAAACGTTCAACCAATATTTTGGTAAGATTCTGCATCTCAGTAGCCAGATGAACTTTTTTATCCACGCAGCATTTCTATTTAACGCACCCGTACGGTATTTTAATCAGGATTCCACGCACCGAACCACTCCATTTGATGTGTTAGGTGCACTGTGTGTGCTACGGTGTTTCGATTTCTAGAAAGCACATTAGTTCACTCGACACAGAGCAGACGGCTCAGGACGACGTTCTGTGTGACATAATCGTAGAAAATTCCGAGAGCTCTGCATTCGAGATAACGTCATTTAGTTTATTTCTTTTTGAATGACCATCCGAACACCAGGTTTCAAATAGAAACCGCATAAAAGTGTCAAGCTAAAAATGTGTGTGACTAGTCGAACATTTCGAGTGTAATTCGGGTTTATGGATCAGCAAATATAACGTGTGCGGCGAACCTTCAATATAATTTGAGTCCTTAAAACGATACTCATTTTAATTTTGAGAACAGACAATATTTTTTATTTTACCTCTATTCTTTGATGAGTTCCTCAATGCTAGAATGCCTTGTGTTCCAGACTGGTTCCCCGGTTGGGAGGGCGGCTACAGTGTACAGCCCAACGACGACGGGCTGTCGCAGCAGAATTGCGTCGAGCTGCGCAATGTGTTCCCGGGCAAGGGCGAGGGCAACACGGGCTTCTACTGGAACGACCGGGACTGCCGTGTGCACAACCCCTTTGTGTGCCAGAGGACCAAGCCGGGAGGTACTTTTCGGACTTGATTTAGCCATAAACTGCAAATACTGGTAGAAACGGAAAAACCCTTCTTATGATCCATGTGTGCTCCATCCTTGTTCCATGAGGAGTTGGTCTGTGTTCCAGTGTCGGTGCCGACGTCCTGCAACCGGAGCGTGTCGCTGAGCGCGGCCCACCCTCAGGAGGCGTTGACGTCTCCCTCTTTTCCGGCCGCCTACCCGAGCAACGCCGAGTGCCACTACCGCGTCGACGCGCCCCGAGGACACCGCATCGTCGCCCTCTTCACGGACTTCGTCTTGGAGGAGAGCGACAGGTACCTTCAGAAGACCGACCCAAATGAATGTTTTGTCCTCCATTAAAGGGCCCGCAAATTAAAAGACTGTACTGTCCCAATGGAAAAATATAATTTTAAACTAGAACTTATGATTTTAATTTGAACTTTGTGGCTTTAGAGAAGGTATTATTTGAATGGTCCTTGTAAATAGTTTTTATTTCGCATTAAATTAAGATCCATTTAAAATAACTAGAGAAGTTTATTGAAACCCATAAGTATTATGATGTGAACGATTTTGTTGTATGAATTGCTGAACTACACATGAATGTATTTGTTTAGCTGTGAATACGATGTGTTGACGCTGACTGACGGCGATCTGACATGGCATCGCTGTGGCGATTGGGAAAGGAAACTGAAGCAGCTTCGACACGTTTCACACACGCAATCGCTGCATCTCCTTTTTACATCCGACGCGTCCCATTCCTACAAAGGATTTCGAGTGGAACTCTCGATTCTTGCAGGTACCCCGCACTCCAATGAAATGCATTGCATTCAAAGTCTTTTTGATAAAGCGCAGGGAATTTTCATGCAGAATTCATATAAATTGGAATGAGCATAGCATTCTACAGTTCATATCTTGGGGTGATTTTTTAAAATTTAAATCTTTAGAAACTGAATAAAATTGTTATTTCAAAAAGCTTGCTCAGTGGCGGAATCACCCCGCTACCTGGGGTAATGCAGCCACACCACTGGGGTTATGCTGTCACATCAATAAACAAAGCAAATAATCTATAAATAATGGAAAATTATATATTAAAGCAATACATATAATGCTAAAATAGGTTTAATTAACCTTGGAATGGCAAATTGTACAGGGAACTGCTACACTTTTATTAAATTTCCATTTGCAACTAACTGGGCATTTTTTTTTAGTTTCGTTGGTCTATTTAGACATTTCAGTTATTCGTTTCCGAATACGTAGCATCTGGAACGAAAACTAATAGGTTGCAGGGACAATATATGAAATTTCTATTTTACGGGTTATACCACCATCCTTTTGTGGGTGGTGGCATTACCCCATTAAGACAAAATGGCATAGACGGCTTGTTTAGAAAAAGGTAGATAGCCTAGTGTCCAAACTAACAACGTGATAACATAGCCAAATAATTACTCTTTTCAATGATATGTAACTGATTTATCTAACTTAGAGATAACAGTCACTTATATCTCAATTTCAGAAGGCCCAAAATTAGATGAAAATCATTAAAAACCGTATTTTTTTTAATTACTTTATACCAACTCACCATTAAAGTCTCTACTCAGCACCACTCAGCCATTAAAGTCTCTACCACAAATTACATTGCTACAAGACAGCGCTCCCACACACACCGCTGGCGAGATACAAGGGGTGGCCCTGCCCTCCCCTGACTCCGTTAAATTAAGCAAAGGAAACATACGTTTCGTTAGTGTGAATTGAGTACAAGTGAGTAGTATTTTTACAGGCATCGCACCATTAAGTACTGCGCAAATAAAACTTGCCCTCTCGTGGAGATAGGATAGAATTGTTGCCTAATGCAACAACAGGTTTGTTAAGTGAAGCTATTGATTGCTTCAATATTAAGCCAAAACGCGAATTATTTGCCGGAAACTATGCTATGGTTTGATAAGCTGGTTGGAATGCAATATAAAGTGAAGGTTTGTACAGCTGTGCAAAAAAATTGCCACTGGGGATATTTTCAGTCCTATGTACCTTTGAGCATCGGGCCTTTTTGTTATTACAAAACATTATAAATTGATTGCAATACGCAAAATGTGGTGTTCGGACCCGTTCCGGAATGTTTTTGGACTTGTTCAAAACAGATCCAGTCTAACGGCGCCATTTTATAACTAATCGTTGCATAGCACACTTATTTTTTCATATTTACAACTTTAAATTCTTAAACAAACAACTGGCCACATTTTCACGAATTTGTTAGAATAAAATATTTTATAGTGACTAATCTCTGCTGCATTGTGAGTATCCTATTAACCTGTGCATTGATCAACTCACACAGCTGCAACTCACACTAGGATCTGAGCTCGACAATTGTCCATGTGATGCTAATCCACTCCAACCAATGATAAAACAGGTGTGCCGTTACACGCTTGAATAATCGTTTATTTCGACTTGAAGGCTTTAAGACAGCTTCAACAGTTTTTCTTTCCAAGCATACATCAATATCTCTACGCCGGGGCAACTTTTATTTGCACCACCCTGTACTCTAAGCAAACTGCTGTAGTTAAACTAAGTAAATTGTTGTAATGCTCCCAGCGCCCCTTAGCCATCTTTTCTAGGGTTAAGGCTGCTCATCACCCCCATACCCCGTCCTCCTTCGATCGGGCTTGCTAATGTTAAGTCTATGGGGGAAAAATGGTTTTTGTTCCAAAAAAAGTCAAGAAATTATAGGAATATTTTGATGCGGTTTTTTGTTAAAGTCATAAAAATCCAATAAAGTAGTGCTTTTAGAGGTTATTTTTTTAAAAACGTTACTTGCCTTTTTTTAATTGAAAAAAATTTAGATAAAAAAAATAAATAGCGTTTTTTAAAAAATAACCTCTAAAAGCACTACTTTATTGGATTTTTATGAATTTAACAAAAAACCGCATCAAAATATTCCTATAATTTCTTGACTTTTTTTGGAACAAAAACCATTTTTCCCCCATAGACTTAACATTAGCAAGCCCGATCGAAGGAGGACGGGGTATGGGGGTGATGAGCAGCCTTAAGCAATTTCGAATAGAAATCAAGCCGAATTTTTTTTTAAATTTAAAATATACTATAAATTTATAAATTAAATATTCAGAAGTTTCTTTCGATAACAGTAATTTTTATAAAGTTAATCTTTATTTTTTCTTCTACCATTCCGAATTTTGAGAGGATTCGCGTAAGGCTACGTCCTCACTACGACAACTAAAAAAAGGCCCTCGCCAGATAAGACGGTGAAAAATGCCCCCATTCCAATCGGGCTAATTTTTTTTCTGAAAATACCTCATAGTATGGACAACTTCTCAGCCAAGTTTCAGCTCAAAAATATGACGCATTTTTGAGTAAAAAATTAAAGTTTTTTTTCTTTTTAAATTGATTATTCCCTGAATATATTTGATAAATCCAAAAAACTACTCATGAGTTTTTAGATATCATTGAGTAGTATTCTCAGAAAAATCCGCTCATAAATCTGATAGAGCGATCATTCTTAAAAATGCATTTTTATTTTTCAAAAAAAAATTTCATGCCAAAATCGTTTGGTCACAACTTAGGATTTTGTCTCTACATATTCCTCTATTATCAATCTATAATATATATTTTTTTCAGATTTTTAAAATTATTGGACGATAGTTTTAAAAAAATAAAATATTCCTAAAACCTGACTTTTCGCACTACTTACTCGGCAGATGGCACTCCTAACAAAGGCGGGGAAATTCAATCTGGGAGAATTTCTTTCGGACTAAAGAATTTAGCATAGATTTAGAAAGTAGCAGATCTGCCTCTAGGGGAAAGGTGAAGCCATTTGTTAACCATTATCCCATAAGGCAGTTCGCAAGCTCTTGCACATGGTACGCCACCAGATGGCACCATGAGATAATTCGACTAATAAAAGATATATATTCAATATTAACTAATTAAAACTTTTTACAAGTTTCGCTAGCATAATTTTATAGCTGCATGCGCATTGATAATTTCTGTAAGGCATGAGGTATATATTCACAAAAGAAGCAAGTTAAAAATGCAGTTTTTATTGTATGTAACTCTTCGGAAAAACCATTTTTGTGAATCAGTATCCCGTGATGCATTGCGAAAACGACGAAATGTGGATTCATCACGCATCATTGCGTTGTACGGGATTGCGCAATCGGTGGGCATGCTATTTCTAAATCTATGGGTTTTAGAGCAAAAAAATCAGGCTTTAAGAATTATTTTTTTAAACTATCGTCCAATAATTTTAAAAATCTGAAAAAAATATATATTATAGATTGATAATAGAGGAATATGTAGAGACAAAATCCTAAGTTGTGACCAAACGATTTTGGCATGAAATTTTTTTTTGAAAAATAAAAATGCATTTTTAAGAATGATCGCTCGATCAGATTTATGAGCGGATTTTTCTGAGAATACTACTCAATGATATCTAAAAACTCATGAGTAGTTTTTTGGATTTATCAAATATATTCAGGGAATAATCAATTTAAAAAGAAAAAAAACTTTAATTTTTTACTCAAAAATGCGTCATATTTTTGAGCTGAAACTTGGCTGAGAAGTTGTCCATACTATGAGGTATTTTCAGAAAAATAATTAGCCCGATTGGAATGGGGGCATTTTTCACCGTCTTATCTGGCGAGGGCCTTTCAACAAATTTCGCGCGCATCCCCATACAATTTGTATTGGCATGCGCGCGCATGGAGGATGAAACAACCACAATTCATAAACCGTGCGTCAACGAAAACATTGACGCACGGTGAATGCACCTCAATTATGACGCACGGTGTTTTAGCTATTAACGCATGCCTTAAGTGTGTACGAGAATACTCTGATTCGGTGCGTATTGCGCTATGGTAACTTCAGAGAAAAAAAAACGAATGTATCATTGGAACTTTTCAAACAATCAAATCGGAAGCCAAAAAAGCAATTAAAATTCCACTATCGCCAAGTAACCCTGAAAAAAGTTACAAGAAAGAATCGAAAATCCCGACAACTTTTCCTATTTAAGGGGTCATAGGAGTCTTAAAAATGTGCAAAGACGGTACTACAAAGCATAGTTTGATCTTTCATGTAATTGTTTAACTGCTCAATATATAAGTATAATTTTTTTATATGTATTTCTGCAAGATTTATTTATTATAAAACAAATTTTAAAATTTATGAAACTTTAGCCAAAACTAAAATAAATGATATTGAACATAAAGCTATTTGAACACATTGGGATTAGGCTTGCGCTGCACATTTTGAGGTCAAAATTGAACAAATGACCAAGAAAATGACTTTAAATTGTACAAATATGTACAAACTAGGACTTATACCTAAATTCTCAGCTCAATTTTAATTGGAAATTATTTTAAGAACTTTTTTCTAAAAAAATTAATAATTTTTTTAAAATTTTGATTTTAAATTTTTTAAAAAATAATTTCTAATTAAAATTGAGATGAAAATTTAGGTATAAGTCTTTGTACATATTTGTACAACATAAAGTCATTTTCTTGGTCATTTCTTCAATTTTGACCTCAAAATTTGCCGCGCAAGCCTAATCCCAATGTGTTCAAATAGCTTTATGTTTAATATCATTTATTTTAGTTTTGGCTGAAGTTTCATAAATTTTAAAATTTGTTTTATATTGAATAAATCTTATAGAATTACATATAAAAATTATAATTATATATTGAGTAGTTAAAAAATTACATGAATGATCAAACTATGCTTTGTAGTACCTTCTTTGCACATTTATAAGACTCCTATGACCCCTTAAGCCATGTTAATTTGATGTATTGTTGCTATTGTCAATAAAAAAAATAAAAGGGAAAAAAGGGTAGTTTAAGTAGAAGTGCATGAGCCATTATCAATCAATTGAATTTTAATTACTTTTTCAGAACCTTACATGCCTCCATTTAAATTGATGTGTTTAATTTTTTTCTTGTGTTTTTTATGCATTATGATAAAAACGTTTGTCCAATATGATATGAAGCTGGTTTGATATGATTGATGATTTTGATACTGGTTTGTCAAAATGTTATATAAAGCGAAATAAAATAATGCTGGATAAATGTAAATGTTTTAAGACTTGAAATTGTCTAGGGACTGGGGAGCCCAGTCGATTATTCATTCGCCTAGCATGCGGAAGGTCCCAGGTTCGGGTCCGGGCATCGCCAAAATAACTGCCGACCTATAAGCAGCACGTGCAGCCAAAAAATGCCCGACAAATAATACCCCGTGTGGCGGGAGTGCACGTTAAATATCCGCCATAGTCCTATCGCTGCGTACGATGTCGCCCTTAATGGTTGCGTTGGATGCCTACATTAGTAGTTTCGGTGAAGCAAAGGGGATATAAACTTCGCTAGAAAAAGTTAATTAATATAAATATGAACTATTGTATCAAATATCTTTTAATTAAGCTATCAAAAACATCGAAATGTCCCCAATACTCTTAGCTTTTGAGTTAATTTAAAATCTAACTGAACCTACTGGCCCCATGAAGCTATTTACGAATCTAACATTTATATTATAATGTATTTAAATTTTAACTAAAATGATATTTTTTTTATTTAACTCTTAATATAAATGGCCCAATCTCTCTGGCTTAGTGGTCAGCTCTTCTTGATCTTATTCCGTAGACCCGAGATCGTATACGGGTCCAGATAAATTAATTAAAAAATCTTAGAGAATTTCCTTTTTTAATTGTTATATAAGTTAAAAATCTATGTAATAATCCAACAATTTTATTTGTTACACTGAGTTTTAATATTACTAACCAAATTAATGCTTCCGTATCAATGTTAAAATCAAGGTCACGCGTTAAAGCAAGCAATGCAAACTTCTAATCCCATTCCATTTTTCTAGCACAACACCGGCATTGCGCAGACCAAACAGATCCTTCAGACGCATGCGTTTGAAAAAACCCTACGATTTGGCGGAAAAAACCGTTCGTTATGCCTCGTTTGGCGGTCGCCAAGATTTTTTTTAGTTGTCGTAGTGAGGAAATAGCCTAAGAAACATCATTATCCTGTTCACAGCTTCTTTACACATAGGGTAGGGGGGGGGGGGGTAAGTGGGCCACCCTCCTGGCATTTCCCCATTTATTGACTTTTTAAAAAATGTGTTACCATATTTTTACGTATTTACCCCAATATATACAGGAAACATTATGGCATCATTTACATTTAAGTATGTAACAAGTTATAATCCTTTTTGTGACAATTTTTAAAATTGCATCTTATCGTAATTCACACCATCATACTATTTTTTTCATTTATTTCCAAACGGTTCATGATACAAATCAAAATGTTATATATTTTGAAGGTGTATAAATCATAGTATCTTTTTGCAGTGTAATGTACTTGTAATGTTTATAAGGATTAAGGTTGGGCTACCACAATGGCGGGGTAAGTGGGCCAGGGGTGGTCCACTTTCCCCAACTCTTTGATATATCAAAAATAGTCATATTCACTGATTCATAGGTTTAGTCATATTCACTATTCATAGTCATATTCATTGCCATAGGCCCAGTTTAAAATCTGTAGTCCTAACATTTAGGTTACACTACATGCAAAAATTAAAAGGTGAAAATTAACGTATTTTTGCTTTTAGTTAGCTTTCATGCTAGAAGAAGTTACGATTGGGGAACTATTGAAGATACATCATTAATTTTAGGTACCCCAAATCATTAACTTAGGTTGTTTCAAACACTCAACATATCATGTAGATTATCCCACTATAAATATATTTTATTTATTTTAAACGGTGTTTTTTTTACTAAAAAAAGAGCTTTAAGCTAACAAGTCTACCACATTGAATTTTCCTCCTATAAGCATTAATTATGTGTTAAATTCTCCGTTTTGAACTGATACATGCAATGACCTTCTAGAGTTACATACAAATTACAAGAAAAGAAGTTATTAAGAAAAATGTCACGAATTTTAACTAAAAAAGAGATTTTTTCGATTAACTTACACTTGAATATTTAAAAAAAAAAAACCTACTATATTTGCACCAGATGTCAGAAGCTTATAGCACAGATACATATTGAAATAGCATCTGTAAAAAATTTCCGGTAAATTAATGTAAAACTTATTATGCTAGAAGTGTTGGCGTAAACCCCGTTTTTTAGGTAAAAAACACCGTCTATAACAAATCAATTATATTTAAATAAAAAAAATTGCCTAAAAAAGCATAGCTCATTATATTTGAAATCCCTATGCCAAATTTGAAAAAGGATAAAATAATAGTAAAAATTTAAGAATTTGGCGTATTCTCCTACCTTCCCATGTGCTGCCCACATGCATCCAAATCCAGTTGTTCCACCTGCAATGATTGAATGCTTTCCAGAAGCCGAGCGCTCTCTGTGCGACAGCGACCTGTTTCACTTGCAAAAGGACAAGTGCTACCTGCTGGTGAACTACCCGGAGACCAGCTGGGGCACGGCACGACAGATCTGCTCGGAGGCCAGAGCACAGTTGGTAATAGTGGAAAATGTGGAGCAAGTCACTGTTTTAGATCAATTGGTGAGATCGACGTCTGCTTATAGGTCAGGGGTCATCTATTGGGTTGGAGCGCACTCCGTCAATAATACTTGGAAATGGTTGGATGGATCACTGTTAAATCCAAAACGTAAGTGGCTTGGTTTTTCTCATTTCCATGCTTCAATTTTATCTTGGATTTATCAGTTGCAACACATTTTTGGAGTTTAAAAAATATCCATGAGTGTATATATTTTTAGAAGTTGTTAGTGTAACGTGTGACATATACTCGATGATATTTGTTTTTTGGCTTTGTATTTTCTTAGATCTCCATGTATCCAGAACATATGATGTACCGTCGTGTTTAGCGATTCAGTGGAAACAATTGCGAGGTGCGAATGCACTGAGATGGACTTCAAAGAATTGCAACCATCCGGGAAGATTTATCTGTCAAAAACCAACAGTAGGTATGTACTCCGAGTCAACAGTAGATATGTACTCCGAGTCAACAGTAGATATGTACATACTTCGAAATGTAAGAACTAATAAGTACGCGACTGGTTGTTATTGACTTAATTCAAAAATATTTAAGATGCATGCCAAAGAACTCTTGGCATGATGAATTTTATTCAAAATAATTTTTCCAATTGAGCTCTTCACTTTTTCTTGCATTTTTTTTCAAATGACAGTAAAAAGCATATATTTGGTCAATTGTGTGTCTTTAGTGTAGTAGTGAACTGTCCCAAAAACTTTTTTAATTGTGCCCAAATTGATATTAAATTGCAATAAGGTTCCTATTCGAATTTGGCAAAATCAATACATATTTTGAGAAAGTGAAAACACCAAAATTGAGTGAAATACTTCTTTTCCCCCATGTTAGTTTTACCGCAAGAGTTGAATCGGACGGTGAGTGAGTTGAGTGGCAATGTCACGTCTGTGAACTACCCCTCGCCCTATCTCAACGATTTGGACTACCGAGTGTCGATCGTGGGCCCACCCAACTCCAGAGTCGTGATCAGTTTCCAGCATTTTGACCTCGAGTGGCAGGAAGAGTGTCTTTATGACTATGTCATGCTGCAATCTAGCCTCGACCAAGAGGGACTCAAGATGTGTGGTCAGCAACTCGCCCAACGGTAAGTTGTTGTCCAAAAAGTAAATGCTCATATAGAGTGCACCGTAAAATAGAGGAGTTGATGCAATGAGCTGCAGAGCAGTTAAAAATTGGGTGTAGAGAGACAACGGTACAATGACGACATCTTGTGACCCCCAGGAGGCGTTTCTTTCAAGAGTTTTGTCGTCAGTTTAGCTACGATATATAGTCCTCCCACCATGAGAAGATACCTGTAATATCGTCTTGGACGATTCTTTTATGCGATTTTAAATAGAAGGAAGTGAAAACTCACAAGAAGTAAAGTAGCAATTTTGTAGTATTAAGTAATTTTTTTCCAAAAAAGCATTTTACCAAAAAGATTAAGTTCGACGGTGGTTGTTTAAACTGTTGTCGCACTAAAGCAAGAAATGCATTGATGCAGGTGTTATTGAACTAGGTTGGTATCCTGGACTTTGCAAAGGAGCTGCTCAGGGTTTGTTCTCAACAGTGTTTCAGGAATTAGGGCCTGATTCCCATCTCGCGTCGAATGGAAAACTCTTATCGATAAATTTTTGTCGATAAGTACCCCCTCTTTCGACAAACCATAAACGAGCGATTCCGAGTTCCGCTTTTCTCGAAAGTGAGAGAGATGGCGCTTATTCGACAAGGCGTGGCTAATGTGTGACGTTTTCTTAGCAACAAGAAGGTACCGCCCTTGACAACAGTTAGTTTGTTTTTGTTAGTTTAGTTTATGTACGGTGCATAAAAGCCGGTAGCACAACGGTTAGGGAGATAGCCTTTGGAGCTTAAAGGTTAGGGTTTGAATCCCGGTAAGGCATGGATGTTTGTGTTCAATAAATGTTATTTGTCTATGTGTTCTCTCCTTCTATGTGTGTCTCTTGTGCCTGTGTCATTTCTGGGGTTTAGTACAATAGACTTGAGGTCGCAGTGCTTGGCGAACTTGCCCCCCCCCACCAACAAGGAAGTCATAATACATTAGAGGGTCAATGAGAGGACACAATTCAGAACTTTGCAGGTTTTAGTTCCCTTTGCAAAATCGTAGTTTATGTTTGTAATAATGAGAAATGTAAAAATAAGTAACTATCAGCTAAAAAACTAGTTAAAATATGCAAACAAGTAATGTATAAGTTAATATTAATTAAAACTCCTTTATTCAGTCACCTTCATTCTTGATGATTTACAGTTGATATGAAAAAAATACTTGATATATTCACTTTTTTTTACAAATTTGAATTTAACTTAGATTAATATTTAAACTATGTTGCAGGATCCATTTTTTAATTTATCCATTATAAAAATATAAAATTCCGCCGTGTTGGGTTGTTGTTGATATTTGTATGCAGCATCATACAACTCAATGTCAAAGAAGCAAACCAATCACAGATCACTTGTGGTCACTTATCGACAATCTTTTCACTTCTCGGTACCTACAGTGGTGGAAATTGATTTATGAACTGACAGTTTTTTGACAGTATTTCTGTATTAAATGCATTTTTATCGATTTAAATTTTATATACTATACAGGCTTTGCATTATAAATTATACATGTAAATAAAATTTTATATAAATTCGTAAACAATTTATTTTGTTGATATTTTAGTTTTAGCATAGGGAAATTGATTCATGAACTTTTGCATTCAATCTCAATTAATAACTGCTAAAACTATTTTTTGTCGCTAATGCTTCCTTGATTTTGTTTTTCATAGACAACACAAAACTTTGGGTCAAGTTTTGGTCAAGCAATTTGCAGTTTTTAATGATTGAGTCCTTCTATTCCATAACTGATGCACACTTCATTAAAACCATACTCCAATTGAGTAAATTATTCAAACCAATTGATCTCAGACATTATTCTTGGGGTTTAAGTCATGGCTATTGGCAGGATGATCTAAATGATCAACACTTAGTTCATTTAACCAGTCTTCCATTTCGTTTGAAATGTGTATACTTGCATTAGCATGCATAAAAATCTTATCTAAAGCATAGTTTTGCCATGCAAAAAGGAATTAAAGAATTTTCTAGAACTAATCTGCAATAAAGTGATGTTTGTCAGCCCTTCAGAAACATAACCTTGTTTCTTCAATCATAAGATATCGGGGTCCAAACCATCAAACTTCCAGCACTAACATTTCTGCTGAAGACCGATCTTGGTTATTTCCGAAGATCCTTTCAATAACATTTTAAACAATCACGTCCATCCAAATTGAACTTTTTTTCATCAGCAAATGTCACTCCTTTCCAATTTCTCTCCCTCCACCCCCACCCAATCAATTGTCATGTAGTTACGATTATATTTTAATAGCATGTTCTTATGGTGAAGAGTAAGCCTTGGACCAGCCTTCATTTTGGAACATTTCAAGTTCGACGACGATATCAATATTTGTCCTACTCTTCTGGGAGTTACATGAAGTGATTGTTCATAACAAATTCGCCCTGTAATGCACAAATGCTGACACAAATGGTAACTTTTTGGGATACAAGTCCAATAATCCTGCTTTTGTCCCTCGTCCCACGAGGGTTACACATTTTTTAATGATGGTTTTTGCCGAAGTCAGAATGATTCTTCAAATATTTATGCATTATATTTATTGATCTTTTAATTAATATGCTAATTTCTCTTACAGATTTTTTACAATATTATATAAGGGACATTTTTTTTACCTTTTTGTTTCAGGCAGTCCCGCAAGCTTTCCCATTTAGTAAAATGGGAATAAAACAGATAAATGTCAACAAATTTGGCCTTAATCTTATTTATAAACACTGATAGTAAGCTCCCCTGAAGTTCAAATGAAGAACTAGTTAAAATATTTGGTACCTGGGTTCAAAATAAATTTGAGTTCATAAATCAATTTCCATCATTTGATATGCTTAAAAACTAAAATTAGATATATTTTTATTTAATATCATTTTTTGAAAAAAATTATGTGTGAAATTCCTTTATTGAGCACTGAATATCCAACACACAAAATTTGAATTGTTAGCACTTAATACAAAGCGATATCTGGTGAAAAGAATGTTAGTTCATAATTCAATTTCCACCACTGTATATAGGTGCCGAGAAAAATCACCCGAATAAACGACGTGTCGAAAACTCCAAACGTCGATAATTTGAGATGAGAATCGCAAATGTCGGTAAGAGATTTCGACAATTCGAGTTGCCGACGAAGTTTTCTATTCGACGTAGATGAGAATCAGGCTCTAAAAGGAATTTCTTCTTGGCCTTTCTTTGTTCTTATGTCCTAAATCAGACGCAGTAGTCATTTTTTTCCTGATAACGCTATTAAAAAACATAAATAGTTTTATGCATGCACCTAAATTGTAGGAAAAGATCTACATCTAACAGTAATGACAATGTAACATCCAACAGTAACAGTAATTATTTAAAGAGAATGTAAACTCTGAACCGATGTGGTACATGAAACTTCAAACATTTTCTTGATAAGATCCATTTTGTAGTTCTAGTACGACATCGACCAACAATCCAGTGTATTTTTAGAAGTTGCTAATTTGGCAAGAGAAATTCCGCGAAACTATGGGTTATCGCACTTTTTGAGTGAATTTCCAACATCGCATAACAAATCCTGCTAATGCAAAAACAGTTTTATCAAATGAAGCCATTAATCACTTCAATATTAAGCTCAAACAAGCGCGAATTATTTGCCAATTCATTTTCTGGTTTCCACCATTTTGTAACTAATCGTTGCATAGCACTCTTTTCTAGCACTTTGATACCCTTAAATTGAGTGGCAAACAATTGGCCACACTATTTCCTATAATTTGTTTTAACATCATTTTTTCCATAGAGTTGGGAAAGAGAATAGAGCAGACCATGTATGTGCGCGCAGAAGAAGCAGGCAAGAGCGAGGCATCTTGGGATGTGCCCGTTTCGGCTACTATGATAAACGCTCAAAAAACCACTAAAGCGGGATGAAACTTGACAGCTTGCTTTCTGATTTTTTCAACGAATACCTTTTGCCGTGTGTGCACTGATCCTTGACTGATCCGTTCTCGCAGGGAGTTCGTGTCTGCCGGGGCGGCCGCCTACCTGAGCTTCCACTCGGACTTCTCCGTGGCCGGGGGCGGGTTCTCTGCGCGCTGGGAGGTGGTGGACGTGTCGCCGTGCCTGGACCGGCGCCTGCTGGTGCTGGAGCCCGTGGCCGTGTCCAGCGTCCGCTACCCGCTCCCTTACCTGGCGCCCGGGGAGTGCCGCGTCACCGCCCTCGCCCCGGACCCGACGCAGCGCATTCTCGTCACGATCGCCGACCTGGACGCGGCACCCAACGACTGTCTCGAGGTCAGAGAACCTTTTGGACGTTAATAGCATGGCACAAAATTGGCTTAAGGGTCCGTCCTCATATTCAAAATGTCGCGAACTTAGAAACTTCCAATAGAAACACACAATAACTTAGATTCAGAGGTTTTTGAAGGTACATTATATTTCTAAGTTTTTATTACATGTGGATGCATACTTGACGAGTTATTCAACCGAATCAATGGTTGACCTTTGGAGGTTCATCTCAAAAATGACAAGCGTAGTTCGTAGGTTTGTTGAAGGAGGAAAGAGAACAGTAAGGTAGAAGAACTTGAGGAAGGCGTCCCCTTATATGGATGTACAGGGCGATGCAAATAAAAGTGACCCCAATGTAGGGATATGAATACGACAGAAATGTTGCCAAGTCAAAAACCAATACAAAAACTGGTTTTCTAAATGAAGCTATATTGATCGCTTCAATATTAAGCTCAAACAAACGCTTGGCGACTTATTTGCCGGCAACTACGCTACGGTTTTAGAAGCTAATTGAAATGAAATATAAACAAGGTTTGTAGAGCTGATCAAGAAATATTCCCACTTGTGATTATTTGATTGTTTTGGTCGTTATTTATCCTAGAGAATCGGACCTTTCTGTTTTTGGTAATACAAAACATTCTAAATTGATTGCTAGACACAAAATTTGCATTAAGGGACGTCTTCATACAATACGAACTACGATCTGATCCCTCCACTAGTCTATGAGTAGCTCTAATAAGAAACTAATCCGATCCAACCACTGCAAAAACAGGTTTCAGGCTGCTTCAAGAGTTTTTCTCGCCAAACATTTTAACGTATTCCTATCTCTAGACTGGGTCCACTTTTGTTTGCCTCACCCTGTATTAACAATAACAAAAAGGTCCGATTTTCTAGGATAAATAACAACCAAAATAATCACTAGCGGGAACTTTTCTTGATCAGCTCTACAAACCTTGTTCATATTTCATTTCAACTAGCTTCTCAAACTACAGCGTAAGTACCGGCAAATAAGTCGCCAAGCGTTTGTTTGGTCTTAATATTGAAGCGATCAATAGCTTCAGTTAGCAAACCTGCTTTTGTTTGGTTTTTGAATTAGCAACATTTCTGTCGTATTCTTTATCTCTAAGCCTTTTGTTTTTGTTAATACAAAACATTCTGAATTGATTGCATGACACAAAATTTGCATTATGGGACGTCTTCATACAATGCGAACTAAGATTTGAACTCGCCACTAGTCTATGAGTAGCTCTAATGTGAAGCTAATCCGATCCAACCAATGCAAAAACAGGTTTCAGGCGGCTTCGAGAGTTTTTCTCGCCAAGCATTTTAACTTATTCCTATCTCTAGACCGGGGCCACTTTTATTTGCCTCACCCTGTATAAACAATGAGGATGAAGCCCTAAGAATCCTAAGATTATTTTTAACCTACTTTCCCATTTTTCTAAACTCAAAATAATTAAAATAGAAAAGGAGGTATTGATATGGTAACGATGTCCGTCTGTCTGTCCGTACTTCCCTGCCAAAATCGGTTCTATACGTTGGATATTAAGAATTCCCATATTTCATACTTTTGTCCGTCTAATGTCCGCAAAGAATTTTATCGCTGTTCATACGAGGTTGATCGTCTTTGATAATAAAAGAAAGAGTCTATCTGAGTGCGTCTGTGGATCACAAAAGACCTACTTTGACTGCCCTAAAATATTCGAAATTTTTAATATCGATTCCTTTTAATACCTACGTGTGCACCTGAGGCTTAGTTTTTCCATATTTGTTCTATTTTTAAAGAAAATTAGAAATAACTGAAAAAAATACACCACCTTCGCTCAAATCCGATAACTTTTTTCCTTTCGCGTTGCCATTGGTTTAAGAAATTAAATTAAGCACAAAATATTTAAAATTGGAAATGTTTATTTTATCAATTGTTGCCATTACCTTCAGAAACTACATTCTTTATTAAAAAAAATATTCAAGGCCATCGCACTAGAGCTGCTTATGGGGATTTTATGTGACATTTTTTTTTTAATAATTAAGCTGGTTGGTTGCTCCAAAATCATCATGATTGACCTGTATAATGTCAGGGTTTGTCGCTATATCTATATTTTCTCGCTAAATTATTACCAAAAATGTGTCAATGACCAAAATGTTACTTTGGTTTTTTTTATGGCTGTTATGAAGTCATCGTGTTTTAGAGCTGTATCAAAGACTGTTGAATCTTCATTTTTGCGCCAAATATGTTGTCAGAATGCTCGAACTATGTTTTTTTAACCACATTATTGAGATTTTGACATGCAATGGCATTATTATAGAATCATACATTTTTTATTTACCATCGAAATTACGATGATAGTAAGTTCTTATTAAGGATGATTTCTGTGATATGTGAGAATGTGCATTTTGCAGTGATGCATTTTCATTTTGAAATTTTAAGGCAGTATAAGATATAGGATTATATTTAGAGACATATTATTTATTTTGATTTTTTTTTGTCTGTGAGAAGAACGGATATTTATTTGCTAGTTACATTAAAAAATTTTGCTCTAGAATGATTATTTTTCAATTTCACTATTCCTACAACATTTCAACAATTAAATATAATAAAAAGAATTCTGTAGTCCATTTTGTTTTGGATTTTAACTTAATTTGAATTTTAAAATTTATTTTGATAAAAAAATTGACCAGATATATACGCTAAATATATATGAGCATTGATTTTTAATTTTGTAGCATATCCAGTGGTTTTATGGTTGATATTAATAAATTTTATTACATTTTATACGGTTATTATATGTAGATATACCCCAAAAGTTTAACCTTGGTTGCAAACCAAAAGCCCAATATTGCATTGTTGTTCGTTCGGTTGACACTATTGGATACCTCCTAAATGTGAGTACAGGGGAGAGTAATACGAGTGATTCAAAAAATACTGATACCCGCTTCATTCTATGTGGTATTCAAAAGCATTTTTGGGGGGGTTCACCCTTTCTATTCCAAGTAAATCCACTTCAATTCTTTTCGATCAAGTTTTGTCGTTGTAATGCTTTTTTTGGTGACTCCTAGGTCAATTTAGATCCTGAGGAGGGGAAGCGCATCCCCCTTTGTGAGCTGGATGTTTCCAATGGAATGCAGTTGATGGCGTATGGGAATGAGGTGCAATTCTGGTTTCAGAGCATCAAAAGGAATTCGACGAGGACATATCGAGGCTACAATTTTACCTGTGAAACATGTAAGTTATTTCTCTTTTTGGCTTTTCTCACAATCTGTTATTGCGATTTGCATCAAATTCCAAATCACTTTAACTAGCCTTTAGTTAGCCCCAACTCAAAAATAATTTTTTTTTTGAAAATGTCTGTGAAACTACTTAGAAAAAATGTACATCTGTTTCTTGTTTTTCTTTAGTTTTAAATTTCCAGTCACGTTAAAAATAATTCGAATAAGTTAAATCATAAAAACATGAATGCGTTTTCAAGAATGCTCCAGGCATAAACTGTATCACATCATCTAGTTAAATAATTTTATTTAAAAATGTGGCATTATTGATGTATTATTTGTATTTTAATTAGGTATGAAATTTCCTGAAAGTACAAGAACATCATTAAATCTACTTCTTTATAATATTTTTAAAGCAACCTTTGAATGGGGTTTGTTTTCGTAGGTAGGGTATAATTAGGTAGAAAAAGATAGTTTTACGTCAACTCAAGAACGAGGAGTAAGGGACGCGATGGCGTGACCGGAAGTCGGAAATGACAGCTTTTTTTTGGCAAGGGATAACTGGAAGAAAAATAGCAATATGGGTTCAGATTACAAATGAACCAAGTCCACTTTTCATCATTTTCGAGTTAGCAGCGCAATTGCATATACAATCTATGTAGATTTTCAGTGCAATAATGAAAAAATTCCTAGCTCAAATAATGTACGAAAGGCAACACAATTAAAAAATGTTTTTAATTGCTACTGCCTAGCAGCTTCAAATTTAAACGTCTGTATCACAAAGAAGCCTTTTATGGACTTGGTTCACTTGTATTCGAAGCTTTCCTTATAACGAAGTCTCTTGGGGGTCAGGCATGAATATGCCGTCATTTTAGGGGCGGACGTAAGCGGATATGATAAGAGTATGAATCTAGATTTGAGTTGTTGAGTATGAATTCTTTGCCTTAGTTGGTGGGACAACACTGGAGAATACTCTCTACTTGAACGAAAGGAAAAGCGGGTCCATCTACAGTTTGAACTTTGCTCACGAGCAACCGATTGGTGTGAACTACAGCCTGCGGTTGGTGACCCGAGTGGGCCACCGCATCCACCTGCAACGCTTCAACGTGAGCCGCTTCAACGGGAGCTCGTGCGGGGGCGGGGGGCTGGAGGTGCGGTCCGGCAGCCGTCTCTTCGCGTGGGCCCCCTGCCACGAGTCCGCCTTCCACGGGGCGGCCTCCACGCTGCATGTGCTGCACATCAATGCGTGGAACTTCGACGGAAGTTTGCCGCGATATTTCTTCGAGTACTCCATTCGGAAAGGTAAGAACCCAATAAAAAATAATAACAGGAAACTGCTGTCTTCCAGCAGCCAAACTGCTGATTCGGTGCCGGGAAAAAGTGTACTTAAAAGTCAATAAAGTGTCCTCGGGAATAATGCTGCTTCAGCAGTGCTGGCCAGCAGCGATTCATCACTTATTTCCAGACAGCTGAATTTTCCCCAGCAGTGAAACGGCAGCTGCGCAACAGTTACAGCTGTTTTCCTGCGGCGATTTAGCAGCTGGCCATCAGCAAGTGCCGATTTTCAAGCACTTTTCTAGTAAGCCGCCCAGCAGGATGCTGCTGTATGAAAACAACAATATAGCGGCAATTCCGCAGTATTTTTCCTGCACCCTTACCAGAAAATCCGCTAAATAACGGCCGCAGTATATTACGGCAATTCTGCACTTTTTTCGCTTCTGCCTGCCCAAACCAGATTCCTTCCCATTTATTTATATTATTCCTTCTAATTCCTTTTAATTTCAAATTTTAATTCCTATTTTATGCTACCCTTATAACCCCTTATTATTTATTTAATATTTCTATCTCATAATGCATTTCTTTTAAATAAGCAATTTTTATTAATTATTAATAAAATAATAATAGTATTATTAATAAATAATAAAGGTATACAATAAAATTAACACAAGATTCAATTCTATATTTTAAAATACATATTTATTCTTGACATTTTTCAATAACAATTTTCTTCTTAACACTTCTGCATCAATCTGTGCTTTGAATCTTTTTGAGTTAGACTAACAGCTACTGAAAGAAAGAGAAATTTTAATTAAAGAAAAATACAAAACTGTTGTTTTTACACAAAATACTACTAATCCTACAAGGAAATAATCCTTTAAAAATAATTGTATTATATCAGAAACATGTAAACTTACTTTTTAAATTTGTAACAAGAATGAGTTAAAAAATTAAATGTTCGCCAGATGCGGCAATAGTTTAACAATAATCCAAATTTTACAATAATTCCCAGTATATATTATCTCAATTTTAGAAAAGCTATGATATTATGCCCAGTTTCGATTTGGTGATTCGAGTTATATTGCCAAGCAACGAAAATTCAAAAATATGGAGACATTCCAATTCATATTTCATTCAACTCGATAAGTATACCAACCCAATGTAAAATTTTCGAGCTCGTCAACTGTCTGACCGGCCATTATACCATATATATATACCCACTTAAGTTTGTTTTTCCATCATCGAGAAGCTCTAACTATCTAAAATTACCCAAATAGATATCCGTTTCGTTTCTTATAGTTTTTACGAAAGGAAACAACTTAAATAAAGCATGATTTATGGAAATGTTATGATGATTTCATAATTTAAAATGTAGTCACAAGAGATGAATCGTAAGATTTGATCTAGAAACAAACATGACCAGGTTTCCAACTTTATGATAACCCTAACAGTGTATTTATTTAAGGAAATGCAATCAATATAGCGGAAAGCAAACTAATACAAAATAAAATCAAATTAATCAAATTCTATTTTTAAAACTATACTGGTTATCAAATTACTACTATGAACGCTACGTTATGCACAATAAAGTGGCCCCTCTTTTTATTTACCAAACACATAAAAATATTACTAACAAAAGGTTTATAATTACCTGTCACTGTTGTTCAGACCACGAATCTGAAAATGAAAGTATTGAAAAAATGCAAGTTGGAATTGAAAACAGTAAATTAAGGTGATCGTTCCAACATCTTTTGCCAAAATATTATTACTTTTCTGCGCATGCTCACAATCACATCCACTCTCAAACTGATGTTTGCCACCACTGTCTCTGCAGAAATACGATAGCACTAATACGGCATACAGTAGTTCGGCAGCAGCCCATCAACAATTTGACATCAGATAATCAGCACACATATGCCAGCAACGTAAAGGTGCACTTCCCAGCAGAAATATGACTACACAAGCACTAAAACATCACTTCCAGCAGTTAATCAACTGCTGGGCCAGCAGTTCACTGTTTACTGGGAACAAGATGAAGGTGAAGTAACCCTCCCCTTGAGGACTCGACCGTTGAAGTCAGCGTTTTGTTTGCAGATGAGCATTTTGTGAACACCACCCAAACTGTGGATTCCGTGGAGTCTTGCCGCCCGAACCCATGCCAGCACGGCGGTCGATGCATTGCGAACGGAACCCATCATCGATGCCATTGTTTTGGACAATACACGGGTAAGAAGAGTTCTCTACCATTCGTATGATAAGCATGAATGCCGGGTGACATGTCCATTGTTTGACAGGTTTGTTTTGCCACCTCACTTGGTGTGATGTGACCGTGTGCAGTGAAAATGGTTTCTGCAATTTGACTCTGAACGGCTGGAAATGCGAGTGTTCCCCAGGATTTACGGGCAAACGGTGTCAAGACCCTTGGACGCCTTGCCTTTCGAATCCTTGTGGAGAAAATGGCCACTGTTTGCCCACGAACGATAGCTACATGTGTCGGTGCGCATTGGATTTTGAAGGTAAGGATTAGATTTGATTTGGAAAATCAATTGATTCTGGAATAGTTTAAATTTATGGGAATAAAATTGTGTACAGCTGTGGGCAAAAACAGTACCCACTAGGATTATTTCGGCCGTTAGTCATCCTATAGAATTGGACCTTCTTGAGTTTGCAAACAAATAACATTCTAAGTTAATTGCATGAAACAAAATTTTCATATGGGGCCGTGTTTATATTAAAAAGTTATCAACTTTGAAATTTCCAATAGTAACATAAATATTTAATAATTTAGAAATGTAAAACACCCTCGAAAACCCCTAAATCTAAGTTTTGGCCACATTTGGATGTATATTTACCGAATTACTCAATTGAATCACTTGATGTTCTTTGGGAGACCATCTCTAAAATGACAAGAATAGGCAAGTCCATTTGCAGGGCCGTATTTGTTTATCAAGTTCATATGTAATCTTATATTCTGTTCCCTAAAGGGTAATTAAAAATTATTTGGGATTTACTAAGCAAATTATGGATAAAAAATTTTGAAAATTGAGATTTCGCTTAAACTTCATGTCTTAAATTCATTTCTGTAAAAATATTAAGGGGTTTCTTGAATATTCAGAATTATATGTGTTCATAAATAGGGGTGTTACTATTGGAAATTTTCAAAGTTGATAATTTTTTTAATAAAAAGACGGCCCCATATGAAATTTTTTTTCATGTATTCAGAACTAAAAAATATATAAATAATAATAATTATTTAAAATTGTAATTTTTTTAAAAAGACCCCAATAGTGTATGCATTTTATTTGGGCTATTATAATTACTATAGTAAAAAATTCATTTCATTATTTATAGATTGGGATAGTTATTTATGTGCAACTCTTTTAACATTACGGCTCCGAAACTTAAATTTTTTCGTGTAAAAATATGCCATAGATTTGAAATATGGACTCAAAAAGGGGTGTTGCTATTAAAAAATTTGAAGTTGGTAAAATTTATAATATGAAGACGGCCCCTTATGCAAATTTTGTTTCTTGCAATTAACTCTGAATGTTATTTCTTTACAAAGTCAAAAAGGTACGATTCTATAGGTTGACTAACTGTTGTAATAATCATAGTGGATACTTCTTTTTGTCCACAGCTGTACATAACGTGTTTACGTTAAAAAAAATTATCATTTAATCGGAATTTGTGAAAGAAATGAGCTCTATTCAAGCTTTTATACTTCAACAGGTCTTCAATGTGACAAACTTGTGATGCGAATACCTTACAAGCCTCTAAGTGAGCGTATGCTAGAAGAACCATTTTGGTTAGGACTCATAACTGTATTTTCAGTTTTGTTGGTAATACTTCTTGTTTACTGCATTAAACGGAAATTTGCAGATAAAATTGAAAAATTTTTGGCCGATGAAATCGAAAGAAGCAAGTACCGTAAGTATTTGTCTTTGTTATTTAAAATTTTGTTGTTTACTGCCTGTGGACAAGCGATTGGTGGATTAACCAAACCTTATAACGCAAATGAGGATCGATGAAACACCATTTAGTTCCCGTCATTAAAGTTGATATTGTGAGTATAATATGGAAACCCCAAACATTTTTTATTTAAAAACCTATGCAAAGAAAAACCATTTCTATGCTTGTCGTTATTTCAACACAATGTGTCGCTAAATATTATAATTGACACACATTCAGTTTTAATGATCCTTGCATAACTGATATGCCGTCTCTATATTTAAACCACATTCTAAATTGCAGTATCCAATTACAGAAATTTAGCGAAACTAAGGCTTACATTTCTACAATTTTTGAATTATAAGGGAACAGTGCATCACAATATTACTTGTTAAATAAATATGTTTATTATCCGGTCATTTTTACCCCACCACAAAGTAGTCTTTTATCAGGAAAGCCCCACAAAATTATAAATAAAATATATATCTTTATTGTGGAAATCCATACAATGACGATTTAATACTTTGCATGAGACTTTACATTAGCAATTATGTGTTGTTAAAATAATGTAGTTGTATTGTTTTAAAAAATGTATTGTTTAAAAAAAACTACTATTCCAATGCAAACTTTTAAACTAATCATTTGAAATTTAAACTTTATTTGAAAAATTTCTGAAGTTCAATTCTACAATAAAATTTGAGTTACTTAAATAATTATTAATTATAATTCTGGGAAATATTACATTTAGCAATTTAATATATTACAAATAAAATTTAGTAATTGAGTGCTACTTTGAAAAGTAGGCTAAAATATTAAAATTTGTATTGTTATTAAATGCATGAATGAAACATGCAAAGTTTAACGGTAAATTTACTCAAGTTTTATAAAACAAAATGTGTGTAGCTTTAGTGCGACGATAATTCAAACCAAACCTAATTCAAACCAAACCAAATAAAACAAAATGTAAACTGACGTTATAAGTTACGATAAATAATGCATAGAGAGATTATTTAGTATTTTAATATTTTATAAATATTTAAGTTGTTGATTTTAAATATAAGAGTTTATATATAATAGCTCTACTTTTTGAGATATTCCCGGTGTCAAAGAAGTACTTGAAATCATAACCACAACAGTTTCTGACGTTTGCAAAATGCAATATGCGTTTCATATGCAGTTTTGATACAGAACAAGAATATGGTTTTCAATTTTTGTTTTTACTTCTAATGGTTTCGTTGCAATTTTTATCTGAAAGTAGGAGGTCAATTTTTTCTGATAGAAAAGTTGAACCCAAGAGTTGACCATCTTAAGTGAATTGAGTTGGGTGTCCACAGCTCTTTTTGATCGTCGTTGAACCTTCTATCTCGTTCCTTAGAGAAGTCTAACTGCCGCATTGCATTGCAGAGCCTTCTCCGCCGGCCGCCCGCTACAGCCTGAGCTCTACGCAGCCCAGCCTGAGGGGCGAGAGCCCGCAGACCTGCCCGAAGAGGGCGCGCATGCGCAAGAACTCGGTGCGCAGCCCGGATGCCGCGCCGCGCACCTTCTCCTTCGACGACATCATGCGCAGGGTGCACTCTGCCAAGAGGAACAACCCCCCGCCACCCAGGTACACACCCTTCCGGCGCACACCCGGAGCAGTGTTGGGCAAATTTTAATTGCAAAAACAATTAATGATCAACAATTAATCAATTGTTAATTGCGAAAAACTGCAATTAACAATCGATCAATTGTAATTGCGGAAAACTGCAATTAACATATAATCAATAGTTAATTGTGGAAAACTGCAATTAACAACCCCGACAACCCTTACGACCTAAAGACCGACAACCCGGCGGATGAATCAAGGCGGACTTCCCGACCGACAATCCGACCCCCCGGCCGACAATCAGGTTGCCCGACCAACAATCTGACTTCCCGACCGACTGACACCTGGACTACCGACTATGATCGACAACCCGACCTACAGACGGACATCCTAAACGACCGACCTACCAAGCCTCCTGTAGGAGCTTTAACACAGCCAATAACGCCTCGTAATTCAAAACCCTGGTCAAGTGACGAGGTCGGCACCTGAGCGGGCACTTAACGGAACTTCGAGTGGCATCGTACGCTGTGAGGACTTTGGACTCAATAGCATTAACGAGCACGTCTGTGTACACGGGTCGCCCCGAGTTGGATTTTTCCACTCTTTCCCAGTACAGAGATCCGATTTATAGGATGCGTGGGATGAATCCTGATGCGGCAGAAGTGAAGATGGCAAAGAATTCGCGTCTGTTTGTTTGGCTTGTGTTGTTTGTATATTAAGAGCAAACTGGATATCTTTTGGGTCCAAATTAAGTAGTCAACGAATAGTTATTACAATAAGGATGTATGTTATCCTAGAAATCATATGGTTTCAAGCCAAACGATATTCCTTTCGTTCTCTTGCAGTGCCAAGAAGGAGGAGGAGAAGTCCCGCATCTTGGCGTCGCTGGTGGCTCCTCCCAAGGAGTCTCGAAGGATGAGCTTGGATGAATTCTTCCGGATGAGCGAAAGAAAGCTGCAGAATAAGGCGGCTGAAGGTCTTTCATTTCACTTTTGGAGGGGTCAAAAAGAACCACGAATAACGTCGAAAGATATATTATTATTAGTATATAATAAGAGAGTTACTCCTTTTGCATGGCAAAAACAATAAACTGAAAAGTTACTGGGTAATTTTTAGCCATTTAACCTCACAAGTTAAAAGAATTTATCATCCCCGAAATACGAGTTTTCTAGGCAGGAAAAAGCGAAATGGAATCGTCCTGTATCAAAAAATACCCAAGTGATTATTTCGTTAGTCATCCTATGGAATCGAACCTTTTTTACTTTGTGAACAAATAAAATTCTAAGTTAATTGCATGAAACAAAATTTTCATAAAAAGAGGTCTTCATATTAAAAATGTTATCACCTTTGAAATTTCCCATAGTAACACCCGTATTGGATAATTTAGAAATGTTAAGCACCCTCGAAAACCCCTAAATCTAAGATTTTGTTACATTTGGATGAATATTTAACGAGTTATTCAATCGAATCACTTGATGTCCTATGGGGACCATCTCAAGGTTTTTGGTTTAATGATGTTTATCTTCCTTTCCAAAGCCGTATTTGTTTGTCAAGGTCATATATAAATATAATCTTATACACATTCCCCTGAAGTGCAATTAAAAAGTACTGTGTGATTTACCCAGCAAATTATGGATAAAAAAAAATTAAAAATAGGGATTTCGCTTAAACTTCCTTTCTTAAATATATTTCTGTAAAAATATTAAAGGGTTTCTATTCATATTTTTTTAAAAATTAAAATAATTATTTTTAAATACAAAAATTGTTTTAAATACCCCAATAGTGTTTGCATTTTGTTTGGATTATTATAATTACTATTCAGTAAAAAATTCGTTGCATTATCTTAATTATTTATAGATTGGGATAGTTTTTTGTGTGCAACTCATTTAACATTAAAGCCTTTAAACTTTGCATGTCTCTAACTTCTCTAATAATGCTTAAAAATAATAACTTTTAATCAAAAATGTCGTGAAACTTTTTGTCATCCGATTGTTTGAACTTACCTGTGGTCTTCCCACTGCCTGTTGCAGATGAAAAGAAGGAGACTAGTTTTATTTCCCAGCCCTTCCTCGAAATCCAAAGCATTCAGGAGCAATCTTTCGAGTACGTGTCCTCCTCCGAAAGCTTGAATGAGGAGCCCAGCACCAGTCAAATCCAGGCTGACGTGTCGCCGACTCCCGCGATCTCCACTAGCCCACCTCCAGCCTCCATCAGTATTAAAGTAGATGACTGCGAGTCCGACCCGAAACCAGAATCCCATGGTACCAACTGTGATAACAAGCCTCAACACCATTCTTGTCATACATTTACCGCGTTAAGCCCAATCATATCCAGGAACAGTTCCTACCTCGAAGTGCCTAAAACAATCCCTGCTGTACACGTGTATTCAGCGGAGTCGGATGAAGGGGACACCCTTGTCTGCAAGCCCCAAGATCCGAGCAGGAAGGATTTCCTCCACGCTCGCAAGTATTCCGTGGACTTGCCGAAGCCCAAGATCTTGATCACGAGCGGGTCGTGTGACTCCGAGTGCGAGGCGAGCCGCACCCCGAAGATGGTGTACCTGAGCCCCCTGGCGGTGATCGCCACCGACCGCACCATCTCGGAGTCCAACCTGAGCACTTCCGGCTACTCGTCCATCTCGAGCCTGTCGCGCTGCAACTCGAGCAGCCCGATCGCGGACGAGAAGAAGCCCGCCGCCAAGGCCTTCTTCTTCCCGCCCCAGTGCCGCTGCCACGACGAGGGCATCGGCATGCGCCGGAAGCCGTCCCCACCCGTCAAGGACGAGTCCTCCTCGGAGAGCGACCACTCGCTCCCCGCACTGGATCCTCGAGGGCTCGGTCGGCCTCGCCGCTCCAAGCCCGCCCGGCCGGTGTCGTCTCAGGACAGCAGCGAGCCGATGGTCTCGTCCTCCTCCGAGTCCATCTCCTGTCCTCAGGTAACTGCCCCTTGTGAGACGCCCTTCAGAGCTTGAATGTGGGCAAAAGAGTCGAGTAATACTAGGCATAGTGTTTAGAGTTCAATTTAATAAAATCTAAATTTTTTAATATAGAATCCAATTCCTCATTCAACAAGCGACCACTTTGATGCAGTCCGTATATAGATCTCTGTAATAAACACACTTTATTCTCCTGACCTTTTATTGCATACCCAGGAGATTGCCTCATGTAAACCTCGTCTTTGAGATTACCGTAAAGGTAGGCTGCCCGCACATCCAGTTGCGTATGTACCCAACCCAACAACGACACCAATACAATAAAAAACAGTTTAACCAAGGAAAAATTAACCACTGGGCTAAATACACTTGCATATTCTAATTGAGAATTCCCTAGTGCAACTAACCTAGCTCTAAATCTTTTGATCTTGGCTTCAGCATCCTTTTTTACGGTATACACCCACATACTGCCTATTACCTTACGATCTTTGGGAGGGTTAACTAGTTTCCATACCTTACGATTGGTCATAGTATGCAACTCATCGTCCATAGCTTTTCGCCACTCATCTTTTTCAGGTACTCTTTGAGATTCATAATATTTCTTTGGAATCTCAATATTATAAATTTCCTCCTGAAAAAAATCAGCATGATTAACAAAATCGGATTCTTCATTCTCATTAGTCGAGTTATCACTATTAGAACTATGATCACGATCACTTTCACTATTATCGTTCACACTTGTTGGTTTAAAGTTAAATTTTGCAGAATCGAAATTTAATCCTTCCTTTTTTTACAGTACTTTATTGTTTGGTTAATCGACCTTAAACGTGGTTTTCCAGATGGCGGATAATAGTAGACATCAATACGTGAACTTTTATTTCTAGGTCTCTCCAATCTCGTCCATTTTGATAAGTCGATATCCACCAAAGAAGGTGATACTATACCGGGCTTACTTATGACAGTTGGAGATTCCTTATCTTTGGAAATACTTTTATCCTCATATTCAGAGTAATCGTTAAACCCCAAAAATTGCACGTTTTCCCACGTTTTTGGTCCGAATAAAGTTTTAACCCCGCTTTTAGTTTCGTCTATTTTGGCATGTATAGTTTCCACAACTGTTCTCTTACTTGGGACAAAAATCCTATATCCTTTGGTTTTCGTAGCGTAACCAACAAATACTCCGATATCGGCCCTATTATTTAATTTATTTCGCCGCGATTTTGGGATGTACGCATAAGCTAGTGACCCAAATACTCTGAAATGATTAATCGATGGCTTCCGACCGGTCCAAATCTCGAAAGGCGTTAATCTGTCAGTTAGTTTGTGTTCACATCTATTGCGGATATGAACGAAAGCATGCAATGCTTCTGCCCAAAATCGTAGCTGTAGTCCGCTGTCATGCAGCATAGCGCGAACGCCTTCAATTGCCGTTCTGTTGAAGCGTTCTGAAATTGAATTCATTTCTGGACTTTCAACAGTAGTCCTTTCTATTTTAATGCCTAATAATTTTAGATATTGTTTAAATTCTCTATTTACACACTCTAATCCGTTGTCAAAACGAACACAACGTAATTTTTTATTTAACTGTTTCTCAACAAATGCATGATATTCCTTAAAACAATTAAACGCGTCAGATTTTTTCTCGATAACATAAACCCGTTACATATCTAGAGTATTCATCTATTATTGACAGAAAATAAGATTTTCCACCTAGTGATTTGACGGGAGAGGGTCCCCAAACATCCATTGAAACACGATTAAGAACTTCATTTGAAATTCTTTATAGTTAGGTTTAAGATACTCTAGTCAATTTAGCAACATTGCAGGTTACACAAGGATCAAAATTACCTTTTAAGTTTTCAATACCTCTTACGACATTATTTTTGCTCATTCTAGTTATTAAACCCGCATTTACATGTCCAAAACGTCTATGTACTAGCTCTATACTTAAACTTTTATTTGTTGATACATTATAAGATTCAAACTTTTTAGCAGGTAAACTATACTATATAGAATTTATTTATCCTGGGCACAGTTAAAAAGTAATTACCATTTGGTTTATATATTATCATTTTATCATTTCTCCAATTAATTGTATATTTAGCAATATCAATCTTAGCACCACTAATTAGATTACGACGCATATTTGGAGCATAAAGAACATTATATAATATTAATTTAAAAAAACTTTTCGTCGTCTTTAAAAAAAATAGTCACCTACCCCTAATATTTGAGAAGTACACTTTCTATCACCAATAAGGGCTTCGGTGGGTGGTAGTTCTTTGTAGTTGTCGAACCAGCTCTTCTCTTTACAGAAATGTGAGGTAGCCGCGGAATCCACCAGCCACTCGTCCAGTTCGGATCGTTCTTCCAGCATCGAATAGCACTGGTCGAAATCTTCCGTGTAGAATCCTCCAGGATTGTAGGGAGTTTTTAGTCTTTGTTGCCATTTTCCAGGATACACTCTTTGGTCTCTAGTTTGCTTCTGCTGGTCGTTTTTCCTTTTAAAACATTCTCGGAAAAAATGTCCTCGTCGGTGACAATAACTGCAAGTCTTTGAAGTAGATTCTGGTCTGACATCAGATTTAGAAGTAGGGTCCAGTACGGGTCCACTGCATTGGGCATTGGGAGAGGCTTGTCTTCCATGTCTTGTTTGGGCTTTCGTCAAGTATGCATCCGACACTAAACCTTGGCCTTCGTCTTTCTTCTTCAGTTGTATTCTACCAGCTTCAGTGATGATTTGATTTTCGAGGTTGCTGAACGTAAATTCTTTCTTGTCTAATCTGTAAAGCTGTTGAACCAAATTGTCGAACTCGGGTGGTAGTTTTCTGATCAGCTGAAAGCTCACCAACTCGTCCGGCATCGCGAAACCTGCTTCTAGGATTAGTTGATTTTGTGCTTGAAGCTTTTTTGCAGAAAAGTCCTATATCACTTTCTTCGGTAATCTTCATTTCGTAGAACTCGTCTATCAAACTTGCTAGCCTAGCCCTAGTTGTTGGTTCAAAATTCAGTTCTAGCGAGTCCCCATGCAACTTTGCCGTCTGTAGTGTTCGCAATAAGTGTGAGGAACTGTCGCTCAACCCCTTGGTAAAAAGTTGTATATGCCCGTTCCGTAGTTCGCTTGAACTTTTGCTTCTCCTGTTGAGTTGCTGTCTCTGCTGGACGCTGGGTTGCTCCTGATACGTAGTCCCAACATTGCCGATCCATCAGCAACACCTTCATATCCGCTTTCCAGCTCCGGTAGTTGGTTGAAGATAGTTTCGGGAACGTAAAAGTTGACTCTCCGGCCTGTGTTCCATGTCGAAATTAGTTTTCATCGGCCCCAGAAATGTTGACAGTCGTTCAGGAACGTTGAGCTTTCAGTGGGATTGTAGCTTGTGGCCCATATTAATTGTAGGTTTAATGTGGGCAAAAGAGTCGAGTAACACTAGGCATACTTTTTAGAGTTCAATTTAATAAAACAAACATTTTCAATTTAGGTACATCTTGCTTTGATGAACAAATAATAACTGAAATAACAGAAGATATATCATATTTAGATATTGGTTGAGCATCCCCGAACATACATCATCTTACAACTAGCTAAAAGCTTTCCACCTCGTTACAGGTCCGTAGTCGTCTTTTATCTCAATAATCTTGTGGCGTCAGTCATGCGTCACACAGCTTGTGTGTCTCTTCTTCCAACAATAACAAAGTCACATGGATCATTTCAGGACAAAAAGATCCATCTCATGAGTGCAGTTTTCTCTCCCCAATATAACTAAAAGTTGCTTCAGATAAATAGGCAAACAGGTAAAATTCCGGGTATATTTGTAGTACACTGTTCAAAACAATCAGGGAGTACTTAATACCCTTTCAGTCCAAATTTTTTTCCAAAAAATTTAAATGTTATGAAATAGATTCATTTTGCATCCAGAATGAAATGGTGAAAATATAGGGAAAAAAATCTTAATTTTTTAAACTAAAGTTTAAAGGGAAAAAACTGGAATCGTAACTTTTGAATGAGTATTAACAATAATTTCTTCAAAACTTCATTTGTTAAAAAGAATTAAAATCAATTTTAAACAGTTTAAAATGCAAGCATGAAGGCTCAATTTATTTAATAAAGTGTTTCAGAGTGAATTTTAATTTACCATGCTTTTCATATTTTCATTGCACTAAAACAAACATTTAATTCTTCGAAATACATGATCCTTCCATCTAATGATACAAAACGAAAATATATCTTTATAGACAATTGTATGGAGAATTTTATAAAACTTATTTGAAATAAGTGCGAGCTTAACAGAGTGAGAAAAAATAGCAAGCTGAGGATTCCTCTTTCGTGTTGAAAATTTTAACCACGCGCTCCCCTAATTGTTTTGAGCAGTGTATAATGTATATCCCATAGCTTGTTTGTAGAATTGAAAAACTATTTTAATCTCCTGCGGACTTTGAGTGCTCAAATGCCAACCAAACAAACAACAGTACTATGACTCACATTTTGGCAACTTTCAAATTACTTGCTCTGCTCGCACTCTGAGACTAGTTTCTGCCCAAAAGACAAATCAGTAAAAGTTTCCTTTTACCAGCGAAAACGAATACAATTGAACATGTTTTTTTATTTATTGATTGATTGGTTCTTTCGATTATACCTTGATTGAAATGAGAAAAATTCTTGACCCACATGAAGACTTTACAAATAACGCTCTAAAATAACTGCCAAAACGAAGAAATTTGTTTGTTTATTTACTACTACCACACAGAACAAGTCCATTTACAGGACAAAAACAAGACAGATCACAAAGATAGAAAAAATCCAAAAAAAGGGAACATAAAAAAAACGAGGAATAAAAATATTAAAATACAAAAAGCCAGTAGATCGCCTATAATATATGAGACAGAGGTCGCCTATAATATATGAGAGATAAAACAGAGAAGTGTACAGAAAGAAATCAATTACAAGGATATAATAACCAAGCATTTTTTCAGTATGAGACCAAAAAAAAAAAAAAATATCAACGTCATTATAATTACTATGTCATAAATATATATTTACATGACAGTACTAAATCACCAACACAAAGAACATTAATAGATACATACAAATACAATTATACAAATTGGGAAAAGTCTCACTTTAACTTAAAAATATTATTAAAAAAAATATCGCTATGAGAGGGAAAATGATTAACTATGTCAATGAAATGTGAAATGCACTGGTTATTAAGGTAATTTTTTTAAATAATTTGTGTTACTTAAGACAATTTTATTCCGGGTAATGTGTTTGGGAGCATAAAAATTTAGTAATTGTACTAATGACGGGCAATTAATGTTATTATTTAAAATATCGTTAAAAAAATTTAAACGCGGGTAGATCTACGACATTCAAGTGAATATCTCTGAAAACAAGAGGATTAAATATAGTTAGTAGATTTAAAAGAAATATAGCGGATAAACTTATTTTGAATTTTTTCTATCGTTACCTTTAAAGCTTTATGGTACAGCTGGGGAAAAAAAACGAATCACCGATTGTTTCTCGGCTGCTATTGATCAAGGAATTTTGTGTAAGGTGTCACTTTTCAGGAAATAATGTGAGGAATTGAGAACTGGCAAAAAAATTGCAATAGGGGTCGTCTACATATTAAAATGAGTACCAACTTTGAAAATTCCAATGGCAACACCCAATTTTTTTTACATAAAAATGTTCAGCACCTTCAAAATACCCCATGTATAAAAAAGAATTATTTATTGTGAATTATTTGCTGAGATATTAAAGCCTTAATTTTGAGCTCGTTTAGGGGCAAATCTCCCAAGTGAAAAAAGGTAATATTTTGGTTGTGTCTTTTTAAAACGACAAGCTAAAAAAGGGTTAGCATAATCTCGCCAACGGATGCTAGAATTTAACTTTCTTCAGTAATATTGGGATTTTTCGATTTTTTTTTTTAATTTTGGATTTTAAAATTCAGAAATAAAGTAAAGGCTAGGAGATGAAAAGTTTTAATTTTAAATTAAGTCGCATATACGGTTATTTATAACTAACAGATTTTCAAATGCTATTAGTTACAATCAGATTGAAAAACATGATTATTACACTTATGGGTTTTAAACTTTTTATGCAAATTTTTGTTTCATTCACATTGTTGCAAAAATTTTGTTTAAAATTCGTCGCACTCTATCGGTAATATCGGCCCAGTAGCTTAGTGGAAGTGGGGGAATGGGCTCGCAGGACCGGGGGTCTCCAAACTCAAGTGCCTCAATGTTAATCCAATGGGGAAAAAACTATTTTCTTTGCCACATTTCTCCGGCTGTATTGAATATTTTTGCAAGCGGATTTTTTATGTGATAAATGTAGCTCACTTGCAGGTCTCTATCTTCCCACTTTTTGAAATTGCTTCGAATATTTTGTGTAAAATAATTTATTGAATATTTAAAAAAAATATTCGTACTAATTTCAAAAAGTGGGATTGTCGGGACCTGTAAGTCAGCTACATTTATCACATAAAATATCCGCTTGTAAAAATATTCAATACAGCCGGAGAAATGTGGCAAAGAAAATAATTTTTTCCCATTGGATTAACATTGAGGCACTTGAGTTTGGAGACCCCCGGTCCTGCACCAAGCATGCTTGGGGAAATAAACGCTGGGGGTACCGCGCGAGGCTTTCCACATTACCGGGACATATGCCTTGCACTCCAGAGCCCTTGTATCACGAAAGCTGAAATGGACACGACAGGCCCTGGCCCAATAATGGGCTGTTGCGAAGAGGAGTTTAGTTTTTTTTATCGGTAAACCACACATTGTAAATTGAGGGTTACGACCTGAACACGATATTTAAGGAAAGCAAAATAAAATTACTCAGAATGATTTGGTAATGATTTTTAACCAACGCAGTAGGCACTAATCATTTTAAATAATTAATGTGGTAACAATCAAAAGTATTTAAAACCGAATTCCAATAATATTCTAGGGTATTTAATTTTTAATATTAAACACACCTTTTGAAATTGTATTGGAAATAACATACATTTAAAAATATAGTAACCGATATAATTATGTTAATTATGCAAACAAAATACATTGTATGGACTTGAAATAAGAAAAAATTGTTAGACATTTGACAGAAATCGATAATTTGAATAAAAATTTACCAACAAACGCTTTTTAATCACCAAACGATAATGCAATTTAGGATCAAATTTGCCGAGTAATTTTTTACACGGTCCCTAAAATTCGTCTTTTTCAGTTTTTTTTACAATAACTCGGCAAATAATTTTTACTGAATTAAAAAATTCGGGATTTTGGATCTACTGGGTCTACTTTATCGATTTATGTAAAAAAAAAAATTGGGGTTGCAATTCATGTTTTATTTTTTCTTATTTAAATTTAAATAAAAAATTATTAAAAATGAAAAATTGATGAAAAAACATGTGTGATTTGTTTGTGGAAAATTAAGAAGTACATAATGAAAAAAAAATCTTTGTTTAATTCATTTTATTTGTAGAGGTATGAATAAAAGTTTGTGAAACTTTTTTAACATTATGGGCGTTCAACTTTGAATACTTATATATCAGCAAATAATGCACAAAAAATAATTCCTTTTTATACATGGGGTATTTTAAAGGTGTTGAAAATTTTTATGTAAAAAAAATGGGTGTTGCCATTGGAATTTTCAAAGTTGGTACTCATTTTAATATGTAGACGACCCCTATTACAATTTTTGTTGCCAGTTCTCAATTCCTCACGCTATTTCCTGAAAATTGACACCTTACACAAAATTCCTTGATCAATAGCAGCCGAGAAACGAGGGGTGATTCGTTTTTTTCCCCCAGCTGTACGTATTCCAAATAACACAATTATATTCTAAAATTGGACGAACTAAGGAGTTAAAAAGACTAAAAACTACAGAAATATCAGTAAAATTACAAGTAGTTCGTTTTTACATTCCCAATTTATATTAGCATATTTTGTAATGTGTTCAACATGTAGTTTAAAAGTAAAATTCAATTCATATATTACACCCCAAGGTCTTTTATAAATGTACATAGTTCTAGAAATTGACAAATCGTTTATAGTATAATTACTCAATATAGGATTGAGTTTTCTAGTAAAAGTTACAACAGAGCACTTATAAATATTAAGAAAGCTTATTTTGTTGGCACCAGTTATTAAGTTTGTTAAGTTCAAACTGCATGATATCACAATCATCAATAGAAGATATACAACTAAATTTTTTTTAAATCATCAGCAAATTATAAACAAGAATGAAAATTTGTTACACTATAATTAATACACTCATTAAAAAGGCCCCAAATGACGTATGCTAAATGAATTATTTGAGAGATCCGAAGCATATAGTAAATGTGAAATCAACACACACCATTCTTTTTTCAGCGTGAAAGGCGATCTGCATCGGAAGACAGTGTACCCACAATCCAAATCGAGGGAAGAGACCCTTCAGTACAGTAAGGTTCTTTTCTTTGGATCCTTCTCAATACTTAATGACATTCAAGTGATGCCTGTCTGCTTTCAGAGTTGCAGATGACCGAGTGGCGGAAGACCATCCGTATCTCCGAAGGCAAGAAGCTATTCTGGAAGATGATCCCAGGTAATAGGGGATCCCTTCTTAGAAGGTTTTAATAATAACAGATCAAGTCAACGTCCTAAGTATGAAAATATCATTTTCATATTTTGGTCTTGTAAAACAGCTTTAAATGCGGTAATAGAACACTTCACGGGAGGATTACGAATGGAGTGTCAGGGGATGAAAAAAGGAGTACATACGTATCTAGAAATAAATGTTGAAGTTCGGCCATATTTGTATACATTTTATTAAATCTATTTGTTTCTCGTTTTAAAACACTCGCTATACAAGGTTCAGTAGATGACCTTAAATTGAATAAACTATTTACCCATTAGTCCTTTCATTACACTTTGAACTAGGATTAGAAATTTTTACTCGTTGCATTAAACTTCTGCTGGTTTCAAATAATAACTGGTAGGTGAAAATGGTAAAAATTAAAAACTTGGTTTTTGTTTTCTGTGTAGCCACAATGTACATTACTGTTCATTCTAATTTTTATTCAAATTCAAACGTATCCATAGCGATATATTGAAATATAATTTTGAGAAGTGTATCTCTTCCCCATTGCTTTGAAATGCATCCAAATCCAAACTGGTATTTATGAAATGAAACCAATGTTTTAAATGATGTTTTCAAATCAATACAAGGAGGCGAGTGATGTGTCCCCTTTAGAGTTTCCCTTTCTCTTTTGCGCAGTGAGGACGACTCCAGCAGCGAGACCACCGTGCTACTCGGACAGAGCTCGTCCGCCGACATCTCCGACACCAAGGAATGAGCGTTGGAACTTTGGAAAATAAATGGTGTATTATCCCGAAGTCTTGTCCTTCTTGATGGCATCTCCCGAAGCTAGGAAAAAGCGATCGCCTTATGCACTTCACTAGACAGTTGTGAAAATGCGTGCGTTCAGCAATTCCCTTTTATCCCCCTCTTTCTGCACGAAAAAGTTTTTTTTTACTACTCTTTTTTTGTCAAATTTGGAAATGACATCCGCCCTAATGTCAAATAGCTAAATTCGATAACATACGTAGCCGTTCCCAATTTTTTTTATTTAGCATAATTTTTGCAAACAGTTTTTGTTACTCCATATTTAAAATATGAATTCTATACTGATTAGATTTGACGGATTGTTTAGTAATATCTGAGTGTATGTGCATTAACTGGTTCTCTTACCATCCCGAATTAACCCGGGCAAATGCGGTCCTTATTCCTTTTCAAAGCAATAAACAATATAATATAGCATTTGTAATTTATCCGAAAGAGGAGTTCTTTGTGTCTGTCAATATACTTCTTCTTCATGTCATACAGCTTAGACTTGGTCGAAATCTGCAGGTTTATTTCAATTCATCTAACATTTCTATAACCCTTTACCTACGGGCGTCGATTAATCCATAGACTAAGAAGACTCTAAGTTTGAAACTATCATTGGATTTTCATTGGAGAATTTCTATATTGAAATTGACATGGAAACTAAAGGGTGTTTCAAAATTGACTGGAAATGGAAAGGATGCAATTCCGAAATATTTACCCAACCCTTCCGAAAAATAATAAAGAGCCAATTGATCTCGAGTTTTGGTCGTGGTTGCATCCTTTAACTAGGGCAGTACGAGAATGTGTTGACGTAGGGATGCATTCGTTTTGAGTTTGGTTTGATGAATCGACATATTGCCTAGTAATTTTATAATTTGCAGATTCTTTTACATCAGTATCAAAAACTGCTAAAAAGGATTAGTAACTACGAAAAGGGAATTTTTGTGTTTGGATATCATTTTAAATGATTTGGTGTGTTTCAAATTTTAGCAGAATATTAGAAAATTCAATAAACACTACACGTTTGGCAATAGAAATGCGCAGTGTGTCGAAATGTGTATGTGTGTTGGGACCAAAGAGTTCTATAGTTGGGCTGAGACTGAACCTACCAACCACACCATGGACCAACATGGAGACAATATAGGGTGGCATGTGCGGCCCGAAGGCCGAGTGGTTTGGATCGCATTACAATAGCAGTTTGCGTGCTGTAACGGGTACGGGTTCGATTCCCGCCTTCACCTTGGGTGTACTTTCTACATGTGAGCAAAAATTCCTTCTGTGGCTGTCTTACTTGACGAATTCTTATAAGCGGGTCTCTGATCATGCCTAGGAGGATGGAAAGAACGGGAGCAGTCACGCGGATTCAAACGTACGGGAACTGGGTGAAGCCAGAGGTGGAGGGGAACCGGGGAAAGGCAGCTAGCTTTATCTACCCCTAGTTAACATGGGGTTCTATGGGAGAATTTACGATTTTTCGTTTAAAATGAATTTTTTTTAAATTACATTATGAAAAACGAATACACATGTGTATATTTCTAATATGCTCAGTAGATATACATGTATTATTTAAAATACAATAACAGATAAGCACTCAAAACTAGGCGATATTATTATTGGTTCCTCTGGAAATCTTAAAATTTTTTAATTATAATTTGGATTTTTTTAAAAAAATCTTTTATTAAATCTTAAAAATCTGCTGATCATAATTAAAAGTTATTATTTTTGATCGAACAGATTGTTTAACAAATATATAACAGAACTTTTATTTAAGTTGCATATGAAAGGCGAAATAAAGTAATCTGATTATTATATTTGATTCATATAACTTGCATATATGTTCTTTTTATTAAAACAATTTTAATTAATGATAACCAATAAATGCTTAAAACTGATTTGATTACTTTTTTTGATGTCTACTTGTTAATTTTAATAAAGCTAATATATTAAGTATTTTTTTTACTAATTTTAAATAATTACTGCGATACTTATGCTACTAAATCACAAGTACTTGTAGCTATTTTTATGAATAAATAAAAAATCACCTTTCTGCTATAATTTATTAATTTTAATTACGATTCTGGATGCATTTAGGCAAGTAGGCCAGAGTTTTAGGATCCAAGACCGGAAATTATGCTATTAGGCACGTCTCAAATTAATTATAAATAAAGTTTACCTAACTGTAAGTTATTCATTGTTTAATTTTTTCACTAGGAGAAATTGGTGTAAAAAATAACTTTTTGACAGTTACACATAAGGTTTTTTTTTTGTAGTAAAATACAAAATTGAAATATAAAAGAAAACTAGTTATGTTGCCATGCAGAAAAAGTGATTATTCAGCCATTAGCCACCCTATAGAATCGGACCTTTTTGAGATTTTGAACAATTAACGCTCTGAGTTAATTGCATGACACAAAATTTGCATGAGGGGCCGTCTTTATATTAAAAAGGTTACGAACTCTGAAATTTCCAATAGCAACACCCAATTTTAATAACTTAGAAATGTTAAGCACTCTCGAAAACCCTTAAATCTAAGTTTTTGTTACATTTGAATGAATATTAGAAGAGTTATTCAATCGAAACACTTATGGATCTTTTGGGGACCATCTCTAAATGACAAGCAAGCATGCATGCAAGGCCGTCCTTATTTATCAATTACACATGTAATCTTATACACAGTCCCCTAAAGGGTAATTAAAAAGTATTTTGGGATTTACTCAGCAAATTATGAATAAAATTTTTTAAAAATTGGGATTTTGCTTTAAGGGGTCATAGGAGTCTTAAAAATGTGCAAAGAAGGTACTAACAAAGCATAGTTTGATCTTTCATGTAAATTTTTAACTACTCAATATATAAGTATAATTTTTTTACATGTAATTCTACAAGATTTATTTAATATAAAACAAATTTTAAAATTTATGAAACTTTAGCCAAAACTAAAATAAATGATATTAAACATAAAGCTATTTGAACACATTGTGATTAGGCTTGCGCGGCAAATTGTGAGGTCAAAATTGAAAGAATGACCAGGAAAATGACTTTATATTGTATACAAATATGTATAAACAAAGACTTATACCTAAATTCTCAGCTCAATTTTTATTCGAAATTATTTTTTTAAAAAATTTAAATCAAAATTTTAAAATTTTTATTAATTTTTTTAGAAAAAAATTCATAAAATAATTTCTAATTAAAATTGAGCTGAGAATTTAGGTATAAGTCTTTGTTTGTACATATTTGTACAATATAAAGTCATTTTTTTCAATTTTGACTTTACAATTTGCCGCGCAAGCCTAATCACAATGTGTTCAAATAGCTTTATGTTTAATATAATTTATTTTAGTTTCGGCTAAAGTTTCATAAATTTTAATATTTGTTTTATATTAAATACATCTTGTAGAATTACATATAAAAAAATTATACTTATATATTGAGTAGTTAAAAAATTTCACGAAAGATCAAACTATGCTTTGTAGTGCCTTCTTTGCACATTTTTAAGACTCCTATGATAACTTAATTTCCTGTCTTGAATTTATTTCTGTAAAAATATTGAGGGGTTTCTATTCATATTTTTTTTAAAAAATTAATATAATAATTTTTAAAAAACATGAAAATTGTTTTAAATACCCCAATATTGAATGCATTTTGTTTGGGTTATTATAATTTCTTTTCAGTAAAAATTCGTTTCATTATCTTAATTATTTACAGATTGTTATAGTTTTTTTTATGTGCAACTCATTTAACATTATGGGACCTAAACTTTGCACGTCTCTAACTCCCCTAATAATGCCTAAAAACTAACAAAATTTGGCATTTCGTATTGACATAGGTCATAGATTTGAAATATGGACTCAAAAAGGGGTGTTACTATTGGAAATTTTAAAGTTAGTAACATTTTTCATATGAAGATGACCCCTTATGCAAAATTTGTGTCATGCAATTAACTCAGAATGTTAAATGTTTACAATTTCAAAAAGGTCCGATTCTATAGGGTGACTAACGGCAGAAATAATCACTAGTGGTACTTTTTTTTATTTCCGCAGCTGCACATACCTACCCTGCATAAATAAGCAAAATGCAATCATTATTATCAATAGACTGGTAGTCAACATCAAGTTTTGTAAAAATAATGCAGCAACCTATCAAAATAGATATGTGTTGAAAACTAGTTGAACCTGTCATTTTAATCAGATGTAAATTCAACCAAACCAAACTAAAAGTACTAGTATATTCTTGTGTAGGGGGCCATCGTTTCCATTTCCGGTCAATTTTGAAACATTCCCCCGTTGCGCCCAAGGGAATTAATGTAACGGTTTCTGGCTGCTTATTTCTAGTCACTTTTAGGAGCTTTAACAGAGCCAATTATGCCTCCTAATTTAGAACCCTTATCAAGTAACGAAAATTATCGCATCGCTGGATGCGATTTAGTTGGTTGGTTGGTTGACAGTTGACATATATTTTCAGGCTTGTGTGCTTGGTCGCAAGGACCCGCTTATAAACCAACTGCGATTTAGTGTAATATATTATTGTAATTTAAATGATTGAAGTTGTAGTTAAATTTATATCTTAGTTTAACTTAACACTTTACCTACGGGCGCCGACTGACCCGTAGACTAAAAATCTTCTAGACCAGCAACTTAATCTAATGCCTAGCTCTTCTAACGTGTCGAAAGCAACTAAAACACTATTAAAGGTTGATTTGTTGATTGGCATAATTTACTTTCAATTGCAGGGCTACTGTTTCTTCGGAATGTTCTCGGTTAAAAAAAAAGTTACCCACTAGTGATTATTTCAACCGTTAGTCATCCTTTTACATCGGACCTTTTTGACTATGTTAACAAATGACATTTTGAGTTAATTGCATGACACAAAGTTTGCATAAGGGTCCGTCTTAATATTAAAAATGTTCCGAACTTTAAAATTTTCAATAGCAACACCCAATTTTAATTACTTAGAAATGTGAAAAACCCTCGAAATCCCCTAAATCTAAGTTTTTGTTACATTTGGATGAATATTTGACGAGTTATTCAATCGAATCACTTGTGGATCTTTGGGGGACCATGTCTAAAATGACAAGCTTAGTCAGTCTGTAGGTTTATTAATGGAGAAAAAGAAGCACAAGGTCAAATATCTTGAGGATGGGCCTACGAGGGATATAAAAGTCAATGACTAGCTGTATATATTCAAAAATAAGTTGTAGTCAAAAATAGATCCCTATCGTCACTTGATAAGGGTACCAAATTACGAGATGTCATTGGCTCTGTTAAATCTCCTAAAGGTGACTGCAAATAGACAGCCAGAAACCAATACATTAGTTCCCTTAGACACAAAGGGGGCGCGCTAGTTTCTATGTCAATTTCAATGTAGAAATTCTCCAATGAGAGTTTGAAACTTAGAGTGTTCTTAGTCTACGGGTCAGTCGATGCCCGTAGGTAAAGTGTTAAGGGGTCACAGGAGTCTTAAAAATGTGCAAAGAAGGAACTACAAAATTTAGTTTGATCTTTCATGTAATTTTTTAACTACTCAATATACAAGTATAATTTTTTTATATGTAATTCTACGAGATTTATTTAATATAAAACAAATTTTAAAATTTATGAAACTTTAAAACGGATTCCTACCGGTTCAAGTCTTACTTCGCTACAATAAAATCACTTTCATCAACATCTTTTACGTTATTATTTGTTTAATATTATAAAACAATTTTTGAATATGTACAGCTACTCATTGATATTTATATCCCTCGTAGGGCCCCTTCCTCAAGATATTTGACCTTGCGCTTCTTTTTTCTCCATTAATAAACCTACAGACTGACTACGCTTGTCATTTTAGACATGGTCCCCAAAAGGTCCATAAGTGATTCGATTAAATAACTCGTCAAATATTCATCCAAATGTAACAAAAACTTAGATTTAGGGGTTTTCGAGGGTTCTTCACATTTCTAAGTTATTAAAATTGGGTGTTGCTATTGAAAATTTTAAAATTCGTAACATTTTTAGTATTAAGACGGCCCCTTATGCAAATTTTGTATCATGCAATAAACTCAGAATGTTATTTGTTCACACAGTCAGAAAGGTCCGATTTTATAGGACGACTAACGGTCGAAATAATCACTAGTAAGTAATTTTTTTCCCACAGCTTCCCAAGAAACAGTAGCAGTACAATCGGAAGGTACAATTATGCCAATCAACAAATCAATCTTTAATAGTGTATTAGTTCCTTTTGACACGTTAGGAGAGCTAGGAATTAGATTAAGTTGCTGGTCTAGAAGATTCTTAGTCTATCGATTCATCGAAGCCCGTCTTTAAGGGGTCTAAGGAGTCTTAAAAATGTGCAAAGAAGATACTACAAAGCAAAGTTTGATCTTTCATGTAATTTTTTAACTACTCAATGTATAAGTATAATTTTTTTATGTGTAATTCTACATGATTTATTTATTATAAAACAAGTTTTAAAATTTATGAAACTTTAGCCAAAACTAAAATAAAGGACATTAAACATAAAGCTATTTGAACACATTGTGATTAGGCTTGCGCGGCAAATTGTGAGGTCAAAATTGAAAAAATGACCAAGAAAATGACTTTATATTGTACAAATATGTACAGACAAAGACTTATACCTAAATTCCCATCTCAACTTAAATTAGAAATTATTTTAAAAAATATTTAAAATCGAAATTTAAATTTTTTCATTCATTTTTTTAGAAAAGAGTTCTTAAAATAATTTCTAATTAAAATTGAGCTGAGAATTTAGGTATAAGTCTTTGTCTGTACATATGTGTACAATATTAAGTCATTTTCTTGGTCATTTTTTTCAATTTTGACCTCACAATTTGCTGCGCAAGCCTAATCACAATGTGTTCAAATAGCTTCATGTTTAATATCACTTATTTTAGTTTTGGTTAAAGTTTCATAAATTTTAAAACTTGTTTTATAATAAATAAATCCTGTGGAATTACATATAAAAAAATTATACTCATTAATTGAGTAGTTAAAAAATGACATGAAAGATCAAACTACGCGTTGTAGTATCTTCTTTGCACACTTTTAAGACTCCTGTGACGAGGTCAAAATTGAAAAAATGACCAAGAAAATGACTTTATATTGTATAAATATGTACAAACTAGGACTTATACCTAAATTCTCAGCTCAATTTTAATTAGAAATTATTTTAAGAACTTTTTTCTAAAAAAATTATTAAAAATTTAAAAATTTTGATTTTAAATTTTTTTAAAAATAATTTCTAATTAAAATTGAGCTGAGAATTTAGGTATAAGTCTTTGTATGTACATATTTGTACAATATAAAGTCATTTTCTTATTCATTTTCTCAATTTTGACCTCACAATTTGCCGCGCAAGCCTAATCACAGTGTGTTCAAGTACCTTCATGTTTAATATCATTTATTTTAGTTTTGGCTAAAGTTTCATAAATTTTAAAACTTGTTTTATAATAAATAAATCTTGTAGAATTACATATAAAAAAATTATACTTATACATTCAGTAGTTCAAAAATGACATGAAAGATCAAACTATGTTTTGTAGTACCTTCTTTGCACATTTTTAAGACTCCTATGACCCCTTAATGAATTAAATACTTTTCGGTTTATTAGAAAGCATCAAATTTTTGGTTGTGTTAAAGCTCAGGAAGACAAGGCAGTAGGAACTAAATTTTACCTACTTTATTTATAATAATGTCGCGTAGACGAGGGGGAAATACGGCAACTGGTGTAATTAGCTGTATACAAGAAACGACAAGTCAGCTATATCTCAGCTCGAGACTTTTTAATAATCCAACTGGATGATTACATTCCTTTATATAGAGCGTAAGAACCTTCTGGCCTAGAAGGTTCTAGAAATTAACAAACTTACATAAATAGAGAAATAAAAAGAAACAATTCAAATTAAGGAATAATGAAAGTATAAATTTATAAGCCATGCCAGGGATCGATCCCACAATCTTCTGGTTTGCAGTATCGTTCTTTACCACTGAGCTACGGATTCCTACCGGTTCAAGTCTTACTTCGCTACAATAAAATCACTTTCATCAACATCTTTTACGTTATTATTTGTTTAATATTATAAAACAATTTTTGAATATGTACAGCTACTCATTGATATTTATATCCCTCGTAGGGCCCCTTCCTCAAGATATTTGACCTTGCGCTTCTTTTTTCTCCATTAATAAACCTACAGACTGACTACGCTTGTCATTTTAGACATGGTCCCCAAAAGGTCCATAAGTGATTCGATTAAATAACTCGTCAAATATTCATCCAAATGTAACAAAAACTTAGATTTAGGGGTTTTCGAGGGTTCTTCACATTTCTAAGTTATTAAAATTGGGTGTTGCTATTGAAAATTTTAAAATTCGTAACATTTTTAGTATTAAGACGGCCCCTTATGCAAATTTTGTATCATGCAATAAACTCAGAATGTTATTTGTTCACACAGTCAGAAAGGTCCGATTTTATAGGACGACTAACGGTCGAAATAATCACTAGTAAGTAATTTTTTTCCCACAGCTTCCCAAGAAACAGTAGCAGTACAATCGGAAGGTACAATTATGCCAATCAACAAATCAATCTTTAATAGTGTATTAGTTCCTTTTGACACGTTAGGAGAGCTAGGAATTAGATTAAGTTGCTGGTCTAGAAGATTCTTAGTCTATCGATTCATCGAAGCCCGTCTTTAAGGGGTCTAAGGAGTCTTAAAAATGTGCAAAGAAGATACTACAAAGCAAAGTTTGATCTTGCATGTCATTTTTGAACTACTCAATGTATAAGTATAATTTTTTTATGTGTAATTCTACATGATTTATTTATTATAAAACAAGTTTTAAAATTTATGAAACTTTAGCCAAAACTAAAATAAATGATATTAAACATGAAGGTACTTGAACACACTGTGATTAGGCTTGCGCGGCAAATTGTGAGGTCAAAATTGAAAAAATGAATAAGAAAAGGACTTTATATTGTACAAATATGTACAGACTAGGACTTATACCTAAATTCTCAGCTCAATTTTAATTAGAAATTATTTTAAGAACTTTTTTCTAAAAAAATTAATAAAATTTTAAAAATTTTGATTTTAAATTATTTTTAAAATAATTTCTAATTAAAATTGAGCAGAAAATTTAGGTATAAGTCTTTGTTTGTACATATTTGTACAATATAAATCCATTTTCTTGGTCATTTTTTCAATTTTGACCTCACAATTTGCCGCGCAAGACTAATCACACTGTGTTCAAATAGCTTCATGTTTAATATCATTTATTTTAGTTTTGGTTAAAGTTTCATACATTTTAAAACTTGTTTTATAATAAATAAATCTTGTAGAATTACATATTAAAAAATTATACTTATACATTGAGTAGTTCAAAAATGATATGAAAGATCAAATTATGTTTTGTAGTGCCTTCTTTGCACATTTTTAAGACTCCTGTGACCCCTTAAAGTGTTAAAAGTTTGGTTTTGGTTAGTTTTAATTACTAGACGCACAAGAACACCCATAGCTACGTCCAAAAAGAAATAAATGAAAATATCTTTTAAAGCAGTTACCTTTGAAAATGGGTTGAGGCTACACCATCTAGATAACAGAGGAAGCATGCTCGCGACTTAGTGACGTCATCATCGGAAGACCTTTTTTTCCTCCCTCTGTCCGCAACCTTGGGGCGTTAGACTTTACATAAATATATGTATTTAAAAAAAAAATTCTATGCTGAATATTTATAAATTCTATGCTACCGAATTTGTTTGTCGATTCTCCTTGTGATTTTTACAATACTTTATTTTAAAAATACTTAAACACAAACATAATAGTCAGGTCGCCAAGGGGGGGAACCCTGCACTGAGAGGTTAAGTTTTTTTTATTGATGATTCTTATAGATTCGAGGGTGTAGATTACGAATCTGGAAGGTACTTTTTTGGTACCCTTGAGCATTTTTAGTTATTCAAGATGGCGTCTCCACCATCTTGAATTTTGTAATCTTAATATTTGACGATCTATTGGACAAAAATTAATAGTTTTTGTCTTTATAGATGCAATTAATAATAAAGATTCACAATTATCAAGAAAATTTCAAAAATAAAAAATTCAAAATGGCGGAATCCGCCATATTGGATTTTTTCACTTGGATTCATCTCATCTTGGATTTTTCACCTTCTAATATTTCGTGATCCACTGGCTCGAAGTTAAAAATTCTTTCCGTTTTTCTTGTCTATTTTATAATAAAATGCATGAAAATCATCATAAAGTTTTAGTTAAACACTTAAAAAAAACAAATTCAAGATGGCGGCTTCCGCCATCTTGGATTTTTCATCTTCGAATATTTCGTGATCCACTGGCTCGAAGTTAAAAGTTCTTTCTTCTTTAGTTCTATTTTTTAGTAACAAACGGTTTAAACTACATAAATGGGGAACACAACTGCAAAATATCTGAATTTATGGCAATTCAAAATGGAATCTTTCTCATTATTAGTTTTTTAACGTTGGTATTAGGCGATCAATAGCTCGAAATTAAAAATTCTTTCTATGTTAGGTATATTTTTTACTACAGAATTGTCACCATGCTTCTAACTGAGTACAAATATGTAAACTCAAGGACCAAGTTGCTTAGAGTTGCCAAGTCCCTTAGAATTAGTGGCTTTAAAGTTATTCTGACAATCCTTTTTGGACAATGGCCTATGCTTTTATGTAGTTTCAATCCATTATTAATTCATTCCCAACTCCGGCATGTGTCTCATAACGAGATCCGAGTTTTAAAAAGTTCTTTAACACATTTTCGGGTTTTTTTCATTTCTCTTAAATAAAATAATGCATATCGATATCGTTCATAGTTTTGATAACCAGATGCAAATAAATAGGGTAGAATTGGCGAGCAACTTCAATATGAAGGGACCAATATCTTGCTCTTCCAGCTCCCACATCCTTGAAGAAAACTGGTTTCAATAAACAGTTCTCCAATACTCTACTAGTGTTGCAATTCGCACCCTTTATTTTTAAAACTGACCGAAGATCTCCGCTGCAGTTTGTCTGGGATTCCTCATATCCCGCATGACTTATTTTGCAAGCATTCTTGAAGTCCTGAAGTTTTGGAAACTTCTTCCCTTTCTGCATCTGTGGGACTCCTACAAGCACACTAGGCATCACTTTGGATAGATTACTGCCACTACCCAATATTAACCCCACACACACAACCTATAAAACTTATCAACATGATGATTTGCAAAGCCACCTTACAAAACTGATGACCCCAAGTAAATGGCCAACTCTTGACCAGCTCATTTAGTGAGTCCCTGGGCTTCTGCTAAAGATGTCATGGTTGTGTCATCTGTATTCTGGATAAGAATCAGGTATCGTGTCTAACAGTGGTTGATACTTTACAGTAGTTCCTGGTTGAATCTGAAATTCATATTTTCGGCCAATTTAAGTATTTATTCAACTTTGGCTAACGTTCTGAGAATGTCTTTGAAGAATTTGAAATCTTTATCTCTATAGCATTGTTAACACTTTACCTACGGGCGTCGACTGACCCATAGACTAAGAACACTCTAAGTTTCAAACTCTCATTGGAGAATTTTTCTACATTGAAATTGACATAGAAACTAGCGCGCCCCCTTTGTGTCTAAGGGAACTAATGTAATGGTTTCTGGCTGCCTATTTGCAGTCACCTTTAGGAGATTTAACAGAGCCAATGACATCTCGTAATTTGGAACCCTTATCAAGTGACGATAGGGATCTATTTTTTACTACAACTTATTTTCGACTTTATTTTTGAATATATACAGCTACTCATTGACTTTTATATCCCTCGTAGGCCCATCCTCAAGATATTTGACCTTGTGCTTCTTTTTCTCCATTAATAAACCTACAGACTGACTACGCTTGTCATTTTAGACATGGTCCCCCAAAGATCCACAAGTGATTCGATTGAATAACTCATCAAATATTCATCCAAATGTAACAAAAACTTAGATTTAGGGGTTTTCGAGGGTTTTTCACATTTCTAAGTAATTAAAATTGGGTGTTGCTATTGAAAATTTTAAAGTTCGTAACATTTTTAATATTAAGACGGACCCTTATGCAAATTTTGTGTCATGCAATTAACTCAAAATGTTACTTGTTCACATAGTCAAAAAGGTCCGATGTAAAAGGATGACTAACGGTTGAAATAATCACTAGTGGGTAACTTTTTTTTAACAGAGAACATTACGAAGAAACAGTAGCCTTACAATTGAAAGTACAATTATGCCAATCAACAAATCAACATTTAATAGTGTTTTAGTTGCTTTCGACACGTTGCACAGTGTGCCAGAATCACGATTTAGCTGGCAAAAAATCAAAAAATGAAATGAAGCATTCAGCTGCGAATACTTTATAAATATAAACAATATAGTTCGGGGCACCTGGTGTTATGACTTATTCTCGGTTTGAGTGCTTTCCCCCTCCCCCACACCACTACGAACAAAGCATTTTGTGTTGAATTTTAATCACGTGAAGTATTTTCGCAAATTGGTATCTACTTTTTCAGCTTGTTTTGCGATAAAAATAGTCTTTCTAAATTTTTAAAAAAGATGGATCCTGAACCCTCAGGTATGATATCTATAATAATAAAAGAAAGAGTCTGTCTGTGTGTATGTATGTCTGTGGATCGCAAAACACCTACTTAGAATGCTCTAAAAAATTCGAAATTTTTAATATAGATTCCTTTTAATACCTACGTGTGCACCTGAGGCTTAGTTTTTTCATATTTGTTCTATTTTTAGAGAAAATTCGAAATAACTGGGAAAAAATACACCACTTTCGCTCAAATCCGATAGCTTTTTTTCTTTCGCGTTGTCATTGGCTTAAGAAATTAAATTAAGCTAAAATAATTCAAATTTGAAATGTTTATTTTATTCTTTTGCCATTATATTTAGAAACTACATTATTTATTTAAAAAATAATTTATTCAAGGATATCGCGGTAGGTCTGTTTATGATTATTTAATGTCTTCATTTTTTCGCCAAATGCATTGCCAAACTTGCTAAAATGTTACCTAAAAAAGCGCCAGATGGGTAAAATTTATTTTGTTTAAATAATTAATCTGGTTGGTTTCTCCAAGATCATCGTGATTGACCTGAAAATGTCAGGGTTTGTAGCTATATCTATATTTTCTCGCCAAATTATTACCAAAAATGTGCCACTGACCTAAGAGTTTTTTTTGGGTTTTTTTCTGGCTGTTACCAAGTCATCGTGTTCTAGAGCTGTACCAAACTATCAAAGACTGTTGAATCTTCATTTTTGCGCCAAATATGTTATCAGAATGACGGAAGGAGTGCAAACATTTTGTATCCTCAAGTTCTTCTACATCAATGTTCGAATCTGACAAACCACTGGTTTTGCTAAATTTCAGGTAGTCAATCTTATTGAAGCAGAGAACAACTTTTCAATATTCTTTACGACACCCATTTTCCATTAAGTTAACGGGTTCCCAGCAAGGCGGGACCATACTGCTAGTTGATAATATAAACTGTTTTTCTAAAGTTTATATAAGTTAAAATTATGTTAAAAAAAAGTTCTAATTGTAGCTAAGAAAATTAAATTGTTTTTCTTATTAATTTATTTTCTCTTAGTGTAAAAGTAAACTTCCCCGCACTTCCCCGAGGCGATTTTTGCAGGAACTTGTAGTGCATACTTCATATATTGATGTCCAACAAGAATATGTTGCGCATGTTTGCGCCATTTTGATTTATTCACTTTTTTATATAGCTCCAAAAATTTAAAAAAAAACCCTATATAAACAGCTTTTTGTTTGAAATACATTAAACTGGAAATTTCTTTTGCGAAAATTCTGGTAAAATATGTTTAATTATAAAATATATTACCAAGAAAACGTCACGCAACCTGATTTTTGTTCGCAAGAAGCGTATAAAGTAGAGTTGTGACGATGCCTCAGAAACTGTCTCACCAATCCCCAAAAAGCTTGGATCTAGAAGGAAATCTATAGCGAATTTTTAAAATTGATTATTATAAAATTTGTATAGCAGGCTATATCTTTCAACTTACATGATATATATGTATGTATATATGTCTTCATAATGTTGGAATGAAAGAATATTGTAACTTCTTGAGGGTTTTTAATTAATGTTTTGCTTCTTAAGATTGATGTATTGCATCTTTATCGCAGAATTACGTTCAAAAGAACTTGTTTTAAAAGTAATGGAATTATATAATTCAATGAGAGATAATCTTTGTATAAAACCCTATACGAAAATGTCGTTTTTTTTTTATCAGAACATCTCAAAAAGTGTACAAATGGCCCGGATAGTGAATCAAGCTATTTATTAAAACTCTTTCGCATTTTACAACGATGCGTCTCATAGAAAACTGGTTAAAAAAGTAAGAATTCTTATTTAAAACAAAATAATTACTAAAAATATCTTTAAAGTGTACTGATTTATTAATAATGAACTATTTTACATTAAATACAACCATTAAAATTTTTATAAATCACTCCAGTGAATTAATGCCAGCTAATTTGATATCTTGACACACTGTGCGTTGGAAGAGCTAGGCATTAGATTAAGTTGCTGGTCTAGAAGATTTTTAGTCTACGGGTCAGTCGACGCCCGTAGGTAAAGTGTTAAGAGAAACTTTACCATCACATAATAGTCTAGGCGGTAACTCTGTTATATTAAAGAATTTCAAGAGTCAGGCGTTTTATTTTCAAGATTACATGAACGATCGTTAATTTGAAAGGTAGGGCTTTTGACATTTCTTTTTTTTATTCTTGAAATTGTATCCCTCTAGTATTCTAATAAATAGATTACCACTTCCTCTGGTTGAATACAGTATTTCTTGCAGATTCTTCTGAATGTTTATTAACTCTTGATCCCATATTCTTATACCGCTCCACAAGATCTCAGCAAACCCAAAGCCATTACTTCGATTTATGAACTCCTCCTGCCATTACTTAAGAGTAATTCTGTTTGAAAAGAGGAAGCATTTTATACGAGTAGGGCTCTTGAAAAAAATTTAGTAGTACATAGTAATTTTGCCTGATGAATAGCAAAATATTTAAAATACACTTACTTTAATGTGGTGGAAAACTTCTTTAATATTGTTCCTGCAATATTCATAGTTTTAAACTATTTTAAACACAATATACAAAAAAAAATATTGAAAGAATTTTTAATTTCCTACCAATGGATCACGTAATATTAGAAGGTAAATAATCCAAGATGGCGGAAGCCGCCATCTTGAATTGGGTTTTTTAAGTATTAAATAAAACTTTGATGATTTTAATGCACTTTATAATAAAATATGCAAGTAAAACTGAAAAAATTTTTAACTTCAAGCCAGTGGATCACGAAATATTAGAAGGTGAAAAATCCAAGATGGTGGAAGAAGCCATCTTGAATTAGGTTTTTTAAACGTTTAACTAAAACTTTGATGATTTTCATGCATTTTATAATAAAATATACAAGTGAAACTCAAAGAATTTTTAACTTCGAGCTAGTGGATCACGAAATATTAAAAGGTGAAAAATCCAAGATGGCGGAAGCCGCCATCTTGATTTTGGATTTTTTGAGTTTTTAAGTAATTATTTACGACAAGATGCACCTATAAAAGAAAAAATTATTAATTTTGACCTAAAAGAACCCGAACGATTGAATTAAGAAGAAAAATCCAATATGGCGGAAGACGCCATTTTAAATATAAAAAAATACTCAAATCTAGCGAAAAACTATCTTCTAGATTCATAATCTACACATTAAAACTGAAATAGAAACTAAAATTAAGATATAACTAAAATAAAAAGAATTTTTAATTTAGGACCTATGGATCGCTTTATATGAACGGTGAACAAATCCAATATGGCGGATGCCGCCATCTTGATTTTTAGTATTTTCTTCAAAGTAATGTTCTATAGTAACTAGGTATAAAAAATAGAGTTAAAATATAAATATTTTGTTGGGTTAAATATAAAACAAAAATATTAAAAGTGAAAAAATCCAATATGGCGGATTCCGCCATTTTGAATTTTTATTTTTGAAATTTTCTTGATAATTGTGAATCTCTATTACTAAATGCATCTATAAAGACAAAAACTATTCACTTTTGTCGAATAGATCGTCAAATATTAAGATTACAAAAATCAAGATGGCGGAGACGCCATCTTGAATAACTAAAAATGCTCAAGGGTACCAAAAAAGTACCTTCCAGATTCGTAATCTACACCCTCGAATCTATAAGAATCACCAATAAAAAAAACTTAACCTCTCAGTGCAGGGTTCGGCCAAAAATCGGGGTTTGGCGACCTCTGACTATAACACAATTACATTTTTCAGATTTGCATTTATTGAAAGAGGGCAATTATTAAAAAGCATGTTTTATCAATATTTTATTACACTTGAACTTTTCTTTCTTTTTCCCTCCAGTTGTTAGTTTATATATATATATTTTTTTACACCGCTTCAATTTTAGAAACAGAGATATTTACATTAAGAGTGTATTTAGCTTTCTTTTCTTTGGCAAATCATTCTTATCAGTATTTTGGTTTTGTTAAACAAAGCATCATTTTTGGAAGTACAGTAATTTTTCTGAAATATACTATTGGGTTAAACCCACATAATTCTTTTTAACAAATTATTGCCATTATGGCCAGCAGAGCAAATTTTATATAAATCTAAAATGGAAATGGTTGCATCTAACATGATTTTTCTGTGATCTGAACGCTGCAAAGTGCAGCTTTCTGTCATAAGCTTTGTCACAACAATAAAACTATAGATTACGCATTTTACAACTATTTTTCTAGTCCATAACAAGCCCCCCCCCCTATTTAAGTTTCTAATTAATAGATAGCTATCTTTCTCCATAACAATTTCATGGTTTGTAACAAGCACAATTCTTTCCACTCGGAAAACTTGATTTTTTCAAATACTGAATGGCAACAATATCCTGCCAAATATGTTAAAACTACAATCAAGTTAAGTAAACCCAACATCGAGCTTTTGTAACCCCAGCTTTTTAATATTCCATTCGTCTAGATGCTTAATTTGTGTGCAGTTCATAAAATCTAAACAGAAATTAAAAAAGGATCTATGATACTTCACAGGGAATATTGTTTAGATAGATATATCTATGGTAATTTTATTATTCACAACCCTATACTTTCAATAGAATAAATTGTTCTATATCAGCTCTTTTATAGTTCAGGGATTAATTTCTTGATACAAAAAATCTATAAAAATTGTAATTAGCTTTTGTGCCACATCAATAATTAGACCGAGGATAAGGTAACTATAAAAAAATATTGGCGCATTTGTAAACTCCAATAAGGTAAAAAAAATTATATATGATTAAAAATTATTCCATTCAATTAAATGTTCAATCAATATGTGACACGCTATTGTTCATAGTTACGAATAATTCATCATGGCATATGAAATTTAGAATATGTCAAGCAAACAATCAAAACTTTAGTGTTACAATAGTTCACAGTTAAAAATCAGGTGCGCTGCGCTCATCAAACTCAATTGCGGGTCATTTATAAGTGTTTACACAGAAAAATTGTTCGATACAATAAAAATTCTTAGAAATATTAATCTTAGTTTATTACACAAATCCCCGAGTTAACCTCAACATGGCTGCTGCTCCGGCATAAATTAATTTCTTGGTTTTTTAAGACGGTCTTACTCTCTATTAGAAGAAACGACGAAGAAATAGCATGGGATTTCTAATAGACATTTGTGCAAAGTGGAATTTATTATTTTTATTTAAAAATTAAGAAAATAATTTAATAATGCCTAAAATCAACAGATTTCTTAAGGGGCCATAGGAGTCTTAAAAATGTGCAAAGGTACTACAAAGCATAGTTTGATCTTTCATGTAATTTTTTAACTACTCAATATATAAGTATAATTTTTTTTTATATGTCATTCTACAAGATTTATTTATTATAAAACAAATTTTAAAATTAATGAAACTTTAGCCGAAACTAAAATAAATGATATTAAACATAAAGCTATTTGAACACATTGGGATTAGGCTTGCGCAGCAAATTTTGAGGTCAAAATTGAAAAACTGACCACAAAAATGACTTTATATTGTACAAATATGTACAGACAAAGACTTATACCTAAATTCTCGGCTCAATTTTAATTAGAAATTATTTTTAAAAAAATTTAAAATCAAAATTTTAAAATTTTTATTAATTTTTTTACTAAAAAGTTCTTAAATAATTTCTTATTAAAATTGAGCTGAGAATTTAGGTATAAGTCTTTGTTTGTACATATTTGTACAAAATAAAGTCATTTTCTTGGTCATTTTTTCAATTTTGACCATTTTTTTCAAATACCTTTGTGTTTAATATCATTTATTTTAGTTTTGGCTAAGGTTTCATAATTTTTAAAATTTGTTTTATGATAAATAAATCTTCTAGAATTACATATAAAAAAATTATACTTATATATTGAGTAGTTAAAAAATTACATGAAAGATCAAACTATGCTTTGTAGTTCCTTCTTTGCACATATTTAAGACTCCTATGACCCCTTAAAATGCCTGCCAAGAGTACAGCTGTGGAAATTAAAAATTACCCACTTGAGGTTATTTCATCCGTTAGTCACCCTATGGAATCGGACCCTTTTGAGATTGTGAACAATTAACATTCTGAGTTAATTGCACGACACACAATTTGCATAAGGGGACATCTTCATATTAAAAATGTTACTAACTTTAAAATTTCCAATAGCAACACCCCTTTTTGAATCCATATTTCAAATCTCTGACCTATGTTAATACGAAATGCCAAATTTTGTTAGTTTTTAAGCATTATTAAAGGAGTTAGAGACGTGCAAAGTTTAGGTCCCATAATGTTAAATCAGTTGCACATAAAAAAAACTATCCCGATCTATAAATAATTAAGATGATGAAACGATTTTTTTTACTGAAAAGAAATTATAATAACCCAAACAAAATGCATTCAATATTGGGGTATTTAACACAAATTTTATATATTTAAATAATTATTATATTAATTTTTAAAAAATATATGAATAGAAACCCCTTAATATTTTTAAAGAAATAAATTTAAGACAAGAAGTTTAAGCGAAATCCCAATTTTTTTTTTAAAAAAATTTAATAATTTTCTGAGTAAATCACAAAATACTTTTTAATTGCCCTTTAGGGGACTGTGTATAAGATTACGTGTGTAATTGATAAATAATGACGGCTTTGCATGCATGCTTGCTTGTCATTTTAGAGATGGTCCCCAAAAAGTCCACAAGTGATTCGATTGAATAACTCGTCAAATATTCATCCAAATGTAACAAAAACTTAGATTTAAGGGTTTTCAAGAGTGCTTAACATTTCTAAGTTATTAAAATTGGGTGTTGCTATTGGAAATTGCGAAGATCGCAATATTTTTAATATGAAGACGGCCCCTTATGCAAATTTTGTAGCGTGCAATTTACTCAGAATGTTAATTGTACACAATCTCAAAAAGGTCCGATTCTATAGGGTGACTAACGGATGAAATAACCTCAAGTGGGTACTTTTTTATTTCCACAGCTGTACATAGGTGCCTCTTTGACACCTGAAATGACTCCAGTTAAACTGAAGTCGATCGAAAAGTTGACGTTACTTATTGACGTTAGATATCTTTTGTTTTATTTAGTCAAAATTTTTCTTAAGACATTTTTTTGTAGTAATGTGGCATGTTAGAACTAAACAACACAATTGAAGAGCTTAGTGGAAGAACGTGCTAAGTGAAATTTTTGAAAAAAAAATCTATTTTTGTGTCAATGAATATATTGCTATCTGCTTTAACGATAACTAGTTTCCCCTTTTTCATCAAATTAAGTTTAATTCACATTTTACGCTTTGCAAGTTCTGCTTTCAATAGATCTGAGTGCAAACGAAGAACTTCATAGCTCGTTTTCACCTTTTCGTCACTACTTGGCATGTTCTTCCCCACTAAGCTCTTTCCATTCTGCTTTAAGGGGGTACAGGACACAAAATCTTCCAAAAAATCAAAAGGATATTATTATCATAAAAAATAACACAAATATTTTAGAATAATTTAAAACAAAAATTTTATTTATATCTGCAGTAGAACGTGAGACGTGCAGTTTTTTGTGTCATGACATCTGTGTTGGCCAACCACGTTTATAACCTTTGCTTCCTCGTAATATTAGATAGGAATAACGTTATCGAATCCTTAGTTGTTCGGTTGGTTTGGAGCGCATCAGTAAGGAAAGGGATAAGCTTCAAAGCTGTTTTTCTCCTTGATCGTGTTTTCGATGATTTTTTGACTTTAAATTGATATAACTCAAAATCTACTGCCCATAGAGTGTCAAAATTGTCCATTCATATTTTTCAAACATATATATTTAATTTGTCTTTAGGGATTAGTTGTAAATAGTTTATTTTTTTATTTATTAATTTTTATAAAAAAAAAGTGAACCTGTGAAATTATTAAAAAAACTTCAATAATTAAAAAAAAAAAAAAAAAAACTATGGCAAATAACAAAAATCGGTAAAGACAGTTTGTTAAGTACATTTTTCGGTTTATAAAAATGCTAAATTTTTGTTTGTCAATAAATAAGTTTTTGACTTATAACAAAAATAAGAAACATCACTTTTTGACACATTTTATTTTTAAAAAAATAAATAATGATAATTTAAAACCTTTGACTATCTAAAAGTGTAAGTATATTTAATACATTTATAGAAAAAAAACTATATTGATATCTGCAATATTAAAAAAAAAGTTGAAAGTGTCCCATACCCCCTTAATAACAAGTTATTCTAAACCAAATGCTTATTTGAATCAATAAACAGACCACCACAGGAGTTAGTTTTTTATTGTAAAGAAAGTGGAATCAAAGGGCGGCAGCACCAAATTTGGCACTTGAGAACAGTAGCAACTTGTGCTTTTCGGTGCGCAACCAGGAGTGACTAGGGAATGAATGAATTCTTGAGTAAATAAAATTGTCTTGCTGTGGAGAATATCACAAGAAGGGTTTCTGGATTATAGCATTGCAGAGTGCTAAGATTTCCACCTCGGGACTTCTGTACATTTTACTTTGATTAAAACACACTTAACTAAAGTGAAACCTAACAAGATGAGGACTGATAATGCATGTGCGCACTAGAAATGACGAGGAAAACCTCCGGAAAAAAAGAGTTGTCTAATGCGTGGAGCCCAGCATAATCTCTGACTAGGACAATCCTATTGCTTACAAAATTCCATGATATGCTTACATTTCTACAAACATGGAGTACATAGATAACACCCATTTGTGACAAAATATACGCCTGACTAGTTTATACAATATGTGTGTGATTAGTAGCTCTATTTAAATAGTTAAGTAGCACATTTGATAAAGGCTCTAAATATTTTTGCCAGCCATAAATTAACCTTCCTAAATTTGAAAATAAAATTCTTTAAAAAAATACGTTTCCATGAATCGATTGACTATCCGCAAGAGGGTAAAGAACTCAATTTATCGGTGGCAAAAACATAACGTCTAGGTTAAAGAGGGTCTAGAAGCTCCACTCCTCCAATTTTGAGCAATTGGAAATGTATCAAAAATAGCAAAAACAGGGCACAGAAATGTCAAGTGAAGCTGCTCGACGGGCTGATGGGGATCATGTTCTGGTACCAGTCGCGGTTCTCCTCCAGAGTGTCCAGAATGTCCTGCGCGTCCGGGTACACCAGGTCCCCCCACGTCTCCCACAGCGGGTGCACAATATAGTCGATGAAGCCCACCTGCAACACGCAACTTTCTCAATCCAAAGAACCCTCAAATGGCACTTGAAGAAGATTCAATTGATATACCTGCGATTTCTCGATGGTCGCCGTGAGACGGTCGCACATCGGGCTGATGTCCATGCCCTGGCTCCTCTCCTTGTCCCCCTGCTCGAAGAACTCTTCCATGATCAGTTTCACCCACTGCTTGTAAATGTGCAAAGGTTTAGTTGGATTACTCAAGTCGGCACAATGGACCATGTTCTGCAACACCTACGAACAATTGCATTTTTAGACTCAGAGAAAGGAACAAAAGTATTTCGAAGGAACGTTGGAACAGGAGATTTCTATACGTTTACTAGTTATTTATTCAAAAAGCAGCGAACATTGTAAATACCAAGAAAATATTGCTATGAAACACATTGCAAAGTTAAACACACACCTGTATTCTTTCTGTATAGTTGTCTAATAATACCATTCCAGATCCTGAGACTTTTTTAGTTTCTACCATTGTTTTGAGATCTGCCAAGAGATTCATATGTTTGGACATGTCAGTTGCTAAAACCTAAAACACAAGAAGCACTTCAATTCAGACACTTTAATTTAGAAATGTATACACCGCTTTTTTAATCAATTAAATTATGAAAAAGATGTCAATAATTATTTGAAAAACAACATTCTGTAGCGTTTTTTTTTAAAGTGAATTCGTTTTTTGAAGGTTTAAATTATCGTCGCATTAGAGCTACATGAGGGAGAGCCGAAAAAAGTGTTTGTTTATTCAACATCGGCTGTTCGGAAAACGTCATCATTGCGAAGTCAAAGAATTATAGAGTCATCAGTCGAAGTCAGATGGTTATGTTAGTAGCACTATGATAAAAAAAGTGAATTTCAGTTTTTCTTAAATCCGACTTGTTTGACCTTGAGAGGAGGTCAAAGTTCGAGGTAATGGACCAATGGTGTACATTATATCATCCTTCTACTTCTAAAGCCATAAGTGTTCCATGATTTTTTTTGAAATTTGGATACTACTTGATACTAGGTACATGTCAGCATAATTAGTTTGGTGGGGCACTCATGGTTTTGAAGGTCAGGGTCCTTTGAAAAAAGGTCATTTTCATTAATTTTTGTAATTTTTTGGCCTAATTAGCTGCTTAAGCCCTAAGTGACCCACAAAAATAATTATTGGAGTAGTTGCACACACTAGGGTAGTACATAGAAAAATATAGAACACCATGGGTGGTCCTTTACTTTGGTAGTTAAACACAGATGTTGAGTCACAAAGATGACCATTTTCAAAAAAAGGCCATATTCAAAGGTCAATTACTCGAGAAGGCAAGAGTCAATAACTTGGAGACACAGTTGCAAATACACTTCAAATAGTAGTTTTAACCCCGTAGTAGTTTTAGACCCAGGTAAAAAAGCTATGGCAACTCACTTTTTTTTATTATAGTCAATTTTGTGCAGTCCATTTTGAACATTTCCAAAAAATATTCAAATTCAAAATTACTCTAGAAGGATTTCCATTACTCTAGAAGGAAAGGGCCAATAACTTGGAGACACAGTTGCAAATACACTTCGTATATTGTAGTTTCAGACCCAGGTGAAAAACCTATTTTTTCTGAACTTTTGATATTTAATATTTTCTTGTGCCAACAGCCAACCAAAATGAATACATACCAAAGAGATGTACCCCAAAATAGCAAGTGATGGGCGGTGGTACTTTTGGTTACAGAAATATTTCACCCTAAACCTGCCGAAAATCCAAAATTGCGCGACTTTCGAGGTCATTTATTCCTTGTACCAACATTGGAAATGTATAAAATTAGCTGGAAAATAATCCGTATGTATTGCAGAAACAAAATCAATTCACAAACCTATATAGGTATTTGCTTCAATTTTATTTAATGAGGCTTTAAACTTTGAAAAAAAAATCAAAAGTAACCAGTAATAAATTGAGCTGGAAAATAATCTTTTTGTATTGTAGAATTAAAATTAATTCACAGAATTATGGTTATTTTCTCCGATTTTATTTAATAAGGCTCTAAACTTCAGAAAAAACGTGCAGTTGTGTGTTTGCTGCAAAATTTCGAGCTCCTTAACTGCTTGTGCCAAAAAAAAAAAAAAAAAAATTGAAGCAAGTACACCTAGATCTGTGAATTTATTTTATTTCTGCAATGCATAAGGATTAGTTTCCAGCTAATTTTATAACTGGTTACTCTTGACACAAGCAATTAAGGAGCTCTAAACTTTGCAAAAAGCACCAGATTGCACGAAATTTTGAGTTTTTTTCAAAGTTTAGAGCAGTATTAAATAAAATTGAAGCAAATAACTATAATTCTGTGAATTTATTTTGTTTCTACAATACATAAAGATTATTTTCCAGCTCATTTTATTACTGGTTACTACTTTTGATACAAGGAATTAAGGAGCTCCAAACTTTGCAGCAAACACAAAATTTTGCGAATTTTTTAAAGTTTAAAGCCTCATTCAATAAAATTGGAGCAAATACCCATAGGTTTGTGAATTGATTTTGTTTCTGCAATGCGTACGGATTATTTTCCAACTAATTTTGTACATTTCCAATATTGGCACAAGGATTGAATGACCTCGAAAGTCGTGCAATTTTGTATTTTCGGCAAGTTTAAGGTCAAATATTTCTGTAACCAAAAGTGCCACCTCCCACCACCCATCACTTGCTTTTTTGGGTACTTCTCTTTAGTATGTATAATATTCAATAGATCATATACAGATTTGGTGTGTTGTTGGCACAAGAAAATATTAACGGTCATAAGTTCAGAAAAAGTATTATTTTTTTCGAATTGTTTTGAATGGCCTTGGACCTTTGTGCCAAATGTCACCCATAAGTTTTTATGTCCTAACATGTACTTTGGAACAAGTAGATCATGAAAAAATTGTCACTGCAATTTTTAACTCTTGAAACAAAAAGAATTGCTATACGAAAGTTGGTTCGTTTTTGTTTTTTTTTCGAAAAAAGGACGCCCTAAAACTTTAATAAAAAATTTTTTTTTAGCAAAAACAAAATATTCAAGTCTAATATTTTTTCATAAAGAACTTATTCCGTAATTTACAGCAAAATCAAAAATGTCAACTTTCCAAGCCTGCCTGACTTTAAAAAAAACTGGCTCTTAAGAGTAGATAGTTTAGTTGGTTGGTTGGTAGAACACACACATACGCGACAGATGCTGTCATCTATCGCGCGCTACCTCCACAATTTAGACATGTCCCTGAAGGGGATGGAAATAGTTTACAGGGACCCATACCCGTAGGAAACTGCGCGATGACCACCCACAGGACTTTCGGATCCAACAGATTTAACGAGCACGTACTCCGCATAGGGTAGACTAAATGAGTGAACAGGCCCCAGTGAATGAACATTTGGTAAATATAATTTAAAAATAAGGATTGAAAATCATTCCACTAGATGGATTGGTAACATTGACTTTCTCCCATGTAGTAGGAAGGTATCTGATGTATGGTTGGTTGTCCTGGTCATTATATCATGGTGTTCATTCACTGGAAAACGCAACGCCTTAAACGTTCATTCACTGGTTAGTGTACCCTACTCTCTAGAAAAACACAAACATGCATGCCTTAAAGGGATTCGAGCCCGAGCCCGAACCCAGAAGCTCCAAAGGCTAGCTCCCTAACCGTTGCGCCGCCGAGATGGTTTAGCTATTGGGTTGACATTCTAGAAGTTTCGGTTTCTTTTAGAGACGTTAGTCTTCTGTCTTTAACAACAGGTAACTTTTTTTCCTCAACCAAAACAAACGACAGTTTTTACACTTGATTTTGAGTTCACGCTTGATTCTCATTGAATTAGAGTCTTTTTTAAATGGGGACAACTTGTGACTGTCTATGCCTTAATTAAAAAAAAAAAATTAGAATATGTTAGTACAGTACTACTAAGATAAGAAAAAAAAAGACCATTAAAGTTTTTCTTAAATCCTTCTTGTTTACCTTGAGTACAGGTCAAAGTTCGAGGTCCCGAATAAACGGTGAACATAATATCAGAATTCTACTTTTAAGGCCACGAGTGACCATGAATGTGAATGTAGTGTATTCGTTTCGGGCTGCCTATTTGTAGCCTCTAATTTGAATGTGACTACTACCTGATGATAGGTACAGGGTGAGGCAAACAAAAGTGGCCCCGGTCTAGAGATAGGAATACGTTGAAATGCTTGGCGAGAAAAACTCTTGAAGATGCCTGAAACCTGTTTTTACAATGGTTGGATCGGATTAGCTTCACATTAGAGCTACTCATAGACTAGTGGTGAGTTCAGATCTTAGTTCTTATTGTATGAAGACGTCCCATAATGCAAATTTTGTGCTTTGCAATCAATTTAGAATGTTTTGCATTAACAAAAAAAAGGTCGGATTCTCTAGGATAAATAACGATCAAAATAATCACTAGTGGGAACTTTTCTTGATCAACTCTACAAACCTTGTTTATATTTCATTTCAACTAGCTTCGACAAACCCTAGCGTAGTTGCCGGCCAATAAGTCGCCAAGCGTTTGTTTGGGCTTACTATTGAAGCGATCAATCACTTCGGTTAGCAAACCTCTTTTTGTATTGGTTTTTGACTTGGCAACATTTCTGTCGTATTCTTATCTCCACTTTGGGGACACTTTTGTTTGCCTCACCCTGTATATATCAGCATATTTAGTTTGATGAGTCACTCATTACTTTGAAAGTCAAGGTCATTCGAAAAAGGTTATTTATTCTAGGTTGATTTATATCTTGGTTCTGCTCAAATATCTTGTTGGCTGATAAAACCAGAGCTGTAACCAAATCCGTCGATCACGCCGTGAACTAACAATCACCACAAGACGTTATCGGTGGATGCTGTGAAAATTTACCAGGCAAAAAAAATACTATTTGGCTCACACGCTTTAATTTCGTTTATAATTTTAAAAGTTAAATATTGACACTAGCGATATTTTTGGACTCCACATAAAATTGGTCTTGTAATGTGGTAATAATTAAGACTGTAGTAAATAAGATTGAAAGAAACCATATCACTGATTTTTTGGCAACCACCCAAATAATGTGCATTTGAGAAAGATATTTCTTGCCAAAAAGGTCGATTTAAAAATTTGTGTGCCCAAGTTTTGTCAAACTTTTTTTTTTGGCCCGATTTGTCACAAATGTTTTCACAAATATTGTATACTCTAATGTAATGTTTGGTGGCCAAAAAAAAAAGGGGGGGGGACCAAAAAAACAACAGTGATATGGTTCCTTTCAATCTTAACTCCTACACTGAAAAAAATGATCCCTCAAATTTTACCAAACATTATTGGCCCATACAAAATAATTTTACTACACAAAACTAAATATATTTGCTTAATACGTTTGTAACATTTGGTTCACTGTTCCAAAAAAATATTAACCGATACCAAATTATTTTGTAACGACTACCAAATTATTTGGTAAAGGATTTTTAGTCACATTTACCAAACTTTTTGTCAACGACAGCATTCCATGACGTCACACAAGACTCAAGTCAAGGAAGAAGAACATCGTTCAGCAACAATTGTTTGTTGTTTATATTTATATTGTCGTCGGCCGCTATTTAGAATTTGATAGGTAAATTTATTTTAAACATTTTATTGTATCCATTATGCCAGTTGTTAATGAACAGACTTACTGCATTCGGCAGTACAGAATGTCACTTTTTATGGTCTTTTCAGTGAAATGGCCATTTCAGTGACCGGCTACTACGATTAACGAACCCTAATCGGTATCTCGTAATATAATGAAAACTATATATTTTACATTAGTGATTTGCAGCAGTTTAACAATTTGTTTCTGATTGAAAACTACTTTAGGTACTGCTAGCTAATACATACAAGTCGAACCGAATGCCAAAAGTCGCCAAATAGCAATCCGGCCCCATTGCGATAAGTTTCCCTACTTTATTAACCTGATAATTCTCGATTAGTTTTTGGTTCATTTGTCATAAAAATTGTCTTATTATGAATATGCATTGCTTCAAATTGATCTATAGGGGCGACGATAATTCAAACCTAACCTAAATCAAATTGATCAATAACTTTTTTTCTTAAGCTTAGGGTCCGAGCATCGCCAAAATAACTGCTAGCCTATAAACGGCCCTTGCAGCCAAAAATGTCCAGCAATAATACCCCGTGTAGAAGGAGTGCACATTAAATATAATCTAAAGTCCCAATGCTGTTTACAAATTTGTTTTCGCTAAAAAACATCAGTATCAGAGCAGTATTGTAGGGTCTATTGAAAGCCTAAACACTTATTTGTACACTGCTCAAAACAATTAGGGAAATGCATGGTTTAAACTATTTCTTCCCCATGATTCCGTTTGGTAACATCAGCTTCCAATTTTTTTTCTCACTAAGTTGAACTCGTACTCATTTATCGTTAGATGGAAGAATCATGTCTTTTGAAGAATTAAATAATGTTTGGTTTAATTGAATGAAATTATGAAAAACATGGTAAAATAAAATTCACTTCCAAAAACTTTTGTGAAATAAATTGACCCTAAATTCTTCACGCTTGCATTCCTTGAAGTCTGAAATTTGATTTTATCTTTTTTCTACAATTAAAATTTTGAAAAAATATTGTTATAATTTATTCAAAAGTTATGATTCCAGTTTTTTACCCTTTAAATTTTTGTTTAAAAAATTAAGATTTGCTTCCCTGTATTTTACCATTTCAATCTGGATGCAAAAGGAATCTATTTCACAAATTTCATATTTTTATAACAAAAATAAGAAGTTGGAACTCGACGGGTAAGCAAAAGTATGCAAAGTGCTCCCCTAATTGTTTTGAGCAGTGTAGAATCAGGCAATTTTAATTTGAAAGACATTTTGTTTAGTTTTGTTTGGGTTCGTCGACATTCCATTGTTTAGTTTTGTTTTAAATCAAGACATGCTCGAGAAGAAGCTCAAAATAGGATTTGCCCTGGTGCGATGCTATTTGTTGAATGTTCCTTTTATCATAATTATTTATTATAATAGAATTTTCCCCTACATTTCCTCAAAAAGAAAGGTATATCCCAGTTCCCAACCCTGCTAGAAATCGGCCAAGCCTTGGGCAACTGAAGCACTGTCGGATTATTATTAACCCTTAGTCATTGTACAGATACTTTTCAAGCATGTGTCATCCTTGACAGAATCTTGAACATAATGGGATCTCCGAAGCTATATTATTTTTTTAATCGCTAGCCAAGAGATATCGCCAAGCTCAAAAGTCACGGAGCAGGGACTCGACTAGGATTAACCCTAATCGGTATCTCATTGTATGTAAAATATATTTTTTCGTTCAAAACACTCATTAATTTTTTTATCGAAGGAATTAAAAAGAAATCCTCCCACTATTATTAAACATTTCAAGATATCCAATTTTCTAGATACTTAATATGTATTTTATATTTTTTAGAATATTCTTGAGGTCTTGCAGAATGACTGGAAGAAAGAGAAAGACCTAAAGAAGGCAACCTACTCTAAGGACAAGACACCAAGCCAACTTCTGCTGGCCTCTTCCGCGGTGACTTATGTCTCCCGACCATCTCCCCCTCTGGTGCACACTCGTGTGTCCCCTCAGGATGTTAAAGACAGATGAAGCAACCATTCCCCCAGTCTCACCTGCTGCCCACTGATGCCTACTCACCACCACTTGAAGGATGCCTGCACTTTCTGCGAAACCCCGTTCCCAAGTAGAGCTGAGTGCGATGACCACCTTCAAGACCTCATCTCGAATGACCTCCTCTCCCCCTTGCCGGCCCAAGGTATCATCCCCAGCCCCGCCTCATCCCAGCCGCCTGCGAGTCCTCCACCCGCCTTTCCAGCGACAGGCCTCTTTGGGATTTCCTCAACCCCACAGGCCCGAAGGAAAAGGCGTTTATATGCCAGACTTGTGGCTTCCGCTTCAAGAAGTTCCAGGAGTTCCGTAGACATAGGGCTCACCACCAACAACCTCCACCGCCCAAGCTCCCTACCCTGCACGCCTCCGGGCCTTCCACCTCCACGCTAAACCAAGGACCAAAGCCACAGTCAACCGCACCAGGGTCTTCCCCATCCACAACAGGCACTCCCACCTCAAGGCTTGCGTACTCGGATATCCTTCAATCCATTCCACCCGGGACCACTCACAAGTCTCCAGTCCAAGCTCCAAGCGATCTGGACCCTAGGACCGATCATGCAAGGCCATCCCTTCCTGGACAAGGATGTGGAGTTCACCCACTCAAAAACGATTCCGAGGGTTGTCCTGCAACGTACGAAAATCTACTCCTTGTCGACCCCCCTTCTTGCAAGTGGCCCCCCGAAAGCACCGGCCACCACTTGAGCCCAGGACGTCCTCCATCCCTCGGGCAAGTGGAGCGGCCGTCCACGCTTTCAAAACTGCCCCTTTTGAATAAATATTGTAACTAACTTATATTTTTTTTTAGGTTCATAAATATTAACAGCCGAAGAGCGTGAACTTAGCTCGGATGTTTTTGAGAAATGGCGGTGCTCTAAAAAGTTGCAACGGTTAACTTGTAAGTGACAGTGTCATTTGCTAAATAAAAGAATTGTTCTTGTGCTTTAAGCGAACTCGTAAAATATCAAAAAGTGCATCATTTGATTCCTCAAACTTTTTTCTATAACAAAATATTTTTTATTAATCCCAGTAGATGGTCACCCCTAATTATTTTAATTTTGATCAGAAACATGATGATGCCTAATGGCATCGCTGGAGCTGAAACGGTTAAATTCCAGAATCTTTTGTTTTGATTATAGCTCAACATGTAATAATAAGTCTAATGCTATTAAATGGGGTAATATAAAAAAATGGCACTTTAAAATATAGTTCATCTAATATTTTTGTGTTTATTGTCGGATTGCATGTAAATGGTAAAATGATGAAAATTTCTTATTGTTGAGCATCAAGAGCTATATGTGTATATCTATTTAAAACACATCTTTAATGTAAACATCACCACATGATACATTATCCCCAAATTATTAAAAGTTTGGTCCACTAGTAGATTTATGGAGTGTGCGATATGAACCAAAACATTAAGCATATAAAGTATATGCTAATTCAAACTGTTGTAAAAATAACTAAAACACTTGTCATAAAATATCAGCTGCAAATGTGTAAGCGGTTATTCATGAGATCTTTTGATGAGCGATTGTTTATAGGAAATGAGAATATCAACATCCAATATTAGTGTTTTTTTTATGTGCATTCAAATTCAGATTTAAAAAATTTAGATGTATTTGTCGTTGAACTAATTACATTTAATGGTATAGGTTACAAACTCGTATATAGTGTTATTTCTCGTCAAAATGATGAGCTATCACTTCTGCGTCAGATAATTATCGTTGGTAATAAATATGTTTTTTGTGTATCTGTAACATACAATTAAACATAATGATCATGTAGGAGGATACCAAATTTCTAAATTATTTATATTTTTTGTCAAAATTATTGTCGTAACCAGGTCTTTTACACTGCCTATTGTGTATAATTAGAGTTGTGTGATACGTTGCATTCCATTATGGGTTAATATGTGTGAATTCATCGACTATATTATATACTTTTTTTTGCCAGATACCTGCATTGATTAAATAAATTGTTATGTAAATGTTGTCAGTTATTGTTTATTTTTATAAGGTAACCTTAAGTACAAACTTTCTTCTTTCCTTGCATACTTACAAAATGCTAAAATAGTAATGCAACATACTTTTGCATGTTTAATTGTACCAAATTTTGAGCAAACATTAAAAACAATTTTTAGTTCATTAGATAATTTTCTGTCAAAATGTGATGCAAAGCAATTTTAATTCTGTATAATTCTGTATATGTGAAAGTCTATAGCTAAATTTTCATTTAATTTATAGTATTAGCTATATTTTGCCTAATAATAATTTATGTTCGTTGATTTAGTAGGCGTAACTGATGTATCTTGTGAATTTATTACATTATTATATTAATAAAAAATGTAGCTGTATTTAATAAATTTGTTAATTTCTATTCATTAATTTAGTAAATATATTACCACATATTAGCCTAATATGTGGTAATATATTTACTAAATTAATGAATATAAACTAACAAATTTTATTAAACACAACAGCTACATTTTTGGTAAATATAATTTGTGATAAAATTCACAAAATACTCAAGTTACGACTACCAAATCAATGAGTATAAATTACCAAATTTTTAGTAAATACAACAGCGTCATACTGCGTTAAACCAAATATTTGGTAAAATTTACGAAATACTTTAGTTACACCCACCAAATCAATGAGTATAAACTACCAAATCGTTGGTAAACACAACAGCGTCATACTGCGTTTAACAAAATATTTACTAAGATTTACTAAATACTTTAGTTACACCTACCAAATCAATGAGTTTAAGTTACCAAATTGCTAGTAAACGCAACAGTGCCTTATTTGGTAAAATTTACAAAATACTTTTGTTACATATACCAAATCGTCATCTGTGTCCGATACCAAAATATTTGGTAGAATTTACCAAATGCCGTTTACTAAATCTTAATGGTGGCATTTACCAAATCTTTATTTGTCCCCTATTGCACCAAAAATCTTATTTGCTTTTACCAAAATTTAGTACAGATTACCATTTTTTTTTTGAGTGTATTACTTACAAGATTTTTTTTTAACTTAACTAAGACGAAAATAAAAGATAAATATTTTTTAGTAAAGAAAACACTTACCATATCAATGGACATTTTACGGAGGCTCAGAATCTGTTTCTTATTTAGACTTGCAAATATATTACAGTTTTCATCCTGTAGTAATTTGAAAGCTACCGCCAGAGAATGGTTTTCCAACACTGATTCATCATTATACATAAGGGCAAGTTCAGAACCTACCAGAAAAGAAAACAAATACTAACAAACCTTGGCTGTATATAAATCTACATTTTTTTTAAAGATTTCATTTCATTGAGAGATGTTTATTGTGAAGCAAAGCATGATCCATGAACAATTGGGAAAATATGGGGTATCCAACGTCAAGCAAAATTAGTGCTAATTTTTTTATTATTCTTTATTGAGATGCTTAGATCTTTTTAAGATACTATTTCAGCACATAAGTTAAAATGTACGTTCACGAATCAACAATATGCTTGTTCTTTTACCAAGATATTTTTGATGAAGAAAACACTTTCTAATCGTTCCAATTTTTTCCATTTCTTAAAAACTACCAAACATAGGTTCAATGTGACTCGTTCGTGCAGAAACAATGCATCTAATGTAATTAGGCGCGGAGATATCTGGACTGTCCTGATCTAGAGAAAGGACCAAAAACAAGACACATTTCGCCTCTGTCAAATAACTGCAAAGTTCTGTCCATTTCAATCAATTCTCAATGCGCATGAACAGTAAAGGTGTACTTAAAAGGCTACGTCCTCACTACGACAACTAAAACAAAAATGTCCACAAATTTCACGCGCATCCCCATACAATTTGTATAGGCATGCGCGCGCATGGAGGATGAAACAACCGCAATTCATACTCCGTGCGTCAACGAAAACAATGACGCACGTTGACTGCACCTCAATTGTGACACACGGTGTTTTAGCTATTAACGCATGCCTTAAGTGTTTACGAGAATACTCTGATTCGGTGCGTCTTGCGCTATGGTAACTTCAGGGGAAAAAACGAATTTATCTTGGGAACTTTTCAAATAATCAAATCGGAATCCAAAAAAGCAATTAAAATTCCACTCTCGCCAAGTAACCCTGAAAAAAGTTGCAAGAAAGGATCGAAAATCCTGACAACTTTTCCTATTTAAGCCATGTTAATTTGTTGTAGGGTTACTATTGTCAAAAAAAAGGGAAAAAATAAAAAAGGGTAATTAAAGTAGAAGGGCATAAACTATTTTCAATCAATTGAATTTTAATTACATTTTCAAAACCTTACATGTCTCCATTTAAATTGATGTGTTTAATTTCTTTCTTGTGTTTCTTATGCATTATGATAAAAACGTTTGTCCAATATGATATGAAACTGGTTTGATATGATTGATGATTTTGATACTGGTTTGTCAAAATGTTATATAAAGCTAAATAAAATAACGGTGGATAAATGAAATGTTTTAAGACTTGAAAGTGTCTAGGGGCTGGGGAGCCCAGTCGATTAGGCATTCGCCTAGCATGCGGAAGGTCCCAGGTTCGGGTCCGGGCATCGCCAAAATAACTGCCGACCTATAAGCAGCACGTGCAGCCAAAAAATGCCTGACGAATAATACCCCGTGTGGCGGGAGTGCACGTTAAATATCCTTCAAAGTCCTATCGCTGCGTACGATGTCGCCCTTAATGGTTGCGTTGGGTGCCTACATTAGTAGTTTCGGTAAAGCAAAGGGGACATAAACTTCGCTAGAAAAAGCTAATTAATATAAAAATGCACTATTGTATCAAATATCTTTTAATTAAGCTATCAAAAACATTGAAATCTCTCCAATACTTTTAGCTTATGAGTTAATTTAAAATCTAACTGAACCTACTGGCCCCATGAAGCTATTTACGAATCTAACATTTATATTATATAGTATTTAAATTTTAACTAAAATTATATATTTTTTTATTTTACTCTTAGTATAAATGTATTATGCCAAATCTCTCTGGCTTAGTGGTAAGCTCTTCTTGATCTTATTCCGTAGACCCGAGATCGTATACGGGTCCAGATAAATTAATTAAAGATTCTTAGAGAATTTCCTATTTAAATGTTAAAAATCTATGTTATAAACCAACAATTTTTATTGTTACACTAAGTTTTAATATTACTAAGCAAATTAATGTTTCCGTATCAATGTTGAAATCCAGGTCACGCGTTAAAGCACGCGATGCAAACTTCTTATCCCATTCTACGTTTCACTCTTTCAAAAAAGATGTATAACTAAAATTACCCTTTTTTTTATGTTTGATAAGTATGCTCTGTGTATCCAGATTTCCAACTGTATCAAAAACATAATAATCCGTAAAATACGAGGTATATCCACAAAATAAGTTCCGTTTGGTTATATAATAAAACCGTGTACAGATAGGGTGACACGGAGTAATTTATTGGACACACATCAAAGTTTTACCATAGCTCCCATTTTTATATTATATATTATTTTTTTACTCCCATTTACCCACATTTATGTAATTTTCTAGGTTAGGTTTTGAATTATCGTCACACTACTTCACGAGGGCTATTGGCGACGGGCGTCGTATTTTAGAACCACAGTCAAGTGACGAGCCACACCTGAATAGGCACCCAAAGCAACCGTTAAGGGCGACATCGTACGCAAGTGGTAGGACTCTGAAGGGTATTTAACGTGCACTCCCTTACACGGAGTATTATTCGTCGAACATTTTTAGCTGCACGGGCCGTTTATAGGTCGGCAGTTATTTTAACGATGCCCAGACCCGAACCTGGACCTTTCGCATGCTAGGCGAGTGCCTAACCGACTGGGCTCCCCAGCCCCATATAATTTACTCAACAATAATTCTTTTCCTAATTACCATTTTATGTTAAAATTTACTATTTTCTCTGTAGAAGTTGCAAAGTGTCCAAAAATAACTCCCCCAATTGAGGTAATTATTAGACAGTTCTTTTCAATCTGCACACTCTTTAGGCAAGCTACAAGGGGTAAATTGTGATATGATGCATACTATAGTAATGTGTATTTGATAATTATTTAACCCCTCATAGCTTCTGTAAAAAATTTATAACAGTGAAATCTAGTATAAATTAGCACAAACTACCTTCACAAACATATCTACGACTGAGCATTACAAAATTAAAGATCTTGTAAAAGAAAAAAAAATACACAATTTGGTATCGATTGAATGAAATTTTAAGATATAGTTTTTCGAGCACTTTGGGTTATTAACACTTTAAAGACGGGCGTCGAATGACCCATAGACTAAGAATCTTCTAGACCAGCAACTTAATCTAATACCTAGCTCTTCTAACGTGTCGAAAGCAACTAAAACACTATTAAAGGCTGATTTGTTGATTGGCATAATTGTACTTTCGATTGTAGGGCTACTGTTTCTTCGGAATGTACAGCTGTGGAAAAAAAAGTTACCCACTAGTGATTATTTCAACCGTTAGTCATCCTTTTACATCGGACCTTTTTGACTATGTGAGCAAATAACATTTTGAGTTAATTGCAGGACTCAAAATTTGCATAAGGGGCCGTCTTAATATTAAAAATATTACGAACTTTAAGATTTTCAATAGCGACACCCAATTTTAATTACTTAGAAATGTGAAAAACCTTCGAAAACGCCTAAATCTAAGTTTTTGTTACATTTGGATGAATATTTGACGAGTTATTCAATCGAATCACAAGTGGACCTTTGGGGGACCATGTCTAAAATGGCAAGCGTAGTCAGTCTGTAGGTTTATTAATGGAGAAAAAGAATAGCACAAGGTCAAATATCTTGAGGATGGGCCTACGATTGATATGAAAGTCAATAAGAAGCTGTGCACATTCAAAAATAAAGTCGAAAATAAGTTGTAGTAAAAAATAGATCCCTATCGTCACTTGATAAGGGTTCCAAATTACGAGGTGTAATTGGCTCTGTTAAAGCTCCTAAAGGTGACTGCAAATAGGCAGCCAGAAACCATTACATTAGTTCCCTTAGGCACAAAGGAGGGCGCGCTAGTTTCTATGTCAATTTCAATGTAGAAATTCTCCAATGAGAGTTTCAAACTTTGAGTGGTCTTAGTCTATGGGTCAGTCGACGCCCGTCTTCAAAGTGTTAATATATTCGTTGCGAAAAAGTACTTATCTAATCCCTATAATTAAGAGGATTTATCAGCCAACTTTATTTTGATTCTGACTCGCCAGGTGGCGTTACAAATTTTCGCCAAATGATACGTCTGGCGATTTAAAAAAGGGGATACGTTTCTCTTTCTGGGGAGTGGAGCACGGCAAGATTTCTCAATCACAAGATAAAGATTATTCGATTGTAATCAGGTTTAGACTAACGAAAACTGGTTCCGGTACTCTTTTGCGAGCCCGGACGATGTTCTGGAGGAAAAAAAATTGTGTTGTTTGGTTATTTCTCTTTCATTTAATTTTTGTATTTGTTTAATAAATTATATTTATTTTGTAAATATTACGATCTTTCAGGAAACGATTTCTTTTCTGGTTTGCTCGTACTAATACATTATATTTCTATTTATAATTACCGAGATTTGATACCGCTACGAACTGCTCTAAAGTCATCCCTGTAAACTTCGGAATACTAGTTTAGCTTCGGCACAAAAACAGTATTGTTCTTAAGGGGTCATAGAAGTCTTAAAAATGTGCAAAGAAGGTGATCTTTAATGTAATTTTTTAACTACTCGACATATAAGTATATTTTTTATATGTAATTTTATAAAATTTATTTATTATATAACAAATTTTAAAATTTATGAAACTTCAGCCAAAACTAAAATAAATGATAACAAACATAAAACTATTTGAACACATTGGGATTAGGCTTGCGTGCCAAATTTTGAGGTCAAAATTGAAGAAATGAGCTAGAAAATGACTTTATATTGTACAAATATGTACAAACAAAGACTTGTACCTAAATTCTGAGCTCAATTTTAATTAGAATTTATGTTAAGAGCTTTTTTATAAAAAAAATTAATAAAAATTTAAGAAAAAAGCTCTGAAAATAATTACTTATTAAAATTGAGTTTAGAAATTAGGTATAAGTCTTTGTTTGTACATATTTGTACAATATAAAATCATTTTTTTTTTTCATTTCTTCAATTTTGACCTCAAAATTTCGCGCGCAAGCCTAATCCCAATGTGTTCCAATAGTCTTATGTTTGTTATCATTTATTTTAATTTTGGCTGAAGTTTCATAAATTTTAAAATTTGTTATATAATAAGTAAACCCTTATAGAATTGCATATAAAAAATTATACTTTTATATTGAGTAGTTAAAAATTGCATGAAAGATCAAACTATGCTTTGTAGTACCTTCTTTGCACATTTTTAAGACTATGACCCCTTAAATCTAGTTCCGTACTTTTAATTGTTGGCGTAGCAATCTTTATGTTTGTTAAGACTAATGGCATACTAATGCAAAAGTAGAAACCCCAATGTATAATGAATCTGTCGTATTAGCAGTTTTAAAGGCAATAATAAGGTCAGCAAGATACAAACAAACGCGGGTTTATGGTCTTCAAAAACATGTGCAGGAACCTTTTGTATTGCTAGTGGCAGTTTGTCAATTTGTTCATTCGGTTGCTCTTGTAAATTAGACACTGGTCTCTTTATTACAAGCCTTACTCCCGCCACTAATCTGTACATTCGTTCTGAAAGAAGCTTTCTACATTGCACACCTTTGGAGCCGGGAAATCTTGACGTGTTTTTTGCAACTTTTCAAGGCCTCTAAAATAGCGTCGGACTGAGTGATTAACACATTAAACTTTCAGTACTCTGCCACCAAACGACACATGTTCTTGAATGTTGCTCGAGGAGTTCTTAAAGAATTAAAAAGCCTACATGTGCAGTTACTTAAGTACTAGAATGAAATTCTCGTCGAAACGCACGGGTATTATAATAACATTAACTGCCACCTATAACCACTTTTGCACAAGATTAATAACTTCAGAACAAATATGGACTAACCCAGCATTCATTTACAATTTGAATCTTCAACTCTAAAAATTGGCCACTATAATTACATTTTTTCTTCCGCAAATTAAATAATCTTTATAGTTTGCTAAATTTATTTGCAGTTTGAAGAATAATTATGCAAAATTGAACGAGTCACATCCTGTAGCATCCTTTCCGTGATCTTTGGCAATGCTTTGAAAATCTCACCTTAAATTACACGAGATTCTTGTAATTAAATAACTATCAATAACTATAATATTTGAAAAAACCTGATATATCCAGAACATTTGGCAATGATAAACATGAAATAACTCCAAATTGCACTGATAATTAAAGGAATTTAATTGTAAATTAATACCAATTAGCTCTTTAAGCAAAAAAAAGTAACACTGTGAACCACTTTCTTAGTAAACAAATATAATAAACATTAAAAAAAATCACATTGTGGTATATTTTTATAACGCCATTCCAAATCGATTTACAAAGAAAAAATTAATAATCCTTAACATTTCAAATAAGGTTTTTCGTGATATTGCTGATGTGGCAACAGTAATTTAAATGACTAAAAATTAAATTCCAATGCTACTTTAATGGGTCGTTCGTCGACATGACAAGATGACAGATGTCCGTATGGACGTACAAACAGAAGAAAAAAAGTATGAAGTTAGGTCCCTGCTGTCCTATCTTTCGATGACAAAAATGATTCTTAAGATCTGATGGATAGAACAGATTTCGTCACCGAAGTAAGGACAGACAGACGGGACACTTTGGGAAGACTACCATGTCAATGCTTTCTTTTCTATTAAAAAAATGTTTCGAATTTAAAAAAAGATTATAAAATATTCTAAAAATAACGTCAGGGCTTCATCCTCATTGACTATACATCCCAGGACCCCTCCCTAAACATTTTTAAATAAACGGTTATATTTCTCCCTTCAATAAACCCACAGACTACGGCCGTCATTTTAGAAATGGTAAACCAAAGGTCACCAAGTGATTCGATTGAATAACTCGTCAAATATTCAGCCAAATGTAACAAAAACTAAGATTTAGGGTTTATGAGGATTCTTAATATTTCTAAATTATAAAATTGGGTGCTGTCATTGGAAATTTTAAAGTTAATAGCATTTTTAATATGAAGACGGCTCCTTATGCAATTTTTTTGTCCTGCAATTAACTCATGATGTTATATAAACACAAAGTCAAAAAGGTTCTATAGGATGACTAACGTTCGAAATAATCACTAGTGGGAACTTTTTCCACAGCTGTACATATCAAAATAGCTAAAAGTATCCAAGCGCCAATAGCCCTCGTGTAGCTCTAGTGCGACGATAATTTAAACCAAATCTAATCTAAAAGTATCCAACCTATACTACAACTAAAGTAGTCAAGTTTAAAAGTCGAGCGAAATTCTTTGACTATATTTATAATGAGCTCCGCCCACTTTTTCATGTGGTTTAGGTTTACAGTTTGAACGATTTAGATGTTGGCGTTTTTTTCCTTCTACGATTTGGCGACATTTATTTGTTGTGTTTCATCAAATTTTAAAATCATAGATTCTCGTTTGTTATGAACGTTTTTGTCATAAAAAGTACTTGAAATGTAAAAGCATCATTTAAATTCTGTATTAACATACAAAGATAATGCATGAGTGAATTATTTAAATTAATAATAAATCTTTTTAATCAATTAAGCCAAGTTGTCCTACAGATGTCGCCACGATTCTCAAAATGAAGCTTTTAAAAAAAATTAATAATTAAAAAACTGATTGATATGGTTCCTTCAAATCTTTTTTAAATTGTCTTTCATCCCTATTTGCGTAACTGGTGCAAACAGATCATACGTTTAAAAAATACTTTTCAAGAAACTGTGATTTGAAAAATAAAGCATTACGTGTATAGGACTGACAGTCCCTCTTAATCAGAGCATTGCCGGATTTGCAATTAAGGTAGGCGAGTACCCTTTTTACTATTACTTTAATCTTTTCTAAATTTGGCATAGTGATTTCAAATATAATGAGCAATGCTTTTTGGGCAATTTTTTTATTTAAATATAATTGATTTATTTTAAACGGTGTTTTTCAACTAAAAAAAAGGGGGTTTACGCCAACACTTCTAGCATAAAAAGTTTTACATTAATTTACTTGAAATTTTTCACAGATGCTATTTCAATATATATCTGTGCCATGAACCTCTAACATCTGGTGTAAATATACAAGTTTTTTTTTAATGTCCAAGTGTAAGTTAATCGAAAAAAAATCATTTTTTGTGGTTAATTTATAACATTTTTCTTAATAACTTTTTTCCTTGTAATTTGTATGTTACTCTAGAAGGGTCATTGCATGTATCAGTTCAAAACGAAGAATTTAACACATAATTAACGTTCATAGGATGAAAATTCATTGTGGTAGACTTGTTAGCGTAAACCTCTTTTTTTAGAAGAAAAACAACGTTTAAAATAAATTATATTTAAATTTTAAAAAAATGCCTAAACAGTATTATTCCTTATATTTAATGTCAAAAAATTTGGAAAACGAGTAATTTTAAAAAATAAAAAAAAGGCTTCGACTCACTGGAATTGATGAGATATTGATTCGTAACACCTGGATGGTCGACATCGTGAATAGCAGCAGAAAAAAGAATAGCTAGAATCTCCAAGTCAGTGAAAACAGACTAGAAAAAAGGAGGACACACATTAAAATAGTGAAACCTTCGGCCGTGCAATTCATGTAATGAACGTTACGAGACGGTACTGACACAGAACATATCGAGGTTGTCCCCAAATTAAAAATGTTTTGAATTCAAACTCGTGAAATTACTCCTGTTTGTAAGAACGTCCTGTAAAGAAGTATGCAAGTTGGGTCATGTCATGGTAGGACGTCGCCCCAAATGGTACGTTGAAACAAATTGGACCTCAATTAGGAGGAGTTAATTACGAACAATTCAACTTACCAGTTTAATTAACTAATAAAAATGTCCAATTAATTATTATTAATTCATTAACAAAATATAATAATTTGAATGAACATAAAAGTTATTAATTATCATTTTTCCAAAAATGAACTCCTCTCGTTGTGGAAGGATGGGAGGACGTACCTCTAACGCAGGCATGAGAAGCAGGACGTGAACGGATTGGGTGACATCGGCGGCGTGGCCACTGTTGTGATACGGAACCCGAAGATAGTGATCTTCCAGATTTAATAAGAAGTTCACCAAAGTCTTGGAAGGAATTTTAAAAGTTTGACACAGATTTCTATCCTGGAACAAAAAGCGCATTTAGTTTGGATTTTCAAACAGTGGTCCGACAGTGGAACATCTCGATAGAGTCATTTATAGATTTCGCTTTAAAAGCAAGAAATCACATGTGTGAAAAACAAGCTTAATACCATAATAAAAAAAGTTTGAATTATCGTCGCACTAGAGGCTATTGGCGACGTATTTTATATAATAAAAAAGAAGCTGATTTATGGAGAAGAGTGGCGTGATGACACATTAAAAGACAAGATGTTCCACTATAGAGAATAATTTTTCAAAAAGAATACGTACCCTAAATATTTTGTAACTAACAGCTGTAAGTGGATGTGTATTTGAACATTCTGATATCCTAAATACGTCTACTCCCCATTTATCTACATCTTCTAGCAACTAAAAGAAAACAAATTAACATTGAACTAGTCATGTTCAAAATCGCAAACAATCATCAGCGGTTGATTGACTGCAATTAACGAAGCACTAGAATTCTATAAGAGCGGTTTGCAACGGCCTTTCTAACAGCAGTCGCTATGGGCTACTGGAAAAAAACACTTTAACTACGGGCGTCGACTGACTAAAAATCTTCTAGACCAGCAACTTAATCTAATGCCTAGCTCTTCTAACGTGTCGAAAGCAACTAAAACACTATTAAAGGTTGATTTGTTGATTGGCATAATTGTACTCTCAATTGTAGGGCTACTGTTTCTTCGGTATGTTCTCTGTTAAAAAAAAAAGTTACCCACTAGTGATTATTTCAACCGTTAGTCATCCTTTTACATCGGACCTTTTTGACTATGTGAACAAATAACATTTTGAGTTAATTGCATGACACAAAATTTGCATAAGGGTCCGTCTTAATATTAAAAATGTTACGAACTTTAAAATTTTCAATAGCAACACCCAATTTTAATTACTTAGAAATGTGAAAAACCCTCGAAAACCCCTAAATCTAAGTTTTTGTTACATTTGGATGAATATTTGACGAGTTATTCAATCGAATCACTTGTGGATCTTTGGGGGACCATGTCTAAAATGACAAGCGTAGTCAGTCTGTGAGGTTTATTAATGGAGAAAAAGAAGCACAGGGTCAAATATCTTGAGGATGGGCCTACGATTGATATAAAAGTCAATGAGTAGCTGTATATATTCAAAAATAAAGTCGAAAATAAGTTGTAGTAAAAAATAGATCCCTATCGTCACTTGATAAGGGTTCCAAATTACGAGATGTCATTGGCTCTGTTAAATCTCCTAAAGGTGACTGCAAATAGGCAGCCAGAAACCATTACATTAGTTCCCTTAGACACAAAGGGGGCGCGCTAGTTTCTATGTCAATTTCAATGTAGAAATTCTCTAATGAGAGTTTGAAACTTAGAGTGTTCTTAGTCTATGGGTCAGTCGACGCCCGTAGGTAAAGTGTTAACAAAGACCTGATGGGATCAGTAAAGGCTTTCACGACCTTGAATAAAGCATTTTTTCAATATAACGTCACACTCTGAAAACATTGCTCTTTATAAAGACTGAAATAACACTATTATATATATTTTGTTAATTATCCTTATGGTATGGACATTAAAAAGAAATAAATTCCCATGCATTCGAAAAAAATATTAACAAGTGTATTTTACTACTCAGTTACAAATTTTGGTGAACGATTTCCCCTGAATTCTGAAACCTTTTTAGGTGCCATTCATATTTTGAGCGTTGATTTACCATTTTTGTGGTCCATTAAAGTTATGATTTTACCACAAAATTGGTTCATTCACGTTCCAAACAGTGATGGAAAGTAATTCTGGAAAAGTAATTCGGAAAATTTTACTGAAGTTCAAAACTTGCATCTCATCATATCTGAAACCATGCATATACTCAAGAGAAAAACACCTGGCGCTGGCAATTTGAGCATTTCCAAGCTTCTAAAATAAGTTGGAATATACGCGCTCAATTTTGAGAATGCCTTTGCTTCCAAATTGAGTCGTCGACGCGCGGCGTGTGATGAAAGATTCGAAAAGTACCGTTCCGAGCTCTCCCTCCCTGGGTGTGTCGACGCCGTACTTGGGGAGGACGCTGAAGCTGTTGGAGTGGCACTTGCGCAGGCCGGAGATGCGGGACATGGCCTGGCACCGCGACTTGGGCAGCATAGACACCTGCGCCGGCGCAGCCCCCCTCCTCCTCCCCCTCCTCCTCCTCCTGCAGCGGCCCCAGCTCCGGCTTCTTGTCTGGAAACATTCCAGAGGTACCATATATATATATATATATGATACCTATAAATGAAAAAACACGGAGAGAAATTTAATTGAGCATGAACATATGGAAAAGTGAAATTAAAACGAACCCCATGAAGATATGGTAGCAGACCCAGCCAAGTTCCAAATAAATAAACCGTTAGAATATTGCTAACTGAAACAAAATATTGCGAACTGAAACAAATGACGATTGAAACAAATAGTTAGTGACGGTCACAGTTAAAAGATCAAAGAGAAGAGGTTAAAGATGGTGTCGTCATTGATGGAAGTAGATATTTACGAATGAATTTCGGGGGGGGCAGTTGTTGTTTGTCAAAGAAATGTAAAAGTTCTTTAAGTGAGAAATTGCATGATTTTTATTGTTGTAGATGGATTTAATTCTGTGGAACTGATTAAGAATGGTGTTGCGATAAATTTTAATAGATAGATTGGAGGACCAGTTAACGAATGAACGAATTTAAAATTAAAGTCGTTTCGCTTGTCATAAATGGAGGTAGCAATTGCAGAATTATTGAAAGTAATTTCTTTGTCAAGGAATTGTATTGAAGAATCAGAGCTGATGGTTTTCTTTAAGATAATAATAATAATAATAACTTTATTAATATCAATATGAAACTATAAATAAAATACAAAAACAAATCATATTAGCTGCTTAGGGGAACATTCCCGTTCAAGCAGCCTAGAAATTTAAATTAAGTAAGTTTAGCAAATTACAAATAATAATAAGATCAAAATAAATTACAACATCACAG